>CM035171.1:87939790-88685438 GCA_020205615.1 Panax quinquefolius | reverse complement strand
GAAGAGGAGTGTGGCAAGGCTATTCAACACCTTGACAGACAGTGATATAATCTATTTAATTATGTGAAAGACTTAGTTAATTTTATATGTAAATTCCGATATGTTTATGAACGAAGGAATATTTTAATATTTAAATCCTGTGGATTCTTTATCTCAGGATGGTGGATGTAAATAACAGTTATGCTATCGTTTGATATAAAACTTTTAGTTTGAATTAAATATATTAAGTTGTTGGAGATGATGTGTTAAATGATAATATTAAAATTGTTGAGTTAAGTCTTAACTATTTAGAGAATTTAATATAGATTTAATAAGCATATATTATTCTTAACAGAAATATGCCGCCTAGAAGAAGACAACCACGTCAACCAACTCAGGAAGAGTCAACAAATAACAACAATGCCAATGCTAATCCTGTTCAGCAGTTGGTTAACTTGCTAGCTGGAGCAATGAATAATCAACCTCAAGCTCCACCTAATACTACATTTAAGAATTTCAAGGCGGTGGGACCGCTAGAATTTAAAGGTTCCATGAACCCGATCGAGGCTCAAACGTGGGTTATGGAAATGGAGAAGGTTTTCGATGTTGCTAGGGTTAGAGAAGACCAGAAGACCGCTTTTGCAACGTTTATGCTGAAGTCTGAGGCTAGCTATTGGTGGCAAGCAAACAAAGTGCGAGGAGGTGAAGGTGTAATTACTTGGGAGAGATTTAAATAAATGTTTTTCGAGATGTACTTCCCAACTAGCTCGCAGAACTAGATGGAGGTTCAATTTCTGGAATTGAAGCAGGGAAATATGAGCGTACCTGATTATGCGGCAAAATTCAACGAGTTAGCGAGGTTCGCCCTGTATCAAGTTCACACGGATGAGAGGAAGGCGAGACGGTTTGAGCAAGGACTAAAACCTTGGGTGTACAGCAAAGTATCAATGTTTCAGATAAACACATTTGCCGGAGTATTGGAAAAGGCCATCCTCGCTGAAGGTGGAAGTGATGCGATGACCAAGTACAATCAAGATCAGAAGAAGAAGAAGAAGAAGAAAAAGAGTGAAGGTGAAGGAAATAACAAGGTTAGTGGAAGTGGCACAGGAGGTGGAAATTTTAATCAGAAGAAAAGATGGAATGACAACTCATCATCGGGGAATCAGCAAGGTAGTCAGAAGAAAAGAATCGAAGCATGCCCGACCTGCGGGAAAGCCCATCTGGGAGTTTGTATGAAAGGAAAAAGTGTGTGCTACAATTGTGGTCAGGAATGCCACATAGCACCTAACTGTTCTAACCCAAAGAAGGGTGCTTGCTTTACTTGTGGTTCAAAGGACCATCTGGCAAGAGATTGTCCTAAGAAGGGATCGGGAGGGTCAGGATCAGGAGGAAACCGGGGAAACAACAGTGGAAATGCCTTAACTATCACCGGACCAACCGCTACAAATCGACCAACCGCCAGGACTTTCAATATGACGGTGCAGGATGCAGTTCAGTCTCGGGATGTGGTGTCAGGTATCATTCCGATCAATAAAATTAATGCTTATGTATTATTTGATTCGGGTGCTACTTGTTCCTTTATATCCGATGACTTTGCTAATAGTTTAGATATGCTTAAGGATGAGTTGGAATATCCCATGAACATAGAAATTGCGAATAAAGAGATAATCCATGTTAAGTACGTGTATAAGAACTGTAGAGTGGATATTAAGGGTAATATCATGAACGTAGATCTTATCCTTATTCGACTTGGGGAATTTGACGTTATATTGGGAATGGATTGGTTATTCAATTATGGGGCTGTAATTGATTGCCAAAAGAAGTGTATTAACCTTATGACCCCGTCAAAGGTTGTATTTTATGGTAGCAAGTCGCCTAGACAAGCGAGTTGTCTGACGATGATGCAGGCCAGAAAGTTATTAAGACAAGGCTGTGTAGGATATTTAGCTTACATAGTCGACAGTCGAAAAGAGAATCCGAAGGTAGAAGAGATACCGATTGTGAGGAACTTCGTCGACATATTTCCAGACGATTTACCAGGACTTCCACTGGATAGAGAGGTAGATTTTGTGATCGATTTGGCACCGGAATCGCTCTCCATATCGAAGGCACCATCTTAGAATGGCACCGATGAGATGAAAGAATTAATGGTACAACTACAAGAATTGTTGGACAAGAAGTACATTCAACCGAGCGTATCGCCGTGGGGAGCGTCGGAGTTGTTTGTGAAAAAGAAGGATGGATCGATGCGGCTCTGCATTGACTACAGAGAACTGAATAAGGTCACGATTAAGAACAGATATCCATTACCGAGGATCGATGACCTGTTTGATCAATTAAAGGGAGCGAGATACTTTTCCATGATAGACTTGAGAAGCGGTTATCATCAACTGAAGGTGAGGCCAGAGGATGTACCGAAGACAGCGTTCAAAACGCGGTATGGTCACTACAAATTTTTAGTAATGTCGTTTGGTCTTACGAATGCTCCTGCAGCATTTATAGGACTAATGAATGGTGTGTTCAAGCCATTTTTGGACAAGTTCGTAGTGGTATTTATAGATGACATTTTGGTCTATTCGAAAACCAAAGAAGAACACGAAGAGCATTTAAGATTAACGTTGGAGGTATTGAGAAGGGAAAAGTTGTATGCCAAGTTTTTAAAATGCGAATTTTGGATTGAACGAGTACAATTTCTTGGTCACGTGATCGATAAAAACGGAATTTCGGTAGATCCATCTAAAGTCGAAGCCGTGATTAACTGGGATCAGCCGAGAACGCCGTCGGAAGTAAGAAGTTTTCTTGGATTGGCTGGATATTATAGAAGGTTCATACAAGACTTTTCCAAGATTGCAACTCCGTTAATGAATTTAACTCGAAAAGCTGTGAAATTTGTTTGGACGGATAAGTGTGAGGAAAGTTTTCAAGAATTGAAGAAGAGGTTGAGTACGGCCCCTGTGTTATCTCTTCCGGATGATACAAGAAATTTTGTTGTTTATAGTGATGCGTCGCATAAAGGACTTAGCTGTGTGCTGATGCAAAATGGCAAAGTCATTGCGTATGCATCACAACAATTGAATGATTACGAGAAGGGATATCCGACCCATGACTTAGAGTTAGCTGCAGTTGTTTTTGCTTTGAAAATTTGGAGGCACTACCTCTACGGGGAGAAGTGTGAAATATATACGGACCATAAGAGTCTGAAATATTTTTTCACGCAGAAGGATTTGAATATGCGTCAAAGAAGATGGTTGGAATTAATTAAGGATTACGACTGTGAGATTTTATGTGAGACCCCAGATTTTATCAATAAAGATTTAAATTTTGTTGAAATAATTTTTTTAATATTATGGTGTGAATTTAAGATAATATTATAGTTGTGGGTAGTATTTATAAATTTTGCAAAGTATGCAAGTGGTTATATTATATTCGATTGGTGGGAATATTCTATTTTAGCGAGGAATATTCGTCTAACTACAATCATTAGTGGACCCCTAGCAAATGTAATTATTGATTGATTGAAAAACGACAAAAATATTTTTTATTGAAATAACGGCGGAAAGTTTAACCGTAGTTCTTGTTGAACTACTTTCAGTAGTAAAAGTACAGTAATAAGTGTGGTTGCATAGTAGCACACGGTATTGATTATTGATGCTTATGTGAGAAGTCACTCAGTTTGATTCCATTATTGTCGATTAATAATATGAATTATTATAGCGATAATGACGTTTTGTTTTATTAAATTATTATTAACGTAATAAAATGCGAAACATCTTTTATATAAAATAGAATACTTTATTAAAGTTATTCTATAAATAGAATATATTATATTTTATTATGCATAGTGTTGCATAGTGTTTTGCATAGTATTGCATAGTGTTTGCATAGTAAAATGTTTTTATATAAATAGAATATATTATATTTTATATTTCTTTAAATATGAACCGTCGATTAAAGTAAATCAATGACCGTTCATGGATTAGTTACTATGCATTCCATTTTCCTATAAATAGAAGCTCATTCCTTCATTATTTTCTTACGAATTCATTGAAACTACAGAGAGAAATTATAGAGAGAAGCTATAAAGAGAAGTTATAGAAAGAAGAAGAGTATTCTGCTACTTCACTACTTCTATATTCGGTTCTTTTACGGTGAGGGGTGTTATTCTTTCTTCTTGAAGAGAACTTACATTATTCCATTCATTATTATTACATTGGAATAACTTTGTAAAAGTGACATACCCTATACATAATCAGTATGCGGCATATCCTATACTTGGTGAAATCCTTATGTTATTCCATTCTTATTTATTACATTGGAATAACTTTTGTATACTGCGATTTACCCTATACTTGGTGACATTCTTCTATTATTCTTTGGAACATCCATGCATGTGTTTTACACCCACCGGTTCCGCTTTTATTATTCTCATTGGAACATCCTGCATGCATGTGTTTTACACCGGACTGGTTCCGCTTTTATTATTCTCATTGGAACATCCTGGCTGCATGTGTTTTACACCTTGACTGGGTTTCCGTCTTTATCATTCTGTTGGAATATCCTATACGTGTGTTTTACACCGGATCGGTTCCATCTTTATTATTACGTTGGAACATCCTGCTTGGTGTGAATTTCACGACACGGTTCCGTTATTATTATTCATTGGAATAACTTTGTCTGGCGCGGCACCGCATGCACGGTGATTTCTTTTGTTATTCCATTCTTTATTATACCCAACAGTTAAAACTTTGACTTCTATACTCCATGAAATTAGTAGAATATCCTTGATATTTGCGTTTCATCCAAATCTTTTCATGGAAATATTCTTCCGATCATTCTTGAATTTTACTCTCACGCTTGAAGATTATGTTGACAATTTGACGTTAATAATTCATGGATTAAATAATTCTTGAACTTGTTTTATTGAATTATTATGTCATTATCATCATCCTCGTGTTATATTATGTTATCTTTGGCTTACGTGCATAGATGAACTTAGTATGATTATGACCGAGGATCATTCGGTATAATCATGACTTGATATAAATGATGTGACAAAAGTCCTCGATTGGCTGTAATGCAGTGATGGATAGTTTTGGTATGATTATGACCGGGGTGATTCGGTATAGTCATGACCATTGAT
This sequence comes from Panax quinquefolius, assembly GCA_020205615.1. NCBI lineage: Eukaryota > Viridiplantae > Streptophyta > Magnoliopsida > Apiales > Araliaceae > Panax > Panax quinquefolius. The sequence goes on along the minus strand of CM035171.1, from coordinate 88,680,319 downwards.
AATTTGATGAAAATCCTTGGCCGCAGTACGGGGATGATTAAATGTGGTGGTTTATTTATTAAAATTTGAGTCTCAAATGATAAAATTGATGAAAACCTTTTAAAACCTAAAAGATAGTAGACTTTATTCTCTACTTGACTCTTTTAATGGATTGCTTATTCCACTGCAGCTTAAACCGGTTGTCTATTGTATTTTATCGGGTTTAACATCATTGAAGGCTAATGATAATTTATTCTCGCATTATCTTAGTCATAATATTTCTTCTTGGGCTAGTTGAGCTCACCCTTTTTTTTTTGTTCTCTTGAGTGAAATGAGAACATATTTTGGACGAGCTCTGTCGAACGCAGTAATGGTCGAGAGGATAGCATTAGTAGTCCTCACTATTCGTGATATAGTGTGATAATAGTTGTAATGAGGACTCCTTTTGAGTTTGTATAATATCTAGTAGACAATATTTGTATTCAAACTCACGGTTTATGTAAATATTATACCTACGCAGTTATATTAATAAGTTGTATTTGAATTTATGTACCATGTAAGTGGCGACCCAAGATGGGTGACGTATACCAAATTTTGGGGACGTCACATTTTATACCATCCGGGTAAAGCAAATGTGGTTGTCGACGTCTTAAGTAGAAAGGGTCGTGATAAATTGATGATGTTAACTGCTCAAGAGGAGCTAATTTCAGAAATGGAGAAACTGGAGTTAGAAGTGAAGTATCCTATGGAGATTGATGAGAAGCTATTTCAGATGCAATCTGGTACAACTCTACTAGATAAAGTAAAGGAGGCTCGACTTGACGTAAGAATGTAAAAAGATGACAAAGAAGATATCTGAAGGAGGCTGAACAAGATTTAAGATGGATAAGGAAGGAATAATTTGAGATTTGAGAGTAGAATTTGGATCTGCCAAGATCAAGAGATTAAGGAAGATATTTTGAAAGCGAGGCTCATAGTTCACGATATTCAATTCTCCCTGGTAGTACCAAGATGTATCAAGATCTTCGACAACATTTCTAGTGGCCAAATTTAAAACGCGATGTTGCAGAATGTGTTGCCAAGTGCCTAACTCCGTCGAAAAGTGAAGGCGTAACATCGTAGAGGCGAGTGGATTGCTACAACCGTTAGAGATCCCAGAATGGAAATGGGAACATATTATAATGGACTTCGTGGTTGGCCTTCCGACGAAATGGGAACATATTGCTACAAACGTTAGAGATCCCAGCTTTTATAAATAAAGATGAATTTTTTTCTATAAATATTATTTTTGAATAAATTTGATATAATGTTATAGTTGTGGGTAATATTTATAAATTTTGCAAAGTATGCAAGTGGTTATATTATTCGATTGGTCAGGGAATATTCGGTTTAGCGAGGAATATTAAATACAACTACTCAATCATTGGTGGACCCTACTAATGAAATTATTATCGGATTGAGAAAACGACAAAAATATTTTATTGAAATAACGGCGGAAGTTTTACCGTTGATCTTTGTTGAACTACTTTCGGTAGTAAAAGTACAATGAATGTCGTGTGGTTGCATAGTAGCACACGGTATTGATTATTGATGCTTATGTGAGAAGTCACTCGGTTTGATTCCATTATTATCCGATTAATAATATGAATTATTATAGCGATAATGACGTTTTATTTTATTCAGTATTATTAACGTAATAAAAATGCGAAACATCTTTTATATAAAATAGAATACTTTATTAAAGTTATTCTATAAATAAAATATATTATATTTTATTATGCATAGTGTTGCATAGTGTTTTGATTAGTGTTGCATAGTGTTTTGCATAGTAAAATGTTTTTATATAAATAGAATATATTATATTTTATTTAAAAGATTTTGCTTTAAATATGGATGAGTCAGATTAAAGTAAATCAATCTGGACCGTTCATGGATTAATTACTATGCATTCTATTTTCCTATAAATAGAAGCTCATTCCTTCATTATTTTCTTACGAATTCAATTGAAACTCTGTAAGAGAGAAACTATAGAGAGAAAGAAGAAAAGTATTCGCTACTTCACTTTGCCAATATTCAGTTCTTCTAAGGTAGGGAATATTATTTGTTGTACTCGTAAGGATATTATTCTTTTGTATTCATGAAGAGAACTTGATTATTCCATTCCTTATTATTCTATTGGAATAACTTTGTGTATCGCGGACTACCCTATACTTGGTGACATTCTTCTATTATTCTGCTCTTTATTATTCATTGGAACATCACATGCATGTGTTTTACACCCGGACTGGTTCCGCTCTTTATTATTACTGTTGGAACATCCTGCGTGTGTTTTTACAGGACACTGGTTTCGCTCTTTATCATTACATTGGAATATCCTATTTGTGTGTTTTACACCTGACTGGTTCCATCTTTATTATTACATTGGAACATCCTGCTTGATTGTGAATTTCACATGACTCAGTTCCGTTATTATTATTACATTGGAATAACTTTGTCTATCTGTCAAGTCTGCATGCATGGTAATTTCTTTTGTTATTCCATTCTTTATTATACCCAAATTAGTTAAAACTTTGACTTCTATACTCCATGAAATTAGTAGAATATCCTTGATATTTAAGGTTTCATCCATATCTTTTCATGGAAATATTCTTCCGATCATTCTTGAATTTTACTCTACAAAACAAAGATCATGTTGACAATTTGGGCGTTAATAATTCTGGATAAAATAATTCTTGAACTTGTTTTATTGAATTCTTATATCATTGTCATCATCCTCATGTTTATATTTTTTTTTTAAAAGTCATCCATGGCTGTAGTGCATAGATGGACTTGGTATGATTATGACCGAGAGACTATTCGGTGTAATCATGGCCGTAATGTTACAAATGATGTGGTAAAAATCCTCGATTAGTAGTAGTGCATTGATGGACGATTGTTGGCATGATCATGACCATTAATGAATACACAACTATTCTTGGCTCGTAGTGCATGAATAATTGTGGTCGTGATACTAAAGAATATCCTTGGTAAGTAGTGCGGGGGGTGATTCAATGATGTGGATTATTTATTAAAGTGAGTCTCAAATATATAACAATGATGAAAAACCTTTTAAATCATAAAAGATAGTAGATTTTATTTTCTACTTGACTCTTGTAATGGATTGCTTGTTCATTGCAGCAGCTTAAACTTGATGTTTATTATATTTTATCGGTTTAACATTTGTTGAAGGCTAATGATAATTTATTCGCATTATCTTAGTCATAATATTTCTTCTTGGGCTAGTTGAGCTCACCTTTTCTTTCACCGTTCTCTTCGTGAAATGAGAACATAAATTTGAGACGAGTCGGGGAGCGGAGTAATGGTCCGAGGATAGCATTAGTAGTCCTCACTATTACGTGAAATAGTGTGATAATAATTGTAATGAGGACTCCTTTTGAGTTTGTATAATATCTAGTGGATAATATTTGTATTCAAACTCATATTTAGGTTATATCGTATTACCTACGATTATATTAGTAAGTTGTATTTAAATTACGTACCATGTATCGACTACCCAAGATGGGTGATGTATACCTAATTTTGGGGCGTCACATTGGTATCGAGCTTAGGGATATGATCCTGGCTAAGATGTGAGAATAGTACTAGGAGGGGAGAGCAGGGAATACCTTCGCTAGTATGACCTACCTAAGTTTATGTGTTATTTTATTGGTTGGTCGGAAGATAGGGATAATTTGTTACATGTCAATTAACCTTTTGTTTTGTGGCGATGTCGAAAATGACATCCGAGAATGTTGAGAATAGCAATGGAGCACAAAGCGATCGTTGATTCGCCACATATCAATAATCGAGGATAATGTGCATCGGAAGGCAACAATCCTCATGCAAACAACAACACCGACCAAATGATGAATGATCAAATGTTCGAGGCTTTATGCAATTTATGCAACAAAGAAAGCGAGGCGACTCTGTCCCAAAACGTAGGTGGAAACACGAAAAACTCTCGGGCGGTCACACCGCTAAACAATTCAAGGAGCTGGGACCACCGGAGTTTATGGGAGAGCCAAAACCACTTACGCGGAAGTATGGATAAAGCAGATTACCAAGATATTTGATGTCTTGGGATGCTCCGAGGAGAAAAGGTTCCTTTGCCACCTTTATGTTCTTGTGGAGAGGCGATTCTTGGTGGGAATCGGTGAAACGTACTCAACTTCTTTGTCTTGAAGATATCTTGGGAGAAGTTCCAGAGTCATTCAACGACAAATACTTTCACGAAAGTATTTGCCACATGAAAGGAGGTGGAGTTTATCAAGTTGGAACAAAACAATATGATGATTGTATCGCAATCGAGGCAAAATTTGCGAGTTATCACGATTCGTCCCCACTGGTGGATAATGAAGAAAGAATGGCGCGAATGTTTTAAGAGGTTTGAAGTCGGAGATACGTCAACATCTTATTTCTCATAAACTGTGTTTGTATTCGGATGTTGTAAATAGGGCTCGATTAGTGGAGCGATAACGAGTCAACGAACTAAAAGAGAGCGTGTACAAGAAAATTATAATACCGGTGAGAGTAGTCATCGAAGCGGTGACAACAAGCGTGGAGGGGAATCAACGGGCGATATGGTAACCACTTGGTGGTAATCGTGGCCAAAACAATAAGAATGGACATTTCAAGAAACGGAGATTCAACAATGATGGAAAGACGTCGACACCAAAGACCCGTTGTTAAGGAAGGAGAATGACCACCTATCATATGCTTCAAAATACGGAGGAGAGGGACACATCACCAAAAGCTAGCCATGCATAGTCAAAAAAACATTTTATAATTGTGGAAGAGAAGGTCACTTAGCTCGATTTTGTCATTTCATCAAGACAAATTTAGCTAGGATGGAGGCACCAAAGGCCAGTCCCGGAAAAAGTCAAAACCCGGTAGTCAAGGGAGAGTGTTTGTTGTGACCTCCCAAAGAGCAAGGAATCCGAATGAGGTCATCACGGGTAAGCTTATCATAAACTCTAATGAAGTCATACTTTATTTGATCTGGGTTCTACCCATTCTTTTATTTCTCCTACTTGCGCTCATCGATTAAATTTGACTCAGGAGAAATTAGACTTTGACTTATCTCGTGGAAACTCCGTTGGGAGAAACCTTCATTACATCCAATCGCTTATAAGTCTTGTTTGGTTCAAATCGGTACCCTCTCACATTACACCGTCGATCTTATTTCATTAAAAATACTTGCATTTGGCGTGATTCTAGGGATTGATTGGTTAACTACTTATCATGCAAAAATTGATTGTTTTAAATAAGGTTGTTAGCTTTCATATTCCTAATCAACCTATTATCGAATTCAAACGACCAAACCATTAAAATCAATCACGGTCGTCTCAAGCCATAAAGCTATTCGTTTATTGAAAAACGGATGTCAAGCTTTCTTAGCTCATATCACGATTTAAACAAAAATACGTCGGGTTTTGAACGATATTTCTATTGTTAATAAATTTCTGACGTATTCCCCGAAGAACTTCACCTACCTACCCCGAGCGTGAAATTAAATTTTGTATCGACCTTGAACCCGATACAAAACCTATTTCCAAAGCCCCATATCGAATGGCTCTATTGAACTTCCAGGAGTTAAAGACCCAACTATAGGAATTGTTAGACATTGGCTTTATTCGTCCTAGTACTTCTCCTTGGGGTGCTCCTGTTCTATTCGTGAAGAAGAAAGATGGGAGTATCGACTTTGTATTGATTATCGGGAGTTGAATCATGTCACCATCAAAAATAGGTATCCATTGCCATGTATTGATGATCTGTTTGACCAGTTGCAAGGAGCCAAATTCTTTTCAAAGATTGATCTTCATTACGGATATCACCAATTGAAGATTAGAACCGTGACATTCCAAAGACGGCTTTGGAACTCGATGACGGGCATTATGAATTCCTAGTCATGTCCTTTGGATTGACTAATGCTCCTATTTGCCTTCATGGATATGATGAACCGAGTATTCAAGGAATATTTAGATCACTTTGTGGTCGCGTTTTATTGATGACATCCTTATTTATTCCAAAAGCCGTGAAGATCATGAGCAACACTTGAGGTGACACTCCAAAAGCTTCGTGAATATAAGCTTTATGCCAAGTTGAAGAAATGTGAGTTACGGCTTGAAGAAGTAGCATTCCTTGGGCACGTGGTATCAAGTCATGGAATATCTGTTGACCCAAAGAAAGATTGAAGCTATTCAAAGTCGGGAACAACCTAAATCGATGGCCATCAAGTCGTAGCTTTCTCGGTTTAATTGGTTATTATCGGAGATTCGTGGAAGGATTTTCTCGAATCGCTACTCCATCGACTCACCGACTCGAAAGATACAAAGTTACATTGGAGCGAAGAATGTGAGAGGAGTTTTCAAGAACTCAAGAGGAGACTTATTTCAAGACTGTTACGACAATACCATCCGCTCGAAGGATTTGTCATCTACAGTGATGCTTCGGGCAAAGGGTTGGGATATGTTCTCATGCAACATGGAAAAGTTATAGCCTATGCCTCGCGACAACTCAAAGAATATGAGAGGAATTATCCTACTCATGATCTAGAGTTAGCGGTTTGTTATCTTCTACTTAAAATTTGGAGGCATTACTTGTATGGGGAGAAAGTGGAGATCTTTACGGATCATAAAAGCCTCAAATATTTCTTCACTCAAAAGGAACTCAACATGCGACAACGACGTTGGCTTGAACTGTTGAAAGATTATGATCATACCATCCAATACCATCCTGGAAAAAGCAAGCGTGGTAGGCGGCGCATTGAGGAGAAGATCGTATGCAAGAATCTGAAGTGCGTTATTGTCAACACAAAGGCCCATTTTGTGTGACTTGCAAAGGATGGAGATAGAGTTAAAGATTCTAGGGGGACGCGTGTGATGATAGCGAGTATCTGAGTAGAACCGACTTTTAATCGATAAAGTTAAAGTCGCTCAAGCTACGGACACGGAGGCGATGCGTTATGAGGAAGAAAGTGCAAGAAGGTGCTATCTTAGGAAGCAAGAATCGATGAAGAAGGAATACTTGAGTCAACTCCGGACTTTGTGTTCCTAACGACCGATTTAAAGTATAATATCATGATGGAGGCGCACAACACACCATTTGCAATCCATCTCAGGAGTACCAAAATGTATCATGATATTCATCATACATTTTGGTGGAGCAAATGAAGAGAGAGAGATAAGCGCCATTTATCTCAAGGTGTCTAACTTGTCAACGAGTTAAAGCCGAGCATCAAGTACCAAAAGGTCCATTCAAACCACTTGAAATTCCGAAATGGAAGTGGGAGCACATTACCATGGATTTCATTCTGGGGTCTTCCTAAGGTTTCTCAAGGCATTGATCGATTTGGGTCATTGTTGATAGATTGACCAAATCTGCTCATTTCTTCTGCGATCGAGAAACTTATACACTTGAACGTCTTGCTCGTATGTACATAAACGAGATTGTAAGATCGCATGGTATCAGTATCCATAGTTTCGATCGAGACCCAAGATTCACTTCACGATTTTGGGTTAGTTTGCAAAAAGCTATGGGCACAGACTTACGATTTAGCTTCGGCATATCATCCTCGAGACGGACGAGACGATCGGAGAGGACTATTCAAACTCTTGAAGATCTATTAAGACTCTGTGTCCTTGATTTCAAGGAGTTGGGACAAGTTCTTACCATTGGTGGAGTTTTCCTACAACAACGATTATCAAGCAAGTATTGGCATGGCTCCATTCGAGCGTTGTATGGAAGAAAGTGTCGTTCTCCGGATCTTTGGGGATGAGGTGGGTGAAGCAACGTTGTTGGGACCGGAGTTGAATACGCATGACTACGGAAAAGATTCAAACGATCCGACAACGTATAAAAACCTCACAAAATCGACAAAAGAGTTATCTTGATCTTCATCGAAAGGGCGTGGAATTCGATATAGGAGATCATGTGTTGTTAAGAGTTGCTCCATGGAAAGGAGTTACAAGATTTGGAAAGAGAGGAAAACTTAATCCTCGATTCATCACCCATTTTTAATCCTCGATCGAGTAGGAATCATGGCTATAGACTCGCTTTCTACCGCCAAATATGTCTCGTGTTCATAACTTTTTCACATATCCATGTTACGTAAATATGTGAAAGACCCGAACCATATTATTGAGTTAGAACCGCATTTAAATAGCGGAAGATTTGGCGATAAAGAGGTTCTGTTCAAATTTTGGATAAGAAGGAACATATTCTACGCTCCAGGTTATACCTCAAGTCAAAGTTTTGTGGAGGAACCACGATGTTGAGGAAATTACTTGGGAGTTAGAATCAAATGAAATCAAGGTATCCTTACCTCTTCGACATACCGTGTCGTACCCTAAATTTCGAGAGCGAAATTTCATAAGAAGGGAGGTTGTAAGACCCGACTTTTATAAATAAAGATGAATTTTTTCTATAAATATTATTTTGAATAAATTTGATATAATGTTATAGTTGTGGGTAATATTTATAAATTTTGCAAAGTATGCAAGTGGTTATATTATTCGATTGGTCGGGAATATTCGGTTTAGCGAGGAATATTAAATACAACTACTCAATCATTGGTGGACCTACAATGTAATTATTATCGGATTGAAAAAACGACAAAATATTTTATTGAAATAACGGCGGAAGTTTTACTGGTTGATCTTGTTGAACTACTCGGTAGTAAAAGTACGATGTCGTGTGGTTGCATAGTAGCACTTACGGTATTGATTATTGATGCTTATGTGAGAAAGTCACTCGGTTTGATTCCATTATTACGATTAATAATATGAATTATTATAATGATAATGGCGTTTTGTTTTTATTCAGTATTATTAACGTAATAAAAGCGAAACATCTTTTATATAAAAATGAATACTTTATTAAAGTTATTCATAAATAAAATATATTATATTTTATTATGCATAGTGTTGCATAGTGTTTTGCATAGTGTTGCATAGTGTTTGCATAGTAAAATATTTTTATATAAATAGAATATATTATATTTTATTTAAAAGATTTTGCTTTAAATATGGATAGTCGATTTAAAGTAAATCAATCAGACCGATTCATGGATTAATTACTATGCATTCTATTTTCCTATAAATAGAAGCTCATTCCTTCTTCAATTTGAAACTCTAGAGAGAGAAACTATAGAGAGAAAGAAGAAAAGTATTCTCTTACTTCACTTTGCGATATTCAGTTCTTCTAAGGTAGGGAATATTATTTGTTGTACTCGTAAGGGATATTATTCTTTTGTATTCATGAAGAGAACTTGATTATTCCATTCCTTATTATTACATTGGAATAACTTTGTATCGCGGACTACCCTATACTTGGTGACATTCTTCTATTATTCTGCTTTTATTATTACATTTGGAACATCACATGCATGTGTTTTTACAGGACTGGTTCCGCCTTTTTATTCTGTTGGAACATCACATGCGTGTGTTTTACACCGGACTGGTTTCGTCTTTATCATTACATTTGGAATATCCTATTTGTGTGTTTTACACCGGATCCGTTCCATCTTTATTATTACTGTTGGAACATCACAGCTTGCATGTGAATTTCACGACCTAGTTCCGTTATTATTATTCTGTTGGAATAACTTTGTACATCGCAAGCACGCATGCATGGTAATTTCTTTTGTTATTCCATTCTTTATTATACCCGGTTAGGTTAAAACTTTGACTTCTATACTCCATGAAATTAGTAGAATATCTTTGATATTTGCGTTTCATCCATAGATTTTTCATGGAAATATTCTTCCGATCATTCTTGAATTTTACTCTACAAAACAAATGTCATGTTGACAATTTGGACGTTAATAATTCTGGATAAAATAATTCTTGAACTTGTTTTATTGAATTCTTATATCATTGTCATCATCCTCATGTTTATATTTTTTTTTTTAAAGTCATCATGTAGCACAGTAGTGCATAGATGGACTTGGTATGATTATGACCAGAGACTATTCGGTGTAATCATGGCCGTAATGTTACAAATGATGTGGTAAAAATCCTCGATTGGTAGTAGTGCATTGATGGACGATTGTTGGCATGATCATGACCATTAATGAATACACAACTATTCTTGGCCCGTAGTGCATGAATAATTGTGGTCGTGATACTAAAGAATATCCTTGGTAGTAGTCAGTGGGTGATTCAATGATGTGGATTATTTATTAAAAGTGAGTCTCAAATATAACGATGATGAAAAACTTTTTAAATCATAAAAGATAGTAGATTTTATTTTCTACTTGACTCTTGTAATGGATTGCTTGTTAAACTGCAGTTTAAACTTGATGTTTATTATATTTTATCGGTTTAACATCATTTGAAGGCTAATGATAATTTATTACTCGCATTATCTTAGTCATAATATTTCTTCTTTGGGCTAGTTGAGCTCACCTTTTCTTTCACCGTTCTCTTGAAAATGAGAACATAAATTTGGGACTTAGAGTCGAGGAGCGGAGTAATGGTCCGGAGGATAGCATTAGTAGTCCTCACTATTACGTGAAATAGTGTGATAATAATTGTAATGAGGACTCCTTTTGAGTTTGTATAATATCTAGTAGATAATATTTGTATTCAAACTCACGCTTTTGTCGTATTATTACCTAGCAGCAGTTATATTAGTAAGTTGTATTTAAATTACATACCATATCCGACTACCCAAGATGGGTGATGTATACCTAATTTTTTGAGGCGTCACAAGTATTAATTGATAATAATGCTACCGAATTATTTATAACAACTTATACTTGTCGTTTTTTTCATCCAATTGCTTTCCGTTATGGGGCCCACACAAAATTGCTTGGCAGTAAATTAATATTTCCGACAAAAGAATATTCCACGACCAAACGAATATTCTCCGACAACAATGAGTATTTTATAACCACTTGCTTATTTGAAATATTTGCGCATTTTACCCATAACTAACCACATTAATCAAATCAACTCTTACTATTTCAAAATGATAAATAGAGGAAATTAAATTTTTATTTATAAAAAATTGGGGCCTTACATTAGTGCCTCCTGGATGAACGGAATATGTCGTATTGTGTGCCTCGTACAAAATCTCTTATCTTAACTCGGTTACCGCTGGTACCCACACTCTTCCTTCGAATCTTAAGATACCGTCTTTATCCATTCGAAATTTCTCTTCCTCATTTTCTGTAATCTTTTTCCTGATCTTCTCACATTCTCCATCTTTCTCATGTGCTTCTTTTACTTGACCCAATAATGTCAGATAAACTTCCATTACAAATAACTTCTCTCCAGACCCTTCTGATCCTTTCACTTCTATCTCCAATTTCTCCTTCTCTCTTATCAACTCTTCCTGAGTCATCAATTGAAACAATTTCTCCCTTCCTTTCCTGCTCAAAGCGTCGACAACCACGTTTGCCTTCCCTGGGTGATAAAGAATATCGCAGTCATAGTCTTTGATTAATTCTAACCACCTTCTCTGCCACATGTTTATCTCCTTCTGTGTAAAGATATATTTTAGATTTTTGTGGTCCGTGTATATCTCATATTTCTCTCCATACAAATAATGCCTCCATAACTTTAACGCAAAAACTACCACTAGTACAAAACCATAAACAGACAATACTTAAAAGATGACGTTTTTATAAAAAAAAGGGTTGTGGTAATTTTTTTATAATATTTTTTAACAAAACGTTGTAGATACATATGAAAAAATGTTATGTATTTATAAGGGTAATTTCTGGTTTTAAATAGATAATATTTTTAAAAAAAAAGTTATTTATGTAAAAAAAGACGGAGCAAAAAATAAAAGGTAGGAAGCTAAAATTTGAAATTAAAACACGGAGATAACGTTCTTTAGATCTACTTTCTTCTCTTTCCTGTCTATGTCTCTCTCTACGATGGAGGTAGCAATTCTCCCTCCAGTCCCTCCACTTCTTCACTTCTATCCCCCACCGTGACGGTTGCTCCGGCGGTGAATTGGCAGGATTACTACTCGTCGGAAGAGGAGTACCAGGTCCAGCTAGCCCTAGCGCTTAACGTATCGGGTCGGGACTCTCGTGATGATCCGGATAGCGAGCAGATCCGTGCAGCAACGCTGCTGAGCTTCGGGGTAATCAGAGTGGTGATTCGGTGCGGGAAAGAAACGAGGTTGCTGCGGACTTGCTGTTGCGGCAGTACTGGGTGAGTTAGTTGTAGTGAATTTGGTGAATATTTTGAGTCTCTTGTGGCTGTGTAGTTAATTCTACTGTTTAGTTTTACTTCTGGTGGTCTTTCAGTTGGTTTTGTATTTTTTTATTTGGTGGGTTTTACATTCAGGCTGTTTAAATAGGTGAGTTACTCGAGATTATATAATTCAAATTACCTAATATGTGTTTTCTGTGCGGTCTTAATTATCAATAATTTAGTAAACTGTGTGAAATTTGAGTCATGTATTGAATTAAATTATTGTTTTAAATTTATGCTGGTGGTATATACTTAATTACTTAACTACTGATGATTTGTATGGATTTTTTGATACTCCAGACAGTGTAGTGTAGGTAAGTCATCTGTGATTGCATAATCAGTAGTTTTAGCTGAGTAAAAGCTAAATTGTTGTGCTTATCTCTGGCAATATAGTTAGAATTCTATTTTATTTTTGATAAGTCAATATAGTTATACCTTGTTGGGCCCATATATAATGCTTGAGATTTTAGATCAACTGGTAACTTCACATAATCCATTTCTGAAACTCTTACAATCTGAGTTATGAAGTATGACTATCAAATGATTGTACCCACTACACAAGCTAGGCTCCACAAATAGCAGAGCCAAGCATTCAGAAAGAGGCTGTTTCCGGGACTTAAATCAGTGAGGAACGTAACCAAGCATTCAATAAGTGAGCACTTGGTCATCGTGACCTTCAAATGATATTTAATTGTCTTTTAGAGAACTTAGATTATTGGTTATGTCTTGCGTGGGACTTAAAATTACAAACTGAAACTATTTTAGGTACGGGCACTGCCAAACTTTTATGATGGCGCTATCAGATATATGAATTCTTGCTTTGATAATGTTGTTTATGCTGGCGGAATTTTTATGATTGCTTCTATGGGATTCCACTTATAAAAAGAGGCGTAGCAAGCAGTTTTTAGTTGATATGAAAGCTTTAGTAATATTCGAATGGTCAGTCATTTTCACCGCCATTGGTTTTTACTAATTTTTTTCCCGTTCAAATGTGCCATGTATTTGTCATTGCAAACTGCATCCTCAAATATTTAGAATACACACCTGGAGATAATGTTTCAAACTTGGTGAGCTCTGCTCTTTATGTCATTTGATACTTGGAACAATAAAAATATGGTAATTAATCTGTTCCAGCCATGGTAGTGGAAGAAAATTTAGCATGTCCATGTATCACAAGATAAAAATAATGAGATGAAGTCTCAATACTTGATCTTTTGTTGAATATGAAAGCTACTTTTCATTTGGACTTGCCTTACAATGCTGCTAGGAACTGGAGGAACTAATGGAGGAGGTTCAACAAGCTAGAAGAATTAGATTGTGTCATCATCCCAGCAAGGTGTGTCTACGTTATGTATTTTACTTGCACTTGAATGCAGGCTTAAATATATTTGGTCATGAAATCTATTTTTCTGGCGTGTTTTGTCTTGCATTTGTTCTATCTCTGTTAATGAGCTAATGAGTGTAACAAATATGAAATATAGTGTAATAATATATTATAAAATTTCCTCTCTATAAATTTTTGTTGCATGCACACACTAACACACACACACACACACACATATATATACGTGTGGGTGGGTGGGTGGGTGTAGAGAGAGAGTAAATTTGATTTGTTAGATTTCTTTAAGGTTAGAGGTCATTCTAATTTTTGTATCTCAAGGGCGGACTGTATTTTAAACAAGCTACAACAGATTCTAGTATAAATTATTATTTTTTTCCTCTGCATTATTGTCGGCATAATCATATTCATTTCTGTTGTATGAATCAGTTATGACTTTTATCAATGATTGTTTGATGAAAAATAACCACTTTTATAACGAGAGATTGTGGTATTTTTGGTAGGTAATGGACATGGAACATGAGCTTTGTGACTCCAAATTCAAGAGAAGTATACATTTTCACTTAAACTTCAGAAACAGGTGTGTTGTTCTTCTATTTTAATTTTCCATTACCAGACAAATTGAGTGAACTTTCCAGGATTTAGAAGGGATAATTATGTCTTGGCAAAGGATATTAGAAGTCCCATACTTTTTTCACATTTAGCACAAGACTTTAGGTTGATGAACTTGGAAAGAATGAGAAATAAAGTTTCTTTTTTATCTTTTGATAGCCGCTTTGTAGCAGGCAGCAGCAGTCTTTCTCATCTCAAAAACTATGTGAGTACGTTATCATTTGCTTTTATTACTAGCATAATCCTAATTGAAAGATATGTATTATGTCATGTTCTGATAAACTTTTCCACCAAAACAAACTATTTGCGTTAAGAGGCAGTAATAGATGTAGTATAGCTGTGTGTGGAGAATTTGACCCTGATTCATAGTCGGGGAGTGAGGCCTTTAGACTTAACGTACAAAAGCTTTGTTATTCTAATCAGCAATTATCTGACTTTAAGATTTTCTATATAAGTGAATTGAGCATTTACTAAATTTACCATGCATTAAGAAAATGTGCATGATTCACTTGGAAATGTGCTTGACATGTTCAAATTGATACAATGGTACACTTGGAATGTCAGAAGAAGTAATCGCTCATAATAATAGAAACAAGTTCTAAGTGAAAGGAAGATATAATTAGTTGGTAGTAATCTTATGTTCATGAAAAAATTTCTGTTTTTTTGTTTTCTACCCTCTCCTTTTGTTATTTCTCTCCTTACGAGTTCAATGGACAGGAACAACCTTAGCATCAGGAACATCAAGTACTCTGGGGAACATCAGTTATTGTGGGTGTTGCAACATCTGGTCAAGAGATCTCCACTCGTCCATTCCAGTTTGTGACTGGTCGTGTTTGGAAAGGAACAGCCTTTGGTGGTTTCAAGAGTCGTTCACAAGTAATCAAATTCAATATAGTTTGGTTTATTTTGTGGATGTAATCAAATTCATAATTCAATATAGTAGTAATTTATATTGAAAAGTGAATTTGAGATGTATATATGGATAGTTTGGTATATATTTTGTGGATGTAGTAATTTGAAACTGTAAACGAATGGTATTATTGGGATGTATTTTGAATGGTTGATACATTTTGGCTTTAAATTTAAATGAGAATTTAGACCTTTTTTAGTTATATATCATGACATTAGCAGATTGCAGGTGCACTGGTAATATAGGTGAATCACAACATTTTTAGTTATAATTTGTTATATACATGTATTACAACATTTTTAAGTCACACTACAACGCTTTAAAAACGTTATATAAATTTGTCTAAATAGATGACACATTCTAAACGTTGTGTAAATGTGTCTAAACGTTGTCTGATATATTAAACTACAATATTTTTAGCTGGAAAACGTTGTGGAATCATTCCATCTACAACGTTTTTAAGCATTTAATAATTTTTGGAAAACAAATCTACAACGTTTTTTTAAAAAAAACGTTGTATAATGTGTCAAACTACAACGTTTTAAAAACGTTGTATAAAGAATGTCAAATAGACAACACCCTTAAATACGACATTTCTAGGATAGCAACCACAACATTTTTTACGCGTTATCTATTTACTGTTTTGTAGTAGTGTCTGCCGCTAACTCTAAGTCGTGAATAGGGTATCGTTTTTCGTAATCCTTCAACTGTCGTCATGCATACACAATTACTTTGTCGTGTTACATAAGCACACAACCAAGTCCCTTGTGCGATGCGTCACTATATACCACAAAATTTCCCGCATCATCTGGCAATGATAACACAGGCGCTTCACTCAGTCTCTTCTTCAACTCTTGAAAACTTTCTTCACATTTGTCGGTCCATACAAATTTCACCGTTTTCCTTGTCAGATTAGTCAACGAGGTTGCTATCTAAGAAAAATCTTGGATGAATCTTCGATAGTACCCAGCTAACCCTAAGAAACTTCTCACCTCCGTCGGTGTTCTCGGTTGTTACCAATTACTTACCGCTTCTACCTTTGCAGGGTCTACTGAGATTCCATTCTCATCCACCACGTGGCCTAAGAATTGAACATTCTTCATCCAAAATTCGCACTTTGAAAATTTCACATACATCTTCTCCTTTCGTAGTGCCTCCAAAACAATCTTCAGATGTTCGGCGTGTTCTTCCTCTGTCTTCGAGTAGATCAAAATGTCGTCGATGAAAACTACAATGAATTTATCTAAGAATGGCTTGAAGACTCGGTTCATCAAGTCCATAAAATGTTGCCGTAGCATTAGTTAAACCGAATGACATTCCCAAAAACTCATAATGTCCATAACGGGTTCAAAATGCAGTCTTTGGTATGTCCTCATCTCGCACTTTCAGTTGGTGATATCTCGTCCGTAGGTCGATCTTCGAGAAACATTTCACTCCCTTCAGTTGATCAAATAAGTCATCTATCCTCGGTAGCGGATATCTGTTCTTAATCGTTACTCTGTTCAATTCTCAATAATCGATACAAAGCTTAATCGATCCGTCCTTTTTCTTAACGAATAACACTGGTGCTCCCCAAGGAGACACACTCGGTCGAATGTACCCCTTATCTAATAACTCTTGAAGTTGTATCATCACTTCCTTCATTTCTACCGGCGCCATACGATATGGAGCTTTTGAAATCGGTGCCGTTCCCGGTGCTAAGTCTATTACGAATTCGATTTCTCTATCTGGCAGAAAACCAGGCAAATCGTCCGGAAACACATCTTAAAATTCATTCACTACGGATATATCCTTAATTTCTACTCCCTTTTTTCTCGAGTATCTATGATGTAAGCTAAATAACCTACACATCCTTTCCTTAACACTTTCTTGGCCTGCATCATCGTAACGCAACATGATTGCTTAAGCGATGAGCTACCATAAAACACTAACTTAGACTTACTCAGAGTCTGAAGTTTCACACACTTGTTCTGACAGTCAATTATCGTTGCATGGTTATACAACCAATCCATTCCCAGTATTACGTCAAATTCTCCTAGTCTGATAGGAATCAAGTCTACGCTCAGATCATGTTCTCTAATTTTTGCGTGACAATTTCGATAAATGTATTCTACAGGGATTATTTCCTTATTCGCAACTTCTACGTTCAAAGGATCTTCTAAACGTTCTCGGGGTGTACCAAGTTTACTAGCAAATTCTTCAATATAAAAGAACAGATGGCACCCGAATCAAATAATATATAATCATTTATATTTTTGATTGGGATTATACCTGACACCACGTCCTTCACAGCTACTGCGTCCTGGACGATCATGTTAAAGGTTCGGGCGGTCGATCGGTTGGGTTGCACAGGTCCACTAATCATTAACTTGCTTCCTCCTCCCTGGCCTCCGCCAGTTCCACCACTTCCTTTCTTTGGGCAATCCTTTATCTGGTGCTCTGTTGATCCACAAGCAAAACAACCCCTGATCTTCTTTGGTTTCGGGCAATTTGGCGATATGTTCCCCTCTTGGCCGCAATTATAACATGTGCTCTTTCCCTTCCATCACTCCCCCTGATGACTCCTCCCACACTTGTTACAATATTCAATCCTTTTCTTGAAGTTTCCCTGGTGACTTCCACCTTGATTATTGTTTCTGTTGTTGTTGTTATTGTTTTCCAATTTCCTCTTTCTGGAGTTACTCACTCTGCTGCTGCTTCCTCCATGATACTCACTCCCAGTGTTCTTGTTTTTCTTCTCCTTATGATATAGACTTAAGGCCTCACTGCCACCTTTCAAAATGATTGCCTTCTCTAACAATGTCGCAAAGGAATCAATTTGGAGAACTGATACCTTATTGTACAGCCATGGCTTCTGCCCTTGCTCAAAGCGTCTCACTTTCCTTTCCTCATCCCCAACTTGGTTGTGACGCCCCCAAAATAGGTCCACACGACCCATCTTGAGTCTCAAGATATCACACTATAAAAATCAAATACAAACTTCATTTATACAACTGTTGAACTATCGTGCAGAGTATGACAACAGATAAGCTGTGAGTTTTAATACAAACGTATGTAACTCTCATAGTGCCTCGACCACAACCTTACAATGGTACTTTACATAAAAGTACAGTCAAAAACTGTTTTAGAAATTAAAATCTTTGGAAAATACTCAAAGAAACCTTCGTACATGGGAGGCCATGCGTCTAGGTTATGATAGATATCATATGTCCACAGAATTATCCTTGGTTGACCCAAAAGTTCCCAAAGAAAAACAAGAAGATTACTATCATCTTTTTTCCAATGGTGAGTCTTCTCTTGACATATAATTATCTCCGTTGTCTCCAAGTGAAAATTATATTTCAAATATACTCTAAGATCATATAGGTAGTGCTCGTAGATATACTCAGCAAGTGGATGTGCACAACCATGTCTTATGATAACACGAGGTTGTATGTCATTAGACATCTTGTATGATAGTGCTAAAACACCCTTTCAAAGTTGGGTTCACCTCACCCTATTCGGTTCACCAAAATTAAATATCAAATGACGTATACAATATGACAAACTTATCTAAAGTTCTCAACAAAATTATTTTCATACTATTTAGGGAGAACCTCAACAGCTATAGACCACCGTTCTAATCCTCTTAATTCCCCGCTCAACCCAGCTACACTTTTATTACTTGAAAGGAATTGTGAAGCAAAAGGGTGAGCACAACTAGCCCAATAAAGAATATCATGACTAAAATAATTAAATTATCAATAACTTTCATCAATAATAAATCAGAGATTTAGAACATATGGTAGATGATAAAACTTTTCAACCATAGTTGCAGCGGAACGAGCAATCCATTAAAAGAGTCAAATAGACCATAAAGTCTATTATCTTCTCCATGTTAAAAGTCCACCAACAATGTTTTATCCCTGTAATATCAATCAACAGTTCTTGTCCACAATCATATGAATAACTCATAATCATAATTGTGGTTCTAAATTCCTCTTCGCACCCAGGACAAAGATAATTTTCATCACTTATCTTCACCTGAAACATCAAAAATCATGGTTATACCAAATCACAATTCCTGCTCATAATCATACTAATAACTTCATCTTTACACTACGACCAAGATATTCATTAACAATTCATCTTTTTCTACTGGGCCGAGACATACAATCATATTTTTTAAAAGAGTCAAGTAGAGCATGATATCTACTATCTTTTATGAATTAAAAGTGTATAATCAATATTTTATTGCTGAGACTCAGCTCAATAAATAATCCACATCACCGAATTATCCATGCACTACGGCCAATGATATTCGTTAGTATCACATCTATGAATTATCCATGCATGACGGCCAAGGATATTCATTATTATCACATCCATGAATTAATATTTCATTGCTGAGACTCAGCTCAATAATTAATCCACATCATCGAATAATCACTGCACTACAGGCCAAGGATATTCGTTAGTATCACGACCACGAATTATCCATGCACTACGGGCCAAAGATAATCGTGTTTTCATCAACGGTTCTGAGCATGCCATAAAACAATTCATCTTTGCACCCTTGGCTGAAGAGAATCCATAGCCATAATCATACCGAAAACTGTCCATCAATGCACAACGGGCCAATGAGGACTTTTTCCACATCATTTGTAACATTACAGTCATGATTATACCGAATAATCACTGGTCATAATCATACCAAGTCAATCTATGCACTACAGGCCACAGATGAATTTCAACATAAAATAAGCATGAGGATGATGACAATTCAATAAAACAAGTTCAAGAATAAATTTTAAAGATTTATAAGTTAATTTATCATGAACTCAATAACGTCCAAATTGCCAACCTGATACTGCTTTGTGGAGTAAAATTCAAGAATGCTCAGAAGAATATTTCCATGAAAAGATACTGGATGAAGCACAAATATCAATGATATTCCACTAATTTCATGGAGTATAGAAGCCAAAACTTTAACCAACTGAGTATAATAGAATATATGAAATCGAAAATGGATTTTTTCCACCATGCGGTAATCCACGTAGATAGATTATTCCAACAGAATAATAAAGAATGGAATAACAGAAGAATTCACCAGGCGTGTGTAATCCGCACAGAAAGGTTATTCCAACAGAATAATAAAGAATGGAACCAAGTCATTCGTAACCAGCACAGACAGGATATTCCAACAGAATAATAAAGAATGGAACCAGGTCATGCGTAATCCGCACATACATGATGTTTCAACAGAATAATAAAGAATGGAATAACAACATAATTCACTGTGTATGATGAATCCAGACAGATGTGTTATTCAACAGAATAATAAAGAATGGAATAACAACCCTTACGAGTATTGAAAGCAAATAACTCTCTTCATGAATACGAAGGAATAATACCCCTTACGAGTACAACAAATAATATCTCTTACTATAATAATAATAATATCCCTTACGAGTACAACAAATAATATCCATTACCTTAGAAAAACTGAATACTGGAGTAGTGAAGTAGTAGAATACTTTTCTTCTTTCTCTCTATAGTTTCTCTCTCTAGAGTTTCAGTGAATTATTAAGAAATAATGAAGGAATGAGCTTCTATTTATAGGAGAATGGACTGAATAGTAACTAATTCATGAACGGTCCAGATTGATTTACTTTAAACGGACGGTCCATATTGATTTACTATTAAAACTTAAAGCAACAATCTATACTGATATACTATTAAAACTTTAAACAAGCGATCTATATTGATTTACTATTATATCTTTAACCAACGATCCATATTGATTTACTATTATAACTTCAACCAACGGTCTAAAAAATTATCACATCTTCTCATGGAATAATATTGTACCCAAAAATGATTTAGACCGAAAAGAAATATATATTTCGGGTGAATAATACCCCGTGAATAGTACTTCGGGAATAGTACCTCGGTTATAGTACCCCGACACGAAAAGTGTCCCAAATACCCGAGTGAATAATACTAGAGTGAATAGTAATCGGGTGAATAGTAACCCGTGAATAGTACTTCGACACGAAAAGTGCCCCAAATACCCGATTGGTCAATTTAACCTCCAGACATCAATTATTATCGAAATAAATATCGATTTCTACTAACACTAATAATTCCCACACAATGGAACTATCAATTTCATCTTTAATCAACACGAACTTATTCATCATTAATATTATAATGCACAATATTTAACAACCAGGTCGTTCCCAGGAAAGAGGGGGCTTTCCGATAAGGATTTCTCCTTATTGGCGCGCAATTAGGTGACCAAACCTCTCCTTGTGAAATTTCTAGACATTGTCGATAATATTGCAAATAATAATATGAATAACTTTGTCATCTCAATTATTGATTTAATAATATATCATATAATGCAGATGATACTGTGACAATAATTGAATCAATAATATGAGATTGCAGCAATTACTGTAGCAATAATTGAACAAATTTGAGTGACTTCTCACGTAAGTATCAATAATCAATACTGTGTGCTACTATGCAACCACGCGTATTACTGTATTTTTACTACCGGGTAGTTTAACAGTTTTAACGGTAACACTTTCGCCGTTATTTTTATAAAAAAATAATTCTGTCGTTTTCTAACTACGACAATACTTCTGTTGTGGGGTCCACCAATGATTGTACCGTCATACGGATATTCCCCGACAAAAAGAATATTCTTCGACCAAACGAATATTTTATAACAACTTGCATACTTTGTAAAATTTTCAAATATCACCCTTAACTTTAATCCTTTTATAAATTTAACCATTTACTAAATAACATAATAATTATAAGAAAATTATATACTTTCATTTCATAAAATTCGGGGTCTCACATTGGTGCTCTGCAAATCACGCTAGTTTGTTAAACTTAGCTGCGTATTACGCCACCGTCATATCCCCTTATTTTAACTCTAGGAACTTCACTTCCATTCAATTCTTCATGCTCTTCAGAAAATAGTTCTCGAAGAATAGCGTGTTAAATCTATCCCATGTTATCGTTCCTTCGCCAGCTCTCTGCTAATTTATGACGCCCCCAAAATAGGTATATATCACCCATCTTGAGTCGCCAAATACATGGTATAAAATTCAAATACAACTTAATAATACAACCGTCGTGTAAAATACGACAAAACATAAATTAAGAGTTTTAATAGGAATATTATCTTCTAGACAGTATTCCACTTAAATGGAGTCCTCAATACATTTATTATCACACTATTTCATAGAATAGTGAGGACTACTAATGCTATTATCTGGACCGTCACTCCGTTCCCCGACTAGTCCTGGCTACGTTCTCATTTTCTGAAGAGAACAATGAAAGCAAAAGGGTGAGCTCAACTAGCCCAGTAAGAAATATTATGATTAAGATAATGCAAAATAATTTATTGTTAGCCTTCAACAATGTTAAACTGATAAAATATAACAAACATCAAGTTTAACTGCAGCGGAACAAGCAATCAATTAGAAGAGTCAAGTAGAGCATGATATCTACTATCTTCTATGATTTAAAAGGTTTTTCATCACTTTTATAGCTGAGACTCGGCTTAATAAATAATCCACATCATCGAATCACCCCTGCATTATGGCCAAGGATATTCTTTAGTATCATGACCACAAATTATCCATGCACTCGGGCCAAGGATATTCGTGTATTCATCAATGGTCATGATCATGTCAACAACTGTCCATCAATGCACTACGGGCCAATGAGGACTTTTACCACATCATTTGTAACATTATGGTCATGATTATACCGAATAATCCCTGGTCATAATCATACCAAGTCCATCTATGTACTACAGGCCACATATGACTTTCAACATAATATAAACATGAAGATGATGACAATGATATAAGAATTCAATAAAACAAGTTCAAGGATAAATTTTTAAAGATTTATAATTTAATTTATCCAGAAATCAATAACGTCCAAATTGTCAACATGATACTACTTTGTGGAGTAAAATTCAAGAATAATATTATATCAAAAATGATTTGGACAAAAAAGAAATTATATTTTGTTATGAATAGTACCCCGGGTGAATAGTACCCATGAATAGTAACTTCGGGAACAGTAACCCCGTGAATAGTACCTCGACATAAAAAAGTTAAAACTTATCAAAAATGCTCAGAATAATATTTCCATAAAAAGATACTGGATGAAGCGCAAATATCAAGGATATTCTACTAATTTTATGGAGTATAGAAGCCAAAACTTCAACAAAATGAGTATAGAATTGAAATCAAAGCGAAATAATATTACTTACATACTATAGAGTATGGAAGAAAATATTATTTCAAGCTTAATATTGAACAAAATAACATCCCTTACCTTGAAAAGAAGAGTATTACATTTGGTATAAGCGGGGATATTCTTGAAGAAAACTTATCTTTGCTTTTTTACGCTCAAAGCTTTGTAAAACTCTAAAGAAATACACTCAATATTATAGAAGAAGAATTCTCTGATTCTGGTGTGATTTTCAATTCTAACTAAGCATCCTATTTATAGGAGAATGGAAGGATATTGTTTGAATTAGAAAATCACGACCGACATAAATTTCTCACCGGGTCTTGTGAGAATCGACTTTATTTCGAAAAAAACTTGATTTTACTATGATGCACTATGCAATAAAATATTCTAATAAAACAAAAACTTTAAATAAAATATAATATATATTTATATAACTGGTCATGCACGACATATATATATATATATATATATTGCATGTGTATTTTATTATGGTGGGGGATGCCATGATAGAAAAAGGGAGGTGGGTTGATGTTGCCGTAGGTGGGAGGGAGTATTATTATATATATATATATATATAAAACGCATATATACTTTATAACTTCCTTCTGATTATTTTGAAAAATGAGTAAGTGAGGGTCCAAATAATATGCCAAAATTTATAACAAATACCTCATAAAAATCCCTCAATATTTTCAACAACATTTATTCATCATTATTATTATTCGCAATATTTAACAACCAGATCATTCCCAGGAAAGAGGAGGCTTTCCGATAAGGATTTCTCCCTATTGGCGCGCAATTAGGTGACCAAACCTCTCCTCGACAAAACTTTCTAGACATCGTCAATATTGCAAATAATAATATGAATAACTGTATCGTCTCAATTATTGATTTAATAATATTTAATATATTGACAATAATTGAATCAAATAACGTGAGATACTATGCAACATATATTGTAGCAATAATTGAATATAACTGAGGATGATACGCCAAACTAAATCGTAAATCCATGCCCATAGCTTTTTGTAAACTAACCCAAAATCTTGAATTGAATCTTGGGTCTCGATCAGAAACTATGAATATTGGCATACCATGCAATCTTACAATCTCGTTTATGTACATATGAGCAAGACGTTCAAGTGTATAAGTTTCTCGTATAGGTAAGAAATGAGCAGACTTGGTCAATCTATCAACAATGACCCAAATTGCATCTATGCCTTGAGAAACCTTGGGAAGACCAGTAACGAAATCCATGGTAATGTGCTCCCACTTCCATTTTGGAATTTCAAGTGGTTGCAATGGACCTTTTGGCACTTGATGCTCCGCCTTGACACGTTGACAAGTTAAACACCTTGAGATAAACTCTACGATCTTTCTCTTCATATTTCTCCACCAAAATGTATGTTGAAGATCACGATACATTTTGGTACTCCCAGGATGGCTTGCAAACGGTGTGTTGTGCGCCTCCATCGTGATTTTATACTTTAAATCAGGGTCGTTAGGAACACAAAGTCTGGAGTTGACTCTAAGTATTCCTTCTTCATCGATTCTTTCTTCCGGGATAGCACCTTCTTGCACTTTCTTCCTCATGCGCATCAGCTCCAGGTCTGTAGCTTGAGCAGCTTTAACTTTATCAATTAAAGTCGGTTCTACTCGTATATTCGCCATCATCACATGGGTCCCTGGAGTCTTTAACTCTATCTCCATCCTTTGTAAGTCATATAAAATGGGCCTTTGAGTTGACAATATCGCACTCGTACCCGCATATGATCTTCTACTCAATGCGTCAGCTACCACGTTCGCTTTTCCAAGATGGCATTGAATGGTATGATCATAATCTTTCAACAGTTTGAGCCAACGTCGTTGCCGCATGTTGAGTTCCTTTTGAGTGAAAAAATATTTAAGGCTTTTATGATTCGTATAGATCTCCACCTTCTCTCCATACAGGTAATGCCTCCAAATTTTAAGTGCGAAGACAATAGCTGCTAACTCTAGATCACGAGTAGGATAATTTCTCTCATATTCTTTGAGTTGTCGAGAGGCATAGGCTATGACTTTCCCATGTTGCATGAGAACACATCCTAACATTTTCCTGAAGCATCACTGTAGATGACAAATCCCTCCGAACCAGATGGTATTGTCAGAACAGGTGCTAAAATGAGTCTCCTCTTGAGTTCTTGAAAACTCTTCTCACATTCCTCGCTCCAACCGAATTTTGTATCTTTCAGAGTTAGGCGAAGTTAATGGAGTAGCGATTCGAAAAACCCTTCTACGAATCTTCGATAATAACCACCTAAGCGAGAAAAAGCTACGTACTTTGTCACCGATTTAGGTTGCTCCCACTTTGTATTGCTTCAATCTTTGTTGGGTCAATGGATATTCCATGACTTGATACTACGTGCCCAAGGAATGCTACTTCCTCGCTAGAACTTGCATTTCTTCAACTTGGCATAAAAGCTTGTATTCATGAAGCTTTTGGAGTATCGACCTCAAGTGTTGCTTTCATGATCTTCACGACTTTTGGAATAAATAAGGATGTCATCAATAAAGACGACCACAAAGTGATCCAAATATTCCTTGAATACTCGGTTCATCATATCCATGAAGGCAGCAGGAGCATTAGTCAATCCAAAGGACATGACTAGAAATTCATAATGCCCGTCTTAGGAGTTACGAAAGCCGTCTTTGGAATGTCATCGGCTCTAATCTTCAATTGGTGATATCCGGAATGAAGATCAATCTTTGAAAAGAATTTGGCTCCTTGCAACTGGTCAAACATGTCATCAATACGTGGCAATGGGTACCTATTTTTGATGGTGACATGATTCAACTCTCGATAATCAATACAAAGTCGCATACTCCCATCTTTAATTCCTGCAGTTCGGTTTTTAACTCCTGAAGTTCAATAGGAGCCATTCGATATGGGGTTTGGAAATGGGTTTTGTACCGGGTTTAAGGTCGATACAAAATTCAATTTCACGCTCTGGGGGTAGGCCAGGAAGTTCTTCAGGGAATACGTTAGGAAATTTATTAACAATAGAAATATCATTCAAAACTGACGTATTTTTGTTTAAATCTGTGACATGAGCTAAGAAAGCTTGACATCCGTTTTTCAATAAACGAATAGCTTTATGACTTGAGATGACAGTGATTGATTTTAATGGTTTGGTTGCTTGAATTTGCATAATAGGCTGGTTAGGAATATGAAAGCTAACAACCTTACAAAAATAATTAATTTTTGCATGATGAATAGTTAACCAATCAATCCCTAGAATTACGTCAAACACAAGTATTTTTAAGGAAATAAGATCAACAGGTAATGTGAGGGTACCAATTTGAACCAAACAAGACTTATAAACAGTGGATATAATAAAGATTTCTCCCAACGGAATTTCAACAGATAAGTCAAAGTCTAATTTCTCTGGAGTCAAATTTAAATGTTGAGCACAAGTAGGAGAAATAAAAGAATGGGTAGAACCGGTATCAAATAAGGTATATATTTCGCTAGAGTTTATGATAAGCTTACCCGTGATGACCTCGTTTGAGTTTCTTGCTTTCTGGGAGGTCACAATAAACGCTCTCCCTTGAACTACTAGTTTTAACTTGTTTGGGACGGCATTTGGTGTCATCGTTCCAACTAAACTTGGCTTCCCTGTACGACAAAATCTAGCTAGGTGACCTTCTCTTCCATAATTGTAACACGTTTTGGACTGCTGCGCACAATTTGGACTGATGTGTCCCTCTCCTCCACATTTGAAGCATATGATAGGTGGTCGTTCTCCTTCCTTAACAACGGGTGTTCGTGCTGACGTCTTTCCATCATTGTTGAATCTCCTCTTCTTGAAATTTCCACTTTTATTATCTTGGCCATGATTACCACCGAAGTGGTTACTATTTATGGCATGTTGATTCCCTCCACGTTTGTTGTCACCGCTTCGATGACTTCTACCACTGGTGTTATCATTTTGCCGACTGCTTTCTCTTGGTTGGGTTGACTCGTTATCGCTCTCCAATAACTGAGCCCTATTTACAACATCTGAATACAAACACAGTTTATGAGAAATTAGATATTAATGTATCTCGGGTTTCAAACCTCTTAGAAACATCCGCGTCATTCTCTCCTCATTATCAACCAAGTGAGACGCAAACCGAGATAACTCGGCAAACTAAGCTTCGTACTGCGACACGATCATATTGTTACTCTCGACAATGAACTCTACCTCTTTCATGTACGACGAATACTTTCGAAAGTACTTGTCGTTGAATAGTTCTTGGAACTTCTCTTAAGACATCTTCGGTCATGGCGAGGTTAGTACGCTTTTCTGATTCCCACCAATGTCTCCTCTCCTCGCAACATAAAGGTGGCAAAGGGAACCTTTTGCTCCTCGGAGCATCCCAAGACATCAAATATCTTGGTGATCTACTTTATCCACGTCTCCGTCATAAGTAGTTTTGGCTCTCCAATAAACTTCGGTGGTCTCAGCCCCTTGAACTGCTTAGCGGTGACCGTCCGAGAGTTGCCAGTGTTTCCACTTGCATTTTGGACATGAGTCTCTCTCGCCTGATGTTTCATGAATTACAGAAAGCCCCTAAATATTCCATCGTTCATCATTTGGTCGGTGTTATTGTTTGCATGAGGATTGTTGCATTCCCGATGCATATTTTTTTGGTTATTGATCGTTGGTGATTCAATGTGTCAAGAATAAACATGTGAATGATATTCCTATTTAATATATGATTTGATTATGATATATATAAATGAATGAATATGCAAGTATGCTTGCATGAAGAAAAGCTGTAAAGTCCTTTGATAGATAATAGAAATATATGTACAAGGACTTAGAATGAATTGATCAAATATGTTAGGATGATCCTACATAAGCAAAACAGCTTTGTAAAGTCCTTAAAAAGAAATGATGTACAAGGTCTATAAATATAGAAAGATCAAGCTTGTTAGGTTGATCTTATGATGTAATAGATAGGCTAGTCTGATCGTCAAGCACTGCACCAGAAGTCGTAGTCTGCCAGGTGAGTCAAGGTTAACTCGGGAGCTATCGAGGCAGAATAGGAGTATGCAAGATAGTAGATCTCGGAGTTCGTAGACTGCCAGGGGAAACGAAGAAGGATCGTAGTGTATCGAGAAGAGCTTCCTTGGGATTGTAGTGTGCTGAGGAAGTCATGTTCAGAATTGTAGAGACAGCCTGCCTAAAAGCCGAACGATCATCTGCCAAAGCCAAGTCTGAAACGTAGACTACACTCAGAGTCGTAGAGCCTAGTGATGCTGAAGCCAAGTAAAGGATCGTAGACTACACTTTGAGTTCGTAGAGTCCATTGAGTACATACAGATATCGTAGTCGGGCAAGATCAGATGAAAACAACAAGCAAAAGGCAGAGTCAAAGCTGAATCGTAGTGTCAAGATCTGATCTCAGGATCGTAGTGTCGGCACAGCCAAAGCTGAATCGTAGAGTGCAGAACTACGACTCCAACAAAAGTGCTCACAATGCCAAGTCGAATCGTAGAAGCGAATCACGGTTCTCAAAGAATGAGCACTCCCGAATATCCAAAGGTACGAAGCCTCTGGTTGGCACTACAAAGATGCAATCCACAGTAAGGGAACCAGAGAGCACTCAACGAATGGCATGCAGGCTAGCAGAAGAATTAAGCACCAATCCAATCAGCATCAAGATTGAGTTGAAAGGCCATTTGTGATGAAGTCTTCCACAAGATTATTCAAAGAAGACTTGAAAGTGACTAAGGAAAAGTCACTAAATGCGATTCTTGTCGAAGAGAATGAAGACAACGATCTTGGAAGTAACCTGGGATCGTAGTGTTTGTCGAGACAAAGAAAGAAGCTGATGGAAGGTGAGCCGAGATATCTTGGTCACTTCGAAGAGCAAGGCTAAAGTGATTAAGTGCGAGGTCGGTTCATTGATGATAAGTGAAGCGGAAGATCACCGGGAGAAAGCAAGATGGACTCGCCCACAAATCAAGTGTCTTGATATTTAGAAGGGACGAGCAAGGAATTAGGCCATCGATGATCGAGAACGATGAAAGAAAGCGAAGTATTGAAGCAATACACAATACAAGGAAGAGGTGTTCTACATTAAAGATCCAATCAACACTCTTGAGGATCGTAGTGTTAACTTTACTAAGTCAACGAGCAACACTCAACAAGACACTACGATCGAGTCCTCAAGGCGTGCATCAGAATCGTAGAGTTCGGATACCTGAAGACTGAAGCATTAGCAACGGTTCAATCTGAAGGGTAATATTCGGACAAGTGCTTATTGAGAGCATCGATGCAAAAGGACAACCTCTGATCAAGAAATCAGAAGAAATAAAGTCTTCAACCTGCCCAAGATAGTAAAGTGATACATCTGACAGGGTAGGTGAAACAATAGACTGCAGAGTCAGAAAAAGTATGTGATGTCACATCAAGTAGTCTACCTCAAGCAACTTGAGATCTGTGAAGACATTTGAATAGCTTCCAACGGCTACTTTCCAACGGAAGGATTGGGAAGGTGTATAAATGTAGAAGAGCTTCAAAGATCAAAGGTTGCTGGATTTGTGAGTTTTGGAGAGAAGGTGGACTGATCTAATCAAGTGATAGTGAGTCCAAAGGCTCACTTTACGATCCACCAAGAACACTCAGAAATCAGATCAAGCAAGAAGTAGAAGTGTGAGTTCTACTATGTAGAAGTGAGAGTTCTACTACATGAAGAGTGTTCTAAACTGTCGAGAGAAAGAAGAGCATCATGCCATCTGGATGTCCATCATGGGAAGACTCTAAGTACAATAGAGAAGAGCCTACAGTCAGCTTAGCAAGTCCATCATGGGAAGGCATCGAGGAGCAAGAAGGGAGATCATAAAAGCCATCTTGGTGTCAAGCATGAGAAAGCTTCTAAGTACGTAACAGAAGAGCTTACAGTCATCTTAGAAGCCTCTCATGTACAGCATCAAGTACCAAGAAGAATAATCTTCAAGGCAGTTCATCAAGGGGTCATCCGGTGTAGTTGAAAGCAACCTAAGAAGTTTGAGCATCATGCAACACTCAACACGACTTCAAGGATGATCAAGCCAAGTCGCTAAGGATAGAAGATGTTCGAGCATGAAGACATCTTAGCGACTCAAAGACCGACTCCAACAACAACAAACAAACAACTCAATGAAGCCAGGGCCTGAGGGGTCCTTGCCCAGAAGGACTAAATGAAGCAGGGCCAAGAGGGTCCTTGTCCGGAGGAACTAAACAAAGCAGGGCCAAAGGGTCCTTGTCCAGAGGGACTAAACGAAGTTCCAAGCCTGCTGGGCTTGAAGAGTTCCTAGGGAGCTAGAAGAGTCCCAAGGCTGCTGGCCTTGAAGAGTTCTTAGTGAACTGAAGTCTCAAGGCTGCTGGCCTTGAAGGAATCGTTGAGATTCGGTCTTGCCTTCCTTAGTGGAAATCCTTCTAGTTGAAAGCAGAAGAGTGGATTAGGAGCTTGAGTTTCTAAACCATTTAAAACCCCTTGTGTCTTTTACATTATGTCATTTACATTATATCTATAACTGCTATAACTGTTATGTATGTTCTAACTGCTTACAACTAAACTAACCCAACGAACAATGTATGCATGATTACGAATATATCAATGAAAGGGAATCTTTTACTTATTCCGCTGTACTTGAAATGATTCTTATGTTTGTCATATACTTAAATATGAACAATACAACATAAACCAGAAAAGTATTTGAAATAAAAAGGATCTATTCAACCCCCCCTTCTAGATCTATTGTGCCCTCTGGGAACTAACAATTGGTATCAGAGCAGGTTCTCATGCTATATTGAAAAGCTAATCGCCTTGAGTCTGATCCCAGGCACTAGCATTGTTCTAAACTTAGTTTAGTAGGAAGTAACTTATTATACGCAGAAGAGCTCACACGTTGGAAATATTGTGTATAGGTAAAAATGTGTATACACCTGAAGCTGCTCAGATTGGTCCGTATCCTCGATTTTTTATATCAACAAGACCAATCCTAGCCTGCAGTCAATCTTATAGTCTGAAGACCAAACGAGAGAAAGAGAGCAAGAGACATCAGTGACAAAGAGTAAAGCATTCATCAGTATGAAAGATGAAGAGGCCACGCGTACTAAGAAATGTTGATCGAGAGGAGAAAGAAGATCTTCTGAAACTTATGAGTGACCAACCAACAACTGGGTGCTATCTCTGTAAACTCAAAGATGTCAAAGATATTAATGCCACGATTCTCTTGATCTACATCTTCAAGACCACAACTGATTGATGAAAGGCCAACAAGAGCATTAAGCTGAAAGGAGCAAAAGTAAAAGCTGTGCATATCAATACCCGAACTCAGTATATCTAAGGTAAATGACGGTTAAGAAACTGACAGTAAAAAGGTACGGTTCCTCACCATTATTAATGTATACATCATAGTTGCACCATCTTATGAACTATGACAATATTCTGTCAAGAAGTCATAATCTACCTAAAAAGGTGAAGAGAAGTAGTCTGAAGATGGAAAATTCAAATGTCTACAAACTTTCTCTTTAACAAAGTTTTAAAATTTGAAGATGACATCTTGAAGAAAATCTGAAATAGATCATAAGAGTATCACAGACCAGATGAACTTTATGTTAAGTAATCATTCTTGGTGTGCTAGTAGTATGTATATACAAGCCTATGTTCTAGGTGTTTGACAACACAGAATGATCAGTTCTACAAGAGGATCTTGCTGATTTGTAGAAACTGATCACATCCATGAATCAACAAGATACTCATAAATCATAGAGTTGACTCACAATCTATGAACACTTAAACATTGAGAACATAACCCAACAAATGATGAAACCATAATAGATAGAGAGTGTGTCATTAATTGTCAAATCCTACACACACTCACCATCATGCATCTCAAAAATGTATTATCTCAAGATAGTTGCTTGCATGAATATGTCTGTTGGTGATAAACATGATGATTATCCAGTTAAGAGGAATACGGGTTTAGAAATCTAACCTAGCAGAACCCATTCAACAATGGGAACCAAAAGTAGAAATATACTTAAACCTGCAGGTACTTGGTCAGTCTAACCACACTAAGGAATCTTTGAGCGAAGACTTCATTCATTAGGACTCAACCAGCAGAAGGCTAAGGACATTCGAGATGATTCTAATAAGGTTCCTATATATCCAAGCCTGTCCTTGAAGACCCTCTGAGCTAACCGGAATGGAGCTCTCATGGCTGCAAATCTGTATATGGGAGCATGCCATGAAACAGAAGATAAAGAGGATTCTATGTGCCCATATCAGGAAAGACATGCTTTATGGAAAGGATCCTCAAGGGAAGCTCACAACAGAAGATCATTGAGCTTAAGACAAAAGGAGTTCTTTACGAAGCAGAACTTCTCAAAACAAAGGACTGTCAAATAAGACTACATTCGTAGTGCTGTCAAATGATCGTAGAGTGATCAATCCTGAAAATACTCATCTCTACGATACAAGGAAGACTAAGCAACGATGATGATTCCAAAAGAAGGAGAAATCTTTGGGCGACCTTCAAATGAACATGAAGAAGGAATCACATCTATCTGAGAAGACAACATCAATAATGGGGGAGCAGTGATCTGTTAAGGAAAAACATCACTATTAAACCTGAAAGAGATGTACCAGCTATAGAGTCCCAAAACTTTGTGGCTGATGAACCAAATGAAGATCCATAGTCAATAGGAACGTCTCAAAACTTACTACTGATAACCCTTCAGCAACCTAATTCATAATCGTGAAGTGCCTACGATCAAACATATGATCGTAGAGTAAGAGCAGGAGGACACCACGATTTCAGCAATGCAGATACTTAAAGCTAATTGAAGATCTTCCCATCAAAAAAGGTCTAATGAGATGTCATTACAAACCACTGCCATAGTATTTCATCTGGAAAGTGCCTCAGGGACAAACCTTACCCTTAGCTCTCTCTAAGAGGTTGGCCCTTCCTGAGCTACCTTATCCCAGAAGGAATACTTGATCTAGTTCATCTTAGAAGAATCAAGTCAGTCAACGATTGTAGAGTTGAGTTTGAAAAGGACTAAACGATCGTAGTGCAACTGCAGCGATCGTAGAAGACAACTCAACGATCGTAGTTCTACCAAAGGGTACTCCAGCTCACAAGGAGCATGAAGAATGAGACACCTGCTAAGCCATTCAAGTTAAGGAGATAAGTTCGAATACATCAGTGATTGAGCTATGCTGCATCGAAGTAAGGAGGAAAGACGAAGCCATCCCCAGCAGCATCTCTCAGAAATTGATCGTTGAGTAAACAAATGAAATCGTAGAGTCTATAGCTATCTCATGATGTTACTCTATGAATCAAAAGGTCAACGGTCAAAGCCACGTCAATTAAACTTCCACTCTCTAATAATTGAAAAGTTTTGGGGAGTTACAGCTCATTACTAGGCAACGTGCAACCAATGGACAGTTGACACATCACTGAGTATGCAGAGTTATAAGGAACTGCCATAAAGACAAGTTCAAATCTGCAGACAGTTACCAAAAGATATCGAACCTTTCTCCCTCCCATTTTCAAAACCCTAGAAAGCTTTTCAAGAGCAAAATTAGCTTACCTCCAGAGCCCTACCAACCAGACAGCCATCTCGCATAAACTTCTCTATATCTAATACCCACATTCTTCAAACTACTCAAAATGGAAAACTGGCAAGTGATCACTGGTATTCAGCTTGGAACCAAATCGTTTGAGAAATCTGAAAAGAAGTTCAGGGATATTCTCGAGCTTGTAAAGAAGGCTGGATTTTCAGAATGCCTTGAGGCAAATACTCGAGTCTACTGCAACCTGGTTAAAGAATTCTACTCAAACATCTCTATAAATTTGAAAACCCTTACTACCAAGGTTAAAGGTCAGTCTCTCAAGTTAAAATCTTCTGACCTCAATCAATGCCTAGGTTTTCCTAACCAAGGGCTAAAGAACCTTGATAATGTCAACACTGAACTAGCAAAGGAAGTTATGGGGTATCAAAGAAACTCTAGTTTCAAGGACATGAAGAATAAGGAGTTTTCTGAGCAATATGAGTTCCTTGCTGAAATAGTTGGAAAGTGCATACTGTGTAAGAACACTGCACATAACACAGTGATCGACCAGCAGTTGAAAATCATGTCAACAATAGTTCTGAAGAAACAAATCAACTTTGGAGCTATCTTGTTTGATCAGATCTTCTAGTGGGTAGAGAAGGCTGAGAAGAAGCCCCTGACCAAGGTATTTCATGGGAGGCTGCTGAGTATCATACTGAAGAAAAAGCTAGGGGGAAAGATCAAGGATGATGAGGGAGAAGCCCTGAATGTGCACAAAGTAATGTCTCCACAGTTATTTGAAAACTGGAAGAAGAACCCCAAGGAGAACAAAAGGCTGACAGCTGGGAGCAGCAGTAGAGCCTCTGCTAAGAAAAGGAAGATAGTAGAGACAGAGAGCTCTAAGTCTGATGACTCTACAGCAGCTGAAATCACACCAGCCAGGAAGAAATCAAAAGTGGTGAAAAGAGCTGGTGATGTGAAGAAAGCCCAGGCCCCACCAAGGAGAGTCTCCTCCTTGAACAAGGATAAAGAAGAAAAGGCCCAAACTACTGAAACCACAAAAAGAAGAAGCAGCAGGTTGCTTCAAGGGCCAGTCAGCAAGAAAGCTAAGGTGGATGACAAACCAGCCTTAGCTTCTCAAATCAATACATCTGCTAAAGAAAGGGACGTAGAGTCAGCAAAAAAGAAAGAAACTAAAACTGCTGATGAAGAAAAGTGCTCTAGCCCCATGGCAAATTCTCAGAGAAGCAACTCTGATGAAAAAAAGGAAATTCATGTTGATCAAAGTGCATCCCCAAATGCAACTGCCCCAACCAGCCCAGAGAATGGGTCAGAAAATGCTATTCAAGAAGAAGAAGATGAACATGTCCCCTCAAACCAAGAAAGCTCTCATGATGGCTCAGAAAGTGATGAGGCCAAGAAAGAAGAATCTGCTCCTGCCAGTGCTGATCTCCAAAGAAGTTTATCTGATGAGCAAGAGAAGTCAGAGACTGAAGAAGAAGAAGAAGAAGAAGAAGAAGAGAGTCTGTCTCTCCAATAGTTGAACCTCCACGAAGAAGGAAGAGCTACAGGCTGCAAGCCCAGTTTGCCTCCAAAAGGAATAGTAGCCAATCAAATGCCATCATTGAATTAAGTGATGATGAATCTGTATCCCCAGGAGAAGATGCTGAAGAAGAAGCCAACAGTGAAGAAGAAGAATCTAAGGAAAGACTTGCTGAAGAAAGTTCCGACAATGAAATTTCAGCAAGAAGGTCTCTTTGTTGAAGATGATCAAGAAGATTCTGATAATGAAATGCTCTGACAAGAAAGACTATCTGCTAAAGGCGATATAAAGTGGTTCTAGTCCGGAGAAGGAAGAAGTGAAAATGATTCCAACTCTGAAGATAAGGAATCAAAAGACTCAGAACTCCACCCTATTCTCTCACCTGCAAGATTTACCAAGAGAATTGTGGTAGAAGTTCCCAATGAACCATCAGAAACTCCTCCTGACAAATGGGTAAACCATGGTGGTGAACAGATCAGAATAGTAAGAATGACCTCCTTTGACTTAGTCAAGAACTGGAACAACATGGAAATGGACTGCACAACCATTCTCAACAACCCTAATGATTTGCTGATGAGATGGTTCTTCCAATCAATGCCTTGGCCGAAGGCCTTTACTGAAGGAGATGGAAGTTACTTCAGCTGGTGTTACAAGACTTTTCCAAGCATGGAACTGGTAGCTCAAAACTTTCCAAGGGTGAAAACTTATGCTACCAAGATGATAACTAACCAGCCTCACTTCAAGATCTATCGACAAGCTAAGAATCTCTATATCCCCTACGATCGTAGAGTGAATTCTGAAGGAAGAAGGGTCATGACCAAGGAGCTGATCGTAGAGTCTGTTAACTCTACGACTGATCATGTTCAAGCCCAATCCAAGAAGCCTTCTTATGATCAAGCACTGCTATCAGACACTCCATCATCCTCCACAAGCAATTGGTACTCCACGATTGTTCAGATTATCCACACCTTTGAAAATCTTTCCAAAGATGACAATCGTAGAGTCCAATCCATTGCCCAAGCTGAAGCTGCCAATCAAGAGGATCAAACTGCTTTGGAGCAGGCATTACAGAAAAGTTCTGATGATTTAAGCAAAAAGATCTCTATGCTCACTAAAGAATCACAGAAGCATATAGAAGCAGGAGATGATTCTTTCAAGCACAAACTTCAAGTTATCTTGGCTGATGTATCTCTCAAACTACAAGAGAGGGATAACATCTATCAGAAGGCAATACAAGATCAGAAGGCTGAAGCTCTACAAGTTCAGGAGGCAAATGCAAAGTAGATCGCAGCCCTCTCTGACAAGATTGACGCTATGAAGCAAACATTCTCAGTACAACTTGAGCTAGGTCAGCAAGAACTAAAGTTTGAAGTTACCAACACCTCCTACCTGATGGAGCAGCTTAATTCCAACATGGAGCAGCTGTCTCAAATGATTAATGACAAAAAGGGGGAGAAAAAGAGGCATAGAAAGAAGAGGAGCAAGGGGCATCAGAAGAAGAGTAGAGGGTCAAGAGGAGAGAAGACGTCAAAGAAGATAATAGCTGTTGAAAGAGTATCATCATCTGAGGGGGGAAGCCAGATAAGAAAGATGATGAAGGGGAACCAAGTAGAGACAAAAGGTCATCATCTGAGGGGGAGCAAGAGCAAGAGCAAGAGCAAGAGCAAGAGCAAGAAGAGAAATCAGATGAGTAGCTGATCAACAAGAATCCTGGAAACATACAAGGAGCCAATGAGGTACAACTCTAACCTGTTAGGTATGTTCTGGATCCAGGATATAGAATGTCTGAATATATAATTGCCATATTAATATAAATGACATTCATGATTAACAGTTTAGAAATACAGATGCTCAATGTATCTAAGATTCATTCATAACATACATATGCACTTATTATTTTTGTCATAATCAAATAGGGGGAGATTGTTAGGAATAAACATGTGAATGATATTCCTATTTAATATATGATTTGATTATGATGTATATAAATGAATGAATATGCAAGTATTCTTGCATGAAGAAAAGCTGTAAAGTCCTTTGATAGATAATAGAAATATATGTACAAGGACTTAGAATGAATTGATCAAATATGTTAGGTTGATCCTACATAAGCAAAACAGCTTTGTAAAGTCCTTAAAAAGAAATGATGTACAAGGACTATAATATAGAAAGATCAAGCTTGTTAGGTTGATCTTATGATGTAATAGATAGGCTAGTTTGATCGTCGAAAGCAATTTTTGCACTGTAAGTGAGTCTGCCAGGTGAGTCAAGGTTAACTCGGGAGCTATCGAGGCGAGAATAGGAGTATCTGAATAGTAGATCTCGGAGTTCGTAGACTGCCAGGGGAAACGAAGAAGGATCGTAGTGTATCGAGAAGAGCTTCCTCGGGATCGTAGTGTACTGAGGAAGTCATGTTCAGAATTGTAGAGACAGCCTGCCTAAGAGCCGAACGATCATCTGCCAAAGCCAAGTCCGAAACGAAGACTACACTCAGAGTCGTAGAGCCTAGTGATGCCAAAGCCAAGTCAAGGATCGTAGACTACACTCTGAGTTCATAGAGTCCATTGAATGCATACAGAGATCGTAGTCGGGCAAGATCAGATGAAGATACCAAGCAAAAGGCAGAAATCATAGAGTGTCAAGATCTGATCTCAGGATCGTAGTGTCGGCACAGCCAAAGCTAAATCGTAGAGTGCAGAACTACGACTCCAACAGAAGTGCTCACAATGCCAAGTCAAAATTGTAGAGCAGATACGGTTCTCAAAGAATGAGCACTCCCAGAATATCCAAAGGTACGAAGCCTCTGGTTGGCACTGCAAAGATGCAATCCACAGTAAGGGAACCAGAGAGCACTCAACGAATGGCATGCAGGCTAGCAGAAGAAGTAAGCACCAATCCAATCAGCATCAAGATTAAGTTGAAAGGCCATTCGTGATGAAGTCTTCCACAAGATGATTCAAAGAAGACTTCAAAGAATGACTAAGGAAAAGTCGACTAATGCGATTCTTGTCGAGAGCATGAAGACAATGATCTTGGAAGCAACCAGGATCGTAGTGTTTGTCAGACAAAGAAAGAACTAATGAAAGGTGAACCGAGATACTGGTCAGCTTCTGAAGAGCAAGGCTAAAGTGATTAAGTGCAGGGTCAGTTCATTGATGATAAGTGAGTGGAAGATCACCAGGAGAAAGCAAGCTGGACGGGCCATAAATTTGAAGTGTCTTGATATTTAGAAGGGGACCAGAGCAAGGAATTAGGCCATCAATATCTGAGAACAGTCGAAGCAAACAGAAGTATTGAAGCACTGCACAATACAAGGAA
Source organism: Panax quinquefolius (assembly GCA_020205615.1). Classification (NCBI taxonomy): domain Eukaryota; kingdom Viridiplantae; phylum Streptophyta; class Magnoliopsida; order Apiales; family Araliaceae; genus Panax; species Panax quinquefolius. Next base: position 88,641,527 of record CM035171.1, on the reverse strand, counting down.
GAGGTGTTCTACATTGAAGATCCAATCAACACTCTTCAGGATCGTAGTGTTAACTCTACTAATTCAACGAGCAACACTCAGCAAGACACTACGATCAGGTCCCTGAAGACGTGCATCAGAATCGTAGAGTTCGGATACCTGAAGACTGAAGTATTGGCAACGGTTTAATCTGAAGGGTAATATTCGGACAAGTGCTTATTGAGAGCATCGATACAAAAGGATAACCTCTGATCAAGAAATCAGAAGAAATAAAGTCTTCAACCTGCCCAAGATAGTAAAGTGATACATCTGACACGGTAGGTGAAACAGTAGACTATAGAGTCAGAAAAAGTATGTTATGTCACATCAAGCAGTCTACCTCAAGCAACTTGAGATCTGTGAAGACATTTGAATAGCTTCCAATGGCTACTTTCCAACGGAAGGATTGGGAAGGTGTATAAAAGTAGAAGAGCTTCAAAGATCAAAGGTTGCTGGAGTTCTGAGTTTTATAGAGAAGGTGGACTGATCTAATCAAGTGATAGTGAGTCCAAAGGCTCACTCTACGATCCACCAAGAACACTCAGAAATCAGATTAAGCAAGAAGTAGAAGTGTGAGTTCTACTATGTAGAAGTGAGAGTTCTACTACATGAAGAGTGTTCTGAACTGCCAAGAGAAAGAAGAGCATCATGCCATCTGGATGTCCATCATGGGAAGACTCTAAGTACAATAGAGAAGAGCCTACAGTCAGCTTAGCAAGTCCATCATGGGAAGGCATCGAGGAGCAAGAAGAGAGATCACAAAAGCTATCTTGGTGTCAAGCATGAGAAAGCTTTTAAGTACCTAACAGAAGAACTTATAATCATCTTAGAAGCCTCTCATGTGCAGCCATCAAGTACCAAGAAAAATGATCTTCAAGGCAGTTCATCAAGGGGTCATCCGGTGTAGTTGAGCAACCTAAGAAGCTGACCATCATGCAACACTCAGCTGCACTTCAAGGATGATCAAGCCAAGCTGCTAAGGATAGAAGATGTTCAGAGCATGAAGACATCTTAACAGCTCAGTACCGACTCCAACAACAACAAAAAAACAACTCAACGAAGCCAGGGCCTGAGGGGTCCTTGTCCAGAAGGACTAAAATGAAGTAGGGCCAAGAGGGTCCTTGTCCCGAGGGACTAAACAAAGTAGGGACAAAGGGTCCTTGTCTAGAGGGACTAAACAAAGTTCCAAGCCTGCTGGGCTTGAAGAGTTCCTAGGGAACTAGAAGAGTCCCAAGGCTGCTGGCCTTGAAGAGTTCTTAGTGAATCAAATTCCAAAGTCACGCGCCTTGAAGGAATCGTAGAGATTCAGGGTGCTGCCCTTCCTTAGTGGAAATCCTGCTAGTTGAAAGCAGAAGAGTGGATTAGGAGCTTGAGTCTCTGAACCACTTAAAACCCCTTGTGTCTTTTACATTATGTCGTTTATATTATGTCTATAACTGCTATAATTGCTATGTATATTCTAACTGCTTACAACTAAACTAACCCAATGAACAATGTATGCATGATTACGAATATATCAATGATGGGGAATCTTTTACTTATTCTGCTGTGCTTGAAAAGATTCTTATGTTTGTCATATACTTAAATATGAACAATACAACATAAACCAGAAAAGTATTTGAAATAAAAAGGATCTATTCAATCCCCCCCTTCTAGATCTATTGTGCCCTTTGGGAACTAACACAATGGTCTCATGGGCTCCATTGATATTCTCAACATTCTCAGATGTAATTTTCAAATACTGCCACAAAACAAGGGTTAATTGACATCACATATTATCCCTATACTCTGACCGACCAATTAAATACCAAATAAACTTAGGTAGGTCATACTAGCGAAGGAATTCCTCGTCTCTCCCCTCCTAGTCCTTGTCTCACATCTCGGCCAGGATCATATCCTAAGCTTTGATACTAACCGTGGCGCCCCCAAAATAGGTATACATCACCCATCTTGAGTCGCCAAATATATGGTACAAAATTTAAATACAACTTAATAATACAACTGTCGTGTAAAATACGACAAAACATAAACTGAGAGTTTTAATACGAATATTGTCTTCTAGACAGTATTCCACTTAAATGGAGTCCTCAATACAATTATTATCACACTATTTCATAGAATAGTGAGGACTACTAATGCTATCATCTGGACCGTCACTCCGTTCCTCGACTAGTCCCAGCTACGTTCTCATTTCACAAGAGAACAATGAAAGAAAAAGGGGTGAGCTCAACTAGCCCAAGAAGAAATATTATGACTAAGATAATGCAGAATAATTTATCGTTAGCCTTCAACAGTGTTAAAATGATAAAATATAACAAACATCAAGTTTAACTGCAGCGGAACAAGCAATCTATTAGAAGAGTCAAGTAGAGCATGATATCTACTATCTTCTATGATTTAAAAGGTTTTCATCACTTTTATCATTTGAGACTTCGAGCTTAATAAATAATCCACATCATCGAATCACCCACGCACTACTGACGAAGGATATTCTTTAGTATCACGACCACAAATTATCCATGCACTACGGGCCAAGGATATTCGTGTATTCATCAATGCTCATGATCATGCCAATAACTGTCCATCAATGCACTACGGGCCAATAAGGACTTTTACCACATTATTTGTAACATTACGGTTATGATTATATCGAATAATCCCTGGTCATAATCATACCAAGTTCATCTATGCACTATAGGCCATAGATGACTTTCAACATAATATAAACATGAGGATGATGACAATGATATAAGAATTCAATAAAACAAGTTAAAGGATAAAATTTTAAAGATTTATAATTTAATTTATCCAAAAATCAATAACGTCCAAATTGTCAACATGATACTACTTTGTAGAGTAAAATTCAAGAATAATATTGTATCAAAAATGATTTGGACCGAAATGAAATTAATTTTTGTTATAAATAGTACCCTGGGTGAATAGTAACTGAGTGAATAGTACTCGTGAATAGTAACTTCGAGAATACTAACCCCGTTAATAGTACCCCGGCATGAAAAAGTTAAAACTTATCAAAAATTCTCAGAATAATATTTCCATAAAAAGATACTGGATGAAGCGCAAATATCAAGGATATTTTACTAATTTCATGGAGTATAGAAGCCAAAACTTCAACAAAATGAGTATAGAATTCGAAATCTGAAATGAAATAATATTACTTACATACTACAGAGTATGGAAGAAAATATTATTTCAAGCGAATATTGAACAAAAATAACATCCCTTACCTTGAAAAGAAGAGTATTCCGATTGGTATAGCGGGGATATTCTTGAAGAAAACTTATACTGTTTTCTACGCTCAAAGCTTTCTAAAACTCTAAAGAAATACGCTCAATATTATAGAAGAAGAATTCTCTTATTCTGGTGTGATTTTCAATTCTAACTAAGCATCCTATTTATAAGAGAATGAAATGATACTATTTGAATTAGAAAATCACGGACGCACAGTAAATTTCTCACGGGCGCGCCGAATCGGCTAATTTCTTAAAATTTTGATTTTACTATGCTGCACTATGCAATAAAATATTCTAATAAAACAAAAACTTTAAATAAAATAAAATATATATTTATATAACCGATAATGCACGGCATTTATAATATATATATATATATATATGTGCACTCCATGTGTTGCATACAATAATAATACTCCCTCCCACCTACGACAACATCAACCCACCTCCCTTTTTCTATCATGGCATCCCCCACCATAATAAAATACACATGCAATATATATATATACTACCTTCCACCATTCCACCATCACTTTCACCCACCAGCACACATACACTCTTACACACACGTCACCAGCACACACACACACTCTTACACACACGTAAACACACACACACACATGTCAAATATATATATATATATATATATATATATATATAATACGCATATATACTTTATAACTTCCTTCTGATTATTTTGAAAAATGAGTAAGTGGGGGTCCAAATAATATGCCAAAATTTATAACAAATACCTCATAAAAATCCCTCAATATTTTCAACAACATTTATTCATCATTATTATTATTCACAATATTTAACAACCAGATCATTCCCAAGAAAGATGGGGCTTTTCGATAAGGATTTCTCCCTATTGGCGTGTAATTAGGTGACCAAAACTCTCCTCGACAGAACTTTCTAGACATCGTCAATATTGTAAATAATAATATGAATAATTGTATCGTCTCAATTATTGATTTAATAATATATAAAATATTTACAATAATTGAATCAAATAACGCGAGATACTATGCAGCAATTACTGTAGCAATAACTGAATATAATTGAGTAACTTCTCACGTAGGCATCAATAATCAATACCGTGTGCTACTATGCAACCACGTGTATTACTATATTTTTAACACTGGGTATTTCAACAGTTAACGGTAAGACTTTTGCCGTTATTTTTATAAAAAGATATTTTTGTCGTTTTCTCATTCCGACAATAATTTCGTTGTGGGGTGCACCAATGATTGTGCCATCGTACGAATATTCCCTTTTAAAATGAATATTCCCCGACCAATCGAATATAATATAACAACTTGCGTACTTTGCAAAATTTATAAATATTACCCACAACTATAACATTATATCAAATTCACTCCTTAATATTCAAAACTGATATTTATAGAAAATTCATCATTATTCATAAAAGTTGTGTTCTTATATGATTCGCCTCCCACCAATAGTTCGCTTCTCCCCTCATCATATACATAGCAAACACGGTCTTTTGATCTTCGCCCACGCTAGCTATAGTGAAATCTTTTTCGATCTCCTTGATCCATGTTTGCGCAACTATCGGGTCAGTCGTTCCTACAAATTCTGGCGGTCCTACACTCTTAAAATCTTTAAAGTTTGTAAGAGGAGATGCTTGTGGAACGGGTGGTACTGGTTCATTCGTTCCCCTAAGATCCTCTCCTAACAAATCTACAATCCTCTACATCAGATCTACTAGTCCTCTCTCATCATTAACCGAGTCTTCCGGTACAGTTATTCTACTTCTTGGTGCCATGATCTACATCAAAAAATTTCATTTTATAATTATTCAGTTATATCACTTAAGTATTTTTCTTAACATCAAGAAGAATAACTTTATAACACGTTTCTTAAATAAGCTCATTTATATACATATTCCAAATCGTTACAATTACATGCTTCTCTCTAGCATACTGCTATAAATGATAACACATATCCCTTATTATCACAAAATACGGGGACAATACTAGCTTACTACCCCTCTAACATTTGTCAAAAGTTTGGGGTTTACAACTATCTCACATCTTACACAAAAGACTGAGATTTCAACAACATATTTAAACAACACATAAATAAATGTAATACAACTACTAAGCTTCTTTCTCTAGACTTAATCTAACATCCCACGCTCCACGTAGCTCTGGTATTCCTTCTGAGTAATGTGCACCACCATGTCTCGGCTTATGGTATGCCGGGTATGTCCTTGCTCTGTCGGGTAGTGATTTTCCCCATCACTCAACCTCTTCATGATCGTGCGTAGAGCATAACCCATCTTATTCATCTTCCTTCTCTTACACCTTACTTCATCCTCTAGATCATTAGCTCCTTCCCACTTCCCCTCGAAGTGGATCCTATCCATCACTTCCATTTCTAGCTGAGTGTGAAGTGCTTCCTTCTCCGTCCTCTCGCTCATCTCTCTCTGGTCCATCTCTTCTAGCTTCCCTGCCAACTCCACATTCCTAGCTACTGATCGGTGAAACAAGGTTCCCATCTGGATCCCTGCCTCCTTACGGTGAACAATTTCCACCTCTATCTCCCGCATCACTAATTTCCTCTAGTGGTCCTCGTCCCTCAGCTTCTGGAACTCAGACTCCCTCTCCCTAGACTCAGCCTCTAGCTCCTCCACTCTACTTCCTAACTCTAAAATATGCTCCTCAAACTCCCCCAACATCCGATCCTCAAAAGTAGCCTCGTCGGAGTCCTGCATAGGCTCGGGCTCCTCCTCCATAGGCTCCTCCTTCGGATCAGACTCCTCAGGTAGAGGCTCCATCTCCTCCTCCTCCTCCTCATCACCATCATCATCAATAGGGGCCACTACTGATATGGGCTCCGTTATCAATGGTGCCTCATATACCATGTGGATATCACGCGGCTCCTCTTCTACTAATTGGCTACGTCCTCCCATGTCAGTCATCCTACAATCACCAACACATAACAACACAAAAACCAACTCCATAAGAATGTTAAATAACATAAGTTCATTGCATAGAATGAAGTTATATTCTATAACACACTAAGTTACTCTGTAGGAAAACTCTATATGAGTTTCATCCCTTTCTAGGTTCTAAGTGCTTCTAAATTATAATCTAAGGACTCTCGTTCCTAAGGTTTATAACTATAGCTTTGATACCAACATGTGACGCCCCCAAATTTGGACCGCCACTTGGTCACTCGAATTTGGTTCATCACGTTCTCATGGTAATACCATAATAACTAGAATTACATATTCACAGCGGAAAATCCAATTTAGAATAATATACAATGATTTATTATAATTATTCCCCCAAGTCTCGCAACCTACAGTACTTAATAGATTACATAATAATATCAAATACATACTTATTACATAATCTTACTTAAGTTTAAACATAGTCTGAAAACATTCTTAATATAACATAACACTTTTAAACATAAAGGAACAAGCTAGTCGATAGCCTTGCCCTTGCCCTTGTCTTTCCCAGAGACACTTCCCTGTTCCGCCTTAACTGAAAGGTTTTAAATAAGCAAGAATGAGCACAAATTGCCCAGCAAGTAATATGCAACAAGGTTAAAGAGTTTATTAACACGAGTTTAAAATTATATACTTGCAGAGGGGTATAATTTAATCTTTTATGGTTATCTGATACATCTGGGTATATGAAAGTAAATCTTTGATAGCTACTCTAGAACAAAAGGTCTAGATCCTTTGTGATCACTCAACATAAACTCTGGAAAATATTTACATCATGTTATTTGGGTATATCAGAGTAAATCTTTGATAGTTACTCGAGAAGAGAATTTCAAGATATTATAAGATCATTCATAATAAACTTTAGAGAGTACTTCTAAATTTTTTATTAAATAGAATATCGTAGAAACTTTGAAAGCATTGTATTCTTTCATTATTGTGTTGCATAGGTTGGGAGAAGATTGGTTAGAGAGGAATAAATTGTTCAGCTATTTCAAAGTTCCTCGAACTTTGGTGTCATTATATCCAAATAGATAGTCTGTTGTTCTGATTCTTATACATTCATTGTATAACTTAACTTGCGGGACAAATTTGTTGCTCACCCTTGCTAAATAAAATATTTCAGCTAGAAATGAAGAAGCCGGAGGGGCAGAGAAGAACAAGGGCAAAGGTGTTTTGCGTGATTAGTTGTAATGAACATTACTTATTATGTTGTATTTGTAAACCCTTTTGTATATCTAAGGGGTATGTTTGTAAAGTCATGGTTAGATAACCTGGGATAATGTATTAACTATATATGTTAATGAGATGTGTATTGCTATTCATCAATGAATGGGTATAGTTAGATGTTATTTATAAGTTGGATCGTGAGCACCAAACTTGGGGGTCAAGTAACCCGAATTCGGGGGCATCATAGGTTGGTATCAAAGCTGTAGGTTATAAACCTTAAGTGGGGGGGGGGGGGGAAACCCTAGGATTATAACCATAAGCAAGATATAGAAATACTCATTTAGAGTTCTAAGTGAGGGATTGATGAAGCGAATCAATAGAAAGATGTGTGGACACATCGTGTATATTAAGTTTGTACTGGTGAAGTACTAATTAAGTTGTTTAACTGACTATAAAATGTCAGGAGAAGATGAAATGAGTACGGAGATGCTAGCGGCTGTTGCACCAGTGCTAGTAGCCGAGGTGCCAGCGCAAAGTGAGTTAGTTGAAGAAGTGGGAAAAGATGAACCCATGGTGAATCTAGGGAGTGATCATGATGATTATCCTGAGATGTATCTAAGTGGTGATGAGGAGGTGGAGTCCAAAGAAGCTAAGGTGGAGAAAGGGAATAAAACCAAATTTATAGAGAAAGATCAAGAATCTGCATAAGTCAAAGAACTCCGGAGTTACAGAGCGAGCGTTACGCGAGATGACTGAAAAAAGGAAACGATTTGAAGGCGCAGGTGGAAAGAATGAAGGCTGAAGGTGGTGGATCGTCTGAAGGAACAGTCAAGAAGCAGAAGAAGAGTAAGAATAAGAGAAAGAGGGACAACGACAGTGATAATTCTAAAAATTCAAACCCGAAGAAGAAGCAAGTCTGTGACAAGTGTGGAAAGACTCACTTGGGAGAATGCATTATGTGGAAGAACGTATACTTCAATTGTAAGCAGGAAGGGCATATTTCCCTACATTGTCCTAAGACGAATATGAGGAAGCATTTTTTATGTGGGAGAACGGGTCACGGATTCAACAAGTGTCCCAGCAAGAAAAAGACTGGTGAAGGGAGTGGACAGTAGACAGCCTAGGTATAAGCGATAGTATCTTTTGATAGTGTGTGATATTAACGGTTGTAATATCGAGAACAATGTGTAAACATATGTAAATATATATTGTTGTATGAATATTTATTTTCTATATGAATATAAGATAAGTTGCGAGTTCTTAAAACTCATACTTATGGTAAGTTCATGACTCATAATTATATGAAATATTTTGAACCCCTCAGTGAAAGGATGCCAAAGGTCTGACTAGGACAAGTTCATACACTCATATAATTGTGGCAAGTTCCTGAACTCATAAGTGTGGTAAGTTTGACGAACTGGGAATAGCTATGTGTGAATAGAGAAGTGCAACTTTTTGTGTAAAGTTGGAAATTTGCAACTTTTTGTGTAAAGTTGTAATGTTAATCCTAATATTTAATTAAAAAGGGATAGTTGTATATGTTGAGTACTAAATGTACTATGTGCTATTTGAATAAATAAGCAATTATATGAGAACTTTGTGTTAAATTCTTATTGTGTGATTAATAAGAATTTGGGTAGTGAAAGAGAATTAATGTAAGATTTTTATTTAAATCGGATAATGCCGCCAAGACGACAGGATCGAAATCAAAGAGAAGAGCAGTCAGTGAATAATGAAGGAGGTCAACTAGACCCAATGCAAAACTTTGCAAATATGATAGCCCAAGCTATGGGAAATAGAGCTCCAGCAGCAGGAGCAAGAGAACAGCCAGCCGATAGATTGACTAACTTTAAAGATTTTAAAGCAGTAGGACCGCCTGAATTCAAAGAGACTACGGATCCGATTGAGGCCCAAACTTGGGTGAAGGAGATGGAGAAGGCATTCATTATTGCCAGGGTAGCAGAAGAGCAAAAGATAGCTTTTGCTACATATCTAATGAAGGGAGAAGCCAATTATTGGTGGGAGAATAATCAGACTAGAGCTGGTACAACGGTAGTGACTTGGACCAGATTCAAGGAGTTGTTCTTTGAGAACTATTTTTTACCGAGTATGCAAGCTCGGATGGAAGTCAAGTTTTTAGAACTGAACAGGAGAACATGTCGATATCAGAATACGCCGCTAAATTCAACGAGTTAGCGAGATTTGCACCTCATCAGGTGGACACAGAGGTGAGAAAAGTGAGAAGATTTGAGAATGGGTTGAAGCCAGGGATATTCAACAAAGTAGATGTGTTGCAGATCAATACGTTTGAGGCTTTGTTGGAGAAAGCAATCATTGCTGAGGGGGGGAGTGAAGCTGTATCCCGATATGATTAGGAGAATAAGAAGAAGACAAATAATGGAGGAAGCAGTGGTGGTAGTAATCCAAACAAGAGAAAGTGGAGCGAGAATACCAGTCGGGTAATAAGACAGAAGAGAATAGGAAAGGGAGGAAACCTTGTGCAACTTATGGGAAGAATCATGCAAGAGTCTGTTTGAAAAGAAAGAGAGTTTGTTATAACTGTGGACAAGAGGGACACATGTCTCCCAATTGCCCTAGTCCGAAGAAGATACAAGGTTGTAATGCCTGTGGATCGACTGATCATCTGGTTCGGAATTGTCCGAAGAGAAATGTGGAGAAGGAAAGTATCAACAAGGGACCCGGTGGTGAAACCTTGGCGATTAGAGGACCTGCTCAGCCAGGAAGACCAACGGCCCATACATTTAATATAACGGTGAAAGATGCAATAGCTGCCTAGAAGGTGGCGATAGGTAACGATTTTGTTGAGAAATTAAATTACGCGAGTAATATTGGATAGATAATGAAGTGAATAGTTTCTTTTATAGATCCAAGTCATAGGTTAGAATATAAGACACAAAATAATATTGTGTTGATATAAGTTAATTGATGATACAACTTTAAAAGATTATAGAGAGTAAGAAAGCGGTGATTCAGAGGACGGAATCCTTATAAGGGGGGAGAATGTGATAACCCGAGAATTTATACGATTAATAAAATCTTAATTGATTAAATAAAGGTTGAATAATAAGACCTAGACTGGAAATAAGGTATGGATTTAAAAAATTTTGTGTGGAAGACTTATATGGTTTTGTGTATTATTATATGTGAGTAATTGCATATGAATAATATGTGTTTGTTTTTATTTGTTTATTATAAACAAATACGAGAATCTTAGGTAAACTAATTATAAATTAGGAATGAAAAATTGAATAACGTAAGGGTTATGATACGGGAGAATGTTAGTATATAAAATATATACTAATTTTAAGAGATTTATTTTATACATCTTAGTTAATTAATTTATAACATAATTATAGCAAGTCTAATTTGGTTAAGAAATTAAATGTGCATGAGTAAAGATTTATGTTATAATTGAGGAAATAAAAACCCTAATTAAATAATTAGGGGATGGTAATATTAAAAGTATTGGAATATGTTATTTGTTATGGCCCAAACATTTTTAATTTGAAAGCCCAAATGAAATATTGGATAGCCCAAATATTTATCCCAAGTGGTGAGGGACTTGTTAGTCATTTGATTTAAGTAAAATTGGTAAATAAAAATAAAGCATAAAAGGAAAGCCAAATATGGAGAATAATTGGCCACATGGCTGGATGTGGAGAAGGAAGAAAAGGAGGGAAGATTGTGTTGATTATTTTACTTTAGTTGGTGGCCAAACCCAACAACTCTTCCTTAGGTGTCATTTCCCCATTTAGCCAACACTTTGACAATGCTTCCAAGTAAAGCTTTAGTGGTTTAGTGAGAGAGAGAAAGAGCTGGAGATATGGGAGAAATTAATAGATATACATAATATATCTATACACATTTTACTAACAAACAAAACCCATTCTCGTTCTCTTTCTCTTTCATCTTACTTCCTAGTTAGGTAACAAAATCAAATAGAAAGAGAGAGAGAGAGAGAGAGAGAGCTATCATTTCGGCAGCTCCTAGAGGAGAAGGAGAGAAAATTTTGATCTTCATACACCCAAGATCCATCTCATATTTTAGAAGGAGAAGAGGGAAAAGCTAAGGTATAACAAAATTTCTACCTATGTAGTCATATTTCCTTTTTCGTTTGATTTGATTTTTGATAATATGAAGTTATGATCTTGAGGTTTAAAATCTTAGATCTATGTGTTTATGAGTGTTTCATGTTTAGATATACCCATATTGGGTGTTGTTTTAGTTGGAAATCAAAATAAAGAAAAGTGATTTTCTAGTTTATAAGTCATAAAATTTGTATGTACTTTGGATTTCCACCATTTTTAATCTGCTCCTTCTTTTTGTGATCCGTTAAAAAGGGGTGTTAGATAGGTAAGCTATATACTAAACCCAAATGGTAGCACTCAAAAATGTTCAGTACACAGTACTTAATAGTTTATATAATAAAATCAAATAAAGACTTATTACATAATCCCACTTAAGCTTAAACATAGTCTTAAAACACTCTTAATATAACATAACACTATTAAACATAAAGGAACAAGCTAGTCTGTAGCCTTGCCCTTTCCCTTGTCTTTCCTAGAGACACTTCCCTGTTCCGGCTTAACTGAAAGGTTTTAAATAAGCAAGAATGAGCATAAATTGCCCAGTAAGTAATATGCAACAAGGTTAAAGAGTTTTATAACACGAGTTTTAAATTATATACTTGTAGAGGGGTATAATTTCATCTTTTATGGTTATCTGATACACCTGGGTATATCAAAGTAAATCTTTGATAGCTACTTGAGAAGAGAAGTTCTAGATCCTTTGTGATCACTCAGCATAAACTCTGAAAAATATTTCCGTCTTGTTATTTGGATATATCAGAGTAAATCTTTGATAGTTACTCGAGAAGAGAATTTCAAGATCTTGTAAGATCATCATTCATCATAAACTCTAGAGAGTACTTCTAATTTTTTTATTCAATAGAATATCGTAGAAACTTTGAAAGCATTGTATTCTTTCATTTTTGTGTTGCATAGGTTGCGAGAAGATTGGTTAGAGAAGAATAAATTGTTCAGCTATTTCAAAGTAACCTGAACTTTGGTGTCATTCTATCCAAATAGATAGTCTGTTGTTCTGATTCTTATATATTCATTGTATATCTTAACTTGTGGGGCAAATTTGTTGCTCACCCTTGCTAAATAAAATATTTCAGCTAGGAACGAAGAAGCCGGAGGGGCAGAGAAGAACAAGGGCAAAGGTGTTTTGCTTGATTAGTTGTAATGAACATTACTTATTATGTTGTATTTGTAAACCCTTTTGTATATCCAAGGGGTGTGTTTGTAAATTCATGGTTAGATAACCTGGGACAATGTATTAACTATATATATTAATGAGATGTGTATTGCTATTCATCAATGAATGGATAGTTAGATGTTATTTATAAGTTGGATCGTGAGCACCAAACTCGGGGGTCAGGTAACTCGAATTTGGGGGCGTCATAATATATATAGATGATCAACTGCCACGAAGTAACTCCAGGCAGGACTTTGAAATGTAAATATATATATATATATATATATATATGTATATATATAAGCTGTAAAAGGCCACGAAGTAAACTCCAGACCAGACAAAAATATAAATATATATATATATATATATATGTATATATATAAATATAAAAGTGGTAAATGGTCATGAAGTAAACTCCAGGCCTGACACGGATGTAAATATATATATATATATAAGTAGTAAAAAAAGTCACGGATCAACGATCCGGGCGTACCCACTCGAAAAGACTCAACATTAGTAGATATAAATATATATAAGTAGTAGAAAGCTTAAAACCTGAAATATCTTATAGTGGGCTATCAAGAAGACTTCGGATAGCTTTTGACGCCTAAAAACTCATTTTCCACCGGTTAAACTTTAGTATGTTACAAAACACGAGCTTACAAGTGTTTAGAAAGAAGAATCACTCAGTTTAGAGCACTCTAATACGGGTTACAGGCTGAAATGGATGGAGTTTTCTCTCATTTCTTCTTTTTTTCAAAATGAACTGCCAAGAGCTCATATTTAAAGACCAGATGGTCGCGGTTCAACCTACAGAAATCGCGGGTCTACCTGCAGCTTTCCGGGTTGCCCTGGGCCATGCGGGTCTCATCGTCTTGAAGTACATGCACTTAGGCTACGCACTGTCCGCTCAAACCTTCATAACTTTTAATCCGGGCATCCGATAAAGGAGTTTTGTACCTTTTCGAAATGATGTTGTCGAGAGCTTCACAATGACATGGGATTAGAGGTTGTACGAAGCCGGGAAGATGGATCCATGACCAGATCTCCAAGTCTTCAAAGTCTATCCATTGTACCGTCTTGTGCAGTTGTCACTCAGGATTTGAGCTATGGTTCTTGTGGGACATCTTGATTTGTAGTGTGAATTGAATTGTGTTTAGATGACATGAATGTGATGTTGAGGTTGCAAAATGATTATTTTACCCCTATCGGGGTTATCTCCGGTTTTGGCACAGATGTAGTAGTCATTTCTCAGGGTTATCTCCGAGATTGGGCTGCTATTGATGTTGAATGTCCTCAGGGTTATCTTTGAGGTTAGGTTGACCTCTCGGGGTTATCTCCGGGGTTGAAACTATATTTTCTGGGGTTATCTCTGACATTAAAATTGGACTTCCCGGAGTTGTCTCTAGGGTTGAAACCGACATGACTTCTAAGGTTATCTCTGGAAGACGATTTTGCTCTCCTGCAGGGTTAGTAACAGGAATGCAAAATTTTGAGTGTCTACAATCTCGTTGAAGTAAGGTTCAACAGTTGAAAATTACTAGTTTCAAGAGTCACGATTGTCATGTATTGATGCAAATGTTGATGCCAATTGCATTTCGTGAGATGCTACCCAAAAAAATTATTGCTGACTTGACCAAACATTGAAATTTCTTTCAGGATCTTTGCTCAACGGTTATAAGGTAAAGTGATGTGGATTAGATGGAGAAACATATAGTGCTGACAATGTGCAAGCTTGAAATGATCTTGCCTCCAGGTATCTTTGACTCGATAAAACATGTGCCTATTCATCTACCATATGAGATTAAGCTTGGAGGACCGATGCAATATCATTGGATGTATCCTTTTGAGAGGTAATATAATCTACATTATGAAACTTTAATGACATTTATACTTAATACTCTAAATCAATGTCTTTCAATCATTGTACCCACAGGTACATGCGACAATTAAAGCAGAAAGTGAAAAACAAAGCTCGTGTAGAGGGTTCTATTGATGAACGCTATACAGAGGAAGAGATTGTCAACTTCTGCTCCTTGTACTTTGAGGATGTAGTCTCAATGAAACACAACCATTTAATTTGGAATGAGGTTATTGGACCCCATTCTCGTGCTGATGAGTTAGTTATATTCTCTTATCCAGCTAAACCATTTGGCACAGAAACGATGACTTACCTAAGCGACAAAGATTTGAAAATTGTATATATATATATATATGTGTGCTTTTAAATATGCCTGAAGTATAGGCATACATCAAGTATGTATTATTTTTTGTCGAGTCTAAAATATTTTGAAGTGTAATATCTCAGATTAAACCCTGTTATTATTATTTTAGTTCATTCAAAGATGAAGTGTATGCTTCTAACCCAGGACAAACTACAGCACAGTTGGAAGCATTAACCACTAAAAAATTTCAACAGTGGCTTTAGAGAAGGGTTGAAGAAGATAACACATATGAGCGTTTTAGAGATGATATTTATGGTCCATACAAACTTATTAGTTCATATCCCGACTGCATCGTTAATGGGTACAGATTCAAGGTAGATAATTTGAATGAACTTACATCAGTCAATTCTGGCGTTGTCGTGTTGGGAAGATGTTACCAAAATTCTGAGTCTAATTACTACGGACGAATAGAGGATGTGATTGTGCTCAATTATCTTGGAGGTAAAAAGTTTGTTACATTTAAGTGTCGCTGGTTTGAAAATGAAAAAGGTGTTAAAGTTGATCGTAATAGAATCATCACAGTAGATATCAAGTCAAACATACAGTCTGATGACGTGTTCATATTAGCCAGCCAAGCGACTCAAGTTTACTACGCCTTTAATCTAGTAAATTCTAGAAGCCCCTGGTATACAGTTATCATAACCAAAACCAAGGCTTTTGATAGTAATGCTTTGTTTGGAACAGATGACAAGTTGTAAGAACAAGTTAGCAATCCTAGCCACGTACTACCATATGATGACGATGTGTTGGCATAAGATGTCATTGTTTAAGATGATAACGAATATACATTAATTGATACGGAAGAGGAAGAGACTAAATCTGAAGAGGAAATTGATATTGATTCTGACAGGTTTGACGACGTACGTACTAAGTCTTAACTTCAACTTATTGTTGTTTTTAAATAATTTTCTAATAAAAATGATATTTATTAAAATAAATTTAGTAGAAATTAATGTTCTCATTCTTTCTAATTACTACAGTACAGTTATGGCTAGAAACAACGGTGGAGGTCGTCGCGGGGGTAGCCGTACAGGATCTAGCGATGGCTCCCAGCACGGGACGTCGTCATCATCTAGTAAGTTTCCATCATTTTGTAATTTAACTTTTTTCTACATAATTATTTAACCCATATGGAAATACTATATATACATAATTTCACCACTTACACTTATAGATATTGTTCGTCAACGAGGGACTAACCTCAGATTATTTGGGCATCTGTCGGCCCAACCAGAGATTTCTATAGTTGATGTCGACTCGGTGCAGTGTGTGTCTACTATAATATAACTTACGCATAATTTACTTTATATAATTCCATGAATTAAGTAACACATATCTTGAATTGTAGTATCCTGGACCTGGTCGTTAAGCATACATTACATGCCATTTGCTTGACACACCTGCCTATTGGATGTATGTGATTCACTCAGTTCCCGTAGTATAATGCACACTATATGACTATTGTGCTGCGAGAGTTCCATGTAAGTCGAATTACATAACTTAAATTAAGTAAGATTCTAGATATTATCATCAATTTTTGATATGTTAACATTATTTGTATAGATTTATTTTAGATATGCGGAGGGTGTCTCACAAGCAGACGGGGACAGTGTTATTATTGTACATATCGCAAAAAATTATTTCGGCTGGCTGTACGAGATGAGACAGTGGGCCGTCCGGACAGTTATCGAGCAGCCTGGGACTACCACAAGCGATCATCAGCCTCGCATAGTCTCCGATGTAGCATGGGTAGCTATGTGTACACACTAGGACGCTGATGACTTCAAAAAAAAGTTTGAGCAGGCAAAAAAGAATAGTGGACAGCTCTGAGTCGTATATAGTACCGGTCATGGTCATTTGAGGAAGTGAAGTTGGCAAGTATCTCAATTTAGTTCTTTAGTTACTCGATTGTCATTATCATACTTACTAAATGTTATTTGCATGTATTTATTAGGCCATGCAGGATAGCTTGAGCCGACCACCTACCAATACTAGAGTTTTAGGATAGAGCCCACACGCCGAAGGATTCTAGCATGTCTCCCGCAACATTAGGTCTATGGGTAAGACTAATAGAAATAATATAATTATTAATATTAGGTAGTTGATAAAATGATGTAATTAACTCACATGTCGTAACATAAATTACAAGACCGATTTCAGAAGCTTCGAGACCAGCGTATAGTTGATTTGGAGGCTGTTAGGCGGGGTTCTGAGTCGTTAGAGTCCACCATCCCTCCACCCGAGGTTTTATTATCCCAGGATAACGAGCTGAGACTATGGGTTGCGTCTCAGGATCCCCCTAGTAGTAGTACCAGTAGGTATCGAGTGTTGAGCCTGCCAAGGATACCAGCGTATACATTACCTTGAGGTAATATTATTTCTGATATATAAGTTAATATAATTTAATTGCAAATATTATTTGTAATGATATATTTTTTTTGCAGGCTCTAGTCAGCGCCATCATTCGAGAACACCTATTAGACCATCTCATACAGGCGTTTGCTTAGACGACCAGATTTTCCAGAGGGCCATGGCGATTGTGTTAGAGACATTTCATACATATCCAGTTATCCGTCGTCGGGAGTTGCCCAGCCGAGCTCACCTTCACCAGCTAGCACAGGATATTGCAGTAGGGGCCACCGTCAAGAGTACGGGTATCCCGCATAAGCAGGTCGCCGCAATACGTGACGAGGTGCTCCGGTTGGTGGTTACCTTAATCTCAGAGGCTTTTGGCCCGATAGGGAGTCAGCCTCCACCTACTCAGGTATTATATTTATTTTAAGTTAATTAATTTTTATGTAATAATATTTTCATACTGTCTATTTTGATTCTCTCATACAGACTAATTCGTTATAATTTTAATTGTATCAATGGGAAGACGATACTATCGAAGGTGATGGCGAGCAGGATTTTCAGACACCTGAGCAGAATCGTCGACCCCCGCCAGATGATTCTGATCCTACTGGTCATAGTACTAGTTTAGGTTGATTTATAGTGTCTATCATATATCTGTTTAGATATTTTATAAAACATTGCATACTTTTAATGCTTTTATGTATGGACATGTAGTTTAGTTTGATTCTCTATGGAAATCCATTCTATTTACGTTAGATTTTAATGATAACTCGGTGCTATATCATTATTGGTTGTAGTTTATATCATTGTTGGTTGTATGTAGATACATCATTGTTGTTTTTAAGTTTAGTTTTGTTAATCTTTGTAGTTTAGTTTATACTTCTGTTGTTTATAAGATATATAAGATAAGTAATTGTAATTTGCATTATTGGCTTAAAAATTATTGTGTGGATTGTTGTGATAAAGTAGGGTACAGGTATAAAATGTGGCTTAAAATCCTGGAAAATGCAAAATAAAAAAAACTACACTAAATTTTTTTCCTTATTTCTGACAAAATATTTTAAAATTGAGAGAATTTCTGTCGAACATAAGAAATTTAATTTTGTTCTGATGGAATAACACTATGGTCAACCGAATTTTAGTCGACTTTAAGGATATGCCTCATTTCTGAAATGTGCCACATGTCACATTAACCTCGACGGATTATCTCTGACAGAATGGAATCCATTGACTTTAGGATACTTGCGACGAAAACTCTATCAGAAATAATTCTGTCGTGCACAGATATTTCTGACCGAATAGTCAATGAAATTAAGCTCGACGACCTTTAATTCAACCGAATTTTTGACGGAATAGTTCATCAAAAATTGCTTAATTTTGATGGAATTACTCTATTTCTGACGGAATATTCCGTCGAAATAAGCCATTTTCCTTATAGTGCATACTACTTTCAATCTCGCACTTGCACTAAAGTCAATCGCCATGGTATCTCATACCCATCTTCTCTAAGTGATGATCGAACTGTTGTTGTGTTAAAACATTAGTAAATGGATTTGTAATGTTGTCTTGAGAATCCACACGCTCTAGGGTGACATCTCCTTTTTCAATGATCTATAATCAAATAAAACAGCCGCAACACGTGTTTGGATTTCTGATGAGACATGGGTTCCTTAGCATGTGCAACAGCTCCGATGTTGTCACAGTATAAAGGTACTGCTCCTCTAATGTTAAGAACTACACCATGTTCAGTTCTATACTTCTTCATCCAAACAACCTCCTTTGCAGCTTCACTTGCAGTTATGTACTATGCCTCTGTCACTGAATCAGCAACTGTTTGCTATTTGGAACTCTTTCAACTCACTACGCCACCGTTTAGAGTAAACACATACCCCAAAATGGTTTTACTGTCATCTTGGTCTGTTTGAAACCTTGAGTCTGTGTAGCCCTCTAGCTTCAATTCAGACCCACCGTAGATAAGAAACACGTCCTTAGTTCTTCTCAAGTACTTTAGGATGTTTTTCACTGCCTTCCAGTGCTCTTCTCCAGGATTCGATTGATATCTGCTTGTTACACTAGGTGCATGAGTGACATCTAGTCTAGTACATATCATACCATAAATGATAGATCCTATTGCTGAAGCATAAGGAATCTTACTCATATAGTCTCTCTCCTCAGGTGTCTTTGGGACCTGTTTCTTGAAGAGATGTATTCCATGGCTCATTGGTATGAGACCTCTCTTGGAATATTCCATGCTAAACTTGTTTAGCATCAAGTCAATATACAGTCCTTGGGATAAGCCAAGCATCCTTTTAGATCTATCTCTATAGATCTTTATCCCCAAAATATAGGATGCTTCATCCAATTGTTTCATGGAGAAGTGTTTAGATAACCAGATTTTAATCGATTGTAGCGTAGGAACATCATTCCCTATCAATAATATATCATCAACATATAATACAAGGAATGAAACATCGTT
Source organism: Panax quinquefolius (assembly GCA_020205615.1). Taxonomy (NCBI): domain Eukaryota; kingdom Viridiplantae; phylum Streptophyta; class Magnoliopsida; order Apiales; family Araliaceae; genus Panax; species Panax quinquefolius. The sequence continues at coordinate 88,621,772 of CM035171.1, read as the reverse complement.
CCCGCTAACCTTCTTGTACATACATGGTTCATCCTCGTTTTTGATAAAATCAAAATATTTGATTGTCTCATCAAAATGGATGTTCCACCTATGAGAAGTTTGCTTCAATCCATAAATGGATCATTGCAACTTACAGGCTTGATTTGTTCCAACCGTTGAAACAAAACCCTCTGGTTGTGTCATATACATATCCTCCTCAAGTTTCCCATTGAGGAAGGTAGTTTTCATGTCCATCTGCTAGATTTTGTAGTCATAATAAGCTGCAATCACAATCAAAATTCGAATGGACTTGAGCATAGCTACTGGTGAGAAGGTTTCATCATAGACAACACCTTATCTTTGTTGAAATCTTTTGCAACCAGTCGGGCCTTATAGGTCTCTACCTTGTCGTCCGCTCTAATCTTTCACTTAAAGACCCATTTACACCCAATAGGCTTAATGCCTTTAAGTGATGAAACCAAAGTCTATACTTGGTTCTCATATATGGAGCCCATCTCGGATTTCATGGCTTTTCGCCATTTCTCTGAGTCTTTACTACTCATAACATGTTCGTAATTCAATGGATCATCATCATTCATGATGTGTACCTCATCGTCATCCTCTATGACGAATCTATACCTCTCAAGTATCTTCAGTACTCTTCCAGATTTACAAATAGGGTGTGGTATAGTAGGTTCTTCCACTTGATCAAGTACCTAACTTTGATCCGTAGTAATTTATGGTTATTGAACTTCTTCAAGATATATCTTACTCCCATTGACCCCTTCAAGGATAAACTTCTTTTCCAAAAAGGCAGCATGTTTCGTAATAAACACCTTTTGATTAGTAGGCTAATAGAAATACTACATTGATGTTTCTTTAGAGTATCCCACAAATCTACACTTGTCAATTCTAGTATGTAGCTTATCATTTTCAAACTTTTTGACATAAGCTGGACAACCCCAAGTCTTAACATGCTTAAGATTTGGTTTCCTCCCTGTCCATATCTCATATGGAGTCTTTGGGATGGATTTGGTAGGTGCCTTGTTAAGTAGGTATGCAGCCGATTCTAGGGCATAACTGTGATGCCCCAAAATAGGTATACATCACCTATTCTGAGTCGCCAAATACATGGTACAGAAAAAAATACAACTTCATTAATACAATTGTCGTGCAAAATACGACAACACATATACTGTGAGTTTAAATACATATATTGTCTAATAGACAGTATTCAAACTCAAAAGGAGTCCTCATTACAATTATTGATACACTATTTTACAAAAGTAGTGAGGAAAACTAAAACAACTTTCTAGAACCATCACTCCATACCCCGGCTAGTTCCTGCTATATTCTCACCTCCTGAGAAGAAAAATGGAACAAAAAGGAAAAGAGTGAGCTCAACTAGCCCAGTAAAGAATATTATGACTAAGATAATGAACAACAATTTATCGTTAGCCTTCAATAAATCAGATAAAATATAATGGACAACCAGTTTTAGATCAATATTCGCAGCGAAAATAACAATTCATCAGAAGAGTTAAGTAGAGAATGAAATCTACTATCATCTATGAATTTAAAAGTCCATCATCAATATTTTATCCCTGTAACATCAATCAATATACATCTTGAATCAAATATTCATCCTTGCACTACAGGCCAAAGATATTCATTTGTATCACCAGTTGGTCATGTTCATCTCAACACATGTTCATCTTTGCACTATGGGCCAAAGATATTCATCAGTTAATCATTCATCTTTGCACTACAGGCCAAAGATATTCAGTAATATCATCATTTAGGACTGAGGATGATGAAAAATATTTTTATGAAACAAATCCAGTGAGATAAAAGAACAAATATTAGGGATTCGTACTTTAGATGATTCAAGTTCAAAAACGCTCCATAATAAACCATAGTGGAGTAAAATTCAAGAATGAAGATCAAAACATGGATACAATCAAAGATAGTAACCATAATAGACATCTTGAACAAAGAAGAGAAAATTTTATTTTTCTGTGAATAGTGTCGTATTCATGAATAGTGTCGTATACGTGAATAGAAACCACGAGATGAAAAAGGTAGAAATTTTACAATAAAATTCATACCAATATTTCGGCATAATGATATTGAACGAAATAACATCATTTACGAATAAAATAACATCCCTTACCTCAAAAGAACAAGACTTCCAAATTGAAATATCGTATAAAAATTTGAAAAAAACTTGCCTTTGAATAAAGAACTCACAAAGTATCTAAATACTCAAGAAATACGCTCGATAATATAGAGAGAAAAAGCTTATGATTCTAGTGTGATTTTCAATTCTAACTAAACACCCTATTTATAGAAATATGCTTAGAACGCCATAACAGACTAACCTGCTACCTGATGGCTTTACCTGCTACTATTCACGCCCACCACTTTTGAAATAAAATTTTAGCACATTTCTAACCAACCAAAAGTGGGGCCCACCATGTTTTAAATAAAAATATTTATTTACGAAACTTCAATAATTCATAATAAATAGCCCTTTTATCAGAAAAATATAAATTTTATGTCCATTCCATAGGAAATTAAATTCTCTACAACTTTGTAGATTTAAGTTTTCCCAAATTCCAAACGAAAAATGACCGAAATCCACATACAGATGATTTTTAATACTTCCATTCTGACAAAATACTGATAAAACACCTCAGCATTAATTCTTTCATTTATATCCACATGAAATAAATATTTCCTTATCATATAAATAAATAATTAATTATTCACAAATAATATTACAGAATCACAATTATGACAACCAGGTCGTTCCCAGGAAAGAAGGGAGCTTGCCGATAAAGATTTCTCTTTACTGGCGCGCAATTAGGTGACCAAACCCCTTTCCTAGATAGAACTTCCTTAGACATTGCCAATAATGCTATCTAATAATATTATTCAAATAATATGAATTATTGATCTGATAATGGGAAATACTGTGCAGTGATAATTATTGAAACAACAATAATATTAAATATCAACGTAGCAATTATTGAGACAATAAAATAAAATATTGAACAATAATTACTGTAACAATTATTGAGTAGTGTCTTCTTACGTAAGAATCAATAATTCAAAAATACTGTGCAATACCGTGTGCTACTGTGAAACCACGTGTATTACTGTATTTTAACCACCGGAATATTCCAACGAAGTTATTAATTCGGTAACACTACGTCGTTATTTGTAAAAACTCAAACTTGTCATTTTCTTCATCCGACCGTTTTTCATTATGGGGCCCACAAATGGTTGCGCCGTCGTACGAATATTCCCCGATAACAAGAATATTCCACGACCAAACAAATATTCCCCAAAAATAATGAATATTTTATAACCACTTGCTTATTTTGCAAAATTTACACATTTCACCCATAATCAAAGTATTATATCAAATCAACACCTTATTATTTGAAGATAATGAATAGAGGAAATTCAATTTTATTTATTAAAAAGATGGGGTCTTACAATAACCCCAAAAGGAAACAGGAAGATCGGTAAAACTCATCATCGAATGAACCATGTCTAATAATGTTTGATTTCTCCTTTCAGATACACCATTCAACTGTGGTTTTCTTGGTAGAGTCCATTGTGAGATTTTCCTTGAGACAATTGAGAAACTCACTGCTTAAGTACTCACCACCTCGATCCGATCAAAGAATCTTAATACTATTGTCAGTTTGCTTCTCTATTTCACTTCTGCACTCTTTGAACTTTTCAAACGATTCAGATTTGTATTTCATTAAATACACATATCCATATCTTGAGTGATCATCAGTGAAAGTAATAAAATAAGAATACCCTCCTCGTCTAGTCATTGTCATATAGGTTCACATACGTTTGTGTGAACCAACACTAACAACTTTGTAACTTTTTCTCCTTTTCTATTAAAAGGAGATTTAGTCATCTTACCCATGAGACAAGATTCACAAGTTAAATATGATTCATAATCAAGAAGTTTTAAGAGCCCATCTTTATGCAACTTCGATAATCTTGTTTCATTAATATAACTGAGTCTACAGTGCCACATAAAGGTATAATTAACATTGTATCTTTTCCTTTTCTTAGCATGAAAGTCAAGTATGTATAGTCCATTTTGCAAATTACCAACACCATATAAAACATTTTTATTATAAATAGAACATATATTGTTCTTTATTATAATATCAAAACCATCCATATCAAATACAAAAATTGAAATAATATTTTTTTTATGAGTGTTGGAACAAAATAACAATTATTTAAAATAATGAAGTTGCTTTATAAAGCGGTCTAAACAATAAGTCCCTACAAACCTAATGCAAAGAACCTTTGCTCTATTTCCCACTCGTGATCTAACCTCATCCTTATTTAGCTTTCTACTTCTGATAAGTCCCTGCATATTATTACATATGTGAGAACCACAGTTGGTATTCAATACCCAAGAAGAATTTTGACTTTCAAAAAAATTAATTTCAATCATAAACAAACCTTGATTAGGAGTCAAAGCTTCTTCTGCTTTTGTTCTGCAATAAACTCCTTGCAGTTCCTGTGACGCCCCCAAAATTAGGTATACATCACCCATCTTGGGTCGCCAAATACATTATACAAAATTCAAATACAACTTAATTATACAACAGTCGTGTAAATTACGACTAAACATATGTTGTGAGTTTTAATACAAATATTGTCATCTAGAGAGTATAAAAACTCAAAAGGAGTCCTAATTACAATTATTTTCACACTATTTCACAGAATAGTGAGGACTACTAATGCACCATCTAGGACCATCACTCTGTTCCCCGACTAGTCCCAGCTACGTTCTCATTTCCTTAAGAGAACAATGAAAGAAAGGGTGAGCTCAACTAGCCCAGTAAGAAATATTATGACTAACATAATGCAGAATAAATTATCGTTAGCCTTCAACAGTGTTTCTGATACAATATAACAAACATCAAGCTTAACTGCAGCGGAACAAGCAATCCATTAGAAGAGTCAAGTAGAGAATAAAATCTACTATCTTCTATGATTTAAAAGGTTTTTCATCACTTTTATCGCCGGATTGACAATAAATAATCCACATCATCGAATTACCCCGCACTTTACTGCCAAGGATATTCTTTAGTATCACGACCACGAATTATCCATGCACTACTGACTAAAGATAATCATGTTTTCATCAATGGTCCCGATCATGCCATAAAACAATTCATCTTTTACTACTGACGAAGAGAATCATAGCCATAATCATACCAAAAAGCGCTCTGTCAATGCACTACGGGCCGATGAGGACTTTTTCCACATCATTTGTAACATTACTACTCATGATTACAATTGAATAATCCTCGGTCATAATCATACCAAGTCCATCTATGCACTTCTGAATACACAAATGACTTTCAACAAAATATAAACATGAGGATGATGACAATGATATAAGAATTCAATAAAACAAGTTCAAGAATTAATTTATCTAGGAACTGATAACGTCCAAATTGTCAACATGATACTGCTTTGTAGAGTAAAATTCAAGAATGCTCAGAAGAATATTTCCATGAAAAGATACTGGATGAAGAACAAATATCAAGGATATTCCACTAATTTCATGGAGTATAGAAGTCAAAATTTTAACCAACTGAGTATAATAAAGAATGAAATAACAAAAGAAATCACCATGCATGCGATAGACCGCACAGGCAAGTTATTCCAACAGAATAATAAATAACGGAACCGGTCCCACAGAAAAAATGCATAGAGCAGGATATTCCAATGGAATAATAAATCTTTGGAACCCGATTCCTACAGAAAAGCGATGTAGACAGGATATTCCAACAGAATAATAAAGACTGGAATATTAGAAGAATTTCACCATGTATGCGGTACTTCGCATAACAGGTTATTCTAACATAATAATAAAGAATGGAATAACAGAAGAATTTCACTAAGTATAGGGTATCCCGCGTATACAGGTTATTCCAACAGAATAATAAAGAATGGAATAACAGAAGTTCTCTTCATGAATAAGAAAGAAAGAATACCCCTTACGAGTACAATAAATAATATCCCCTACCTTAGAAAGAAGAGTACTGGATATAGAAGTAGTGAAGTAGGAGAACACTTTTCTTCTTTCTCTTTATAGTTTCTCTCTCTAGAGTTTCAGTGAATTCGTAAGAAATAATGAATGAATGAGCTTCTATTTATAGAAGAATGGATTGCATAGTAACTAACTCATGAACGGTCCAGATTGATTTACTTTAATCTGACGGTCCATATTTAAAGTAAAATCTTTTAAATAAAATATAATATATTCTATTTATAATCTAATAAAACGAATAACTTTATAAAAGATTTTACTATGCAAACGCTATCCAGGCACTATGCAGGCACTATGCAAACACTATGCATAATAAAATATAATATATTCTATTTATAGAATAACTTTATAAAAGTATTCTGTTTTATATAAAAAGATTTTACTATGCAAAACACTATACAGATACTATGCATAATAGAATAGAATATATTCTATTTATAGAATAACTTTATAAAAGTATTCTGTTTTATATAAAAAGTTTTTCTGTTTTATTACATTAATAATACCAATAAAACAAAACTGAGTGACTTATCACGTAAATATCAATAATCAATACCGTGTGCTACTATCCAACCACGCGTATTACTGTACTTTTACTACCGAGTAGTTCAACAGTTTTAACGGTAAAACTTCCGCCGTTATTCTCATAAAAATATTTTTGCCGCTTTCTCCATCCGACAATAATTTTGTTGCGGGGTCCACCAATGATTGTACCATCGTACGAATATTCCCCGACAAAAAGAATATTCCTTGACCAATCGAATATTATACAACAACTTACATACTTTTCAGATTTTATAAATACTACCCACAGCTATAACACTATCTCAAATCCACACCATAATATTAAAAAAAAAATATTTCTAGAAAATTAAATCTTTATTCATAAAATCTGGGGTCTCACAGTTCCTTTTCCAGTAACCCGGCTTGTTGCAAGGGAAGCATATTCCTTTGCTAGTTGGATCAGGTTCTTTTTGATCCTTCACTTTTTCTTTGCCCTTAGCCTTCTTGGATTTCTTCTTTTCAAAAAAATTCTTGGGCCTCTTACTTTTCTTGGAAGAATCATCCATCATTAAGACTTAGTCCTTCTTGGATAGGAAGTGACCTTCAACAGTTTTCAACATGTTTAAGTAATTCAGGCAAGCTGACGTCCAACTTATTCATGTGAAAATTCACAACAAATTGTGAGAAGGTGTCTGGGAGTGACTACAAGATCGAATCTTGACTGAAATCCCCATCCATAACGAACTCTAGTTGTCTAAGACGTTCAATCAAATTAATCATCTTTAGGACATGAGTCTCAATAGTAGTGCCCTCGGTCATCCGAGATCAAAAGAGCTCCTTAGATATCTCATAGTTTCATGCTGACGTTAAAGCTCGTTACTCATGGATGCGAGCGTGATGCATTGAGCCACAGATGCATCATCTTGCCACTTCTTAAAAGTAATAATCTCTTGCTCAGAGGTTATTTCTGCAACATTTGCAGGGACAGGCAAATTTAGGACATAAGAAATCTTTTCAGTAGTGAGAACAATTCTCAGATTCCTTAACCAAAGTATAATTCTATTCCTAAAATTTTGTTTATTAGCATCAAGTATGCTACGCAGTGAAATTAGTGAGTTTGAAATTTTCAAATTTCTGCATGTGAAAAAGACAACATTTTAGTATACATTCATTTAATTAATTAATTACCAAAATAAATTAGGTCTTGTTTTAATTTGGTATCTCCCACTATTTTCTTCAAACTATATTACCCTCAAATATATAGTTCGGCAAATCTAATTAAAGATTTATTAGTGAGATTAAGGATCCCATTTCAAATATATATAGCCTTGTGGTGACACTACAAACTATATATAAATAAATAGGTAGACACCTCTGGTTAATTACATCATCATTTAACTCCTTTTCTTTTGCCTCTTAGATTATTTTGATCAAGTGGTGAAACATCCGAATCAAAATTATCCAAGTCAAGTCCTACCTAGCACTTCCATATATTCAAAAAGAAAAATATTTTTAGTATCGTTCAATTTCTTTATAAGCATAAAATGTGATAAAAATAACATCTCAAAAAATTAAGATAAGCATTGTGGTAACACAACAAACTTATAGTAATTTGTTGATACTCTATTATTTTTATCATGTTAGAAGGCGACGTTCGATATTCCAAATATCTTTGAACGCTTCAGACTTAATATAATTTCTTTGAGTGGTTTGTTATTAATTGTCTCATCTTGTTTAGCGCACATGCATAGATATATATAAAATACGTGTCATATTAATTGACATGCAGAGCATATTGCATAATATATATAGTATACACATGCATATATAGAATACTATATTCTACCTAGATTGATTATGGACTTTATTTTAGGTTGGTTCACTAGAGCCATCAAGTGAACCAAGAGGTTAAACCTAGGGTGCAAGAATTAAATTTAAATATAACTATTACATTTAAATCCCGAGCTCCATTACAAACGGGTCTTCAAGCATTCCTTGCTCTTTGGTCTCCAATTCTTCAAAATAATTATAACTATGCCTATTACAAAATTATTTATAATAAATAGAAATCTTAATCAGCAGTCAATGAGAAGTTCATAGGAGGGAGATAGAATTTACATCAAGAAAAAGTAGAGAAGACGAGGTATGCAGACCCCATTTAATAAAACACATACATTCATGCATCCAACTAAAACAAAATCTAATCGCATTGGTTAATAGTCTATAATCAATCACATTAATTGTCATACATATCAACATAAACATTAATAAATAACACTCATCTCATGAATAATAAACATTCAATATATACATTGATATCGATTTAATGGGTTATTATAGTTAGATTAATATCCAATTTTGAATTAAAATAAACTCCTTTATTTTAATCAATATGAAATCTTATTCCACTTCAAAATAAACAACTTTATTTTAATTTAGAATTACTCGAAAAACATAGAATTCAATTTCAATTTAAAATAAACCTTTTATTTTAATTAGAAATCAAATTAATAAATAAAATAATATTTATTTAATTTTCTGGATACCGACGATGCGGCACCGCGAATGAACTGGCTTCGGGCTTTGTGGCATCGGGTCACCGTTTCTTCAAAAAACCTGGTCCGGCGCTACGGCGCCAATCTCTAGAAACTATTTTTTTAGTTCGCGAATTATGCAGTTTTTCTCCAAAAACATGATTCTTTGCCAACAAGTATGCCCAATAAAATTGTTTTAAATACATATCAACATACATATAGAATTAAAACAATTAATAACTCGCATAAAGTTTGGCTCTGATGCCACTATTAGGTTTGTAATATCCATAAACATGTAACAAATTACATACATAAAGCGGAAGTATGAAAAATCAGAGTTTTAAATTTTTATAAACCATATACCGGGATCATTCTTTATGCGCAATTATAAATTAGATGAAAAGAGATGGAGATTAGATTCATACCCTTGTAGAAACAAGCTTCCTCGGGTACGAGTTCACCTCTAATTCTTATTCATGTTCAACTTGAATCCACCGGGATTGATTCCTTCCTTTTATCAACGTTAGCCAACCAAGTATTTAGCCTCTAGAGGTGATCCACCAAGGAAGAACAAATATTCAAGAAGATGGGTGTTTGACAAAACAATAATTATATCTCTATATAATATGTGTACTCTCCCAACTCTTGGAATAAAGTGTGTCTTCTTAATCCATAATTATAAGACCTTCTTATTTATAGATGTAGGCAACCCTCCTAAACCATTTAGAATAGGGTTTTGATTTAATTAATTAAACTCTTTTAATTAATTAGGCTTCTAATCCAATTAGGAATAATTTAGAGTACCTTATTAAGTAATTCCCAAACTTCTTAGAAATTAAACAAGTAATAATAAGACTCCTCTTATTAATTTATTTTTAATATTTCTAAAATATTAAATAATAAATATTAAATTATTTAATTTATTCTATCACCATAAATTAAATTAAATACACTTAACTTATTATTATGATTATGTCATTTACTTCTTAAATAAATATTTTCCTTTTATGGTGTGACCCTTTAAGTTCTCCATATTAAACCTGGTTGTGAATAAATCAATTAGAGCAATTATAATCTTATTTAAATAAATAAATTAAACTATTAATTTTTTTAAATAAATAACATTTATTCTACAATAAAGATAAGTCTCCTTAGCGATCAACGACTTTCCAGATAATATAGATTTCAACATTAATCATAAAAGAACCTTTGAGTAAATAGTTACCGTACAATTCAATCCTTCCACCATACAATATCCTGAGTAAATATAAGACATGAAATTACTATCAAGTCTTATTTTATTTAATTATATGTATTTCGATTCACAAATGCACAACTCCAAATAATGCAAATTAGAATCTCCTTTCTAATTTCATTCCACCTTGGCCAAGGATTCCTAGTTGTCATTTATCGAATCACATAGGACATTTCTCTTCTTTTACTAGAAGCGGTAGATTCTTTATTGATCATTCATTATCTCCATATATAACTTATTACACCCAAGCATACCCTTTGATATACCCTAGGGATCTTAAGGGACATGTCAAAGTATAACTTATCATACACAAGATACTATGATGATCTCAAGTCTAAGGATCACTTGTACTACTATCACTACAGGAATTCATATTGACATGCAAGTAAAACTCCATTAGGTATTCCTTAGCGAGTCACATTCAGTGAACTTATTCTCCAATAATCACCTACATACTTGCTTTAGTGTCTCCACACAAATGATCATGAGATTAATCACCATCATCCAATGAGCAAGCAACGTATGTACCAATATATCCAGATTCTCTAATTCCCTTTTTAGCAATCCATCGATTGGGAACATTTTAGTTTTTAAGCTATTTAAGAATTTAGATCTCATTAGCATTATCTCATTATGATTCTAAAAACATTCTTAAAACTATGGGTTTATCACAGATTAAATAACAGTACCATGTATGTAAATTAAATGTCTTAAATACTTTTATTCATAAATGAATAAGATTGTTTACAAAGTATATGCTTTATCATCAAACATGATTGGCTTATATGTATATTACTTTCATTAGAGAACATTATGGAGTCCGTAAGAAAAAGAGGATATGAACATGATAACGCAACATATAGCTAATTAATCTATGCACTTGGTAAAGTAGTAAGACTAAAAGAAGCATGTAAGTTGTTGGATGTGATGGAAGCAAATGGATGTGTTCCTAACCTCAAGACTTGGACCATTATGATACAAGTCCATTTTTCAGCTATGTCGCCCCCAAATTCAGATATATGTACCTCGAATATGTTGCTCCGCGATCTAACTTATACACCATATTAGTAACACATACAACGGAATAATAGAATAATTTATATTGATATAATATAAATATTCTCATCCCAAGTCTTGCAACCATTACTATTACATCACATAACATGATCCAAGACATAACTTAATACATAACCTTAATTAAGTATTCATATGTAACCATAGTTAAGTCTTAATACAACATAAGAATTAAATTATATCACAGAAGGACAAAGTTACTCCATAGCCTTGGCTTTGCCCTTATCCTTGCTTGAAGTCCCGCCCTATTTTGTCTTAACTGAAATGTTTAAGGAAAGCAAGAATGAGCAACAAATTTATCCAGTAAGTAATATAACAATAAACGCGAACAAGTATATATAAAGCTCATACTTTTTAAGGATATAACGATAATTAATAGCTCGGGAATTTAAGTAGGAATGTTGTAAACAAAGTACATATCAATCGTTTTGAATCTGTCCTTTAAATTTGAATAAAGAGTCACTATGGACCAAAGTATTATTAAAAGAATTCAATGGTTTCAACATTTTCAAGTTAAAAAAAATTTAACACTGAGTAGTCACTATGAACCAAGAACTTCTACTAGAATTAACAGTATTTCACTGATAACCCAAAATAAACAAATATAATAGGTGATCAGCCCAAAGTACCTTATGTTATGCATAACACTTAATTATTAACATAATATATTTTCCTCTTCTATGAGGGTTGTTAATCTCAGCAGATTATAAGAGTCTGCACCAAAGCAATTGGTTTAGATGGCTTTCTAACACATGATATTAGTCTAGCCAAAACAAATGACGTAGACGGCTTTCACAATGCACTTAAGAACAATTTATAAGTTCACCATCTGCAACAGGGTTCAAGGAAAATAATTGTGATTTAAATTAAGCTTCAGAGTATGAATAATAACTTTCATGAATTTATATAACATAAGAATTACTCTAACAATTATTTACTCATACTATCAATAAGAGTACAAGTTTAAATACTTAATCAATATATATATGGTTGATATAACAACGATTAGGAAACTTGCACAATATCCAAAGTTTTGTAAGTTAGAAAACTTGCATTTCGCGTATATTACAATCTTATAGTTTAACATCACCTTAATGTCTTACATTATCATATTTACATATATATATATATATATATGCATACATTAGTTATACATACTTGATACATACACCAACCACCCTACACATTTTTCATACACATGCTCAACCATGCACATTATGTACATACCTTCAGCCATATATTTGCTACACGATCAGACCACATAGTTGCATATTTAATTTTATTTTTGCTTTTGAAAGTTTTATTTAGAAACTTTTTAAATCTTGATTCTATATAGCCATTACATGTTTGAATACTTAAAACATCACCTTAATCATGTATTATAGCTTAAGATATTACACATGTTTCCAGCTTTAAACCATAATTAAAACAGTTTGACAACTCTGTAATGTAGCGTGGCCGCGCTACATTTGACCTGGGAGTGGTGCGACTGCACTACTCCCTGACCATTCCAAAGTTGAGCTTTTTGTTACCCAGATTAATTCTTAACCTACTAGAATATTGATAAATATCAAATACACATGTCAAGTAGGTTTTGGGCTAGGTTTGATTTCTCTTGTGCTTACTTTAAGTTTACTTTCAAACTATATAGTTTTATTTTGATGTTTTCAAACAACAAAGCTTAATGAATTCATTTCATAAAGGAACAACTATAATAATCCCTAAACCATATAATGTTGCTAAATAAACCTTTAATATACATGCTCAAATGTATTTAACCCATTTATTCATAGTTAGCATAGCTTAACACTTGGAAATTTATTTTAAACCATGTTAGAACAGTGTATATCATGCCTTACTAGATGGATTAACATATCAGTCATACTTAGAAGCATAAAGGATCCTACTATGCCAGCTCAAAAATCAGAATGCAAATAACACAATCCTCATCAATGTTTGTTTTTAAAACTTTTAAGTTTTCTTTTAAAAACTCATATTAAACCAAGATAAAGTAACTCATTTTAGGCAAGGTAACTTGAATATCGTTTCAGACCTATTTTTATACATAATCAAGTTAAATACACTTGCCTAACATGTCAAAATACACTTAAAACAATTTTCAAACATTGGGGATCAGCGCGGTCGCGCTAGTTTTGACTGGGGAAGTGGCATTGTCGTGCCACTTCGGGATAGACTCAAGATAGGCTCTGTTTTTGCAGAAACTCTGAACCCATCACATATAAATCTCCTAACCTGCACACTCTGACCAACCATGCTGTTTCAAAACATACGTACATCACACATATTAAATGATACAAATTTCCAAACCAACTTCCAAGTAATTCATGCCAATTTCTATGAACTTATCTAATTCATAGCCATTACAAGTATGTACATTTTTACCTTATGATCATATAAATTACCATGCTTTGCTATTCTATAACTGATTCAAACTTTAAGAAACATAGAGTTTTAGAGTTATGAACCTTTGATGATCCCTTCTATTTAGTCTTCTTCTTAGACTGCTTCTTACAGAAATGCAAGAGTTGGCCTTTATACTCCTTTACCTCTCAACCTCATCGTCTCTCTCTATATTGGACTTCATCAAAAAATTAGAAGCTTGAATTATGAAGGGGGAGCTTCAATTTATAAGTGAGCTCTTGCCCATTTACTAGATTTTATTCAATGATTGAACCAACATGGAATGGAAGAAGCCATTGGTTAAGGAGAATTTGATAAACAGCTTCAACTACCCCTTATTAGACCATGCTCCCAGCCATCATTCACAATTCTGATATTAAGCAACATAGGGAATAGGCCATTGGCCTAATGCAATAGATCATGCTATGGGACTAAAAATATGGGACTACATATCAGTATATTTTATCCTCCCTCATCAATAAACTTATTAGGTCCTCCCACTGTTAGGCTTACTAATCCAAACCTGATGGGTTTAATACTACCACATTGATTTACAATATTGGGCCATTATTATTTACAATTAGTTGGGCTAGGATATAAATTAGTTGGGTACTAACAGCCCAATATATAATATGAAGATGTCTATGATTTTCTTTTCCTTTTGGGCTTTAATTGTGGGTGTCATAATATTATTTTCCCAATATGTTTATTCTTCTAATACATAATTATTTTAGGGTCCTTAACACTAATATACAACAATTAGAAAGTATTTACAAAAACAATACATACACAAAATAATTACAAAAATAACGTAATTCACATTAATAAGGAAACCAGAAATCAAGGAGAAATAACTGTCATAACTAATAATTCAAATTCAAATTCAAACTAATAATTCAAATTCAAATCTTCATCTCCCTCACAGCCCTATCCTCTGCTACTCCGCCGCGAATCTCCGTTGTCCAAAACGCCAATGAGAAAAAAAAGATTCGCCTTACAAAAAGTTTAAAAATAAATAGATGTATGTAAGACCCCAACTTTTATGAATAAAGATTAATTTTTTTCGAAATATATTTTTGAATATTATAGTGTGGATTTGATATAATGTTATAGTTATGGGTAATATTTATAAATTTTGCAAAGTAAGCAAGTAGTTATATAATATTCGATTGGTAGGGGAATATTCGTTTTAACAGGGAATATTTGTACGACGGCACAATCATTGGTGGACCCCACAACGGAAGTATTGTCGTATTTAGAAAACGACAGAATTATCTTTTTATAAAAATAACGGTAAAAGTTTTACCGTTAAACTGTTGAACTACTCGATGGTAAAAGAACAGTAATACGCGTGGTTGTATAATAGCACATGGTATTGATTATTGATGCTTACGTGAGAAGTCACTCAGTTATACTCAAATATTTCTACAGTAGTTGCTCCATAATATCTCTCACATTATTGATTCAATTATTGTCACAGTATCATCTGCATAATATTTATTATTATTAAATCAATAATTGAGACGACAAAGTTATTCATATTATTATTTGTAATATTGACAATGTCTAGAAAGTTCTGTCGAGGAGAGGTTTGGTCACCTAATTGCGCCAATAGGGAGAAATCCTTATCGGAAAGCCCCCTCTTTCCTGGGAATGATCTGGTTGTTAAATATTGTGAGTTATAATATTAATGATGAATAAGTTCGTATTGATTAAAGATGAAATTGATATTTTCATTATGTTGGGATTATTAGTGTTAATGGAAATCGACATCTATTTCGATAATAATTGATTTCTAGAGGTTATATTGACCAATCGGGTAATTAATCGGATAAATGAGCAATTAATTGCTATTAATTCACATGCTTATAACTATTTGTTCACATGTATGTACTATTGATTCACATGCATGTACTATTATGGGAGGTGGTGCAAGATTGATAATACTTGCATGACTAAATTAAAAATAGAGGTATAGATGAAGGTACTATACCGTGACTATTTTTTTTCACATGTGTTTACTATTGATTCGCATGAATGTACTATTGATTCACATGATGTACTATTAGGGGAAGTGGTGCAAGTTTGATACTACTTGCAGAACTAAATTAAAAATGAAGGAAAATATGAAGGTATTATACTGTAATATTTCGAGCCCCAAAACGTGCAATTATCGAAACTATATTTTCCTATAAATAGAAGCTCATTCTTTTTTCATTCTCACCAATTCACTAAGACTCACAAGAGAAATTATAGAGAGAGAAGCTATAGAGAGAAAGCTTTAGAGAGAAAGTAGAGAGAAAGTCACTACCTCACTATTCCAAAGATATCCGGTCTTCTTACGAGGTAATGGATATTATTTTTTCAAGATTCATAAGGAATAATATTTTCTTCCATACTCGTAGTATGTGAGTAATATTATTTAAATCTCGTATTCTGATTATACCCTCATTTTGTTAAAGTATTGCGTCTATACTCCGTGAAATTAGTAGAATATCATTGAAATTTGCGCTTCATCTAGTATCGTTTCACAAGGATATTTTCTGCACATTCTTGTTTAATTTTAAGCTTTTTATGCCGGAGTACTGTCCATGAGTAGTATTCATTTTTACGGTACTACTCATAAAGTACTATTCACGGGGTACTATTCACAAAGTACTATTTACGAGTACTATTCTCAAAGTACTATTCACGGGTACTATTCATGAGTACTATTCACGGGGTACTATTCCTGAAGTACTATTCACTCGAGTACTATTCACCCGGGGAATTATTCATGACAAAAATTGTTTTCTTTGCTGTCTAAATCATTTTTGATACAATATTATTCTTGAATTTTACTCCACAAAGTAGTATCATGTTGACAATTTGGACATTATTGAATTCTGGATAAATTAAGTTATAAATCTTTAAAAATTTATCCTTTGCTTTCTTTTAATTGAATTCTTATATCATTGTCATCATTCTCATGCTTATATTGCAATAAAAGTCATCTATGGTGTAACGACCCCAAAATAGGTCCATTCCATCCAACCCATTCTGAGTCGCCAAATATATGGTACGGAAAACAACTACAACTTTATTACAATAATTGTCGTGCAAAATACAACAACACATATGCTGTGAGTTTGGATACAAATATATACCAACTATAGCATGTCACAATGACACCTTACATAAAGGTATAGTCAAAAACTGTTTTAGAAATTAGAATATTTGGGAAGTGCTCAAGGAAACCTTCGTACATGGGAGGCCATACTTTTAGGTTATGGTAGATATCATATGGCCACAGAATTATCCTTGGTTGACCCAATAGACCCCCAAAAAAAACGAGAAGATTACTATCATATTCTTCCCAATGGTGAGTCTTCTCTTGACATATCATTATCTCCACTGTCTCTAATTGGGTATTATACTCCAAACAAACACCAAGATTATATAGGTAATGCTTGTAAATATACTCAGCAAGTGGATGAGCACAACCATGTCTTATGATGACACGAGGTTGTATGACATTAGACATCTTGTATGATAGTGGCAAAACACCCTTCCAAGTTAAATTCACCTCACCCTCAACATCTATAGACCACCATTCTATTCCCTCGCTATCCCCCGCTCAACCCAGCTACACTTTTATTACCTGAAAGGAATTGTGAAACAAAAGGGTGAGCACAACTAGCTCAGTAAAGAATATTAAGACTAAAGATAAATAAATTATCAATAGTCTTCATCGATGTAAATCGTAGATTTAGAACATATGGTAGATGATAAAACTTTTCAACCATAGTTGCAAATGAATGAGCGATCCATTAGAAGAGTCAAATAGACCATAAAATCTATTATCTTCTCCATGTTAAAAGTCCACCAACAATGTTTTATCCTGTAACATCAATCAACAATTTACATCCACAATCACATGTATAACTCATAATCATAATTGTAGTTCTAAATTCCTCTTCTTATCCGGAATGAAGATAATTTCATCACCGTCTTTACACGAAACATCAAAGATCATGGTTATACCAAATCACGCCTCACTCATAATCATACTAATAACTTCATCTTTGCACCACGGCCAAAGATATTCATCAACAGTTCATCTTTGTATTACATGCCAAAGATATTCAACAACAAGTCATCTTTGCACTACGAGCCAAAGATATTCAACAACAGGTCATCTTTGCACTACGGGCCAAAGATATGCAGCAACAGGTCATCTTTTGCACTACTGGGCCAAAAGATATTCATCAATAATTCATCTTTGCACTACAAAGCAAAGATATTCATATATCAAAAAATACATAATCATTTCAGAAGTTATATAACAATAATTATAACCATGTTGATCAATTCACCTTTGCACTTAAGCTAAAAATATTCAATTGTAAATTTAATGGTCATGATCATACCAGTCAACAATTCAACTTTTGCACTACTGGCCAAAGAGAACCTATAGTCACGATCATACCAATAATCTACTCATCTTTACACTCAAGTCAAAGAGAAATATTATCATTAGGGTTATAAGAATGTTATATAAAATAATATAATCAAAACATAGTTTTAATTTCAAGAGTAAGATTCATAAATCAACGATAATTTGGTGGAGAAAAAACCAATTTGTCGTGAATAGTACCCCGTGTTTCGTAACATAGTACCGTATCGTCGCATAAATAACTAACCTCGACACGAAAAGATAAAGTTTCATAATAAAATTCATATCCATATTTATAACACCTTAATCCAAATGTTATAAATCACTTAGAAATCTCATAATCTAATATTATTAATATTACAATAATATTTTAATCATTTTTAAAACTTATAAACAATTTAATTAAATTATTTACACTTTACTAATTAATGTATTTAATCTTCATAAAATGCCAAACTCATAAGATTTCATCACCAATAACCAAAACCCTCATCAAAATCTGCATATACCTCATATATGATTTTCAAGCCATAAAATAATATTTTCCAATTTTCTTACTTCACATAACATATTTAATTCATTTACTCATAACTAGAATATTTTCATGAAAAATACCAAATCAGTTCCAAAAATATTTATTTTCTGGGATTTAGAAGAATATAGTCCCATATTGAAAATATATTTTTCTTAGAATTTTTAAAATTCATTTACTATTTTTCACATGGCCAAAACCACCGAATATTTAAATATTTATCATAAATTGTACTTTTGTCCAAAAATTCTAAAATTTACATGGTATACTGATATTATATAGATGTACTCCCAATAAAAATTTCATCAATTTTAGAGTTAATCACAAGGAGTTATAAGCAGTTACTTTTAAAATAGTCTTTTCTCATAAAATCCATAACTCCTAATCTATATATCCAAAAATCTCCATTTTTGGACACAATCTACAAAACTCATCAAAATATCATTTCAAATTTTTTTAGAATTTTTGAATGTCCGGAAAAATACAAAACTGAAAAAACATAATCACCCTTAAAAATCCCTTACTATCCCTTACCTCAAAAGAGCAGTACTTCTAATTAGAATAACGCTGAACGAACTTGCACCGTATATCAACACTCAAAGTATACTCAAAATACTCACAAGATTATGCTCGATAATATAGAGAGAGAAAACTTCAGTTTCTGGTGTGATTTTCAATTCTAACCTAAGCACCCTATTTATAGGAAAATGCTTAGAACACCAAAGCAGAAAATTTAATAAAATATTAATATATATTTATTAAATTCTTACGCACACTTTTTATCAACTGAATTCAGCATTCAACACAAGTAGCCCACCTCACAAAACTTTTAAAAAACGTTTTTCTTATTTAACATAATTAAAACTTCAAAAATTAACTATTTCGGAGCTTCAGAACTTCAATAATTCATAATAAATAGTCTTTTTGTCAGAAAATTCGAATCTCGCGAGTTTTTATAGGAAATTCAATTCTCTACAACTTTGCAGAAGAAAGTTTTTCCAAATTTCAAACAGAAATTGACAGAAATCCACAAACGGACAATTTTACGTTTATAATCAAATTTCAATTCAAGAAATGGGGTCCACCGACACACAAAACATGTGTTAATCATTTAATGCCACAAAAATACTCTTCCTCCTCATATACTCATATATCGCACATTCATTATAAAAATATCACCGTTAATATATTATTAAAATAATATATTTAAATGAATTATTTTATCGTAAAAAAGACAAAATATTAATTTTCAACAATTGTCACTTTAAAAATTTTCTCCATCTATATCCACATAAAATGAATATTTTCCTTATCATATTAATCAATAATTAATTATTCACAAATAATATTACGTAATCACAATAATGATGACCAAGCGGTTCCTGAAGAGGGTGCTTTCCAATAAAGATTTCTCACTTCTTGGTAGCGCTTGATTAGGTGACCAAACCTCTCCTTAGATGTAAACTTTCTAGACATTGCCAATAATGTTTTCTAATAATATTATTCGGATAATATGAATTATTGCTTCGATAATGGAAAATCTTGTGTAGTGACAATTATTAAAACAATAGTAATATAAAATATCAACGCAACAATTATTGAATCATAAAATATAATATTGAATAAAGAATTCTTTGTAACAATTATTGAGTAGTGCCTTCTTACGTAATAATCAATAATTGGTGCAATACCGTGTGCTACTGTTCAACAACGCGTATTAGTGTGTTTTAACCACCGGGTATTCCAACAGTACTAACGGTAACAACTACGCCGTTATTTATAAACAAGTTATATTTGTCATTTTCTTCATCTAATTGCTTTCCGTTATGGGGCCCACAAAAAAAGATCTTACCGTTGTTCAATATTCCCAAAAACGATCTGATATTCCATGACCAAAAACGAATATTCCCTAATAATAATGAATATTTTATAACCACTTGCTTATTTTGAAAAAATTATATATATCACCCTTAACTTTAACTTTTATCAATTTAACCATTTACTGAATAGTAATTATAAGAAAAATTGAATACTTTTATTTCATAAAATTCGGGGCCTTACATATGGCTTACGTGCATAGATGTACTATTGATTGGTATGATTATGACAAGAGATTATTTGGTATAATCATGACTGTAATGTTACAAATGATGTGGTAAAAGTCCTCATTGGCCCGTAGTGCATTGATGGACAGTTGTTGGTATGATCATGACCATTGATGATTACATGAATATCCTTGGCCCGTAGTACAGGGATGATTCGATGATGTGGTTTATTTATTAAGCTGAGTCTCAGCTATAAAGTTGATGAAAACCTTTTTAAATAATAGAAGATAGTAGATATCATGCTCTACTTGACTCTTCTAATGGATTGCTTGTTCCGCTGTAGTTAAACTTGATGTTTATTGTATTTTATCAGTTTAACATTGTTGAAGGCTAACGATAATTTATTATGCATTATCTTAGTCATAATATTTCTTACTGGGCTAGTTAAGCTCACCCTTTTTCTTTCATTGTTCTCTTCAGGAAATGAGAATGTAGCCGGGACTAGACGGGGATAGAGTGACGGTTCGAGTTGGTAGCTATAGTAGTCCTCACTATTTTATGAAATAGTATGATAATAAATGTAATGAAGACTTCATTCGAGTTTGAATATTGTTTATGAGACAATATTCGTGTAAAAACTCTAAGCTACGCTTTTATCGTATTGTATAAAATAAGTTTGTATTTGATTTATGTACCATGTATTTGGCGACTCAGAATGGGTGATGTATACCTATTTTGGGGGCGTTACAATGTAACTCTTACTATTCTGAATTTTTTTTATAACTATTTGGTTACCCATAAAAACTAAAATGGTTACTTTTGTATGAATGGTTAGCTACCAACTGCATCACATTCAAACTAAATTGGTAACTTAATAAAACTGAATTGGTTACCTTGGTCTGAAGGTTTGGCAACGTCATCTTCCTCCTCCCCTTTCACCGGTGAGACAGAGCGAGAGTCAACCATAAAATGGTCGATGGGATGGAGAAATGAGGTGGATATTTGATTTTTCAAAATTTCTTCATGTCCAGAAATTCTAATTCCAATTTCATGTCCAAAGGAAAATAAGAACACTGCATAGGAAAGAGAGATATAAGAGAGTGATGTGTAATGTAATGTTGATAACCAAACTTTCATACCAAAGTAACCAAACTTTTATACCAAGGTAACCAAACCTTTATACCAAGGTAACCAATCTACCTCCACACCTGGAGTATGAATTGGTTACCTTGGTCTGAAAGTTTGGCAACCAACTGCATAAAGGTTTGGCTACCAACTGCATCACATTCAAAATAAATTGGTAACTTAATAAAACTGAATTGGTTACCTTGGTATGAAAGTTTGGCTACCCACTGCATGAAAGTTTGGCTACTAACTGCATCACATTCAAAATAAATTGGTAACCTAATAACACTGAATTGGTTATCTTGGTATGAATGTTTGGCTACCAACTACACTATGAAAAAACTGCATGTGTGGATGTGGATTGGTTACCTTGGTATGAAAGTTTGGATACCAACTGTACTATGAAAAATAATACATAAACTGATGTCCATAAATTTTATTCATGTAAAAAAAAAAGTAATTGTCAAGCCATTAAACCCACTTTGCACTGTGTCATAAGCATCACCACATTCGCTCGAGCTTCCCTAGTAGACCCACTTTGCAAAATCAGTCTCCACTCTCCACCATTAAAATGTAGGCCACCCAAAAAGCTCTCATTCATCACCATGTTTGATATCCATTTCATGAAAGAAGTATCTTTTTTGACGAGGGATGTTGAAGTAGAAGCCTCTTGGATTTGTCTTTTGTTCATGTAGACACTCAAAATTTCATTTTCATGTTACTAACTATGCAGGAGGATAAAAGCATCTTTTCACACTCTAGAGATAACCCTGGAGGACCACAACATCAATTCTAACCCCGGAGATAGCCCCGGGAGATCCAGTTTCCAACTCCGGAGATAACCCCGGGAAAACAGTTTCTAACCCCAGAGATAACCCTGGGAAAGTTAGTTTCAACCCCGGAGATAGCCCTGGGGGATCAAGTTCAAAGCCTAGAGATAACCCCAGGAGGTCAAGCCAACCTCAGAGATAAACCTGAGGACAATTAAAGTCAACATCAAGTCAACCTCAGAGATAATCCTGAGAAAAGACTGCTATAATTGCGCATAAACCAGAGATAACCCCGGGAGGGAAAAAATGGTCATTTTGCCAACTCAACTTCAAATCACATCAAAAACACTCATTTCAACTCAAATTGCTTCAATAGAAGTCCCACAAGAACCATATTTTAACTTTCGCGCTCAAACTACGCAAAACGGCTCAACGGACTGCCTGACGGAAACCCGGAAATGCCATTTTGGTCATGGACCCATCTTCCCATAATCAAAAAGGGGAAAATCCTATGTCATTACATAGCTCTTGGAAAGAGCTTTCCGGAATGGTATGACACGCTTTCATAGGACTCCTAGATTGAAAGTTATGAAGTTCGAGCGAACAACGCGTTGTCCAAGTGCACGTAATTCGAGATGGCAGGACCCACACTGTCTGTGTCACCCACTCTATAAATAGAGGGCTTGGGGTGGCCATATTTTCAAGAGAAACGACGAGGAAGCCCTGTCCAATTTGTTCTGTACACACTATAAACTGAGTGCTTTCTCATTTTAAACACTTGTGAGCTTATATTCTGTCATATTTTTGTTAGGTTTGTAATATTCATAACGCAATCAAATTGCATAAAAAGTGCGAAAGCGTGTAAAATCAGAGTTTAAAAAATTTACAAATCATAAACCCGGATCACCCTTTATGCATAATTATTAATTAAACGAAAAGATAAAGAATAAAATCATACCCTTGAAGATCGAGCTTCCTCAGGTACAAGTTCACCTCCAAATCCTTTCGCGTTCAATCTTGAATCCACCGGGTTTGGTTCCTTCCTTTGATCAACGTTAGCCACCCAAATGTTTGGCCTCTAGAGGTGATCCACCAAGGAAGAAGAAAATTCAAGAAGAAGGGGTGGTTGGCTAAACCCTAGTTTTTCTATCTCTATAGAAAAAGGTGTACTCCCAACAACTTGAAATTATTACGTATTTTGTTAAAGTCAACAACCCATGCCACCCATAATAAGACTCCTCTTATTTATAGATGTGGGCAACCCACCTTAACAATTAAGGAATTGGGTTTTAATTAATTAATTCTTTTAATTAATTAAGCTCCCTAATCTTATTAGGGATAATTAATTAAACTCCTTTAACTAATTTTCCTTCCTAATCCAATTAGGAATAAATGAGAGTACTTATATTAAATTAATTCCTAAACTCTTTTAGAAATTAAAATAATAATAATTGTAATAATATTAATAAGACTCCTCTTATTAATTTATATTTAATATTTCTAAAATATTAAATAATAAATATTAAGCTATTTAATTTATTCTATCACCATAGATTAAATTAAATATACTTAACATATTATTACGATTATGCCATTAATTTCTTAAATAATTATTCTTCCTTTTATGGTGTGACCCTTTAGGTTCTCCATATTAAACCTAGGTTATGAATAAATCAATTAGAACAATTCTAATCTTATTTAAATAAATAAATTAAATAATTAATTTATTTAAATAAACAATATTTATTCTGATAGGGATAAGCCTCCCCTAGCGATCAACGACTTTTCCGGATAATATAGATTTCAACATTAATCATTAAAGAACCTTTGAGTAAATAGTTACCGCACAATTCAATCCTTCCACCATACAATGTCCCAATTAAATATAAGACATGGAATTCTTTATCAAGTCTTATTTTATTTAATTATATGTATTTCGACTCTTAAATGCACAACTCCAAATAATGCAAATTAGAAACTCCTTTCTAATTTCATTCGCCTTAACCCAAGGACTCTTTGGGTTGTCATTTATCGAATCACATAAGACATTTCTCTTCTTTTATTAGAAGTGGTAGATTCTTTATTGATCATACATTATCTCCATGTACAACTTATTATACCCAAGCATACCCTTTGATATACCCTAAGGGTCTTAAGGAATAAGTCAAAGTATAACTCATCATACACAAGATACTATGATGATCTCAAGTCCAAGGATCACTTGTACTACTATCACTACAGGAATTCCTATTGACAGGCAAATAAAACTCCATTAGGTATTCCTTAGCGAGCCAATGCGTTCGAAGGAACTTATTCTCTAATAAGCACCTACATACTTGCTTTAGTGTCTCCACACAAATGATCATGAGATCAATCATCCTCATCCAATGAGCAAGCAACGTATGTACCAATCTATCCTGGATTCACTAATCCCCAATTTAGTAATCCAACGATTGGGAACTATTTTAGTTTTAAGCTTTCAAGAATTTAGATCTCATTAGAATGATCATCATCATTATTCTAAAAGCATTGCTTAAAACTATGGGTTTATCACATATTATAAAACAAAGACATCATGTAGATAATTAAAAGCCTTTAATAAATTAATACTTTTATTAATAAATGAATAAGATTGTTACAAAGTATATGCTTTATCATCAAACATGATTGGCTTGTGTGCATACTACTTTCAATCTCCCACTTGCACTAAAAGCCAATCGTCATGGTATCTCATACTCTTCTTCTCTAAGTGACGATTATCCTGTTGTTGGATAAGCTTTAGTTAATGGATATGTAATGTTGTTTATGAGAGTCCACTATCTCTATAGTGATTTCCCATCTTTCATGATTCTAATAATCAAATGAAAGTGCCACAACACATGTTTAGATCCAAGATGAGACTTAGGAACTATTCCTAGTTACAGAATGAACTTTTAATCCAAACAATCAACTTGCGACTTCATTTATAGTTATATACTTTGTCTTTATCACTAAACCAACAACTCTTTCTTTGTTTGGAACCTTTCCAATTCAACTGCACCACTATTCAAGATAACGCTTTACCTTAAAGTGGATTTTACATCATCTTGAGTGCATAAAAAACTTGAGTCATTAAGCCCTCTAGTTTTAATTCGGATCCACCATGTATGCTCACATCTTTAGTGCTTGGGTTAAGAACTTTAAGATGTTTTCAGCGACTTCATAGTGAACTTCTCCGAATATGACTCGATCAACATCGTCTCGTATATTTCATTGCATACATGATTGTCACTCATGCGACCTCTCTTTTCAGAGTCACGGGACTATTAAGAGAGATACACTCCATAGCTCATCGACATGAGACATCTCTTGGAGTTTTCCATGCTAAACGACTTTAGCATCAAATGAATATACGTTCGTTGGGTTAAGTCGAGCATCCTCTTAAATCTATCTATATAGATTCATATCCCCAATTAAGATACTCTTCCAAATCATTCATGGAGGAATGTTTAGACAACTTTATCATTACTGATTGTAGCATTAGTATGTCATTCCTTATCCGTAGTATATCAACATATAATATTAGGAATGTCACGACGCTCCCACTGTCCTTTTTGTACACACTAGAAGTCTTACCTCATCGAATGTAACTCTGGATCATCATCTTCTATGATGTGTACCTCATCATCATCATCCATGATGAATCCATACCTCCTAGGTATCTTTGGTACTATTCGATTCTGATTAGGTTGTGGTATAATAGGTCTATCTACGAGTTCCTCTTATTTGACTTATAGTATTTTGTGGTTCTTGAACTCTTCAAGATCTATTATCCTCCCACTAGCCCTTTTTAATGATAAACACCTTTATCTTAAGAAGGCGTGTTCATAATAAACATCTTTTGCTAAGTAGAATTATAGAACATATACCCTAAACTTACTTTAGGATGTCCCACAAATCGACACTTGTCAAATCTTGTCCCAAGCTTATCCTTTGAAACCTTTTCACATAAGTTGGACAACCCCTTATCTTAACATACTTAAGATTGGGATTCTTCCTGTCCATAACTCTTATGGAGTCTTTGGTAGGATTTTGAGGTTACCTTTTACGTGAGATATCGACCATTTCTAGGACATTATCCCGAAAGGATCTTTGGAATGTCGGTAAAATCATTATGGACCGCACCATGTCCAACAAGGTACGATTTTTCATTCAGATACATCAATCAATTATTCCGTATCAAGATGTGTCCATTATGAGAAAACCATTTGAGATGATCTAGAAATTTATTGCACAAGTATTTATTCCTTGATCTAATCAAAGAATCTTAATACTTTGTCAATTTGTTTCACTTCGAATTCTTTGAACCTTTCAAATAATTCATACTTGTATTCGAAGAAATACACACATTCAACTCTTTGAATGATCATCTCCTTTTCTTATACTAATTTGTTCAATATGCAAAATTATTTTTCATGTAAGTCAAGTATACAAAATTTATTAAGTAATATTCCAGTTCTATACAAAACATTATTATTATTATAAATAGAACAACAATTGTTCTTAATTATAATACCAAAGATTTCATTGTCCAACAATAAAATGGAAATAATATTTTTAACAAGAATCTGGAATACAATAACAACTTATTGACTTAATACATTTGCCGTGAGGCATTGCTAAACTATAAGTTTCTATAGCTAATCAATGACAACCTTTGCTTCATTTCCCACACATAGGATTACTTATATTTGTTTAGCTTTCTACTTACTTTGGTCCTTCATAAATCTATATTTATGATAACCAAAGTCGGTATCCAATACCCAAGTAGAACCTTGACTTAAAGAAAATTTATTTCAATCATGAACAAATTTGAATTTATAACCAAAACTTCACTAAGCTTCTTTGGTTAGCCTCTGCAAGATGCTTCTCGCAGCTTTCTTTCCGTTGTCGGGGCTTATTGCGGTGGAAGCAAACTCCTTTGCTATCCGTATCGATTTTGTTCTTATTATCCTTTGTTTATGCCTTTCTATTTACCTTCTTTGAATCGTTCTTCTTTTGAGAAGATCCTTTCGCCCCTACCAAAGAAGACTTGATCTTTCTTGGTTGAAAGTGACTCTCAACATTTTTCAACATGTTAAGCAAATCGGTGAGGCCGATATCTAGCTTGTTCATATGAAAATTCACAACAATTGTGAAAGGAGTCCGGGAGTGAGTGCAAGATCAAATCTTAGCTCAACTCTCCATCCATGACAAAACCTGTTATCCTAATTGATCAATCAAATTGATAATGTTAAGAACTTTTTGTTTGTACTATAGTGCCATTGGCCATTCTAGATCGGAAGAGCTCCTTAGATATTTGATATCTATCAGTCCTACTTTCCTCACCATCAACTACTTGATGTGCAGGAATATAGTAGGAGCATCCATAGTTTCATCTTGTGGCTGAAGCTCGTTACTCATGGATACTGAGCATGATGCATTGAGCCAATCATGCATCATCTTGCCACTTTCTAAAAGTAGCAATCTCTTCCTCGGAGGCATTATGCGCAACCATTGCGAGGATAGGCGTATTAAGGACATAAGATAGCTTTTCAAATGCCATGAGAACTTTTCTCAATTTCCTTAACCAATCCGTTTAATTGATTACGATTAACTTAGCATCTAATATGCTTCAGCGATGATAGTAATTTTAGACATTGTATAATTACGTAAATAAATTTGTAATTAACAACATTTTAACATACATTCTTTTATTAATTACCAAAATAATTTAGGTCTTGTTTTAAATTGGTATCTCCCATTATTTTCTTCAAACTATATTACCCTCACTTATATAGTTCGGAAAAATCTAATTAAAGATTTGCTAGTGAGAATAAGGATCCCATTTCAAATGTATATAGCCTTGTGGTGACACAACAAACTATATATAAATAAATAGGTAGACAACTTTTGTCAATTACATCAACTATGCAACTCCTTGTATTTTGCCTCTTAGATTATTTTGATCAAGTGGTGGCACATCCAATCAAAATTATCCAAGTTAAGTCCGACCTAGCACTCCATATATTCAAAAAGAAAAATATCATCCTTGTGGTGACACAACAAAACAATATTGTTCAATTTTCTTTATAAGCATCAAATGTGATAAATTAACATATTAAATACTTAATACTTGCCTTGTGGTGACACAACAAACTCATATTAAATATTTAATACTCTATTAATTTTATCATGCTAGAAAGCTGACGTTCGATATTCCAAATATCTTTGAACGCTTAGGACTTAATATAAAAATTTGAGGGTTTGTTATTAATTTGTCTCATCTTGTTTAAGCGGCATTACATATATATATAAAATACGCGTCATATTAATTAACATGCGAATCATGTTTGCATAATATATGATATATATAATATAAGCATGCACATATAGAATACTATATTCTACCCGGATTGATTATGGACTTTAATTTATTCTAGTTTGGTTCACTAGAGCCACCAAGTGAACCAAAAGGTCAAACCCAGGGTGCAAGAAATAATATTTAAATATAACTATTACATTTAAACCCGGGCTCCATAACAAATCTTGGTCTTCACGCCCTTGCTCCTTTGATCTCTAATTTTCTAAAATTAATTCTAACTATTCCTATTACAATACTATTTAAAATAAATAGAAACCTTGATCGTGATCGAGGGAAGTACATAGGAGAGAGATAGAATTTTCATTAAGAAAAAATTAGAGAAGGCGAGTCTGCAGACCCCATTTATTAAAACCCATACATTCATGCATCCAACTAAAATAAAATCCAATCGCATTGGTCAATAGTCCATAATCAATCCCATTTATTATCATACACATCACCATATGCATCAATAAATAACATTCATCTCATGAATAATAAACATTTATTATATATATTGATATCATTTAATGGGCAAATTTAGTTAGTATAAAATCTAATTTTGAATCAAAATAAACTCCTTTATTTTAATCCAAATTTAAATCAAAATAAAACTATTTTATTTTAATTTATCCAATTTTGAATAAAATAAACTATTTTATTTTAATCAAAATTTTAATCAAAATAAACTTCTTTATTTTAATTAATTATGGAATCCAATTCCATGTAATAAAAAAAATCTTTAATTAAAATAAACTCTTTTATTTTAATTAATTATGGAATCCAATTCCATGTAAAAAAAAAACTTTTATTAAAGGAAACACGGATATTCTTTCCTATTCACAAATAAACTCCTTTATTTTGAATAATATGAAATCATATTTCATATCTAAATAAACTCCTTTATTTAAGGAAACATGGATTTTCTTTCCTATTCACAAATAAACTCTTTTATTTTGAATAATATGAAATCTTATTTCATATCTAAACAAACTCCTTTATTTAAGGAAAGATGGATTTACTTTCCTATTCACAAATAAACTCCTTTATTTTAGGAAAAATAAAATCCAATTTCAACTCCAATTAGTTATCATGGAATCCAATTCCAACTCTAATTAGTTAGCATGAAATTTAATTTTAAAATTAAAATAAACTCTTTTATTTTAATATTAAAATAAACCTTTTATTTTAAAATTAAAATAAACTTTTAATTTTAATTATAAAATTATTAAAATAAAAATAAAACTTTATATTTTAATATTAAAATAAACCTTTTATTTTAAAACTAAAATAAACTTTTATTTTAATTATATAATAATTAAGAATATATATATATAATAATAAAACAAAACCGTTATTTTATTATATATATAATAAAATCGTATATATATATCATATATATATATATATATAATGTCCGGTCAAAAAATTTCTTGAAAACCGTGCATGTATTAGCCACGAATATT
The DNA here is from genome assembly GCA_020205615.1 of Panax quinquefolius. NCBI lineage: Eukaryota > Viridiplantae > Streptophyta > Magnoliopsida > Apiales > Araliaceae > Panax > Panax quinquefolius. Next base: position 88,591,141 of record CM035171.1, on the reverse strand, counting down.
CTTTGTCACGGTTTTTTTTACAATTCAAATGAGTTATCCTTATATATATATATATATATATATATATATATATATATATATATATAATCATTAGATAATCATTAGATAATCATTAGCAATCATTAGCCAATCATCCAATGATTTCCGCGCCCCTTGAATTCCAATGTATTTGGTGGTTCTTGAATTAAAATGCCAGCAGATTTTCCCAAAAAAAAATTGTTCTGCCGATTTTTGTTCCTTTTTTTTTTTTTTTTTATAAATAAATTTTATACAATAAAATTATGCCCAATTAAATTGTTCTAAACACATATCAATATACATATCAAATTAAAATAATTAATAATTCGCATAAAGGTTTGGCTCTGATACCACTATTAGGTTTGTAATATTCATAACGCAATCAAATTGCATAAAAAGTGCGGAAGCGTGTAAAATCAGAGTTTAAAAAATTTACAAACCATAAACCCGGATCACCCTTTATGCATAATTATTAATTAAATGAAAAGATAAAGAATAAAATCATACCCTTGAAGATCGAGCTTCCTCAGGTACAAGTTCACCTCCAAATCCTTTCGCGTTCAATCTTGAATCCACCGGGTTTGGTTCCTTCCTTTGATCAACGTTAGCCACCCAAATGTTTGGCCTCTAGAGGTGATCCACCAAGGAAGAAGAAAATTCAAGAAGAAGGGGTGGTTGGCTAAACCCTAGTTTTTCTATCTCTATAGAAAAAGGTGTACTCCCAACAACTTGGAATTATTACGTATTTTGTTAAAGTTAACAACCCATGCCACCCATAATAAGACTCCTCTTATTTATAGATGTGGGCAACCCACCTCAACAATTAAGGAATTGGGTTTTAATTAATTAATTCTTTTAATTAATTAAGCTCCCTAATCTTATTAGGGATAATTAATTAAACTCCTTTAACTAATTTTCCTTCCTAATCCAATTAGGAATAAATGAGAGTACTTATACTAAATTAATTCCTAAACTCTTTTAGAAATTAAAATAATAATAATTGTAATAATATTAATAAGACTCCTCTTATTAATTTATATTTAATATTTCTAAAATATTAAATAATAAATATTAAGCTATTTAATTTATTCTATCACCATAGATTAAATTAAATATACTTAACATATTATTACGATTATGCCATTAACTTCTTAAATAATTATTCTTCCTTTTATGGTGTGACCCTTTAGGTTCTCCATATTAAACCTGTAAGACCCCGAAATTTTTAAATAAAAAGGAATTTCCTTTATTTATTATTTTGAAATAGTAAGGGTTGATTTGATTAATGTGGATAGTTAAGGGTTAAATATGCAAATATTTCAAATTAAGCAAGTGGTTATAAAATATTCATTATCGTTGGGAATATTCGTTTGGTGCGTGGAATATTTGTCTTTGTCGGGAATATTAAATGCGACGGCAAGTGCCCATGTGTGGGCCTCATAACTGAAAAGTGATTGGATGAAGAAAACGACAAATATAAGTTGTTTTTAAATAACTTGGCGTAGTTATTACTGCAGATTATCTTGTTGGAATACCCGGTGGTTAAAAACACACTAAAATGCGCCGTTGTTGAACAAGATGCACTGCGGTATTGCACCAATTATTGATTCTTACGTAAGAAGGCACTACTCAATAATGGTTACGATAATTCTTTCAAAGATTTTATTAAGTTAATAATTCTTTGCGTTGATATTTTATATTCTTTGTTGTTTGATAATTGTCATTACACAAAGATCTTTCATTATCGAAGCAATAATTCATATTATCTGAATAATATTATTAGATAACATTATTGGCAATGTCTAGAAAGTTACGTCTAAGGAGAGGTTTGGTCACCTAATTGCGCCGCAAGAAGAAGAAATTCTTATTGAAAGCCCCTCTTTCTGAACCGCTGGTTGTCAATATTGTGATTACGTAATATTATTTGTGAATAATTAATTATTGATTTATATGATGAGGAAAATATTGATTTTATGTGGATATAGATGGAGAAAATTTTTAAAATGACAATTGTTGAAAATTAATATTTTATCTTTTACGATAAAATAATTCATTTAAATATATTATTTTAATAATATATTAATTGGTGATATTTTTACAACGAATGTGGGATATATGAGTATACGAGGAGGAAGAGTATTTTTGTTGCAATAAATATTTAAAACATGTTAAACATGTCGGTGGACCCCATTTATTGACTGAAATTTGATTATAGCCTGTAAAATTGCCCGTTTGTGGATTTCGGTTAATTTCTGATTTGGAATTTGGAAAAACTTTTCTTACGCAAAGTTGTAGAGAATTGAATTTCCTATAAAAACACGCGAGATTCGAATTTTCTGATGAAAGGGCTATTTATTATGAATTATTGAAGTTCCGAAACTCCGAAATAATTAATTTTTGGAAGTTTAAAATATTTAAAATTAGAAAAACGTTTTTTCTTATTTTTTTCTAGAAGGTGGCATGTGTTTGATGGCTGAAATCAGATTCTAGACATGTGTAGAAAATAATATAATTATATTATTAATTTATTAAATTTTCTACTTTGGTGTTCTAAGCATTTTCCTATAAATAGGGTGCTTAGGTTAGAATTGAAAATCACACCGTAAATCAAGTTTTCTCTCTATATTATCGGCGTATTCTTGTGAGTATTTTGAGTATACTTTGAGTATTGCTATCTGATGCAAGTCCAAGTCATAGCCTATATCCAGGTGTTTCAATTTAAAGTCTTGATCTTTCGAGGTAAGGGATATTATTTTTTTTCGTAATGATATTATTTCTTCAATATCATTATACTGAAATGTTGATCTGAAGTTTTTATCAAATTTGGAACTTTTCATGTCGGGGTTACTATTCATGGGTTACTATTCATGAGTTACTATTCACGAGTTACTATTCATGAGTTCTTATTCACGAGTTCTTATTCACGAGTACTATTAAGCTCATGAAAGCGTGAAGATGTTTTTGTAGAATTTCTATCTTTTGGTGTCGGAGTTACTATTCACGTATACGACACTATTCACGTATACGGTACTATTCACCCTAAAATAAAATTTCTTCTTTTCGTCCAAAATATCTATTCTGGATACTAGCTTTGATTGTATCCATGTTTTGATCAATTTTACACCACTATGATTATTTTTGAGGTATTTTTAAACATGGATAAAACAAAGTACGAATCCTAAATCCTTAATCCTTGTCATTTTGTTTCACTGGATTCGTTTCTTTAAAAATATTTTTCATCATCCTCAGTCTTAAATGATGATATTATTGAATATCTTTGGCCCAGAGTGCAAAGATGAATGATTTCTGAAGAATATCTTTGGCTCAGTAGTGCAAAGATGAGCAGTGTTGAGATGAACATGACCGATTGATTAATATCTTTGGCACAGAGTGCAAAGATGAGCAGTGTTTAAATGAACATGACCAATGATGAATATCTTTGGCTTTGTAGTGCAAAGATGAATATTTGATTCGGATGTATATTGATTGATGTTACAGGATAAAATATTGATGATGGATTTGTTAAATTCATAGATTATAGTAGATTTCATTCTCTACGTAACTCTTCTATGAATTATTATTTCATTCTATGAATATTGATTTAAAATTTGTTGTCTATTGTATTCTATCGATTTTTTTCCTGTTGAAGACTAACGATAATTTGTTGTATATTATCTTAGTCATAATATTCTTTACTTGGGCTAGTTGAGCTCACCCTTTTCCTTGTTGTTCCATTTTTCTTCTCGGGGAGGCGAGAATGTAGCGAGTACTAGTCGGGGTATGGAATGAAGGTTCTAGAGATTTGTTTAGTAGTCCTCACCATTTTTGTAAAATAATGAATCAATAATTATGATGGGGATTTATTTGCGTGTGGATATTGTGTAGATGGCAATATCTGTATTTAAACTCAAAGTTTATATGTTGTAATAATAAAGTTGTAGTTATTTACATACCATGTATTTGGCGACTCGAGAATGGGTTGGATGGAATGGACCTATTTTGGGGGCGTCACGGTTGGTATCGAGCTTAGGGATATGATCTCAAAGCGGAGATCGGGAATAGAACTAGGAGGGAGAGGCGAGTAAATCCTTCGCTAGTGTGTCCTACCTAAGCTTATTTGTTAGTTGAAAAGATATATAGGATATTATGTGATATATTGATTTCCTTAATTAACCTTTATTTTATGATGGTATTTGAGAATGTCGTGAGAATATTAACGATGGAGTAAATGAGGCCGTGGAGATGCTGTATTTTACCAACGAGGAGAACGTGCAACAGTGGCAATGTTCCTCCTGTGAAACAACACCAATGAGCAGATGATGAGCGAGGGATGTTTAGAAGCTTTTTGCAGTTCATGCAAAAATCGGACGAGGAGACTTCGTGTTCAAAATACGAGGAGGAAATGATAGCAATTCACGCGGTCACACAATGAGCGATTCAAAGAGTTGGGACCACCGAGTGCAGGGAAAGCCGGATCCGATTAAAGGCGAGGCGTGGGTCAAACAAATTACCAAGATATTCGATGTCTTGGGATGTGCGGAGAACGAAAGTTCCATTCGCTACTTTTATGTTAAAATGGCGAAGCGGATTCTTCGGTGGGAATCAGTGAAGCGTACCCATCCAAATACACTCGGCGATGTCATGGGAGATGTTTGAGAAGCAGCTTCAATGACAAGTACTTCCTGAAAGTATTCGTCATATGAAGGAAGTGGAGTTTATTAGACTAGAAGCGAAATAACATGGCGGTGTCCCGATCGAGGGCGAAGTTCGCGGAATTATCGAGTTTGCACCTCATTTGGTGGAGAATGAGGAGCGTATGACGCGGATGTTTCGAGAGGTTTGAAACCCGACATACGTCGATATCTCATTTCTCATAAATTTTCTCTCTATTAAGATGTTGTCAGCGAGGCTCAGATTGTTAGAGCGAGATAACGAGTAATGCGTTCAACCGAGGGACCATAACCGAGGATCATACAGAAGATAGCGGTCATCGAATAACGATAACCGTAGGAGAAAGAAGAATACGAGACAAAGGCGGTAACCACTCTGAGTGGTAATCATGGCCATGAAAATAGAAGAAGCGAGTCGGGAGGAGATTTTAAAAGAGGAGATTTAACAACGAACATGTGAAGACGATAGTGTCGTTTGCAAGAATCGGTTCTAAGGGAGGAGAACGACCACCGGTCGTATGTTACAAATGCGGGAAAGAGGGGCATATCAGCCCAAACTGCCCACAACAGTTCAAGGTATGCTATAGTTGTGGAAAGGAAGGACATATCGCTCGAGATTGTACGATATCGAAACCCAGTCCAGCGAGAATGGTGACTCAAAAGGATGTCCCAGAAAAGTCAAAGTCAACGGTTCCTGGAAGAGCGTTTGTCGTGATCGGTCAAAATGCGAGGAACCCGAATGAAGTTAGCACGGGTTAGTTAATTTTAAATTCTTGCGAAGTTTATACCTTACTAGATACCGGTTCTACCCATTCTTTTATCTCTCTTGCTTGCGCTCAACGTTTGAACTTGACTACGGAGAAATTAGACTTTGACCTATTTATGGAGACTCCGTTAGGAGAAACTTTCTTTACATCCGTTGTTTAAAAATCTTGCTTGATTCAAGTTGGCACTATCACATTACCTGTTAACCTTATTTCTATAGAGATATTTGCTTTTGATGTGATTTTAAGGTTAACTACTCATCATGCCAAAATTAATTACTTTACGTAAGGTTGTTAGTTTTCATATTCCTAAGCAACTTTGTTATTCAAATTCAAGCAATCAAACCATTGTAGTCAAACATTTTCATATCAAGCTATGAAGTCATTCGTTTATTACGGATGTCAAGTTTTCTTAATCCATGTTATGGATTTGAATAAAGACACGTCGATTTGAATAATATTCTTGTTGTTATTGATTTTTCTGACGTATTTACGAAGAATTTCTTGGCTTACTCCCAAAGCACGATATTAAATTTTGTATCGACTTTGAACCCCAAGACAAAACTCATTTCTAAAATCTCATATCGAATGGCTCTATTGAACTTGAGGAGTTAAAATTTCAACTATTAAATTTGGTACTGAGCCTTTATTTTGTGACTTCCTTTGTGGAATTCACCTAAGCCGAACTCTCTGTAGGGGACGTCGTATTAGATGCGATAGTAAATCGATAGGTGTCATTGTGACGTCTATCCAAGATTGGGATATGAGTCACAATTGAGAGCAACCTAAGTCAGTAATCGAAATACGTAGCTTTCTAGGCTTAGTTGGTTATTATCGGAGATTCGTGGAAGGATTTTCTTGAATCGCTACTCCGTTAACTTAGCTGACTCGAAAAGATACAAAATTCGTATGGAGCGAGGAATGCGAGAAGATTTTCCAAGAGCTCAAGAGGCGACTCATTTCGGCACATATTCTAACCATACCATCTTGGAAAAGCGAACGTGGTAGCTGACGCGTTGAGTAGAAGATCATATGCGGGAACGAGTGCGATGATGTCAAGTATACGCATAGAGCCAACTTTAATAGAAAAAGTTAAGGTTGCTCAAGCCACCGACCCGGAGCTGATGCGTATGAAGAAGAAAGTACAAGAAGAAGCTATTAGGGCGAGAATTGATGAAGAAGGAATACTTGAGTCCACTCTGACTTTGTGTTCCTAACGACTCGATTTGAAGTACAAGATTATGATGGAGGCACACAATACGCCATTTGCAATCCATCTTGGAAGTACTAAAATGTATCATGATCTTGACATACATTTTGGTGGAACAATATGAAGAGAGAGATTGCAAAGTTTATCTCGATGTGTTTAACTTGCCAACGTGTAAAGGCGGAGCATCTTGTACCTAAGGGTCCGTTGCAACCACTTGAGATTCCGGAATGGAAGTGGGAACACATTACTATGGATTTTCGTTCTGGGGTCTTCCCATGGTTTTCAAAGGCATCAATGCTATTTGGGTTATTAGATTAACCAAGTCCGCTCATTTCTTCTGCCGATCTGAGAGACTTATTCCTTGAACGCGTCTTTCTCGTATGCGTAAATGCGATTGTGAGATTGCATGGCATGCCAAGATCCATAGTTTTAGATCGTGACCCAAGATTCACTTCATGATTTTGGGTTAGTTTGTAAAAGCTATGGGCGCGAATTACGATTCGGTTTGGCATACCATCCTCAAAGCGGATGGGCAATCGAAAGGACTACTCAAACTCTTGAAGATATATTTAAACTCGTGTCCTAGATTTCAAAGGAAGTTGGGATAAGTACTTGCCATTGGTGGAATTCTCATACAACAATAGTTATTAAACAAATATAGGCATGGTTCCATTCAAGCATTATATGGACCGAAAATGTCGTTCTCCAATATGTTGGGATAAGGTGGGTGAAGCAACATTGTTGGGACCCGAGTTAAATACGTATGACTATCGAAAAGATCCAAATGATTCGACAACGTATATAAAAGCGGCACAAGATCGACAAAAGAGTTATGCGGATCTTCATCGAAAGGGCGTGGAATTTAATGTAGGGGATCATGTATTGTTGCGAGTTGCTCCATGGAAGGGAGTTACAAGATTTGGGAAGAGAGAAAGCTCAATCCATGATTTATTGGTCCATTTCAAATTCTTGACCGAGTAGGAAATGTAGCCTATAGACTTGCGTTACCTCCGAGTATGTCTCGTGTTCATAATGTGTTTCACATATCGTACTTAAGTAAATATGTGAAAGACCCGAACCACGTTATAGAGTTAGAACCGGACGAGATAGCCAAGACTTAACGTAACGAGGAGGAGGTACTGTCAAGATTTTGGATAGGAAGGAGCATGTCCTACGCTAAGAAAGGTTATACCACAAGTTAAAGTTTTGTGGTGGAATCATGCTATATAGAGGAAATGACACAGGAGTTGGAAACGGAAATGAAAGCGAGGTATCCTCACCTTTTCAAAACACCAGTATCGTCGTCAATTTCGAGGGACGAAATTTCATAAGGAGGGAGGTTGTAAGACCAAAAATTTTTAAATAAAAAGGAATTTCCTTTATTTATTATTTTGAAATAGTAAGGGTTGATTTGATTAATGTGGATAGTTAAGGGTTAAATATGAAAATATTTCAAATTAAGCAAGTGGTTATAAAATATTCATTATCGTCGGGGAATATTCGGTTGGTCGTGGAATATTCAATGCTTTGTCGGGAATATTAAATGACGACGCAGTAGCGACCATGTGTGGGCCCCATAACGGAAAAGTGATTGGATGAAGAAAACGACAAATATAAGTTATTTTTAAATAACGGCATAGTTATTCACAATTATCTTGTTGGAATACCCGGTGGTTAAAACACACTAAGATGCGCCGTTGTTGAAACGAGTAGCACACCGGTATTGCACCAATTATTGATTCTTACGTAAGAAGGCACTACTCAATAATGGTTCTGATAATTCTTTATTCTCATATTTTATTAAGTTAATAATTCTTTGCGTTGATATTTTATATTCTTTGTTGTTTCAATAATTGTCATTACACGAAGATCTTTCATTATCGAAGCAATAATTCATATTATCTGAATAATATTATTAGATAACATTATTGGCAATGTCTAGAAAGTTCTGTCTAAGGAGAGGTTTGGTCACCTAATTGCGCGCCAGTAAGAAGAGGTTTGGTCGTCCAAAATATCTATTCTGGATACTAGCTTTGATTGTATCCATGTTTTGATCAATTTTACACCACTATGATTATTTTTGAGGTATTTTTAAACATGGATAAAACAAAGTACGAATCCTAAATCCTTAATCCTTGTCATTTTGTTTCACTGGATTCGTTTCTTTAAAAATATTTTTCATCATCCTCAGTCTTAAATGATGATATTATTGAATATCTTTGGCTTGTAGTGCAAAGATGAATGATTTCAAGAATATCTTTGGCACAGAGTGCAAAGATGAACAGTGTTGAGATGAACATGACCGATTGATTAATATCTTTGGCACATGAGTGCAAAGATGAACAGTGTTTAAATGAACATGACTAATCGGTGATGAATATCTTTGGCTCAGTAGTGCAAAGATGAATATTTGATTCCGTATGTATATTGATTGATGTTACGAGGATAAAATATTGATGATGGACCGTTAAATTCATAGATTATAGTAGATTTCATTCTCTACGTAACTCTTCTATGAATTATTATTTCCATTGCGAATATTGATTTAAAATTTGTTGTCTATTGTATTCTATCGATTTTTCCTGTTGAAGACTAACGATAATTTGTTGTATATTATCTTAGTCATAATATTCTTTACTTGGGCTAGTTGAGCTCACCCTTTTCCTTGTTGTTCCATTTTTCTTCTCGTGAGGCGAGAATGTAGCGAGTACTAGTCGGGGTATGGAATGAAGGTTCTAGAGAGAGTTGTTTAGTAGTCCTCACCATTTTTGTAAAATAATGAATCAATAATTATGATGGGGATTTATTTGTGTGTGGATATTGTCTAGATGGCAATATCTGTATTTAAACTCAAAGTTTATATGTTGTAATAAAAAAGTTGTAGTTATTTCTGTACCATGTATTTGGCGACTCAGAATGGGTTGGATGGAATGGACCTATTTTGGGGGCGTCACAAAACCGGTTGTGAATAAATCAATTAGAACAATTCTAATCTTATTTAAATAAATAAATTAAACAATTAATTTATTTAAATAAACAATATTTATTCTACAATAGGGATAAGCCTTCCTAGCGATCAACGACTTTCCAGATAATATAGATTTCAACATTAATCATTAAAGAACCTTTGAGTAAATAGTTACCGTATAATTCAATCCTTCCACCATACAATGTCCCAATTAAATATAAGACATGGAATTCTTTGTCAAGTCTTATTTTATTTAATTATATGTCTTTTCGACTCTTAAATGCACAACTCCAAATAATGCAAATTAGAAACTCCTTTCTAATTTCATTACGCCTTAACCAAGGACTCTTTGGGTTGTCATTTATCGAATCACATATGACATTTCTCTTCTTTTATTAGAAGTGGTAGATTCTTTATTGATCATACATTATCTTCATGTACAACTTATTATACCCAAGCATACCCTTTGATATACCCTAAGGGTCTTAAGGAATAAGTCAAAGTATAACTCATCATACACAAGATACTATGATGATCTCAAGTCCAAGGATCACTTGTACTACTATCACTCTGAGAATTCCTATTGACAGCAAATAAAACTCCATTAGGTATTCCTTAGCGAGCCACGTTCAGTGAACTTATTCTCTAATAAGCACCTACATACTTGCTTTAGTGTCTCCACACAAATGATCATGAGATCAATCATCCTCATCCAATGAGCAAGCAACGTATGTACCAATCTATCCGGATTCACTAATCCCCAATTTAGTAATCCAACGATTGGGAACTATTTTAGTTTTAAGCTTTCGAAGAATTTAGATCTCATTAGAATGATCATCATCATTATTCTAAAAGCATTGCTTAAAACTATGGGTTTATCACATATTATAAAACAGCATCATGTAGATAATTAAAAGCCTTTAATAAATTAATACTTTTTATTAATAAATGAATAAGATTGTTACAAAGTATATGCTTTATCATCAAACATGATTGGCTTGTGTGCATACTACTTTCAATTTTTACCGGCGGGAGCCGAGTGTTCATGTGATAACCCGGGATTTCGAATAATCAAAATTTTATGAATAATTTTTTTTTAATTAATATTAATAATGATTATTAATTTTGTGACAAATTTCTGTGATACGAGTCTCGAGAAGGTCAATTTGTGTATTGACTAATAAAATTAGAGTAGAGTTGTGCTGAACCGCTTTAGAAACCCTAACCCTAATTTCTGAAAAAGAATTCGATAGAAAATATAATTAATATAATTATATTAATGAGTATATGTTTGTACCGAAGAGATTTTGTGACACCCCCAAATCCTGGTACTTCATTTCCTCAAGATTTGGTGTTCACTTAATCAAAACATTCATTTCTAACTACCCAATCATAATAAAATTGAATAATAAAACACGCCTTACATACAGATTAAACTTAAATAAAAATCTCCCAGGTTATCTAACCTTTAATTACAATCATTCAAATGCTGAAATTAAGTTATTACATCATTCAAAAGTCTATAACGATAAAATAAAATTACAAGTCTTCATCACTTGTACATTTTTCCCTTTCCTTTGCTAGTAGTAGGTTCATTGACCTTCTCAACCTTAGCTGCAATAAGTATTTAATAAGCAAGAGTGAGCAAACAAGGCTCACTTGAAATAAGAATGAATAACTTTACAACATTACAACATTTGCCAGAAATAGGCTCAATAGAACTGAATGATAGGTTCTATTAACATTTTTAAACATACTACTGAGGGTCTAATGACCACGAATCATGTCCACAGTATAAGTAATCTTTTAACTTTAACTTTTAACAGTCATAAGTGTGACGCCCCCAAAATAGGTCCATTCCATCCAACCCATTCTGAGTCGCCAAATACATGGTACAGAAATAACTACAACTTTATTATTACAACATATAAACTTTGAGTTTAAATACAGATATTGCCATCTACACAATATCCACACGCAAATAAATCCCCATCATAATTATTGATTCATTATTTTACAAAATGGTGAGGACTACTAAACAACTCTCTAGAACCTTCATTCCATACCCAGACTAGTACTCGCTACATTCTCGCCTCCCGAGAAGAAAAATGGAACAACAAGGAAAAGGGTGAGCTCAACTAGCCCAATAAAAGAATATTATGACTAAGATAATATACAACAAATTATCGTTAGTCTTCAACAGGAAAAATCGATAGAATACAATAGGCAACAAATTTTAAATCAATATTCATAGCTGAAATAATAATTCATAGAAGAGTTACGTAGAGAATGAAATCTACTACAATCTATGAATTTAACAGTCCATCATCAATATTTTATCCCTATAACATCAATCAATATACATCTCGAATCCAATATTCATCTTTGCACTACTGAGCCAAAGATATTCATCGATTAATCATGTTCATTTAAACACTGCTCATCTTTGCACTCTGTGCCAAAGATATTCATCAGAAATCATTCATCTTTGCACTACAGGCCAAAGATATTCCATAATATCATCATTTAAGACTGAGGATGATGAAAAATATTTTATTTTTTTTTTTAAAAGAAATGAATCCAGTGAAACAAAATGACAAAGATTAAGGATTAAGGATTAGTACTTGGTTTTATCCACGTCCAAAATACCTCAAAAATAATCATAGTGGTGTAAAATTCAAGAATGATCAAAACATGGATACAATCGAGTTAGTATCCGAATAGATGTTTTAGACGAAAAGAAGAAATTTTATTTTTTATGAATAATCAGAGTATCGTGAATAGTCTTGAGATATCGTGAATAGTCTTAGATCGTGAATAGTAACTCTAGACACCAAAAGATAGAAATTCTACAAAAACATCTTCACGCTTTATGCTTTATAGATAGTACTCGTGAATAGTAACTTTCGTGAATAAGTAACTCATGAATAGTAACTCGTGAATAGTAACTCATGAATAGTAACCCATGAATAGTAACCCCACATGAAAAGTTCCAAATTTGATAAAACTTCAGATCAACATTTCAAAGATAATGATATTGAAGAAATAATATCATTACGAAAAAAATAATATCCCTTACCTCGAAAGATCGGTTTAAATTTGAAACAGGATATAGGCTATGACTTGGACTTGCACCGTATAGCAATACTCAAAGTATACTCAAAATACTCACAAGAATACGCCGATAATATAGAGAGAGAAAAACTTCAGGTTACGTGTGATTTTCAATTCTAACCTAAGCACCCTATTTATAGGAAAATGCTTAGAACACCAAAATGAAAATTTAATAAATTAATAATATAATTATATTATTTTCTACACATGTCTAGAATCTGATTTCACCATCAAACACATGCCACCTTCTAGAAAAATAAGAAAAAACGTTTTTCTAATTTTAAATATTTTAAACTTCAAAAATCAATTATTTGAAGCTTGAACTTCATTAATTCATAATAAATAGCCCTTTCATCGGAAAATTCGAATCTCGCAAGTCTTTATAAGAAATTCAATTCTCTACAACTTTGCGAGAAGAAAGTTTTTCCAAATTCCAATCGAAATTGACCAAATCCACAAACGGGCAATTTTACAAAGCTATAATCAAATTTCATCAATAAATGGGGTCCAATTTACATGTTTAACATGTTTTAAACATTTATTGCAACAAAAAATACTCTTCCTCCTCGTATACTCATATATCCCACATTCGTTGTAAAAATATCACCGTTAATATATTATTAAAATAATATATTTAAATGAATTATTTTATCGTAAAAAGATAAAATATTAATTTTCAACAATTGTCATTTTAAAATTTTCTCCATCTATATCCACATAAAATCAATATTTTCCTCATCATATAAATCAATAATTAATTATTCACAAATAATATTACGAATCACAATATTGACAACCAGGCGGTTCCTCAGAAAGAGGGGCTTTCAATAAGAATTTCTTCTTCTTGGCGCATTAAATTAGGTGACCAAACCTCTCCTTAGATGTAACTTTCTAGACATTGCCAATAATGTTATCTAATAATATTATTCGAGATAATATGAATTATTGCTTCGATAAAGAAAAATCTTGTGTAATGTGATTATTGAAACAACAATGAATATAAAAATATCAACGCAAACAATTATTAACTTAATAAAATCTTTGAGCGAAGAATTACGTAACCATTATTGAGTAGTGCCTTCTTACGTAAGAATCAATAATTGGTGCAATACTGAAAGTGCTCTTGTTTAACAACGCAGATTAGTGTGTTTTAACCATCGGGTATTCCAAAGATATAATCTTGGTAACAACTACGCCGTTATTTAAAAACAACTTATATTTGTCGTTTTCTTCATCCAATCGCTTTTTCAGTTATGGGGCCCACACATGGTCACTACTGTGGTAAATTTAATATTCCCCACAAGCATTTAATATTCCACGACCAAACGAATATTCCCTAAGCGATAATGAATATTTTATCACCACTTGCTTATTTAAAATATTTGCGCATTTTACCCATAACTAACCACATTAATCAAATCCACCCTTACTATTTCAAAATAATAAATAAAGAAAATTTCTTTTTATTTAAAAAATTTCGGGGTCTTACAACCTCCCCTCCTTATGAAATTTCGTCCTCGAAATTGACGTACGTACTTGATGTTTCGAAAAGATGAGATTACCTCGCTTTCATTTCGGTTTCAACTCCCAGGTCATTTCCTCAATAGCATGATTCTTCCACAAAACTTTAACTTGTGGTATAACCTTTCTTGGCGTAGGACATGCTCCTTCCTATCCAAAATCTGGATAGGTACCTCCTCATCACGTTAAGTCTTGACTATCTCGTCCGGTTCTAACTCTATAACGTGGTTCGGGTCTTTCACATATTTACGAAAATACGGATATGTGAAACACATTATGAACACGAGACATACTCGGAGAGGTAACGCAAGTCTATAGGCTACATTTCCTACTCGGTCAAGAATTTGAAATGGACCAATAAATCGTGGATTGAGCTTTCCTCTCTTCCCAAATCTTGTAACTCCCTTCCATGGAGCAACTCGCAACAATACATGATCCCCACATTAAATTTCACGTCCTTTCGATGAAGATCCGCATAACTCTTTTGTCGATCTTGTGCGGTTTATATCGTTGTCGAATTATTTGGATCTTTTCGGTAGTCATACGTACTAACTTTCGGGTCCCAACAATGTTGCTTCACCCACCTTATCCCAACATATTGGAGAACGACATTTTCGTCCCATATAATGCTTGAATGGAACCATGCCTATATTTGTTTAATAACTATTGTTGTATGAGAATTCCACCAATGGCAAGTACTTATCCCAACTTCCTTTGAAATCTAGGACCCAGAGTTTTAATATATCTTCAAGAGTTTGAGTAGTCCTTTCTGATTGCCCATCCGTTTGAGGATGGTATGCCAAATTGAATCGTAAATTCGTGCCTATAGCTTTCTACAAACTAACCCAAAATCATGAAGTGAATCTTGGGTCACGATCTAAAACTATGGATACTGGCATGCCATGCAATCTCACAATCGCATTTACGTACATACGAGAAAGACGTTCAAGGGAATAAGTCTCTCGTAACGGTAAAAATGAGCGGAACTTAGTTAATCTATCAACAATAACCCAAATAGCATTGATGCCTTGAGAAACCATTTGGAAGACCATGAACGAAATCCATAGTAATGTGTTCCCACTTCCATTCCTAAATCTCAAGTGGTTGCAACGGACCCTTAGGTACAAGATGCTCCGCCTTTACGTTAGCAAGTTAAACACATCGAGATAAACTTTGCAATCTCTCTCTTCATATTGTTCCACCAAAATGTATGTCAAGATCACGATACATTTTAGTACTTCCGAGATGGATTGCAAATGGCGTATTGTGTGCCTCCATCATAATCTTGTACTTCAAATCGAGTCGTTAGGAACACAAAGTCTAGAGTGGACTCAAGTATTCCTTCTTCATCAATTCTAAACTCGGAATAGCTTCTTCTTGTACTTTCTTCTTCATACGCATCAGCTCCGGGTCGGTGGCTTGAGCAACCTTAACTTTTTCTATTAAAGTTGGCTCTATGCGTATACTTGACATCATCGCACTCGTTCCCGCATATGATCTTCTACTCAACGCGTTAGCTACCACGTTCGCTTTTCCAAGATGGTATGGTTAGAATATGTGCCGAAATGAGTCGCCTCTTGAGCTCTTGGAAAATCTTCTCGCATTCCTCGCTCCATACGAATTTTGTATCTTTTCGAGTCAGCTAAGTTAACGAGTAGCGATTCAAAAAATCCTTCCACGAATCTCCGATAATAACCAACTAAGCCTGAAAGCTACGTATTTAGATTCTTCGACTTAGGTTGCTCTCAATTGTGACTCATATCCCAATCTTGGATATCACGTCACAATGACACCTATCGCTTTACTATCGCATCGAATATGGCGTCCCCTACAGAGAGTTCGGCTTAGGTGAATTCCATAAAGGAAGTCACAAAATAAAAGGCTCGGTACCAAATTCTATAGTTGAATTTTTAACTCCACGAAGTTCAATAGGAGCCATTCGATATGAGATTTTAGAAATGAGTTTTGTCTTAGGGTTCAAAGTCGATACAAAATTTAATATCGAGCTTTGGGAGTAAGCGAAAAATTCTTCGAAATCGTCGGGAAAAATCAATAACAACAAGAATATTATTCAAATCTGACGTGTCTTTATTCAAATCCATAACATGGATTAAGAAAACTTGACATCCGTAATAAACGAATGACTTCATAGCTTGATATGAAAATGTTTGACTACAATGGTTTGATTGCTTGAATTTGAATAACAGGTTGCTTAGGAATATGAAAACTAACAACCTTACGAAAGTAATTAATTTTGGCATGATGAGTAGTTAACCTTAAAATCACATCAAAAGCAAATATCTCTATAGAAATAAGGTTAACAGGTAATGTGATAGTGCCAACTTGAATCAAGCAAGATTTTTAAACAACGGATGTAATGAAAGTTTCTCCTAACGGAGTCTCCATAAATAGGTCAAAGTCTAATTTCTCCGTAGTCAAGTTCAAACGTTGAGCGCAAGCAAGAGAGATAAAAGAATGGGTAGAACCGGTATCTAGTAAGGTATAAACTTCGCAAGAATTTATAATTAACTAACCCGTGCTAACCGTTCGGGTTCTCGCATTTTGACCAATCACAACAAACGCTCTTCCGAATCGTTGACTTTGACTTTTCTCGGGACGATCTTTTGAGTCACCGTCCCACATTGAACTAGGTTTCGCTCTTCGTACAATCTCGGCGATATGTCCTTCCTTTCCACAATTATAGCATACCTTGAATTGTTGTGGGCGCTTTGGTGATATGTCCCTCTTTTCGCATTTGTAGCATATAATGGGTGGTCGTTCTCCTCCCTTAAAACTAGTTGCTACTAAGCGCCGACGTCTTCACATGGTCGTTGTTGAATCTCCTCTTTTAAAATCTCCTCCCACTCGCTTCTTCTATTTTCATGGCCACGATTCTTTATTAGGTTTGTAATATTCATAACAAATCAAATTGCATAAATTTAGCGAAGCGAGTAAAAATCGAGTTTAAAAATTTACAAACCATATACGGATCATCCTTTATGCATAATTATTAATTAAACGAAAAGATAAAGAATAAAATCATACCCTTGAAGATCGAGCTTCCTCAGGTACAAGTTCACCTCCAAATCCTTTCGCGTTCAATCTTGAATCCACTGGGTTTGGTTCCTTCCTTTGATCAACGTTAGCCACCCAAATGTTTGGCCTCTGAGGTGATCCACCAAGGAAGAAGAAAATTCAAGAAGAAGGGTATTTGGCTCAAACCCTAGTTTTCTATCTCTATAGAAAAGGTACTCTCCAACAAATTGGAATTTATATGCATTGAAAAAAATCAATAACCCATACCACCCATAATAAGACTCCTCTTATTTATTGATGTGGGCAACCCTCCTTAACAATTAAGAAATTGGGTTTTATTTAATTAATTAAATTCTTTTAATTAATTAGGCTCCCTAATCTTATTAGGGATAATTAATTAAACTCCTTTAACTAATTTTCCTTCCTAATCCAATTAGGAATAAATGAGAGTACTTATATTAAATTAATTCCTAAACTCTTTTAGAAATTAAAATAATAATAATTGTAATAATATTAATAAGACTCCTCTTATTAATTTATATTTAATATTTCAAAATATTAAATAATAAATATTAAGCTATTTAATTTATTCTATCACTATAGATTAAATTAAATATACTTAACATATTATTACGATTATGCCATTAACTTCTTAAATAATTATTCTTCCTTTTATGGTGTGACCCTTTAGGTTCTCCATATTAAACCTAGTTGTGAATAAATTAATTAGAACAATTCTAATCTTATTTAAATAAATAAATTAAACAATTAATTTATTTAAATAATATTTATTCTACAATAGGGATAAGCCTCCTAGCGATCAACGACTTTCCGGATAATATAGATTTCAACATTAATCATTAAAGAACCTTTGAGTAAATAGTTCTTGTATAATTCAATCCTTCCACCATACTGATGTCCCACTTAAATATAAGACATGGAATTCTTGTCAAGTCTTATTTTATTTAATTATATGTATTTCGACTCTTAAATGCACAACTCCAAATAATGCAAATTAGAAACTCCTTTCTAATTTCATTACGCTTTAACCCAAGGACTCTTTGGGTTGTCATTTATCGAATCACATAGGACATTTCTCTTCTTTTATTAGAAGTGGTAGATTCTTTATTGATCATACATTATCTCCATGTACAACTTATTATACCCAAGCATACCCTTTGATATACCCTAAGGGTCTTAAGGAATAAGTCAAAGTATAACTCATCATACACAAGATACTATGATGATCTCAAGTCCAAGGATCACTTGTACTACTATCACTACAGAATTCCTATTGACAGAAAATAAAACTCCATTAGGTATTCCTTAGCGAGCCACGTTCGATGAACTTATTCTCTAATAAGCACCTACATACTTGCTTTAGTGTCTCCACACAAATGATCATGAGATCAATCATCCTCATCCAATGAGCAAGCAACGTATGTACCAATCTATCCGGATTCACTAATCCCCAATTTAGTAATCCAATGATTGGGAACTATTTTAGTTTTAAGCTTTCTAAGAATTTAGATCTCATTAGAATGATCATCATCATTATTCTAAAAGCATTGCTTAAAACTATGGGTTTATCACATATTATAAAACGACATCATGTAGATAATTAAAAGCCTTTAATAAATTAATACTTTTTATTAATAAATGAATAAGATTGTTACAAAGTATATGCTTTATCATCAAACATGATTGGCTTGTGTGCATACTACTTTCAATCTCCCACTTGCACTAAAGCCAATCGCCATGGTATCTCATACTCTTCTTCTCTAAGTGACGATTATCCTGTTTGTTGGATAAGCTTTAGTTAATGGATATGTAATGTTGTTCATGAGAGTCCACTATCTCTATAGTGATTTCTCATCTTTCAATGATTCTAATAATCAAATGAAAGTGCCACAACACACATGTTTAGATCCAAGATGAGACTTAGGAACTATTCCTAGTTACAGAATGAACTTTTAATCCAAACAATCAACTTGCGACTTCATTTATAGCTATATACTTTGTCTTTATCACTAAACCAAAGACTCTTTCTTTGTTTGGAACCTTTCAATTCAACGCACCCTTTGTTCAAGGTAACACTTTACCTTAAAGTGGATTTTCGATCGTCTTGATGCATCTCGAAAAACTTGAGTCTGTAAAGCCCTCTAGGTTTAATTCGGACCCACCATGTATGCTCACATCTTTTTAGTGTCGGTTAAGAACTTTAAGATGTTTTTCAGCGACTCATAGTGAACTTCTCCGAATATGGTGATCAACATCGGTCTCGTACATTTTATTGCATACATGATTGTCACTCATGCAATCTCTCTTCTTTGGAGTCTATGGGGACTATTAAGAGATACACTCCATGGCTCATCAACATGAGATATCTCTTGGAGTTTGCCATGCTAAACGACTTTAGCATCAAATGAATATCGTTCCTTGGGTTAAGTCGAGCATCATCCTTTAAATCTATCTATATAGATTTATATCCCCAATTAAGATACTCTTCCCAAATCATTCATGGAGGAATGTTTAGACATCTTTATCTTTCTTGATTGTAGCATTAATATGTCATTCCTTATTAAGTAGTATATCAACATATAATATTAGGAATGTCACGATGCTCCCAACGCCCTTTTGTACACTAGAACTCTTACCTCATCGTATGTAATCGGATCATCATCTTCTATGATGTGTACCTCATCATCATCATCTATGATGAATTCATACCTCCTAGGTATCTTGATACTATTCCGATTTACGATTCTGGTTGTGTAGTACAATAGGTCTCATCTACGAGTTCCTCTTATTTGACTTATAGTATTTTGTGGTTCTTGAACTCTTCAAGATCTATTATCCTCTCACTAGCCCTTGAATGATAAACACCTTTATCTTAGAAGGCGGTGTTGTTCATAATAAACACCTTTTGCTAAGTAGAATTATAGAACATATACCCTAAACTTACTTTAGGATGTCCCACAAATCGACACTTGTCAAATCTTGTCCCAAGCTTATCCTTTTGAAACCTTTTCACATAAGTTGGACAACCCTTATCTTAACATACTTAAGATTAGGAATCCTCCACATCCATAACTTTTATGGAGTCTTGGGGCGGATTTAGAGATTACCTTTTTCGTAGATATGCGTACCATTTCTAGGATATGACCTGAGAGGATCTTTGAAATGTCGGTAAAATCATTATGGACCGCACCATGTCCAACAAGGTACGATATTTCCTTTCAGATACACCAATCAATTATTGCGTATCAGGATGTGTCCATTATGAGAAAACCATTTGAGATGATCTAGAAACTTATTGCACAAGTATTTATTCCTTGATCTAATCAAAGAATCTTAATACTTTGTCAATTTGTTTCATTTCTGAATTCTTTGAACCTTTCAAATAATTCACACTTGTATTTCAACAAATACATACATTCAACTCTTTGAATGATCATCTCCTTTTCTTATACTAATTTATTCAATATGCAAAATTATTTTCATGTAAGTCAAGTATACAAAATTTATTAAGTAATATTCCAGTTCTATACAAAACATTATTATTATAAATAGAACAACAATTGTTCTTAATTATAATACCAAAGATTTTATTGTCCAACAATAAAATGGAAATAATATTTTAACAAGAACTGGAATACAATAACAACTTATTGACTTAATAGATTTGCCCGTAGGCATTGCTAAACTATAAGTTTCTATGGCTAATGCAGCAACCTTTGCTTCATTTTCCACACATAGGATTACTTATCTTTGTTTAGCTTTCTACTGCTTGGTCCCTTCATAAATCTATATTTATGATAACCAAAGTCGGTATCCAATACCCAAGTAGAACCTTAACTTAAAGAAAAATTTATTTCAATCATGAACAAAAAGCGTATTATGTAAAACTTCACTAAGCTTCTTTGGTTAGCCTCTGCAAGATGCTTCTCGCAGTTTCTTTCCAGTGTCCAAGCTTATTGCAGTGGAAGCAAACTCCTTTACTATCCGTATCAGTTTTGTTCTTATTATCCTTTATTTTGCCTTTCTATATACCTTCTTTGAATCGTTCTTCTTTTCAGAAGATCTTTTGGCCCCTACCAGTAAGACTTGATCTTTCTTAGTTGGAAAGTGACTCTCAACATTTTTCAATATGTTAAGCAAATCAGCAAAGCTGATATCTAGCTTGTTCATATGAAAAATTCACAACAAGTGTGAAAGGAGTCCGGGAGTGAGTGCAAGATCAAATCTTGGCTCAACTCTCCATCCATGACAAAACCAGTTGTCCTAATTGATCAATCAAATTGATTATGTTAAGAACCTTTTTGTCTGTACTATAATGCCATTGGCCATTCTAGATCGGAAGAGCTCCTTAGATATCTGATATCTATCAGTCCTACTTTCCTCACCATCAACTACTTAATGTGCAGGAATATAGTAGGAGCATCCATAGTTTCATCTTGTGTGCGAAGCTCGTTACTCATGGATGCGAGCATGATGTTTTGAGCCAACTGTGCATCATTTTGCCACTTTCTAAAAGTAGCAATCTCTTCCTCAGAGGCATTGTCTGCAACTATTGCAAGGATAGGCGTATTAAGGACATAAGATAGCTTTTCAGCTATGAGAACTATTCTCAAATTCCTTAACCAATCCGTTTAATTCTGTCTGGTTAATTTAGCATCTAATATGCTTTGCAGTGATAGTAATTTTAGACATTGTAAAAAATTACGTAAATGAATTTGTAATTAACAACATTTTAACATACATTCTTTTATTAATTACCAAAATAAATTAGGTCTTGTTTTAAATTGGTATCTCCCACTATTTTCTTCAAACTATATTACCCTCACTTATATAGTTCGGCAAAATCTAATTAAAGATTTGCTAGTGAGAATAAGGATCCCATTTCAAATGTATATAGCCTTGTGGTGACACAACAAACTATATATAAATAAATAGGTAGACAACTCTTGTCAATTACATCAACTATGCAACTCCTTGTATTTTGCCTCTTAGATTATTTTGATCAGTGGTGGCACATCCGAATCAAAATTATCCAAGTTAAGTCCGACCTAGCACTCCATATATTCAAAAAGAAAATATCATCCTTGTGGTGACACAACAAAACAATATTGTTCAATTTTCTTTATAAGCATCAAATGTGATAAATTAACATCTTAAATACTTAATACTTGCCTTGTGGTGACACAACAAACTCATATTAAATATTTAATACTCTATTAATTTTATCATGCTAGAAAGCTGACGTTCGATATTCCAAATATCTTTGAGCGCTTAGGACTTAATATAAAAAAAATTGAGGGTTTGTTATTAATTTGTCTCATCTTGTTTAAGCGCGCATGCATATATATATATAAAATACGCGTCGTATTAATGAACATGCGAAGCATGTTTGCATAATATATAATATATATAGTATAAGCATGCACATATAGAATACTATATTCTACTACCGGGATTGATTATGGACTTTTATTCTAGTTTGGTTCACTAGAGCCACCAAGTGAACCAAAAGGTCAAACCCTAGGGTGCAAGAAATAATATTTAAATATAACTATTACATTTAAACCCGGGCTCTATTACAAACGGGTCTTCATACGCTTCTTGTCCCTTGATCTCCAATTTTTCAAAATTAATTCTAACTATTCCTATTACAAAATTATTTAAAATAAATAGAAACCTTGATCGTGATCGAGGGAAGTACATAGGAGGAGATAGAATTTACATTAAGAAAAAATTAGAGAAGACGAGGTACGCAGACCCCATTTAATAAAACCCATACATTCATGCATCCAACTAAAATAAAATCCAATCGCATTGGTCAATAGTCCATAATCAATCCCATTATTATCATACACATCACCATATGCATCAATAAATAACATTCATCATATGAATAATAAACATTTAATATATATATTGATATCATTTAATGGGCAAATTTAGTTAGTATAAAATCTATTTTTGAATCAAAATAAACTCCTTTATTTAAATCCAAATTTAAATCAAAATAAAACTATTTTATTTTAATTTATCCTATTTTGAATAAAATAAACTATTTTATTTTAATCAAAATCTTTAATCAAAATAAACTCCTTTATTTTAATTAATTATGGAATCCAATTCCATGTAATAAAAAAAAAATCTTTAATTAAAATAAACTCTTTTATTTTAATTAATTATGGAATCCAATTCCATGTGAAAAAAAAAAAATCTTTATTAAAAGAAACACGGATTATCTTTCCTATTCACAAATAAACTCCTTTATTTTGAATAATATGAAATCTTATTTCATATTTAAATAAACTCCTTTATTTAAGGAAACACGGATTTTCTTTCCTATTCACAAATAAACTCTTTTATTTTGAATAATATGAAATCTATTTCATATCTAAATAAACTCCTTTATTTAAGGAAATTAGGCAATCCAATTTCAACTCCAATTAGTTATCATGGAATCCAATTCCAACTCTAATTAGTTAGCATGAAATTTTAATTTTAAAATTAAAGTAAATCTTTTTTATTTTAATATTAAAATAAACTTTTTATTTTAAGATTAAAATAAACCTTTTATTTTAATTATAAAATTATTGAGAATAATATTATATATATATATATATATATAAACTATTATATATATATAATAACCGTATATTATTTATATATATATACATAACCGTTCCTTTATTTTATGCTGGCATGTCCGGTTCTTTATTTAATTGAAAAACGTGCCTTGCATGTAATTGAATTAACCGGATAGCTTTTCTGTTAATTTCCAAAAAAACCGGCAACTTTTAACAAGCAGCTGGCGTTGAAAACCGTGCCTGTTAACAGCTTGTGATTCCTTAAAAAAAAATAAAATCGGTGCTACATATGAAGCCTCGATTTCCGTGCTAACATATGAAACCTTGTGAATTGTTGCTGCCGAATTGTTCACGTCAAATGATTTCCGTGCGTTTTTTTTTTTTTTTTTTTTTTAAAACTTTATACAATAAAATTATGCCCAATTAAATTGTTCTAAACACATATCAATATATAAATTAAAACAATTAATAATTCGCATAAAGGTTTGGCTCTGATGCCACTGTTAGGTTTGTAATATTCATAACGCAATCAAATTGCATAAATTTAGCGGAAGCGAGTAAAAATCAGAGTTTAAAAAATTTACAAACCATATACCCGGATCATCCTTTATGCATAATTATTAATTAAATGAAAAGATAAAGAATAAAATCATACCCTTGAAGATCGAGCTTCCTCAGGTACAAGTTCACCTCCAAATCCTTTCGCGTTCAATCTTGAATCCACCGGGTTTGGTTCCTTCCTTTGATCAACGTTAGCCACCCAAATGTTTGGCCTCTAGAGGTGATCCACCAAGGAAGAAGAAAATTCAAGAAGAAGGGTATTTGGCTCAAACCCTAGTTTTCTATCTCTATAGAAAAGGGTACTCTCAACAAATTGGAATTATATGCATTGAAAAAGTCAACAACCCATACCACCCATAATAAGACTCCTCTTATTTATTGATGTGGGCAACCCTCCTTAACAATTAAGAAATTGGGTTTTATTTAATTAATTAAATTCTTTTAATTAATTAGGCTCCCTAATCTTATTAGGGATAATTAATTAAACTCCTTTAACTAATTTTCCTTCCTAATCCAATTAGGAATAAATGAGAGTACTTATATTAAATTAATTCCTAAACTCTTTTAGAAATTAAAATAATAATAATTGTAATAATATTAATAAGACTCCTCTTATTAATTTATATTTAATATTTCCAAAATATTAAATAATAAATATTAAGCTATTTAATTTATTCTATCACTATAGATTAAATTAAATATACTAACATATTATTACGATTATGCCATTAACTTCTTAAATAATTATTCTTCCTTTTATGGTGTGACTCTTTAGGTTCTCCATATTAAACCCATTTGTGAATAAATCAATTAGAACAATTCTAATCTTATTTAAATAAATAAATTAAACAATTAATTTATTTAAATAATATTTATTCTACAAGAGGATAAGCCTCCCCTAATGATCAACGACTTTCCGGATAATATAGATTTCAACATTAATCATTAAAGAACCTTTGAGTAAATAGTTACCGTACAATTCAATCCTTCCACCATATAATGTCCCAATTAAATATAAGACATGGAATTCTTGTCAAGTCTTATTTTATTTAATTATATGTATTTCGACTCTTAAATGCACAACTCAAAATAATGCAAATTAGAAACTCCTTTCTAATTTCATTACGCCTTAACCCGAGGACTCTTTGGGTTGTCATTTATCGAATCACATAGGACATTTCTCTTCTTTTATTAAGTGGTAGATTCTTTATTGATCATACATTATCTCCATGTACAACTTATTATGCCCAAGCATACCCTTTGATATACCCTAAGGGTCTTAAGGAATAAGTCAAAGTATAACTCATCATACACAAGATACTATGATGATCTCAAGTCCAAGGATCACTTGTACTACTATCACTACAGGAATTCCTATTGATAGGCAAATAAAACTCCATTAGGTATTCCTTAGCGAGCCACGTTCAGTGAACTTATTCTCTAATAAGCACCTACATACTTGCTTTAGTGTCTCCACACAAATGATCATGAGATCAATCATCCTCATCCAATGAGCAAGCAACGTATGTACCAATCTATCCGGATTCACTAATCCCCAATTTAGTAATCCAATGATTGGGAACTATTTTAGTTTTAAGCTTTCTAAGAATTTAGATCTCATTAGAATGATCATCATCATTATTCTAAAAGCATTGCTTAAAACTATGGGTTTATCACATATTATAAAACAGCATCATGTAGATAATTAAAAGCCTTTAATAAATTAATACTTTTTATTAATAAATGAATAAGATTGTTACAAAGTATATGCTTTATCATCAAACATGATTGGCTTGTGTGCATACTACTTTCAATTACCACCAGAGAGGTTACCGCTTTATGCAGATTCTTCTTTCTCCGGCGGGTTATCGTTATTACGATGACTCGCTATCTTGATTATGATCCTCGGTTATGGTCCCTCGGTTGAGCGTACTCGTTATCTCGCTCTAACAATCGAGCCTCGCTGACAACATCTTAATAGAGAGAAAATTTATGAGAAATGAGATCTTGGCGTATGTCGGGTTTCAAACCTCTCGAAACATCCGCGTCATATGTTCCTCATTCTCCACCAAATGAGGTGCAAACTGGATAACTCATGCGAACTTACCTCGTCTTTGGGACAACGTCATGTTATTACGCTCTAGTCTAATAAACTCCACTTCCTTCATATAGCGAACACTTTCGGGAAAGTATTTGTCATTAAATAGCTTTCAAACGTCTCCCAAGACATGCTTGAGTGCGGTTGGATGGATGTACGCTTCACGCACTCCCACCAAATGATACGCCTCGCCACGGAACATAAAGGTGGTGAATGGAACTTTCTGTTCCTCCGTGCATCCCAAGACATCGAATATCTTGGTAATTTGTTTGACCCACGTCTCCGCCTTAATCGGATCCGCTTTCCTCAGAATTCGGTGGTCCCAACTCTTTGAATCGCTGGGTCATGACCACCCGTGAATTGCTATCATTTCCTCCTGTATTTTGAACACGAGTCTTCCTCGTCTGATTTTGCATGAACTGCAAAGCAAAAAACTTCTAAACATCCCCTCATTCCTCATCTGCTCAGTGGTGTTGTTCACAGGAGGAACATTGCCAGCCTGTTGCACGTTCTCCTCGTTGGTGAGTACAGGCATCTCCACGGTCTCATTTACTCCACTGTTAATATTCTCAGTCGACATTCTCAAATATTGTCATAAAATAAAGGTTAATTAAGGAAATCAATATATCACATAATATCCCTATATACTGACCAACTAACAAATAAGCTTAGGTAGGACACACTATCGAAGGATTTACTCGCCTCTCCCTCTAGTTCTATTCCCGATCTCCGCTGAGAGATCATATCCTAAGCTCGATACCAACCGTGGCCTTCCAAAATAGGTCCATTCCATCCAACCCATTCTCGAGTCGCCAAATACATGATACGAAATAACTACAACTTTATTATTACAACATATAAACTTTGAGTTTAAATACAGATATTGCCATCTAGACAATATCCACACGCAAATAAATCCCCA
The DNA here is from genome assembly GCA_020205615.1 of Panax quinquefolius. Lineage (NCBI taxonomy): Eukaryota > Viridiplantae > Streptophyta > Magnoliopsida > Apiales > Araliaceae > Panax > Panax quinquefolius. The sequence goes on along the minus strand of CM035171.1, from coordinate 88,563,657 downwards.
TCATAATTATTGATTCATTATTTTACAAAATGGTGAGGACTACTAAACAACTCTCTCTAGAACCTTCATTCCATACCCCGACTAGTACTCGCTACATTCTAGCCTCCCGAGAAGAAAAATGGAACAACAAGGAAAAGGTGAGCTCAACTAGCCCAAGAAAGAATATTATGACTAAGATAATATACAACAAATTATCGTTAGTCTTCAACAGGGGAAAAATCGATAGAATACAATAGACAACAAATTTTAAATCAATATTACATGTGAAATAATAATTCATAGAAGAGTTACGTAGAGAATGAAATCTACTACAGGCCAAAGATATTCATCAGTTGGTCATGTTCATTTAAACACCTGTTCATCTTTGCACTACAGGCCAAAGATATTCATCAGAAATCATTCATCTTTGCATTACAGGCCAAAGATATTCCATAATATCATCATTTAAGACTGAGGATGATGAAAAATATTTTATTTTTTTTTTAAAAGAAACGAATCCAGTGAAACAAAATGACAAGGATTAAGGATTAAGGATTCGTACTTGGTTTTATCCACGTCCAAAAATACCTCAAAAATAATCATAGTGGTGTAAAATTCAAGAATGATCAAAACATGGATACAATCGAGTTAGTATCCGAATAGATGTTTTAGACGAAAAGAAGAAATTTTATTTTTCTAATGAATAATCTGATATCGTGAATAGTGTTAGTATCGTGAATAGTCTTGAGATATCGTGAATAGTAACTCAGACACCAAAAGATAGAAATTCTACAAAAAAACATCTTCACGCTTACGTGAATAGTACTTTGAATAAGAACTTTCGTGAATAAGTAACTCATGAATAGTAACTTCGTGAATAGTAACTCATGAATAGTAACCCATGAATAGTAACCCCAGACATGAAAAGTTCCAAATTTGATAAAAACTTCGATCAACATTTCGATATAATGATATTGAAGAAATAATATCATTACTGAAAAAATAATATCCTTTACCTCGAAGATCGGTACTTCTTAAATTGAAACAGGATATAGGCTATGACTTGGACTTACAATCATATAGCAATACTCAAAATACTCACAAGAATACGCTCGATAATATAGAGAGGAAAACTTGATTTACGGTGTGATTTTCAATTCTAACCTAAGCACCCTATTTATAGGAAAATGCTTAGAACACCAAAAAGTAGAAAATTTAATAAATTAATAATATAATTATATTATTTTCTCCACATGTCTAGAATCTGATTTCAGCCATCAAACACATGCCACCTTCTAGAAAAATAAGAAAAACGTTTTTCTAATTTTAAATATTTTAAACTTCAAAAATCAATTATTTCGGAGCTTCAGAACTTCAATAATTCATAATAAATAGCCCTTTCATCAGAAAATTCGAATCTCGCGAGTTTTTATAGGAAATTCAATTCTCTACAACTTTACAGAAGAAAGTTTTTCCAAATTCCAAACAGAAATTGACCGAAATCCACAAACGGGCAATTTTACAAGCTATAATCAAATTTCAGTCAATAAATGGGGTCCACCGACATGTTTAACATGTTTTAAACATTTATTGCAACAAAAATACTCTTCCTCCTCGTATACTCATATATCCCACATTCGTTGTAAAAATATCACCGTTAATATATTATTAAAATAATATATTTAAATGAATTATTTTATCAGAAAAAGATAAAATATTAATTTTCAACAATTGTCATTTTAAAAATTTTCTCCATCTATATCCACATAAAATCAATATTTTCCTCATCATATAAATCAATAATTAATTATTCACAAATAATATTACGAGAATCACAATATTGACAACAAGGCGGTTCTAGGAAAGAGGGGCTTTCGATAAGAATTTCTTCTTCTTGGCGCCATGATTAGGTGACCAAACCTCTCCTTAGATGTAACTTTCTAGACATTGCCAATAATGTTATCTAATAATATTATTCAGATAATATGAATTATTGCTTCGATAAAGAAAAATCTTGTGTAATGACAATTATTGAAACAACGTGATATAAAATATCAACGCAAAGAATTATTAACTTAATAAAATCTTTGAGCGATAATTCATCGTAACCATTATTGAGTAGTGCCTTCTTACGTAAGAATCAATAATTGGTGCAATACTGAAAATGCTCTTGTTCAACAACGCAGTATTAGTGTGTTTTAACCAACGGGTATTCCAACAAAGATAATTAACTTGGTAACAACTACGCCAGTTATTTAAAACAACTTATATTTGTCGTTTTCTTCATCCAATCGCTTTCCGTTATGGGGCCCACACATGGCGCTATTTGGCATTGCGAATATTCCCACAAAGCATTTAATATTCCACGACCAAACGAATATTCCCATTTATAATGAATATTTTATCACCACTTGCTTATTTAAAATATTTATGATTTTACCCATAACTAACCACATTAATCAAATCCACCCTTACTATTTCAAAATAATAAATAAAGGAAATTCCTTTTTATTTAAAAAATTTGAGGGTCTTACAATAAGACTATAAGGACTCCACGTGCTTGGGGATCAACCCTTCGTCTGAATGTATTGTGCACAACCATTTCAACGCTAAGCGTAAACCTCTAATAAAAGAGTTGTTCATCTCGGATTTAGAATACAAGTCCGCACCAAAGTATGTTTGGTTTGGATACATTCTGAGGGTAATTTAGAATTCAATTGGTCATCAACTAAGGATTAGTTGAATACAAAAAAATAATCAGATGCTATGGAATAATCATAACGAATCGATATTTGTAAATTAATATCATGCTTTAGGAATAATCTAATAGCATAAACATTGAATAATCATAACATAATTTGCTTTAAACAATATTAAGTCAAAGTTATTGATAATTGGATACCAAGCATGCATAATGAATAGTAATTTGAACGATAAAGTTGTTCAACACTAGAATATTAAAATATAGCGATTTGCATGCTAAATAACAAGTTACATATAAAAGAAACTTGCTCAATACTAAATATACGATTTAGAATACTTGCATCCCTATGAACAATTATCTAAGAGCTTTCTCGATAATAAACCATCTAGCTCTACGAAAGTGTAGAGTTAGCCACTTGTATAATTGAATTTGAATTAAAAACAATAATGTACTCAACGAAATTGAACTTGCACAATGAAGTTTTAGAGTTAGAAAACTTTCATAAACAACTAACTCAATGAAAGTATGGAGTTAGAAAACTTGCTCAAAAGAGTTTAAATATTCACACAATTATAAAAGTAGAGTTAGAGAACTTGCCTTTAGCACAAGTTAACCCTTACCACTTGAATCTCAATACCCTATATATATGTCATCATGACATAATTAGTCATTACCAACCTTTTATATCTATATAAACAAATATATACATCATGTAAGTTAAATTACCAATTCACATAATCAAACTATGTTAATACTAGTTAACCCTTGATAACATGCTTATTCATAGTTTAATACTACTGAAATCATCATTTAACATTCCTATTATTAACACATAACATTTATTTTCAAACTTTGTGTAATAAACTAAAAGCGTCGAAACATTACGCTAACTTTCGCATTCTTGTATACGATTTACACTATGGTTGGTATGGTGGCGCGTATGAAGATCAAGCCAACGATTATGGCCATGCATGGTATGTTGCAAATCAACTGCTTATGTATAAAACTTGTCTTCTTTGGGCCCATGCCTGGCGCCAAAGTCCGAAACTCCGGCGACCAAGCTTTCGCAATGAAGATGAACAAAAAGCCAAATTATTACTGAAGCTCTAATCTAACAAACTAACTACATGTAATATATCTGAGAGACTTTACAGTAAACATATTGTAAAGACTCTAACATGATTATACACATATAACAACACAATTATCAACTTTACAACACTCAATTTCACTTCTTTTGGAAAAAACTCCATTTTGACATTTTTAATGAAAATCAAAACTCGATTTTGTTTTTTAATCAAAACAATAAATTCAAAATACCATGGTCAATTAATATATATTAACAATTAATCAAACCTTAATTTCATTTTAAACTAAGACATACTCATATATTTTCATATAAACACTGTAATATGGTTTTCTTCACAAATTGCATACATGACTTAATTTCTCTATAATCACATATAATCTCATGAAACAACCTTTTATAAACAATTATCATACAAAACTATATACATAGCAACAATTAATCTTTTATAATTATTTTACAGAGACTTTTTGGGAAGAGGAAAACTAAACTTTTAAAGAAAAAGATTGAGCTCCTACCTTTGATTAAGAAGATGATATCCTAGGGTTAGAAGAAGATGGTTATCCTTTTGATTATCAAGCTTCTTTTCCCCCAATTCCTTTCTCAAATATTTCTCTAGCCTTCATTCCTCTCTTCTTTTCTCTTTGTAAACTCTTCAACTGAGTCTTCTTCTCTCTTCTAATATACGTACTAACAATATAACGTATATAGTAATAATATATATTAATGATATAATATAAATATAGATACAACTTATATCAGTTATGTTTTATTTGAAAATCAAAAGCCATAAGGCTTGTTTGTCTAACCACAATTAGAATAAAGACTTAATAGACATTAGGCTTTGTTTGGCAAAACTGAATTAAACTCCTTTAATTTATTTTATTAACTCTTTTATAGCAAGGTTATTCGTCACACTTCCAATAATTTAAATAATCAATCAATTCAAATACTATTCTATTAAATTACTTTAACACATAAATCATTATCACATAATTATAATTTCCTTTATAATTATAATTTTATTCAACCAACTAACACTTTATTTTAATCACAAATTCCAATTAAAATATTATAATTCATTTAATCATTATTAGCTCTCTAACTTAATTATTAAATTAAATTGGTATATAATCTCATAACAATTAATTTTCTTAACTCCTTAATTATTTATACAATAAATAATTAACTAAACCACATCAACTCAAATTGAACAATTATTTATTCAACAATAAACATATCCATTCAATACTTATATAAATTAATAAATATTTAATATTATAATTTAAAATTCTGGAATGTTACAGATTTATTGATCAATGATTGATCGGATAAGGTTTAAAATTTTAAACCCTAATAAGAGATTAGAAACCCTAATCGAAAGCCAGGAAACCCTAATTTTAAATTCGGGAATCCTAAACCCTAAATTAGGAAACCCTAATTGACAAGCCTAAGGTATTTATTAAACTAAAATATGATTAGAAACCCTAATTATATTTTAATTATTTTAATTTCTATTTTACAAACCCTAATTATAATTTAGAAATTTTATTTTTTCTAATTAAAACCCTAATTAGAAAATTCAAGAATTGGAGTATTTAAAACCTAAGAGTTAAACCCTAAGGGTTTGTGCAAATTCCAAGTATGCCATTAAATTTATTTTGCTAATGACCAAAATGCCCTTTTTATATTCTTTAATTAGCTAACTTGTATTATTGCTAGAAACTTTAGTTGTTGAACCACTAAGTTGACTTTGGTGACACAAAATATCAACAACTCAGCCAAAAATTGCAGATGCAAGCAACATATAAGCAATATATAAGAGATTTAGAGAGAGAAAGTTAATACATTTGGCTTATTTTCTCTCTTTCTCTCACTAACTCCCTCTCTCACTAGAAGCTCCGAATTTATCAAGTAAATCAGTCATATAATTAGTTACTAGAACACCAATATCAGAGAAGGAGATCTAAGATCAAAGATCTAGCAAGAAGGTATAAACCCTGAAACCTAATTTGATCTTGTATGCTTAGATAAATTTTATGTTTTTGTGTTTAGAATCTTGCTAATGGATGTTTTATGAAGGTCTATGATGATCTATCATGAATCCATAGCATCAAAGTGCCTTAAAATGAAGTTTTCAAAAACTGTTCTTGAGCATTTTTTTGTGGTCTGACAAGAAATGTCAGTGGCCACAGATCATTGCTCGTTTACTATTTTTGTTGTTTTAAAGTTTTTACATGTAGCCTGGTATGTTGTCTTCGACCTGCAAGTGGAATCAGGGTCATGTGATGTCTAGATCATGCGTTATTAACGGTTAAACACCGTTGACCGAGCTTGACCGGCTGAAATCTGGGTAACCTAGAAAGGCCAAACCATCGTTTGACAAGTTTTTATTATGCTTTGATCTGTCAGTGTTTAGGTTGTTTGTTTATTTTGTTGTAATCAGTTGATAGTCTGTCATGTATACTTCATTTATGTGGCCTTAGATCGTGTAAGAAATCAACATGTAAAATTTAACAGTTGGTCAAAGTAGGCCATTTGGCCACGACTGGGATTTTCTGGAATTTCCAGAAATGGTCTTGCTTGAGCTTCTGATAGAGTTTGACTGAACTGTAACTTGTGATTTTGTTGTTATCTAATTGATCTATTGTTGTAGTGTTGTTCCTTGTCATGTGGGCTAGAAGTATAAACCAAGAAATCACTTGTTAGATGACCAGAACCTAGATATAATCGAGCATCAAAGTGGGTACTCGAAACTGCCTGGGTTTCTGGGCAACCCAGAAAACCAAGGAACACGTTGTCAGTGATTTTGGAGATTCGGATCTCATTGATGAGAAGTAGTATGACCAAATTGATAACAGGATATTGTAGTATTACATACATGCTACAACATCGAAGTCTTAAATTGACCATAGCAGATTCGAGAAGAAAATTAAGGCCGGTCAAACCATGCACCTTGAACATTGACTTTGTCAGTGTTCTTGAGCCAAGAACACCAAAGGCAACATACAAGTGTCGCTAAAGGCTATTAGCGGCGGTTTATTTAATTTTTGAATTTCTGGAAATTATTTAAAAATAGAAATAAATTCTAAAAAATACCAAAAATGATTTTAAAAATTATTTTAAATTATGAAAAATAATTTTTGACCAATTGGAATATATTTTTTTAATATTTATAATTATTTATATATTAAAGGTATTTAATTTATTTAATTAGTGTATTAAATAAATTAGAGAAAAATGATTTAATATTATGAAAAATCATTTTAAATAAGAATAATGTATTTAAAATTATTTTAAATTATAAAATATAATTTTAATATTTTTGGAGAATTTTAATTAATAATTTAATATTAATGATATTAGATTTATTTAATTATTAAATTAAATAAATAAGTTAAAAGTGATTTTATTAATTTAAAAATTATTTTAAGTAAGAATAAAGTGTTAGAAAATATTTTGAATTATAAAATATAATTTTCAATATTTTTGGAGAATTTTCAATAATAATTTAATATTAATGATATTAGATTTATTTAATTATTAAATTAAATAAATAATTTAAAAATGATTTTATTAATTTAAAAATCATTTTAAATAAGAATAAAGTGTTAAAAATATTTTGAATTATAAAATATATTTTTCAATATTTTTGGAGAACTCTCATTAATAAATTAATATTAATGATATTAGATTTATTTAATTATTATATTAAATAAATGAATTAAAAATGATTTTATTGATTTAAAAATCATTTAAAAATGAGAAAAATGTTTTAAAAATATTTTAAGTTATAAATAATGACTTTTAATATTTTGATAATAATTACATTAATATTTAAATATTAATGGTGATGATTTAAAATGATTTTAATTAATTTAAAAATCATTTAAGTAGAATATTGATGATTTAAAAATATTTTAAGTTATTAACAATAACTTTAATATTTTGATAAGTATAACATTAATATTTTTATATTATTAAATATTAATGATAATAAGATTATTTGATAATTAAATCATTTAAAAATGATTTAAGTGTTTGAAAAATTATTATAAATTATAATAATTGTTTATAAATTATTAAAAGCTTCCAAAAAATATTATAAACGATATTTGACTTATCTAAAATAACATTGAAGCTTAAAGACCAAGTTTAATTGACAATCAATGTGTTAATTGTCGAATAGGGTGACCAGACCGAACTTGTTAGACTTGTTAAGTGTTTATATAGGTTATAAACACCAATGTGACTATGTGATAATGTGTCTAGGAGATGTTTGACTGTGAATTACAGTGTTACGCGTTATGAATTCTTGTGCTAATTGTGAGACCGATATTATTGGTTATAGGTCTTTCAAACGCAGATAAGTTTATTGTGTAGCGGTAATCAACGCGGAAGGCAAGGTTCCTAACTCAACCTTGAGTTATATTCATTCAATTGTTATAGTGGTTAATTTTTACTAATTATACCACGTCCAGGGATTTATTGTTAATTATTCGCAGTTAGTGCATGTTTAATATTTCAAATTGAATTACTGATTCGGAGAATATACATTTGTAGAATAACTGTTGTTGGATATTCATATTCGTAGAAGATAGAATTGACAGTACAGATAATTCCTGTTTATTGTCAAATTATGTTGAGAAATGTCTTAGCTAATTATTCTGGCTAGATGAACATTTGTTAGAACTTGATAAATTCGAGAAGAGAATTCAATTGTTATTGATAGATCGATGCCAATTATTTCGGCTAGATCGATAAGTAAATAGAAATTGAAATCATTGAATTTCGTTATTAAAAATCAAATCTTGATTCTGAGACTGAGAAGAACAATATTTTATATAAAGGGAACATTTTTAAGTCGTATATTCAACCATTGCGCGCGACCTAAGTATTATGCATAATATAGGGTACAAGGAGTTGGCCGGCTCTAAGTACTTGCAGAGGGGTATGATTTAATCTTTATGGTTATCTGATACTCCTGCGTATGTATCAAAGTAAATCTTCGATAGATACCCGAGAAAAGAAGTTCTAGATCTAGTGTGATCACTCAGCATAAATCTGGAAAACATTCCACTTTTTAATTGCGTAGAATTGATTCTTGATTATTCAATAGAATATCATAGAAACTTTAAAAGCGTTGTACTCTTTCATTATCAAATTATTGCGTTGCCTAGAATACGAGAAGATTTGTTATTGATTAACGATTTGTTCAGCTATTTCAAAGTTCACCGAACTTTGGTTTCATTCTATCAAAATAGATAGTCTGTTCTTATTGATTCGTATACATTTATTGTATGTCTTAACTTGCGGGCCAAATTTGTTGCTCACCCTTGATATATATAAAACATTTTAGTTAGGATCGTAGAGGCCAGCGAATCGAAGAAGAACAAAGGCAAAGGCAAGATGCTGGAGTAGTATAATGAACAATATTATTATTGTGTTGTATTGTATTGTAAACCCTTTTTGTATATCTAAGGGGTATTTCTGTAATGTTAAGGTTAGTGGACCTGAGACTTATGTATTAACAACATATGTTAATGACTTATGTATTCCTATTTATATATGAATGGGTAGTTAAATGGTATTATATTGTGGATCGTGAGCACTAAACTCGGGGGTCAGGTAACTTGGATTTGGGGGCGTCACAGGTTGGTATCAAAGCTGTAGTGACCAAGGTGTCACAAGTTGGTAGAAGAGCTGTAGGTTATAAACCTTAAGTGGGGTGGGGGAAAACCCTAGGATTATAACCATACGCGAGATAGAGAAAACTCATTTAGAGTTCTAAGTGAGGGATTGCCGAAGTGCATCAATAGTGAGATAAGTGGACACACAGTGTGAGAAGTTTGTACTAATGAAGTACTAATCAAGTTATTTAAACTGATTGTAGAATGTCTGGAGAAGATCAAATGAGTGCGGAGATGCTAGCGGTTGTTGCACCAATGCCAGGAGCCGAGGTACCAGCGCAAAGCGAATCAGTTGAGAAGGTGGGAGAAGATGAACCCATGGTCAATCTGGGGAGTGATCATGATGATTATCCTGAGATGTATCTGAGTGGTGATGAGGAGGCAGAGTTTGAGCAAGCTAAGGTAGAGTTAAAGAATAAGACTAAAGTTGAAGAACAAGATCAACTATCTGCAGAAGTTCAAGAACTCCGAAGTAAGGTATTTCTCTTGGAGGAGTTGCGGAAGACAGAGCGAGAGTTACGCAAAATGACTGAAGAACGGAACGAGCTTAAGGCGCAGGTAGAAAGGATGAAGACTGAAGGTGGTGGATCGTCCGAAGGAACCATCAAGCAGCAGAAAGACAAGAATAAGTGAAAGAGGGACAATGACAGCCCCTAATTCTGAAAAGTCAAACCCGAAGAAGAAGCAAGCCTGTAGTAAGTGTGGGAAGACTCACGCGGGAGAATGCATGATGTGGAAGAACGTGTGCTTCAACTGCAAGCAAGGACATATTTCTCTATATTGTCCTAAGCCAAATATGCGGAAGTGTTTCTCATGTGGAAGAACGGGTCACGGATTCAACAAGTGTCCTAACAAGAAGAAGACTGGTGAGGGGAGTGGACGGTAGATAGCTTAAGTTTGAGCGTTAGTATCTTTTGGTAGAAGATTATGATATTAAGTGTTGTAATATCGGAAACGATGTGTGAATATATGTAAATATAAATATGTTTGTATGAATGTAATCTTTATTTTCTATATGAATATAAGATTAAGATTAATTTGTGTGTTCTTAAAACTCATACTTATGGTAAGTTAATGACTCATAGTTATATGAAATGTTTTGAACCCCTCGGCGAATGGACGCCAAAAGTCTGACTAGGATAAGTTCATACACTTATAAAATTATGGCATGTTCCTGAACTCATAAGTGTGGTAAGTTTGACGAACTGGTAATAACTATGTGTGAATGGAGAATTGCAACTTTTTGTGTAAAGTTGTGTCATTAATCCTGATATGATTTAAAAAAGGGATAGTAAATGTGTTAAGTATTATATGTACTATATGTTATTTCAATAAATATGCGATTATGTGAGAAATATGTGTTGAATTCTAATTGTGTTAAGAATTTGTGTAAAGAAAGAGAATTAATATAAGATTTTTATTTAAATCAGATCATGCCGCCTAGACTATAAAATTGAAACCAACGAGAAGAACAGTCAGTGAATAACGAAGGAGGTCAAGTTGACCCGATGTAAAACTTTGCAGATATGATAGCTAAAGCTATGGAAAATAGGGCTCCAGCAGGAGGAAGAGCGAGAAATTAGCCAGCCGACAGATTGGCTAACTTTAAAGACTTTAAAGTGGTAGGACCGCATGAATTTAAAGGAACCACAGATCCGATTGAAGCCCAAAATTGGGTGAAGGAGATGGAGAAAGCATTCATCATTGCGCGAGTGGCAGAAGAGCAGAAGACAGCTTTTGTGACATACTTAATGAAGGGAGAAGCTAATTACTGGTGGGAGACAAATGAAGCGAGAGCAGGTACAGCCATAGTGACATGGACCAGATTCAAAGAGTTGTTCTTTGAGAACTACTTCTCAACGAGTATGCAATTCAGGATGGAAGTCAAATTCTTAGAACTTAAGCAGGAGAACATGTCGGTATCAGAATATGCTGCCAAATTCAACGAGTTGGCAAGATTTGCACCTCATCAGGTGGACACAGAAGTGAGAAAGTGTTGCCTCTTTTTTAGTCTTAACAAAAGAGCTCTAACTCATGCAAGCATACATGTGTCAACAAGTAATACAGAGCAAGTAAAGTATCGATCCCACAGAGAAAGTTATTTAATTTAAATCACTATGCATTAATTAAATCACTATATTAATATGCTAAAACTAATGACTAAGATTGGTTTGTTACTCGAATCGCAAATAACAACTAAAACAATAATAATGACGGAATAAATCAAATCTGGAAATAATGGGATCCTAACTTCATTTAATATTTCATTTAATCACCACTATCATGCATGACTTGTTCACATATCACATGAAAGTAGCCAAGAGCACTAAAAGAGTCATAGCCATTTTTCAATGCACTAAGACCTACTTACACAACATCCACAGATGATAGACTCTATGTAATCATCAATATAACCAAAATCACTATATGTCTATATGAAATTGCAACTATATTGAATTTAAGTTCAAGCCCTTATTCTAACTCATATGGTGAAATAGTATACGTCTATCTGGTTCACGAAATACATAAGCCATATAAAATAGCCCCATATACGTATACTATCATGATTACAATCCATACTTGCATGTTTATTGTCAATTCCATACAAGTACTGAAACGAATGGTGATCAAGCATTCATACATGCAAAACAATCATGATAGACATCCCATATGATATGTAAGATAATCCAGCATTTAAGCATGCAATCAAACTACATATTAAAATTCGTTAGAATCCCATAATGGAGTTTAGTTCATAACTGAACCAAAAGCCATTATAGGATCAAATCTAAACATGATTAATAAACAAACAATTGAAAGATGAAAGATAGAACAATCAAACCTAATTGCTGAATAGAATCCACTATTAATATTCAAATCCGCATAAAAATCCAGCAAATACTAATAATAATCCACTCTGGTAGAAAATCCCAAGAAGAAGTAGAAAAGTAAAGTTTTGGCCTCCTTCTGCGTTGGAATCTCTCCTAGAGAGTAAACCCTAGTTACGATGTTAAAAATACATAAAAACTGAATAATAATAAAAGTAATACGTCTGATACCAGTCAGCAATCGTTTTAAAGCCATTACAACCCTTAAAAATTTCAAATTAAAATAAAAGCTCAAGATTAGTCGTGGCATCGCAGCAGTCGCAAGTGCGTTCTGAAGTAATCCTCATATTTGGCCAGCGCGACTTGAAGTGTGTCATGATGTCCAAATAGGTGATCGTGCCGGCGCGTCTCAAGCTTGTCTCGCCACGCGTTGCAAGGCTTCTTCGTGAATCGAGATTCTTGGTTCTCATTGCTAATCTGCTACGTCTGCTTGCTCATTCCTTTGTTCATGCACGCTTAGTCTCCCCGATCCTCTCTAGATCCTCATAAGCGCGTCCACGACAGTGCCTTGCCTCATGCGTCCATTCGCCTCATGCCCTCTAAGTCCACTAAATTAGGCTGTTTCTTGCACTTTTTCACCAAAACGAGGTTTTAAGTATACGCAATGCAAACTAACTGTGACACCCCCAAATCCGGGTACTTCAATTCCACGGGATTTGGTGTTCACTATACAAATATCATCTATCTATCTACCCATAATAAATGCAAGCCATGCAATAGATAGAATAAAAATCTTTCCCTTAAGGGTTACAACATCTGAATAATAATAATACAATCCCAAAGTTAAACTAACCTTAAACATCCGTATGAATCATAAACAAATAAGTCTTAACAACATCATTAACTCAAGTCTTAAACATAAATACATCATCTAATAAAATAACAAGTCTTCATCACTTGCTAACTTTTCCCTTGCCCTTACTAGTGGAAGGTTCATCAGTTCTTTCATTCTTAACAGCAATGTTATTATTAAGCAAGAGTGAGCACTATTGCCCACAAGTATAATAATTAAATAACAGTATAATAACATGCGAGAGAAATAATAACTTCTGAATTAAAAGCTCAACTTTTGAATCAAGAATGAATAGCAAGAATCAAAAGATTTCTAAGGGTCACAAAACCTTAAACTATGTCTTAGGTTATCAAGGGTTATACTTGAATCCTTTAACAGTCATAAGACTATAGACCTTTCTACTCGTACTTAGGGGGATCAACCCTTAGTGCCATACTGTGCACAATATCTTAACGCTAACGCATAAGTAAATCCTTTCATGGGGTTGTTCATCTCGGTTTGACATTCGAGTCCGCACCAAAGGAAGTTTGGTTTGGATAATTCATCAAGGGTTCTGAAATTTAGAACGCTCATTAACTATGGACTAGTCGAATCAATAAGGGTTCGCTAGTCTAATAAGGTTCAATAATAATGATATTCAAATTGAATAATAATCTCAGGAAGTATACAATAGGACAATTATTGTATAACTGAATCATGCTTTGAAAAGATAATCAATCTTTAATATAACATTTGAACATGAATGATAGTAATGATAATTTACTCAAGGTAATTAATAACCTTGAACAATAATGACAAGTAGGGTTAAAAAACTTGCCTCGTGCGTAGATTACACTTTAACTAAGCACGTTCTTTGAATTTAATTCTACATACCATTCACATTCACAATACCAATTAATTATAACTTAACTAATCATCAATGATCATTCTTTTGTCTAAACTTTGGTTATGACTATACTTAGTCAAATTATCACATTTATTAACATATAATAACACCTCATGAATAATGAATTAATTATGTATTCAATAATTCAACCCACATGAAATTATGTTATTTACATGATAAACACTTATTTTATCTTCACATTATACTTCTAACATGTTTACATGTTCATTAAATTAATTTACTAACACATTGTTAGACTTAAACATTTTAAAAAAATCTAATTCTGAACATTCTGGAGAGTGGTGTCATGGCCATCATTACACATGGTTCTCTTTGTTTATATGCTGATGGCGCTAGCAATATGGTCTTTAATATTGCTAATGCTGCTGACGCCATGGGCATGAGTCTTAAGGTTCGAGTCGTCGTGTCATGACGCTGAGGTTCTCCAGCTTCAGCAATTCTACAATTATGCGAAAATTGCGAAATGACGACCAGGAACTCCAATAAAATTATTACTACTCGAATTTAATCATACCCACATGATATAATTCATGTATAATCATAACCCAACATTTATTTACTGACATTAACCAATTTCAACACTTAATAACAGATTTAAAGCATGTGAATTTCACTAACTTTGATGTTCTTGGAGGTTTTGAAAATAAAACATGAAAATTATCACTACGAATTCGTTATAACACCGAATCCGTTCATTTAAACTTTGATCTCTTCATATCAACATGCATAACAACATACAAGTGTAAAATTTAGGGATAATATACGATCAATACATAAAATATCACGTATAAGGCCATAAGGCCAAAACCCATACTCTGTAATTTTGTAGAAATCATATACGACATGTTTTCATGAATTTGATGATATGGTTTACATAATATATATAATTAAACACAATTTGATATGTCATAACACACATACAACCCATAATCATTAATCCTAACCCAATTACAGAGGTTAAACCAAAAACTTTAAAAGCCATTTTCTTGAAAACTAAAATACGTAAAGTAAAAATTGGGAAGGAGGAGATTACCCAAAGCGTAGTGTGGATTTTAATAAGAGATGAATATCAATTTCTCTCTGACTTCTCAACTATTATTCTGTATCTCTCTCTGTGAAAGCTCTCTAGACTTTGCAATAATGAAGAAAAGAAAAGAAGATGTCTGATATATTAAAGGAACTGACGCACTGAGTGGTAAGTTAACTCAGTCATGGGCAACTGCTAGTAACTCGCATTAAGGCCATGTTTGGCTAGGCTTAATAGATTTTAAAACCATTTAATTTAATAAAGATTTATCATATGATTTAATTAATGTCACACTCTTTCATAAAATAAATCAATATCTTATTTAATTTATTTTAAATAAAATATAATAATTAATAATTAAAATAACATCATGCTTAATTAAATATTTCATTTAATTCAATAAGCTCACATAAATACATACTTGAATAATAAATATTCTCTACATTAATTTAATAAATGTAACACGTAATTAAATTAATCTACCACAATTGCATCAAATAGTTATTTAATCTAATAATTAAATCATCAAAAAATATTTATTTAATTCAATAAATATTAAAATTAAATTACAAAATTCTCGTTCTTCACATCTTTCCCCCCTTAAAAGAATTCTGTCCCCAGAATCACGACTCAATAATTTCGACCCGTTACATTCTCCCCCCCTTACAAAGATTCTGTCCCTAGAATTGCTTATAAATAATTAAGTAAATAAATGAGGGCAATTCTTCATCATATTCTCTTCGAGTTCCCACGTAGCTTCTTCAGCATTGTGGTTCCTCCAAATTACCTTAACAGAAGGTATAACTTTATTTCTGAGAACTTGTTCTTTTCGATCGACAATTTGGACAGGGATTTCTTCATAAGATAAGTCTTTCTCAAAATGCAGGGGTTCGTATTCAATTACATGCTTGTAATCGGCCTTGTAGGGTCGTAACACAGACACATGGAAGACATTGTGGACATTCTCGAGTGCTGGAGGTAAGGCTACCTCGTACGCGACTTCTCCGATTCTACGTAATACTTCAAATGGTCCAATAAATCTTGGGCTCAATTTTCCTTTCTTTCAGAACATGATCTTTTCCTTCCAGGGAGAGACCTTCAAGAAAACATAACTACCTGATTCAAACTCAATATTTTTACAATGTGGATCAGCGTATTTCTTCTGTCGATCTTGAGCCACTACCAATCGTGCTCGGATCACTTTGACTATTTCTGCCGTCTACTGTACCAATTTTGGCCCTAGCAATTGTCTTTCACCAACTTCATCCCAGTAAAGCAGAGTTCTGCACTTTCTGCCATATAACGCTTTGTAAGGCGGCATGCCTATACTAGCGTGATAACTGTTGTTGTAGTCGAACTCTACTAACGGCAGGTGATCATCCCAATTTCCTTTGAAGTCCATCACACAAGCTCTTAGCATATCTTTTAACGTTTGAATTGTTCGTTCGCTCTGTCCGTCTGTTTGAGGGTGATAAGCTGTACTCATTTGCAATTGCGTACCCATACATTCCTGAAGACATTTCCAGAAATTTGATGTGAAGCGCAAATCCCTATCTGAAACAATTGATACCTGAACTTTGTGCCTCGAAACAATCTCTTTTACGTAAAGCCTGGCCAACTGATCTAAGTTGAATCTGATTTTGATAGGAAGGAAGTGTGCAGATTTCGTCAGTCGGTCAACGATAACCCATACTGTGTCGTAGCCTTTCTGAGTCGTCAGAAGGCCAATCACGAAGTCCATTGTAATATGTTTCCATTTCCATTCTAGGATCTCTAACGGTTGTAGCAATCCACCCAGTCTCTGATGTTCTGCTTTCACTTTCTGATAGGTCAGACACTTGGTAACACATTCTGCAACATCACGTTTTAAATTTCTTCCTTAATCTCTTGGTACATTTTGGTACTACCAGGGTGATAATCCAGAAATGTTGTCGAAGATCTTGGTACATTTTGGTACTACCAGGGTGAATCGAATATCGTGAACTATGAGCCTCGCTCAAAATTTCTTCCTTAATCTCTTGTACTGGTGGAACCCAAATTCTACTCTCAAATCTCAGTATTCCTTCCTTATCCATCTTAAATCTCGGTTCGGTTCCTTTAGATATCTTCTTTGTCACCTTTTTACATTTATCGTCCTGAAGTTGAGCCTCCTTTACTTTATCTAGTAGAGTTGTACCAGATTGCATCTGAAATAGCTTCTCATCAATCTCCATAGGATACTTCACTTCCAACTCTAGTTTCTCCATTTCTGCAATTAGCTCCTCCTGAGCAGTCAATATCATCAATTTCTCACGACCCTTTCTATTTAAGGCATCGGCAACCACATTTGCTTTCCCCGGATGGTATAAAATCTCACAGTCGTAATCCTTAATTAATTCCAACCATCTTCTTTGACGCATATTCAAATCCTTCTATGTAAAAATATATTTCAGACTCTTGTGGTCCGTATATATTTCACACTTCTCCCCAGATAGATAGTGCCTCCAAATTTTTAGAGCAAAAACAACTCGCAACTTAACTCCAAATCATGGGTCTCAAGTAACCCTTTATCGTAATCCTTCAACTGTCGTGATGCATACGCAATGACTCTGCCGTTTTGCATAAGCACACAACCAAGTCCTTTATGCGACGCATCGCTAAAAACAACAAAATTTCTTGTATCATCCGAAAGAGATAACACAGGTGCCGTACTCAAGCTCTTCTTCAATTCTTGAAAACTTTCCTCACACTTATCTGTCCAAACAAATTTCATAGCTTTTCGAGTTAAATTCGTTAACGGAGTTGCGATCTTGGAAAAGTCTTGTATGAACCTTCTATAATACCCCGCCAATCCAAGAAAACTTCTTACTTCTGATGGTGTTCTAGGCTGATCCCAGTTAATCACGACTTCTACTTTGGATGGATCTACCGAAATTCTGTTTTTATCGATCACGTGACCAAGAAATTGTACTCGCTCGATCCAGAATTCGCATTTCGAAAATTTAGCGTACAACTTCTCCCTTCTCAATACTTCCAACGTTAACCTCAAATGTTCTTCGTGTTCTTCTTTGGTTTTGGAATATACCAAAATGTCATCTATAAATACCACTATGAACTTGTCCAAAAACGGTTTGAATACACCATTCATTAGTCCCATAAATGTTGTAGGAGCATTCGTAAGACCAAACGACATTACTAAAAATTCGTAGTGACCATATCGCATTCTGAACGCTGTCTTCGGTACATCCTCTGGTCTCACCTTCAATTAATGATAACCGCTTCTCAAGTCTATCTTGGAAAAGTATCTCGCTCCCTTCAATTGATCAAACAAGTCGTCGATCATCGGTAATGGATATCTGTTCTTAATCGTGACCTTATTCAGTTCTCTGTAGTCAATGCAGAGCCGCATCGATCCATACTTCTTTTTCACGAACAACACCGGCGCTCCCCACAGTGATACGCTCAGTTGAATGTACTTCTTGTCCAATAATTCTTATAGTTGTACCATTAATTCTTTCATCTCTACCGGTGCCATTCTCAGATGGTGCCTTCGATATTGAGCAAGCTTTTTGGCGCCAAATCGATCACGAAATCTACTTCTCTCCGTGGAAGTCCCGCAAATCGTCTCTGAAATACGTTGATTTAAATCCTCTCACAATCCAGATCTCTTCTACCTTAGGATTCTCTTTTCGACTGTGGACTATGTAAGCTAAGTATCCTATACAGCCTTGTCTTAATAACTTCCTGGCCTGCATCATTGTCAAACAACTCGCTTGTCTAGGCGACTTGCTACCATAAAACACAACCTTTGACGGAGTCATAAGGTTAATACACTTATTTTGGCAATCAATTACAGCCCCGTAATTGAATAACCAGTCCATTCCCAAAATAACGTCAAATTCCCCAAGTCGAATAGGGATAAGATCTGCGTTCATGATATTACCCTTAATATCCACTCTACAGTTCATATGTACATACTTAATAGGGATTATTTCTCTATTCGCAATTTCTATATTCATGGAGTAATCCAATTCATTCTTAGGCAAATCTAAATTCTTGGCAAAATCATTGTATATAAAGGAACAAGTAGCACCCGAATCAAATAATACGTAAGCATTAACTTTATTGATCGGAATGATACCTGACACCACATCACGGGATTGAACTGCATCTTGCACCGTCATGTTGAAAGTTCGAGCGGTCGGTCGGTTTGTTGCGGTAGGTTCGGTGATGATTAAGGCATTTCCAATATTATTTCCTCGGTTTCCACTTGATCCTGACCCTCCCGATCCCTTCTTGGGACAATCTCTTGCCAGATGGTCCTTCAAACCATAAGTAAAACAAGCACCCTTCTTTGGGTTTGGACAGTTTGGTGCTATGTGGCCTTCCTGACCACAATTGTAGGACACTCTTTTTCCTTTCATACAAACTCCCAGATGGGCTTTCCCGCAAGTCGGGCATGCTTCAATTCTTTTCTTCTGATTACCTTGTTGATTCCCCGATGATGAGCTGTTGTTCCACCTTTTCTTCTGATTGAAATTTCCACCTCCTGTGCCAGTTCCACTGGCCTTGTTATTAATTTCACCTTCACTCTTCTTCTTCTTCTGATCTTGATTGTACTTGGTCACCGCATCGCTTCCTCCTTTAGTGAGGATGGCCTTTTCCAGTACTCCGGCAAATGTGTTTAGCTGAAACATTGATACCTTGTTATACACCCAAGGCTTTAGTCCTTGTTCAAATCTTCTGGCTTTTCTTTCGTCCGTGTGTACTTGGTACGGGGCGAATCTTGCTAACTCGTTGAATTTAGCCGCATAGTCAGGTACACTCATGTTTCCCTGCTTCACTTCCAGAAATTGAACTTCCATCTGATTCTGC
Organism: Panax quinquefolius; assembly: GCA_020205615.1. Classification (NCBI taxonomy): domain Eukaryota; kingdom Viridiplantae; phylum Streptophyta; class Magnoliopsida; order Apiales; family Araliaceae; genus Panax; species Panax quinquefolius. The sequence goes on along the minus strand of CM035171.1, from coordinate 88,543,728 downwards.
GAACTAGTTGGGAAATACATTTCAAAAAACATTTCTTTAAATCTATCCCACGTAATTACACCTTCACCTCCTCGTACTTTGTTTGCTTGCCAGCAGTAGCTAGCCTCAGACTTTAGCATAAACGTTGCAAAAGCGGTCTTCTGATCTTCTCTAACCCTAGCAACGCCGAAAACCTTCTCCATTTCCATAACCCACGTTTGAGCCTCGATTGAGTTCATGGAACCTTTGAACTCTGGCGGTCCCACTGCCTTGAAGTCTTTAAACGTTGTGTTTGGTGGAGCTTATGTTGATTATTCATGGCTCCAAATAAGAAGTTAACCAACTCGCCGCATCGGGATTAGCGTTGGCATTATTGTTATTATTGGTTGACTCTTCCTAAGCCGGTTGACGTTGTTGTCTTCTCCTTGGCGGAATTTTTCTGTTAAATAAACGCTTATTAGAACTTTATTTATTTCTCTAAATAGTTAGGGAATTACTTAACAATTTAACATACTCATTTAACACATCATCTCAAACAACTTGATATATTTTCATTTAAATCAAAAGTTTTAACATTAAACGATAGCATAACTGCTATTTACATCAACTATCCTGGAATAAAGAATCCACAAGATTTAAAACATTCAAATATTCTTTCGTTCATAAACACGTCAGAATTTCCATCTAAAAACTAATTAAGTTCTTCACATAATTAAATAAATCATATCACTGTCGGTCAAGGTACTGATTAGCCTTGCTACGCTCTTTTTCTAAAATGCGATGCATCGTCCTGCGATCCATCATGCACAATGGTAGTCCTTCAAACTGGATTAGGTACCTCAAAACTCGATCTTGGGTCTCATTCATTGCCTTGTTAAGTGTAGAGTACGTTTCCCCAATCTTCGCTTTCTTTGCACGACTATCATCCTCTCGCATGATCACCGACGCGATTCTCTTACCCATCCTTCCTCTCTCATATGTTCAAATTTTCGAGGTTTCCTTCATTCCTTCTTCGCTTTCTATCTCCTGGTCTTATCTTCATTTGACCTTCTCATGGACCAAATCCCATTCTACATTTGCCACCGAGAGTGAAGAGTCGAAATCTCCCTCTCCTTCGCTTCTAGAGTAATATCTCAATAACCGCCGCTCACCAAATCTCGGACCTCGTCTCATAACTCCACGCTACGATCATATAACGTGTCATACATCTCAAAGATCAACGGTGTACCGTGGTAACTCCTCTTTCTTCCTCAACAAATTCCTCCTCAGATCCTCCTCAGATCGGCCTCAGTTCATGCTCCCGATCAACAACGGTGATCAATGGAGATGACTCCTCTCAGCACCACCGCTTCCCTAACGACATGAATGTCTCTTGGCTCCTCCTCTATCTTCCAGATTATAGGTACACGGGTTCTTCCTCCCCACTACTTGACTAACTTCTCCAACATTCGATATCCCGACAACAAAATTTTAAGTTTTAGTTACTAAGTCGTATCATCTAACGATACTTTAACACATAAACACATAAGGTCTTTTATTATCTTCAATGAATTACGTAAATTCATTTCTTATAACATGATAAGAGTTTTCCATCACTATCTTCTTTCTATAAGGCTACTACCTAAGGTTGTTCCCCCACCTAAGGTTCATAACCTCATGCCTTTGATACTAACTCAGGACACCCCAAAATCCGCACTTCAATTCCACGGATTTGGTGTTCATCTGTATAAATATCATCTATCTATCTACCCATAATAAATGCAAGCCATGCAATAGATAGAATAAAAATCTTTCCCTTAAGGGTTACAACATCTGAATAATAATAACACAATCCCAGGTTAAACTAACCTTAAACATTTGTGCGGAATCATAAACAAATAAGTCTTAACAACATCATTAACTCAAGTCTTAAACATAAATACATCATCTAATAAAATAACAAGTCTTCATCACTTGCTAACTTTGCCCTTGCCCTTACTAGTGGAATGTTCATCAGTTCTTTCGTTCTTAACTGCAATGTTATTATTAAGAAAAAGTGAGCACTATTACCCACAAGTATAATAATGAAATAACAGTATAATAACATACAAAAATTGCAGAACATGACCAAGGAACTCCAATAAAATTATTACTACTCGAATTTAATCATACCCACATGATATAATTCATGTATAATCATAACCCAACATTTATATATTGACATTAACCAATTTAAACACTTAATAACAGATTTAAAGCATGTGAATTTCACTGACTTTGATGTTCTTGGAGGTTTTGAAAATAAAATATGAAAATTGTCACTACGGATTCGTTATAACACCGAATCCGTTCATTTAAACTTTGGTCTCTTCGTATCAACATGCATAACAACATACAATTGTAAAATTTAGGGATAATATATGATCAATACATAAAATATCACGTATAAGGCCATAAGGCCAAAACCCATACTCTGTAATTTTGTAGAAATCATATACGACATGTTTTCATGAATTTGATGATATGGTTTGCATAATATATATAATTAAACACGATTTGATATGTCATAACACACATACAACCCATAATCATTACTCCTAACCCAATTACAGAGGTTAAACCAAAAACTTTAAAAGCCATTTTCATGAAAACTAAAATACGTAAAGTAGAAATTGGGAAGGAGGAGATTACCCAAAGCGTAGTGTGAATTTTAATAAGAGATGAATATCAATTTCTCTATGACTTCTCAACTAATATTCTGTATCTCTCTATGTGAAAGCTCTCTAGACTTAGCAATAATGAAGAAAAGAAAAGAAGACGTCTGATATATTAAAGGAACTCGACGACCGAGTGGTCGATTAACCTACCACGGGCAAATCGCTAAGAACTCCCATTAAGGCCATGTTTGGCTAGGCTTAATAGATTTCAAAACTATTTAATTTAATAAAGCTTTATCATATGGTTTAATTAATGTCACACTCCTTCATAAAATAAATCAATATCTTCTTTAATTTATTTTAAATAAAATATAATAATTAATAATTAAAATAACATCATGCTTAATTAAATATTTTATTTAATTCAATAAGCTCGCATAAATACATACTTGAATAATAAATATTCTCTACATTAATTTAATAAATGTAACGCATAATTAAATTAATCTACCACAATTGCATCAAAAAATTATTTAATCCAATAATTAAATCATCGAAAAATATTTATTTAATTAAATAAATATTAAAATTAAATTACAAAATTCTCGTTCGTCACACTAACATGAAATGCAGCTAAAACATACTAAAATGTACTTGAGATGGGTATAGTTCGCATGAATTGGTACTCAATAAGTAGGTATAAAACCCACTTATCAGAAAGGCGAGAAGATTTGAGAACAGACTGAAGTTGGGAATATTCAACAAGGTAGCGGTATTGCAGATTAATACGTTCGCGGCTTTGATGGAGAAGGCGTTAATTGCTAAAGGAGGGAGCGAAGCTGCGTCTCAATTTCATCAGGATAAGAAGAAGAAGACAAACGATGGAGGAATCAGTGGTGGTATGTTTCATTCTATCAAAATAGATAGTCTGTTCTTATTGATTCGTATACATTTATTGTATGTCTTAACTTGCGGAGCAAACTTGTTGCTCACCCTTGTTATATATAAAACATTTCAGTTAGGATCGAAGAGGCCAACGGATCAAAGAAGAACAAAGGCAAAGGCAAGATGCTGGAGTAGTATAATGAACAATATTATTATTATGTTGTATTGTATTGTAAACCCTTTTTGTATATCTAAGGGGTATTTCTGTAATGTTAAGGTTAGTGGACCTGGGACTTATGTATTAACAACATATGTTAATGACTTATGTATTCCTATTTATATATGAATGGGTAGTTAAATGGTATTATATTGTGGATCGTGAGCACCAAACTCGGGGTTCAGGTAACCCGGATTTGGGGGCATCACAGTTCATCCAATTAAAGTTATACAAGTCTTCTTTGGCAGTTCACTGTAAGCCTTTTTACACACTTTAAAGCCTTTCTCTTTATCTTTGCACACACTGTTCTTCACGTTGAGAGTCGTGTTGCGTGCGTAGGCCCTGTCTTCGGTTCGTGGTTTTATTTTTTGTTTATATATATATACTTATATATATATATATATATATATATATATATGGACTAACATTATCGAGTTATGCCTCGATTGAGCCTGGACTTACGTCAGGAGCGTTTACTTGCTTTCTATATATATACTTATATATATGAACTGTTGTCGAACTTTGTTCAATGAGCCTGGATTTTACATCTGGAGTGTTTACTGCTTTATATATATATATATATATATATATATGAACTGTTGTCGAACTCTGTTCGATGAGTCTGGATTTTACATCCAGTGCGTTTACTGTGACGCCCCCAAAATAGGTATACATCACCTATTCTGTGACACCCCCAAATCCTGATACTTCATTTCCTCAAGATTTGGTGTTCACTTAATCAAAACATTCATTTGTAACTACCCAATCATAATAAAATTGAATAATAAAAACCTGCCCATACAGGATTAAACTTGAATAAAAATATCCCAGGTTATCTAACCTTTAATTACAACATTCAAATGCGGAAAATTAAATAAACTTCATTATAATCTTTAAATCAACGTTTGATAATAAAACTATCAAAACTATTACAAGTCTTCATCACTTGTACATTTTTCCCTCCCCTTTGCTAGTAGTAGGTTCATTGACCTTATCAACCTTAGTTGCAATAAGTATTTAATATACAAGAGTGAGCAAACAAGGCCCACTTGAAATAAGAATGAACAACTTTACAACATTACAACATTTGCCAGAAATAGGCTCAATAGACCTGAATGATAGGTTCTATTAACATTTTAAAACATATTACTGAGGGTCTAATGACCACGAATCATGTCCACAGTTATAAGTAATCTTTCAACTTTAACTTTAACAGTCATAAGACTATAAGGACTCCACGTACTTAGGGGGATCAACCCTTCGTACAATGTATTGTGCACAACCATTTCAACGCTAAGCGTAAATCTCTAATACAAGAGTTTTTCATCTTAGTATTTAGAATACAAGTCTGCACCAAAGTAAGTTTGGTTTGGATAAATTTCAGGGTAATTTAGAATTCAACGGTAATCAACTAAGGATTAGTTGATTACAAAAGAAATTACTGTATGCTATGGAATAATCATAACTGAATTGATATTTATAAATTAGTACCATGCTTTAGGAATAATCTAATAGCATAAACTTTGAATAATCATAACATAAATTAGCTTGAACAATATTAAATCAAGGTTATTGAAAAATGAATACTACGCATGCATAGTGAATAGTAATTTGAACTATAAGTTGTTCAATACTGGAATATTGAAATAAAGCGACTCGCATGCTAAATAATAAGTTACATATTAGAGAAACTTGCTCAATATTAAACTATAAGATTTGGGATATTTGTATCGTTATGAGAAACTAGATATAATAACTTACTCAATAATAGAAAATCTAGCTCTACGAAAGTGTAGAGGTAGTAACTTACAACAATTGAAGTTGAATTTGAAAACAATAACGTACTTAATGAAATTAAACTCGCACAATGAAGTTTTGAGTTAGAGAACTTGCCTTTAGCACAAGCTAAACCTTACAACTTGAATCAATACCCTATACATATGTCATCATGACATAATTAGTCATTACCAACATTTTATATCTATATAAACAAATATATACATCGTGTAGGTCAAATCACCCATTCACATAATCAAACTATGTTAATACTAGTTAACACTTGATAACATGCTCATTCATAGTTTAATACTACTGAAATCATCATTTAGCATTCATATTATTAACACGTAACCTTTATTTTCAAAATTTGTGTAATAAACTAAAACTGTCAGACCATTCTCGCTTAACTTTCATGTTCATGCCGCCACGCTTTAATCGGTTGGCATTCATACCGAAATGGGCGATCTTGGCCATGAGTCATCAAAGCCAAATATTGGTGTTGCGGCAAGGCATATGGCTGCCATGGCGTAATCTTGAAGTGTTCAAGGCGCTTGATTATCATTCATTGGGCCACAACAAGTGCGCTAAACTCCGTAAATCGGCGACCAAGCTCGGCAACAGTATGAACAAAAGCCAAATTGGCATACAAGCTCCAATCTAATAGACTAATTAACATGTAATTCATACAAAGACTTCATGTAAACATATTGTGAAGACTTCTAACATGATTCTACCCATAAAATATCATAAACATCAAATTTACAACACCCGATTTCAATGTTTTTGGCAAAAACTCCATTTTTGATGTTTTCAATGAAATTTAACACTGTGATTTTGTTTTTCAACCAAAAAAGTTAATTGAAAATACCATGGTTATGATTATACATACTCTACCAAATTCAATAGTCAATTTATATATATTAGCAATTAATCAAACCTTAATTTCATTTTAAACTAAGCCATATTCATATATATTTTCATGTAAACACTGTAATATGGTTTTCTTCACAAATTGCATACATACATGACCTAATTTCTCTATAATCACATATAATCTCATGAAACAACCGTATAACCAATAATCATACAAAACTATATACATACCAACAATTCTTCTTTTACAAATATTTTACAGAGACTTTTTGGGAAGAGGAAAACTAAACTTTTAAAGAAAGAGATTTAGCTCCTACCTTTGATTAAGAAGATGATATCCTAGAGTTAGATTATCCTTTTGATTATCAAGTTTCTTCTCCCCCAATTCCTTTATCAATTTCTCTAGCCTTCCTTCCTCTCTTCTTTTCTCTCTGTAAACTTCAACCGAGTCTTCTTCTCTAACATACGTACTAACAATATAACGTATATAGTAATAATATATATTAATGATATAATATAAGTATACATATAATTATGTCAGTTATGTTTTATTTGAAAATCAAAAGCCATAAGGCTTGTTTGGCTAATCAAAATAAAATAACCCATTAACCCTTACACCTTGTTTGGTAAACCTTATTAAAATAAATGGATTAATCCTTATACATTGTTTGATAAAATATCATTAGATTAAAGTCTTATTATGCATTAAGATATGTTTGGCAAAAACTAAATTAAACCCTTTAATTTATTTTAATAACTCCTTTATAGCAAGGTTATTTGTCACACTTCCATTTAAATTATATAATCAATTTAATCAATTAAATATTAATCTATTAAATTACTTTAACACATAAATCATTATCACATAATTATAATTTCTTTTATAATTATAAATTTATTTAACTAACTAACACCTTATTTTAATTACAAATTTTAATTAAAATATTATAATTCATTTAATCATTATTAGCTCTCTAACTTAGTTATTAAATTAAATTAGTATATAATCTCATAACAACTAATTTTCTTAGCTCCTTAATTATTTATTCAACAAATAATTAACTAAACCACATCAACTCAAATTGAACAATTATTTATTCAAGAATAAACATATCCATTAAATATTTATATAAATCAATAAATATTTAATATTCAACAAATAATTTAAAATTCTGAATTTTGCATATTCTGAGTCGCCAAATACATGGTACATAAACAAATACAACTTCAGTAATACAATTGTCGTGCAAAATACAACAATACATATACTGTGAGTTTGAATACAAATATTGTCTAATAGACAGTATACAAACTCAAAAGGAGTCCTCATTACAATTATTGATACACTATTTTACAAAATAGTGAGATCTACTAAAACAACTATCCTGAACCATCACTCCATACCCCGGCTAGTTCCTGCTATGTTCTCACATCCTGAGAAGAAAAATGGAACAAAAAGGAAAAGGGTGAGCTCAACTAGCCCAGTAAAGAATATTATGACTAAGATAATATACAACAAATTATCATTAGTCTTCAACAGGGAAAAATATGATAAAATATAATAGACAACAAGTTTTAGATCAACAACTGTCGCGGAAATAACAATCCATTAGAAGAGTCAAGCAGAGAAAGAATTCTACTATCTTCTAAGATTTAAAAGTCCATCATCAATATTTTATCCCTGTAACATCAATCAATATACATCTTGTATCAAATATTCATCTTTACATTACAGGCCAAAGATATTCATTTGTATCACCAGTTGGTCATGTTCATCTCAACACCTGTTCATCTTTGCACTACTAGCCCAAAGATATTCATTAGGTAATCATTCATCTTTGCACTACAGGCCAAATATATTCAGTACTATCATCATTTAGGACTGAGGATGATGAAAAATATCTTAAAGAAAATGAATCCAGTGAGATAAAACATCAAAGATTAAGGATTCGTACTTTAGTTTATCCATGTTCAAAAATACTCCATAATAACCAATTGTGAAGCATAATTCAAAAATAAAGATAAAAACATGGATACAATCAAAGATAGTAACCATAATAGACATCTTGGATAAAAAGGAGAAAATTTCATTTTTCGGTGAATAGTGTCGTATTCGTGAATAGTGTCGTATACATGAATAGTAACCCCGACACAAAAAAGGTAGAAATTCCACAATAAAATCCATACTAATATTTTGGTATAATGATATTGAAAGAATAACATTATTAGGAAGAAAATAACATCCCTTACCTCAAAATAACAGTATTTCTGATCGGAATATCGGTATAAGGCTGAAGGAAACTTGAACTGAATAGCAACTCACAAAGTATCTAAATACTCACAAAAAAGCTCGATAATATAGAGAGAGAAAGAGAGTAAATGTGTTTCTAGTGTGATTTTCAATTCTAACTTAGTACCCTATTTATAGGAAAATGCATAGAATGCCATAGCAGACACACCCGCTACCTGATAGCTTTACCTGCTACTATTCAAGCCCACCATTTTTGAAAATAAATTTCAGCACATTTAATTTCTCACCAACCAAAAGTGGGGCCCACCATATTTTTAATAAAAACATTTATTTCTAAAACTTCAATAATTCATAATAAATAACCTTTTTATCAGAAAAATTCGAATCTCACGTCTATTCCATAGGAAATTAAATTCTTTACAACTTTGTAATTTAAGTTTTTCCAAATTCCAAACGAAAAATGATCGAAATCCACATACAGACGATTTTCATAACCTCCATTCTGACAAAATACTAATAAAACACCTCAGCATTAATTCCTTCTTTTATGTCCACATATAATAAATATTTTCTCATCATATAAATCAATAATTAATTATTCATAAATATTATTACAGAATCACAATTACGACAACCGTGTCGCTCCTGGAAAGGGGGCTTGTCGAAAAGATTCTCTCTTATTAAGCGTAAATTAGGTGACCAAACCCCTTTTCTGTATGTAACTTCCTTAGACATTGCCAATAATTCTATCTAACAATATTATTCAAATAATATGAATTATTGATCTGATAATTGAGATACTGTGCAGTGACAATTATTGAAACACCAATAATATAACATATCAACGTAGCAATTATTGAATCAATAAAATAAAATATTGAATGAAGAATTACTCTAACAATTATTGAGTAGTGCCTTCACGTAAGAATCAATAATTCAAAATATCGGTAATACCGCAAAGTAATCTTGTGTAACCACGCCAGACATCGTATTTTAACCACCATGTAATCCAACAGTGTTAACGGCAACAGTTACGCCAATATTTATAAAAACTCAAACTTGTCATTTTCTTCATCCGACAGTTATCCGTTATGGGGCCCACAAATGGCTGCATCATCGTACGAATATTCCCCAACAACAAGAATATTCCACGACCAAACGAATATTCCACGACAAAATGAATATTTTATAACCACTTGCTTATTTTGCAAAATTTGCACATTTCACCCATAATCAAAATATTATATCAAATTAACACCTTATTATTCACAATAATAATTAGAGAAAATTCGGTTTTATTTATAAAAAGTTGGGGTTTTACATTTACCGCTTATATATATATATATTTACATTTCGTTCCGTCTGGAGTTTACTTCGTAGCGGTTGATCGTTTTTACTGCTTTCTTTACTTTTCGTCCCGCCTGGAGTTTACTTTGTGGCGGTTGATTGCTTTTACAGCTTTATTTACATTTTTGATCCCCATGGAGGTGCTTCATGGTGGTTGATCATGTCTATATATATATATATATATATATATATATATATATATATATATATATATATATATTTACCGCTTTTATATATTTACATTTTCGATCCCCATGGAGGTGCTTCGTGTTGGTTGATCATGTATGTATTTATATATATTTACATCTTTTATATATATAACTGCTTACTGCTTTCATAAAAATTGTGCCATCATGTGAGCCTAGGAATCATGTGATCACAGATTCAGTCTACTAAATCTAGATTCGGTTCCCGTGATGGACATTTTCAGTTGTAAGTAGCTTATAAATTTATTCACGGTGTTTGGATTTCCTCAGATAGTTTTCTTGCCCACGAGGAGTTCGGCACTGCTTTATACATTATTTTCTCAAAGATGCTTCGCATCTCAAAAATAAAAGTAATCCGGCCGAACATTTAATAAAAATGGAAGTATCCAAAGGTCTCAATTCCTATTGAGCATAAGGGTTTGAAAAACCTCTTTTACAAAACATCACTGCCATATCATGTTTAAAACTAAATTTTTAGACAAATTCAGACCCTTTGTATATACGTGCGAACGAGGCCTCGCAGTACTTCCATATAACTGCACATTAACCCACACACACACACATTCATATAACAATTTCTTGAAAAGTGGCGGTCATCGCGGTAACACGGATGTTGGGGGGTGCCTAACACCTTCCCTCTGCATAATCACGCCCCCCCGGACCCTAACGAATCTCGGTTTCACAGAACCATTTATCAATGTCACATCACTGGGTCAATGGGCAAACCTTTTCTCGGTTGTGTTGGTACAACCTTATAAAAAATCAACTGGCGACTCTTACAGTCCATTCGTTGACATATACATATCGGACCTTTTCACAACTTGTTTTTTCAAACAAAACTCACCTAACATGAGAACACCAAAGAACAAGAATAGAAAACGGACAAATAAAAATCCCGACGTCGACAGGTGGCGACTCTGCTGGGGACATCCAGTAAGAGGGCTTAAGCCACTATTACAAACTTTTCAAATCTGTTATATGCTTGCATGTGGATGTTGCATTTACATTTAAATGAATGTGTACGAATGCATTTACTTATTGTACTTAGTGCTTTGCACTATATCTACCTGTGATATTAGTGCTTCCCACATGTCATCATTTCTATATGGTGAGACACTTTGTATGTGAATGTATGTTGTGTAGTTCCTCCATCAAGAGGTTATCCTGTCGGTGTTTGATTATTGGACTTGTAGGAAAACTAATTCCAATGAGGCTCAGAAAAGGCACCACCCAAATTCACTCCAGTTGAAAGACCAGATTAATTTCCCGTCAAGTAAATTGTGATGATTTGGGAACCTTCATGCCGAAAAACCGTGAGAGTAACCTAAGATAGGTCAGTCTCTGTTAAACCAAACGCGGAGGAAAGTCTCTTCATACTTTCACATTTCAATTACTTGTAAATTCAATTACTTATAATTTCATTTCTATGTAAATCTCAATGTAATGGAAAATATGAAGGAATATATATACATGCCTTCCCTTTATATCAAAACCTGACATGCTATCTTATCAACTGACATCCGTTTCGTAAGACAATACTCCTAAATGGATAAATTGTGACACCCCCAAATCCGGGTACTTAAATTCCACGGGATTTGGTGTTCACTGTTCAAGTATCATCTATCTATCTACCCATAATAAATGTAAACCATATAATAGATAGAAATAAAATCCTCCCCTTATGGGGTTACAACATCTGAACAAATATAATCACAGGTCAAACGAACCTTAAACATCTTTGCGAAAACATAAACAAATAAGTCTTAAATAACATCAAGTCTTTACAATAACATTCTTAAAATTCAATAACAAGTCTTCATCACTTAGCAGCTTTGCCCTTGCCTTTACTAGTAGAAGGCTCATCATACCTTTCATTCATAACTGCAATGTTATTATTACGCAAGAGTGAGCATGAATGCCCTCAAGTATAAAATGAAATAACAATATGTAATAACATGCGAGTGAATCAAAGACTTCTGAAATAAAAGCTCAACTTTTGAATCAAGAATGATTAGCAAGAATTCAAAAGATTTCAGAGGGTCATAAGACCTTGAACTATGTCTTAGGTTATCAAGGGTTATACTTGAAACCTTTAACAGTCATATGATTATGGACTCTTCTACTCGTACTTAGGGGATCACCCTTAGTACCATATCAATGCACAATATCTTAACGCTTAACGATAAGTAATCCCCTATACTGTGTTGTTCATCTCAGTTTGACATTTGAGTCCGCACCAAAGGAAATTTGGTTTGGATAATTCATCAAGGGTTCTAAAATTTAGAACGCTCATCAACTATGGACTAGTCAAATCATTAAGGGTTAGCTAGTCTAACAAGGTTTAACAGTAATTGAATATTTAACCTGAATAAAATCTCAAAAGGTATACAATAGAATAAGTATTGTATAACAGCATCATGCTTGAAAGATTAATAGGCTTTAATATAATAAAACAAACTTGATCAATAATAATGAGAACTTGCTCAATGTAGAAAGGTGAATTCATCACTTAAATAACGATAACAAGCAGGGTTAGAAAACTTGCCTCGTGCGTAAATTAAACTTTAATTAAACTCGTTCCTTGATTTAAATCCTACATATCATTTACATTCATAATACCAGTCAATTATCACGTACTAGTCATCACAAGTTTATTCTTTTGTCTGACTCAAATTCATGACTATACTTAGTCAATTACTACACTTATTGTCAAAATTAAGACTTCACAAACAATAAGCTAACTATGCATTCAATCGTTCAATTCACATGTAATTGTGTTATGGACTTGTTAAGAATTTATTTTAACACCTCATTATATGTCTAACAAGTTTTTATGTTCATTAGATTAAGTTAATAACACATTGCTAGACTTAAACATTTTAAAAACTCATTTCTGGCCATTCTGCTAAGTGCCTCACAAGCGCCATCATTTGTTGTCTTATGTCTTGGCGCTTCTACGCCATTGCATATCATGCGTGGGACTTCGGGCTACGGAGTTGGCGCGAGCATGCATAAACTCCAGATTTTGATTCTCAGTTCATGAAGAACACAGAGTTCAACGAAATAAACACTACATGGTCATTAATTTCACCAATTTAACATACCCACATGCTAGAATTCACACATAATCATTACCCAACATTTATAGAACGATTTTAACCCATTAAAACACATAATTACATAATTAAAATATGTAAATTTCACTGTTCTTTATGTTCTTGAAGGTTTTGAAAAGAAAACATGAAAATTACCACTACAGATTCATTATAACACCGAATCCGTTCATTTAAAGTTTGGTCTCTTCGTATCAACATGCATAATAACATACAAGTGTAAATTATACAAAACAATTTATGTTTGACATATGAAATTTACGTATAAGGGACATATGGCCATATTCTATACTCTGTAAATAATATACGTTATAAATTTATGAAATTGATGATGTGGCTTATATAATATATATAATCAAATACGATATGATACATCATAACATATACACAGCCCATAATCATTACTCCTTTCCCAATTACAGAGGTTTAAACAAAAACTTTAAAAGCCATTTTCATGAAATCTTAATGACGTAAAAAGAGAATTTGGGTTTGGAGAATTTACCTAGAGTATAAAGTGTAGAGTATAAAGTGTAGATTTGTGGGCTTAGATGCTTTCTTCAATCACTCACTCTTAATCTCCTTCTCAATTCACAATATCTCTCTGACAAATTATCTCTGTATTTCTTTGCTAGACTTAGAAAAAATGAAGAAATAAAGAAGACGTCGTATATATCAAATAAATCGACGTTGTTGTGGAGGTCGATTTACCCATCATGGGTTAACCGCCTCAACTTCCACTAATGCCATGTTTGGCTAGCCTTAAAAAGGCTTATACTCACTTAATTTAATTAAACTTTTATAATATAGTTTAAATCATGTCATACCCAATTCAAATATCTTATTTAATTTAATTTAAATAAAATATAATAATTTCTCATTAATCCACATAGTCACATAATTAATTTCTCATTCATTAATAATGTCAAATTATTAAATCTCTAATTAATTATTAAATTAATTAAAATAACATTAGGCTTATTAAATATTTCTTTTAATTCAATAAGCTCACATAAATACATACTTGAATAATATATATTCTCCATATTAATTTAATAAATATAACACATATAATTAAATTAATCTACCACAACTTCATCAATTAATTATTTAATCTAATAATTAAATCATCAAAAATATTTATTTAATTCAATAAATATTAAAATTAAATTACAAAAAATCTCGTCATCACATCTTTCCCCTTAAACGGATTACGTCCCCGTAATCACGACTCAATAAATTTGACCTGCTTACATTCTCCCCCCCTTACAAAGATTTTGTCCCCATAATCGCCACACATAATTGAAGTAAATAAATTAGGGTAATTCTTCATCATATTCTCTTCGAGTTCCCACGTAGCTTCTTCAGCGTTGTGGTTCCTCCAAATTACCTTAACAGAAGGTATTACTTTATTTCTAAGAACTTGTTCTTTTCTGTCGAGAATTTGAACGGGAATTTCTTCGTAAGATAAGTCTTTTTCAAAATGTAGGGGTTCGTATTCAATTACATGCTTATAATCGGGTTTGTAGGGTCGTAAAACAGAAACATGGAAGACGTTGTGGACATTCTCGAGTGCTGGAGGTAGGGCTACCTCATACGCAACTTCTCCGATTCTTCGCAGTACTTCAAATGGTCCAATGAATCTTGGGCTTAAATTTCCTTTCTTTCCGAACCTGATCTTTCCCTTCTAGGGAGAGACCTTCAAGAATACATAACTACCCGATTCAAACTTAACATTTCTACGATGTGGATTAGCGTATTTCTTCTGCCTATCTTGAGCTGCTACCAGTCGTGCTCGGATCACTTTGACTATTTCGTTGTCTCATTGTACCAATTCGCCCTAAAGAATCGCTCTTCTTCAACTTTATCCCAATAAAAGTAGTTCTCGCACTTTCTCATCAGATAACGGTTCATAAGGCGGCATGGCAATACTAGCGTGGTAACTGTTGTTGTAGCCGAACTCTACTAGCGGTAGGTGATCGTCCCAATTTACTTTAAAGTCCATCACACAGGCTCTTAGCATATCTTCTAATGTCTGGATCATTCTTTCGCTCTGACCATCTGTTTGAGGGTGATATGCCGTACTCATCCGCAATTGTGTACCCATGCATTCCTGTAGACGTTTCTAGAAGTTCGATGTAAAGTGCGGATCCCTATCAGAAACAATTGACATCGGCACTCCGTGCCTCAAAACAATCTCTTTTACATATAACCTTGCCGACTGATCTTAGTTGAATCTGATTTTGATCGGAAGAAAGTGTGCGAATTTCGTCAGTCAGTCAACGATAACCCATACTGCGTCGTAGCCTTTCTAAGTCGTCGGAAGGCCAACCACGAAGTCCATTGTAATATGTTCCCATTTCTATTCTGGGATCTTCAATGGTTGTAGCAACCCACTTGGTCTCTGATGTTCTGCTTTCACTTTCTGACAGGTCAGACACTTGGCAACACATTCTGCAACATCATGTTTCAAATTTGGCCACCAGAAGTGTTGTCGAAGATCTTGATACATTTTTGTACTACCAGGGTGAATCGAATATCGTGAGCTATGAGCCTCGCTCAAAATGTCTTCCTTAATCTCTGGTACTGGCGGTACCCAAATTCTGCTCTCAAATCTTAGTATTCCTTCCTTATCCATCTTAAATCTTGGTTTGGTTCCTTCAGATATCTTCTTTCTCACCTTTTTGCATTCCTCATCCTGAAGTTGAGCCTCTTTAACTTTATCCAGTAGGGTTGTACCAGATTGCATCTGAAATAGCTTCTCATCAATTTCCATAAGATACTTCATTTCCAACTCCAGTTTCTCCATTTCTGAAATTAGCTCCTCCTAAGCGGTCAACATCATCAACTTCTCCCGACCCTTTCTAGTTAAGGCGTCGACAACTACATTTGCCTTACCCTGATGGTATAAAATCTCACAATCGTAATCCTTAATTAACTCCAACCACCTTCTTTGGCGCATATTCAAGTCTTTCTGTGTAAAAATATATTTCAGACTCTTATGGTCTGTATATATTTCACACTTCTCCCCGTAGAGATAGTGCCTCCAAATTTTCAAAGCAAAAACTACTGCAGCTAACTCCAAGTCGTGAGTCGGATATCCCTTCTCGTAATCCTTCAATTGTCGTGATGCATACGCAATGACTTTGCCGTTTTGCATCAGCACACAGCGAAGTCCTTTATGCGATGCATCACTATAAACAACAAAATTTCCTGTATCGTCCGGAAGAGACAACACAAGTGTTGTACTCAACCTCTTCTTCAATTCTTGAAATCTTTCCTCACACTTCTCCGTTCAAACAAATTTCACAGCTTTTCGAGTTAAATTCGTTAACGGAGTTGCGATCTTGGAAAAGTCTTGTATGAATCTTCTGTAATATCTTGCCAATCCAAGAAAACTTCATACTTTCGACGGCGTCCTCGGCTGATCCCAGTTAATCAACGCTTCGACTTTGGATGGATCTACCAAATTTGCTTTTATCGATCACGTGCCCAAGAAATTGTACCGCTTTCGATCCAAAATTCAGATTTGAAAACTTCGATGTAACGCCCCAAAATTAGGTATACGTCACCCATCTTGGGTCGCCACTTACATGGTACATAAATTCAAATACAACTTACTAATATAACGCCGTATGTACAATACGACATAAACCGTGAGTTTGAATACAAATATTGTCTACTAGATATTATACAAACTCAAAAGGAGTCCTCATTACAACTATTATCACACTATTTCACGTAATAGTGAGGACTACTAATGCTATCCTCTCGACCATTACTCCATTCCCCGATTCGTCCCAAATTTATGTTCTCATTTCACAAGAAACGGTGAAAGAAAGGTGAGCTCAACTAGCCCAAAGAAGAAATATTATGACTAAGATAATGCGAATAAATTATCATTAGCCTTCAACAAAGTTAAACCGATAAAATACAATAGACAACCAGTTTAACTGCAACGGAATATGCAATCCATTAAAAGAGTCAAGTAGAGAATAAAGTCTACTATCTTTTATAATTTAAAAGGTTTTCATCAATTTTTATCACTGAGACTCAGCTTAATGAATAAACCACAATATCTAATCATCCCTGTACCATGGTCAAGGATTTTCATCAAATCATCAATGGTCATGACTATACCGAATCACCCCTGGTCATAATCATACCAAAAACTATCCATCAAAGCATTACAAGCCACTGAAGACTTTTATCACATCATTTATAGCAGGTCATGATTATACCGAATGATCCCTGGTCATAATCATACCAAGTTCATCTATGCACGTAAGACATAGATAACTTTCAACATAATATAACATGAGGGTGATGACAATGACATAATAATTCAATAAAACAAGTTCAAGAATTAATTTATCCAAGAACCAATAACGTCCCAAGTTGTCAACATGATACTTCTTTGTAGAGTAAAATTCAAGAATGCTCAGAAGAATATTTCCATGAAAAATACTGGATGAAGCGCAAATATCAAGGATATTCCATTAATTTCATGGAGTATAGAAGTTAAAGCTTTAACCAACCGAGTATAATAAAGAATGGAATAACAACGAAATCACCATGCATGCGGTACTTAGATGTATGCGGTTATTCCAATAGAATAATAATAAAGGAACCAAAGTCGTGTGAAAATCACACCGACAGGATGTTCCAATGTAATAATAAGGAATGTAACAACAATGTAAATCACCATGCATACGATTGCTTCAGATGTATGTGTTATTCCAATGTAATAATAAATGCGGAATAATAAATGATGGAACCAGTCCCACAGATATAGCATGAGGATATTCCGGCTGTAAATATAAAGACGGAATAGTAAAATGGAACCAGTCCCACAGATAGCAAGCATGTATGGATATTCCAAATGAATAATAGAAGAATGTCACCAAGTATAGGGTAAACCACGATCTGATTATGTATAGGGTATCTGGCGATACAAAAGTTATTCCAATGAATAATAAAGAATGGAATAACGTAGAAGATCACCAAGTATAACTTCCGCCGTTATTTCAATAAAATATTTTTGCTCGCTTTTCAATCAATCGACAATAATTACATTGTGGGGTCCACCAATGATTGAGTAGTTATGCGAATATTCCCTCGCTAAACCTAATATTCCCCACCAATCGAATATAATATAACCACTGTGCATACTTTGCAAAATTTATAAATACTACCCACAACTATAATATTATCTCAAATTCACACCATAATATTAAAAAATTATTTTGACAAAATTTAAATCTTTATTGATAAAATCTGGGGTCTCATAATCTCCCCTCCTTATGGAATTTCGCCCTCAAAATTAGGGTACGTACCTGGTATGATAAGAGGTGAGGATACCTTGAATACCTTTATCATTGAAACATTAAATTCATCTTTGCAATCCGGCCAAAGATATTCATTAACAATTTATCTTTGCACTCATAAAGCAAAGATATACAATCAGAAAACCAATAATGCTTTGACGCAGCTATTAATAGTATCACAACCACGAATTATCCATGCACCATCGGCCAAGGATATTCGTGTTTCTGTCCATGATTATCTTCAATAATCCGTGGTCATAATCATACCAAGTCTATCAATGCACTACGACCAAAGATGACTTTTACCACATCCATGAATTAATATTTCATTGCTGAGACTCAGCTCAATAATTAATCCATATCATCGAATCATCCCTGCACTACAGGCCAAGGATATTCATTAGTATCACGACCACGAATTATCCATGCACTACGTCCAAAGATAATCGTGTATTCATTAGTATCACGACCACAAATTATCCATGCACTACTACCAAAGATAATCGTGTTTTTCAATTACGGTTATGATTATACCGAAAATCCCTCGGTCATAATCATACCAAGTCCATCTATGCACTACAGGCCACAGATGACTTTCAACATAATATAAACATGAGGATAATGATATAAAGAATCAATCAAATGAGATAAAGGATAAATATTAAACATTTATAATATAATTTATCCAGATTCAAGAATATCCCCATGTTATCAATCACTTAATAATCTTATAATCTAATATCATTAATATTATAACAATATTTTAATCACTTCTTAAATTTATAAACAATTTATCTCAATTGTTTACGATTTACCATATAATGCATTTAATCATTCAAAAATGCCATACTCATAAGATATCATCACCAATTATCAAATCCTCAAAACAAAATATGCATATACTCTATATAGGATTCTCTAACCATAAAATCCTATTTTCAACTTTGTTACTTCACATAACATATTTAACTCATATGTTCGTAACTAAACTATTTTCATGAAAAATACCAAATCAGTCCCAAAAATATTTCTTTTTTGGGATTTAGCATAATATAATCCCATAATGAAAATATATTTTCTCGAATTTTAAAATTCATTTACTATTTTTCAAAAATCAATTTCTAATTAATTCCTTAAGAAATTAGCTACCTCAAGTTTAACTCCAAAAATTCCCAAATCTTGGCAGGACATTACACATGTTAACGTGAGCATCTAGTTTAAATTTCATGGTCATCGGAGTTATAGAACTCTGGTTATAGCGTTTTTCGTCGGAAAAACCTAAATATTGAAATAGTCATAACTTGCTCATTTTAAGTCAGAATGAGCTCATTTTTGGACAGGAGGTACTTTATAACATATATTTTCATGTCCCAAAAGGCCAGAATTTTTCACATAAATTTAGTGGCCGAAACAGCCCCTTAAAGTTTCTAAGCAAGGCGTTAGCATTTTTGTAATTTGCAGCTTTGGACTCTTTTGCTAAATTCAATCCACACGAAAATCTACAGCACCTTTTCCAGTGATTCCACTTGGATTAGTTAGTTAACTCATAGATCTAACTCTAGGACTTGACCACATTCAAAAATTCAAAATATAATAGGAGATATGGTCAATTGAATTTCATTTTACGTTTTTCACCAAAATCTTATTTTCAACTCTTTGTGATTTCTAAGAAACCTTCATGTTTTCACATAATAACCAACATAACTCATCATAACACTTACTAACACTTCATATACCCATGATTTTCATTAGTCCAATGCTTTTATTATGACTTTCATCATAATCCTCGTAAACAGATCCTTTTAGTTGAAGAAATATTTGAGGGTTTAAGAAATGGGTTTTTGTACTGGGGTCAATACAAAATTCGATTTCACGTTCTAGGGTAGGCTAGGAAGTCTTCAAGAATACGCCAAGAAATTTATTAATGATAGAAATATCATTCAAAATCATATTCTCGTCCAAGACTTGGATAAGACGTCACATTAATACCAACTGTGACTTATATCCCTTAACCTGATAACACCTCACAATGATACCTATCAACTTGCCATCTTCATCCACGACGCCCTACGTAAAGTCCGGCTTCGGTGCATTCCACACAAGGAAGTCAACAACGAAAGGATCGGGGCTCTTTACTTATGGCTTGATATGACAATAATTGACTTTAGTAGTTTGGTTACTTGAATTCGCACAACAAGTTGGTTATGAATATAAAAGCTAACAACCTTACGAAAAGCATGATGAGTAGTTAACCAATTGATTCCTAAAATCACATCAAAGGCAAGTATTTTCGAAAAGATAAGATCGACAGGTAACGTGAAAGTGTTTATTTGAATCAAACAAGATTTAAAAATAGTAGCGGTAACGAAGGCTCCTACTAACGAAGTTTCAACCAATAAGTCAAAGTCTAACTTCTCCGGAGTCAAATTTAAACGTTGAACGCAAGCAAGAGAGATAAATAATGTGTAGAACCCAATTATCTTATAAGGTATAGACTTCGCAATTTATAATTAACTAACCCGTGCTAACTTCGTTCGGTTTACTCGCTTTTTGAGAAGTCATGAAAAATGCACTTCCTAAAACCAACGACTTTGTTTTGTCCATATCCACCTTTGGTGCCATCGTCCCAGCTAGACTTGACTTTGGTGCACAACAAAATTGGGCTAAATGACCTTCTCTTCTTGCAATTTCCACTTCTATTATCTTTGCCATGATTACCACCGAAGTGGTTACCATTCTTAGCATGATAATTTCCCCGATGGTTATCATTATTACGATAGCCGCTTGCCACCAAAGATGATTATTATCGTGTTGTTGGTCGTTACCTTTTGTTTGAAATTTGAATCAACACTCTCATGTGCTTCATTGCTTATCTCAAAGATTTTCGGATGTCATTCTCAAACACCGTCACACAAAACAAGGGTTAATTAATATATCACATATTATCCCTATACTCGATCGACCAATTAAATACCAAATAAACTTAGGTAGGTCATACTAGCGAAGGAATTCCCGCCTCTCCCTCCTAGTTCTTATCTCGCATCTTAGCCGTGGATCATATCCTAAGCTCGATACCAACCGTAACGCCCCCAAAATTAGGTATACGTCACCCCATCTTGGGTCGCCACTTACATGGTACATAAATTCAAATACAACTTACTAATATAACTGTAAGTATGCATAATACGACATAAAACTCGTGAGTTTGAATACAAATATTGTCTACTAGATATTATACAAACTCAAAAGGAGTCCTCATTACAACTATTATCACACTATTTCACAGAATAGTAAGGACTACTAATGCTATCCTCTGGACCATTACTGTAAGACCCCGAATTTTATGAAATAAAAGTATTCAATTTTTTTTATTACTATTCATGAGTTACTATTCATGAGTTACTATTCACGAGTTATTATTCATGAGTTACTATTCACGAGTTACTATTCATGAGTTACTATTCACGAGTTACTATTCACGAGTACTATTCATGAAGCATGATAATTTTTTTTCGTAAGAAGGCATTACTCAATAATTGTTACAGTAATTATTGTTCAATATTTTATTTTATTGATTCAATAATTGCTACGTTGATATTTTATATTATTGTTGTTTCAATAATTGTCACAGCACAGTATTTTCCATTATCGGAGCAATAATTCATATTATCTGAATAATATTATTGGATAACATTATTGGCAATGCCTAGAAAGTTCTGCATCTAAGGAGAGGTTTGGTCACCTAATCATACCAAGAAGGAGAAATTCTTATTGAAAGCCCCTCTTCCTCGGGAACAATACAGTTGTCAATATTGTGATTATGTAATATTATTTGTGAATAATTAATTATTGATTTTTATGATGAGGAAAATATCTATTTTATATGGACATAGATGGAGAAAATTTTTAATGTGACAATTGTTGAAAATTAAAATTTTATCTTTTTCTGATAAAATAATTCATTTAAATATATTATTATATTTTAATAATATAATAATGGTGATATTTTTACAACGAATGTGGGATATATGAGTATACGAGGAGGAGGAGTATTTTTGTTGCAATAAATGTTTAAAACATGGTGATATTTTTACAACGAATGTGGACCCCATTTATTGACTGAAATTTGATTATAGCCTGTAAAATCGTCCGTTTGTGGATTTCGGTCAATTTCTGTTTGGAATTCGGAAAAACTTTCTTCTGTAAAGTTGTAGAGAATTGAATTTCCTATAAAAACTCGTGAGATTCGAATTTTCTGACAAAAGGGCTATTTATTATGAATTATTGAAGTTCCGGATTAATTAATTATTATTTTTTGGAGTTTTAAATTAATTAATTATGAAAAACGTTTTTGTAAGTTTTGTAAGGTGAGATACTTGTGTTGCTGAAGTTTGAACAAAAAAAAAAGGGGGTAGGAATTCAAATTTATTATATTAATAATTTATTAAATTTTCTCTTTGGTGTTCTAAGTATTTTCCTATAAAAGGGTGCTTAGGTTAGAATTGAAAATCACATCAGAAATCAAGTTTTCTCTCTCTATATTATCGAGTTTATTCTTGTGAGTATTTTGAGTATACTTTGAGTATTGTTATACGGTGCAAGTTCGCCAAATATTATTCCAAATGTAAGATCAATCTTGCTCTTTTGAGTAAGGGATAGTAAGGGATTTTAAGGTTATTATGTTTTTAGTTTCGAAATTTTTTCTGAACCTTCAAAAATTCTGGAAAAATTTGAAATGTTATTTTGATGAGTTTTAGAGTGTGTCCAAAAATGGCAATTTTTGGATGTATAGATTAGAGTTATGGATTTTATGAGAAAAAAGATTTTAAAAGTAACTATTTATAACTCCTTGTGATTAACTCCAAAATTGATGAAATTTTTATTGGGAGTACATCTATATAATATCAGTATACCGTGTAAATTTCAGAATTTTTGGATAAAAGTATAATTTATGATAAATGTTTAAATATTCGGTGGTTTTAGCCATATGAAAAATAGTAAATGAATTTTTAAAATTTAGAGAAAATATATGTTCAATATGGGACTATGTTATGCTAAATCCCAGAAAAGAAATATTTTTGGAACTGATTTGGTATTTTTCATGAAAATATTCTAGTTATGAGTAAATGAATTAAATATGTTATGTGAAGTAAGAAAATTGGAAAATATGATTTTATGGCTTGAGAATCATATATAGAGGTATATGCAGATTTTGATGAGGGTTTTGGTTATTGGTGATAAAATCTTATGAGTTTGGCATTTTATGATGATTAAATGCATTAATTAGTAAAGTATAAACAATTTAATTAAATTGTTTATAAGTTTTAGAAATGATTAAAATATTATTGTAATATTAATAATATTAGATTATGAGATTTTTAAGTGATTTATAACATTTGGATTAAGGTGTTATAAATATAGATATGAATTTTATTATGAAACTTTATCTTTTCGTGTCGAGGTTACTATGCACGTATACGGTACTATGTACGAATACGTGGTACTATTCACAACAAATTGGTTTCTTCTTTGACCAAATTATCGTTGATTTATGAATCTTACTCTTGAAATTAAAATCATGTTTTGATTATATTATTTTTATATAACATTCTTATAACCCTAATGATAATATTTCTCTTTGACTTGAGTGTAAAGATGGGTAGATTATTGGTATGATCGTGACTATAGGTTCTCTTTGGCCAGTAGTGCAAAAGTTGAATTGTTGACTGGTATGATCATGACCATTGAATTTACAATTGAATATTTTTAGCTTAAGTGCAAAGGTGAATTGATCAACATGGTTATAATTATTGTTATATAACTTCTGAAATGATTATGTATTTCTTTGATATATGAATATCTTTGGCTCGTAGTGCAAAGATGACTTGTAGATTAATATCTTAGCCTGTAGTGCAAAGATGAATTATTGATGAATATCTTTTGCTCGTAATGCAAAGATGACCTATTGTTGAATATCTTTAGCCTGTAGTGCAAAGATGAATTATTGATGAATATCTTTGGCTCGTAATGCAAAGATGACCTATTGTTGAATATCTTTAGCCTGTAGTGTAAAGATGAACTGTTGATGAATATCTTTGGCCCATGGTGCAAAGATGAATTTATTAGTATGATTTTGAACAGGAACTGTGATTTGGTATAACCATGATATTTGATGTTTCAGGTAAAGACAGGTGATGAAAATTATCTTCGTCCTGGATGAGAAGAGGAATTTAGAATCACAATTATGATTATGAGTTATTCATATGATTGTGGAAAGGAACTGTTGATTGATGTTACAGGGATAAAATATTGTTGGTGAACTTTTAACGTGGAGAAGACAATAGACTTTATAGTCTATTTGACTCTTTTAATGGATTGCTCGTTCCGCTGCAACTATGGTTGAAAAGTTTTATCATCTACCATATGTTCTAAATCTCTGATTTATTATTGATGAAGACTATTGATAATTTATTTATCTTTAGTCATAATATTCTTTTATCGAGCTAGTTGTGCTCACCCTTTTGTTTCACAATTCCTTTCGTGTAATAAAAGTGTAAATTTGGATCGAGCGGGAGATAGCGAGGAATAGAATGGTGGTTTATAGATGTTGAGGGTGAGGTGAATTTAACTTGGAAGGGTGTTTTGCCACTATCATACAAGATGTCTAATGACATACAACCTCGTGTCATCATAAGACATGGTTGTGCTCATCCACTTCCTGAGTATATTTACAAGCACTACCTATATAATCATGGTGTTTGTTTGGAGTATAATACCCAATTAGAGGCAGTGGATATAATGATATGTCAATAGAAGACTCACCATTGGGAAGAATATGATAGTAATCTTCTCGTTTTTCTTTGGGGTCTATTGGGTCAACCAAGGATAATTCTGTGGCCATATGATATCTACCATAACCTAAAAGCATGGCCTCCCATGTATGAAGGTTTCCTTGAGAACTTCCCAAAGATTCTAATTTCTAAAACAGTTTTTGACTATACCTTTATGTAAGGTGTCATTGTGACGTACTTCTGATTCGGTATATATTTGTATCCAAACTCACAAAGATATGTGTTGTTGTATTTTGCACGACAATTGTTGTAATAAAGTTGTAGTTGTTTTCCGTACTATATATTTGGCGACTCGAATGGGTTGGATGGAATGGACCTATTTTGGGGCGTTATAATTACTCCATTCCCCGACTTCGTCCCAAATTATGTTCTCATTTCTGAAGAGAACGAAGGAAAGAAAGGGTGAGCTCAACTAGCCCAAGAAGAAATATTATGACTAAGATAATGCGTAATAAATTATCATTAGCCTTCAAATGTTGTTAAACCGATAAAATACAATTGACAACCAGCTTTAATCAGCAATGAATATGCAATCCATTAAAAGAGTCAAGTAGAGAATAAAGTCTACTATCTTTTATAATTTAAAAGGTTTTCATCAATTTTTATCACTGAGACTCAGCTTAATGAATAAACCACAATATCTAATCATCCTCGCATTTATGGTCAAGGATTTTCATCAAATCATCAATGGTCATGACTATACCGAATCACCCCTGGTCATAATCATACCAAAAACTATCCATCAAAGCATTACAGGCCACTGAAGACTTTTATCACATCATTTATAGCAGATCATGATTATACCGAATGATCCCTGGTCATAATCATACCAAACGTAAGACATAGATAACTTTCAACATAATATAACATGAGGATGATGACAATGACATAATAATTCAATAAAACAAGTTCAAGAATTAATTTATCCAAGAACCAATAACGTCCAAGTTGTCAACATGATACTTCTTTGTAGAGTAAAATTCAAGAATGCTCAGAAGAATATTTCCATGAAAAATACTGGATGAAGCGCAAATATCAAGGATATTCCATTAATTTCATGGAGTATAGAAGTCAAAGCTTTAACCAACTGAGTATAATAAAGAATGGAATAACAACAGAAATCACCATGCATGCGGTACTTCGCATAGACAGGTTATTCCATCAGAATAATAATAAAGGAACCAGGTCAGGTGAAAATCACACCGACAGGATGTTCCAACAGAATAATAAGGAATGTAACAACAACAGAAATCACCATGCATGCGGTGCTTCGCATAGACAGGTTATTCCAACAGAATAATAAATGCGGAATAATAAATGATGGAACCAGGTCCGGCGTATAGCACAGACAGGATATTCCGACAGAAATATAAAGACGGAATAGTAAAATGGAACCAGTCCCACAGTAGATAGCACGTATACGATATTCCAATGAATAATATAAGAATGTCACCAAGTATAGGGTAAACCACGTATCACATTATGTATAGGGTGTCACAGATATCTGAGTTATTCCAATGAATAATAAAGAATGGAATAACGAAGAAGATCACCAAGTATAGGGATTCCACAGTATACGAGTTATTCCATTAGAATAAATAAGAATGGAATAACATAAGGATTTCACAAAGTATAGGGTATCGCCGCATATACAAAAGTTATGTATAGGGTATACCACTTTTACAAGTTATTATTCCAATGAGAATAATCTTGAATGGAATAATGTAAGTTCTCTTCATGAATAAGAAAGAAATAATACTCCTTACTATAATAATAATAATATCCCTTACTGGTATAACAAATAATATCCCTTACCTTTGAAAGAAGAGTATTCCGGCTGGTAGGGCGGGAATATACTTGAAGAAAACTTGTACTATCTTCTACGCTCAAAGATTTCTTAAACTCTAAAGAAATACGCTCGAGATTACAGAAGAAGAATTCTCTCTATAGTTTCTCTCTATAATTTTTCTCTCTAGAGTTTCAGTGAATTCGTAAGAAAATAATGAAGGAATGAGCTTCTATTTATAGGAAAATAGAATGCATAGTAATTAATCCATGAACGGTCCAGATTGATTTACTTTAATCTGACGGTCCATATTTAAAGCAAAATATTTTAAATAAAATATCATATATTCTATTTATATAAAAACATTTTACTATGCAAATACTATGCAACACTATGCAAAACACTATGCAACACTATGCATAATAAAATATAATATATTCTATTTATAGAATAACTTTAATAAAGTATTCTGTTTTATATAAAAAGATGTTTCTGTTTTATTACGTTAATAATACGATTAAAAAAAAACGTCATTATCGCTATAATAATTCATATTATTAATCGACAATAATGGAATCAAACTGAGTGACTTCTCACATAAGCATCAATAATCAATACCGTGTGCTACTATGCAACCACACGTATTACTGTACTTTTA
This sequence comes from Panax quinquefolius, assembly GCA_020205615.1. Lineage (NCBI taxonomy): Eukaryota > Viridiplantae > Streptophyta > Magnoliopsida > Apiales > Araliaceae > Panax > Panax quinquefolius. Next base: position 88,515,823 of record CM035171.1, on the reverse strand, counting down.
CTACCGAGTAGTTCAACAGTATCCACGGTAAAACTTCTGCCGTTATTTCACTAAAATATTTTTGTCGTTTTCTCAATCCGACAATAATTTACATTAGGGGTCCACCAATGATTGAGTAGTTGTACGAATATTCCCCTCGCTAAACCTAATATTCCCCACCAATCGAATATAATATAACCACTTGCATACTTTGAAAAATTTATAAATACTACCTACAACTATAATATTATCTCAAATTCACACCATAATATTAAAAAATTATTTCGACAAAATTTAAATCTTTATTGATAAAATCTGGGGTCTCACACTTGGCATACAACTTCTCTCTTCTCAACACTTCCAACGTTAATCTCAAATGCTCTTCTTGTTCTTCCTTGGTTTTCGAATATACCAAAATATCATCTATAAATACCACTATAAACTTGTCCAAAAACGGTTTGAACACGCCATTCATTAATCCCATAAATGCTGCGGGAGCATTCGTTAGACCAAACAACATAACCTAAAATTCGTAGTGACCATATCGTGTTCTGAACGCTGTCTTCGGTACATTCTCTGGCCTCACCTTCAGTTGATGGTAACCACTTCTCAAATTAATCTTGGAAAAGTATTTCGCTCCCTTCAATTGACCAAACAGATCATCGATCCTTAATTGTGACTTTATTCAGTTCTCTGTAATCAATGCAGAGCCGCATTGTTCCATCCTTCTTCTTCACAAATAACCCCGGCGCTCCCCACGGCGATACACTCGGTTGAATGTACTTCTTGTCCAGTAATTCTTGTAGTTGTATCATTAATTCTTTTATCTCTACTGGTGCCATTCGGTATGGTGCCTTCGATATTGGAGCGGTTCCTGGCGCCAAATCGATCACGAAATCAACTTCTCTATCTGGCGGGAGGCCTGGCAAATCGTTTGGAAAGACATCAACGAAGTCTCTCACTACCAGTATTTCCTCTACTTTCACATTCTCTTTACGATTGTCGACTATGTAAGCTAAATATCCTATACAGCCTTGCCTTAACAACTTCCTGGCCTGAATCATCGTCAGACAACTCGCTTGTCTAGGCGACTTGCTACCATAAAACACAACCTTTGACGAATCGTAAGGTTAATACGCTTCTTTGGAAATCAATTACGTACCGTGTAATTGAATAACGATCCATTCCCAAGATAAAGTCAAATTCTCAAAGTCGAATAGGGATAAGATCTACATTCATGATATTACCCTTAATATCCACTCTACAGTTCTTATGTACGTACTTAATAGGGATTATTTCTCTATTCGCAATTTCTATGTTCATGGGGTAATCCAACTCATCCTTAGGCAAATCTAAATCCTTAGCAAAGTCATCGGATATAAAGGAACAAGTAGCACCCGAATCAAATAAAACATAAGCATTAATTTTATTGATCGGAATGATACTTGACACCACATCACGAGACTGAACTGCATCCTGCACCGTCATATTGAAAGTCCTAGCGGTCGGTCGGTTGGTTGCGATTGGTCCTGTGATAGTCAAGGCGTTTCCACTACTGTTTCCCTTGTATCCTCCTACTCCTGCCCCTCCAGATCCTTTCTTAGGACATTCTCTTGCCAAATGATCTTTTGAACCACAAGTGAAGCAGGCACCCTTCTTTGGGTTAGGACAGTTAGGTGCTATGTGACCTTCCTGACCACAATTGTAGCACACTCTTTTTCCCTTCATGCAAATTCCCATATGAGCTTTCCCACAAGTCGGGCATGCTTCAATCCTCTTCTTCTGAACTCCTTGTTGATTTCCCGATGATGAGTCGTCATTCCACCTTTTCTTCTGATTAAAATTATCACCTCCTGTGCCACTTCCACTAGCCTTGTTATTTCCTTCACTTTCAGTCTTCTTCTTCTTCTGATCCTGATTGTACTTGGTCACCGCATCGCTTCCACCTTCAAATGAGGATGGCCTTTTCGATACTCAAAGAAACATGTTTAAATTGAAACATTGATACCTTGCTGTATACCCAGGGCTTCAGTCCTTGTTCTAACCGTCTCGCCTTTCTCTCATCCGTGTTAACTTGATACGGGGTGAACCTTGCCAACTCATTGAATCTAGCCGCATAATTGGTAAGGACATATTCCCCTGCTTCAACTCCAGAAATTGAACCTCCATTTGGTTCTGTGAGCTGGTCGGGAAATACATCTCGAAAAACATCTCTTTGAATCTCTCCCAAGTAATCACACCTTCACCTCCACGGACCTTGTTTGCTTGCCACCAGTAACTGGCTTCAGACTTTAGCATAAACGTTGCAAAAGCGATCTTCTGATCTTCTCTAACTCTAGCAACATTGAAAACCTTCTCCATTTCCATAACCCACGTTTGAACCTCAATTGGGTTCATGGAACCTTTAAACTCTGGCGGTCCTACCGCCTTAAAATCTTTAAATGTTGTATTTGGTGGAGCTTGAGGTTGATTATTCATTGCTCCAGCTAGCAAGTTAACCAATTGCTGAACAAGATTAGCATTGGCATTATTGTTGTTATTAGTAGATCCTTCTTGAGCTGGTTGACGTTGTTGTCTTCTTTATGGCGGCATAATTCTGTTAAAATATATGATTATTAGATTTTTGTTTATTTCTGTAAATATTTAAGGCATTACTCACCAATTTAACATAATTATTTGACACATTATCTCAAACAACTTGATATATATAATTAAATCAAAAGTTTTAACATCAAACGATAGCATCACTGCTATTTACATCAACTATCCTGAGATAAAGAGTCTACAGGATTTAAATATTAAAATATTCCTTTGTTCATAACTACATCGGAATTTACATCTAAGTACTAGATAAGTTTATCACATAAGAAAACAAATTCTATCACTGTCTGTAAAGGCGCTTAATAGCCTTGCTACGCTCCTCTTCCATGGTGCGAGACATCGTCCTGCGATCCAGCATGTACGATGGAAGTCCTTCGAACTGGATGGGGTACCTCAAAACTCGATCCTGGGCCTCATCCACTGCATTATTAAGGGTAGAGTACGTCTCCCCAAGCTTCGCCTTCTTTGCACTACCGTCCTCTTCCGAAGATCGAAGACGACGTGACTCTCTTTACCCAAATTTCCTCTGCTATGATCGACCTTTTCGAGCTTTCCTTCAGTTCCTTCTTCAACTTCTCTATCTCCTCGGTCTTATCTTTGGTTTGACCCTTCTCATGGACCAAATCCCATTCTACATTTCCCAGTCGTGAGTGAAGAGTCAAAATCTCCCTCTCCTTCTGCTCAAGAGTAATCTGCTTAATAATCGCCCATTCAGTCAGATCCTGTACATCATCTCGTAACTCTACGTTACGGTCGTATAACGCGTCGTACATCTCAGCATCAATGGAGTGCTGTGGAAACTCCTCTTCTTCCTCTTTAAATACCTCCTAAGGATCCTCCTCGGGATCAATCTCAGGTTCATGTTCCTAACCAACAACGGTGATCAACGAAGATGACTCCCTCTGTACCAACTATTCCCTAACGACATGAATGTCTCGGGGCTTCTCCTCTGTAGGTACTCGGGGTTCCTCCTCCCCAGCTCGACTAGTTCCTCCAACGTCCGACATCTTGACAACAATATTTTGAGTTTTAGTTACTAAGTCGTACTAGTGAGCACATAATTTAACATATAAGCACATAAAGTCTTTTATTATCTTTAATGAATTACAAAGATTCATTTCTTAGAACTCGATAAGAGTTTTACATCACTATATTCTTTCTATAAGGCTACTACCTAAGGTTGTTCCCCAACCTAAGGTTCATAACCTACAGCTCTGATACCAACCTGTGACACCCCCAAATCTGGGTACTTAAATTCCACGGGATTTGGTGTTCACTGTTCAAATATCATCTATATATCTACCCATAATAACTGCGAACCATGTAATAGATAGAAATAAAATCCTCCCCTTATGGGGTTACAACATCTGAATAATTACAATCCCAGGTCAAACTAACATTAAACATCTTTGCGGAAACATAAACAAATAAGTCTTAAATAACATCAAGTCTTTACAATAACATTCTTAAAATTCAATAACAAGTCTTCATCACTTAGCAGCTTTGCCCTTGCCTTTACTAGTAGAAGGCTCATCATACCTTTCGTTCTTAACTGCAATGTTATTATTACATGAGTGAGTCAGAAGACCCTCAAATTTTTATAAATAAAGATGAATTTTTTATAAATATTATTTTTGAATATTATGGAATAAATTTGATATAATGTTATAGTTGTGGGTAATATTTATAAATTTTGCAAAGTAAGCAAGTTGTTATAAAATATTCGCTTTGGTCTGGGAATATTCTTTTTGTCGGGGAATATTCGTATTTACGACTCAATCATCGGTGGACCCCATTAACGGAAGTATTGTCGTAGTTAGAAAACGACAAAATTATTTTTCTATAAAAATAACGGCAGAGGTGTTACCATTAAACCGTTGAACTACCCTAGTAGTAAAAGTAAAAGAATACGCGTAGTTGTATAGTAGCACACACGATATTGATTATTGATGCTTACGTGAGAAGTCACTCACCTATGCTCAATTATTGCTACAAGAATTCTTTGCATCATATCTCTTATATTATCGATTCAATTATTGTCACAAAGATCATCCGTATAATATGTTATAGTATTAAATTATTAATTGAGATGACAAGTTATAAATGATTAATAATTGTTGAAAGATTAAATATGTGTTAATTAAAAATAAAATGATTTGTGGTAATATTTATTCAATCCTCGATGTATATAAAGAGTCCGTTATGAGACGCTTGTGGTAAGTTTGATTATTTTATGGGGGCCATATGTCATCATCTAAGAGTCCTTCACAATAGTAATTACCTTTGTGAATAGTAATTACCTTTGTGAATAGTAATTACCTTCGTCAATAGTATTTACCTTTGTGAATAGTAATTACCTTTGTGAATAGTAATTACCTTCAATAGTAGTATTTACATTTGTCAATAGTAATTACCTTCTTCAATAGTAATAATTACCTTCGCCAATAGTAATTACCTTCACAATAGTAATTACCCTTCGCAAATAGTAGTTGTCCCTTCAATATTACCAAGAGTTAATCTGCGTTTCTTCTTGTTCCAAGGGTTAATTACCCTTCAAGAAATAGTAGTTGTCTCTTCAATATTACCAAGAGTCATTTTGACCCTTCATTAAGACCAAGAGCCACCCTCGCTTTTCTATAAATAGAAAGCTCATTCCTTCATTATTTCTTACGAATTCACCAAACTCTAGAGAGAAAACTATAGAGAGAAAGAAGAAAAGTATTTTGCTACTTCACTTTTCCAATATTCACTCTTCTAAGGTAGGGAATATTATTTGTTGTACTTGTAAGTAAGGGTGTTATTTTTTTATTCATGAAGAGAACTTCATTATTCCATTCTTTATTATTCTCATTGAATAACTCCGTAAAAGTGGCATACCCTATACATGACTGTGATATGCTAATACCCAATACTTGGTGAAATCCTTATATTATTCCATTCTTATTTATTCTCATTGAATAACTCAGATATAATAATCCCCTATACTTGGTGACATTCTTCTATTATTTTATTATTACTTGGAACATCCTCTTCATTATTTTATTATTCTGCTGAATTCATCCTGTTTGTGCTTTTACGCCGGACCGGTTCCGCTTTTTATTATTCTGTCTTTATTATTCTATTGGAATATCCTGTCTGTGTGTTTTACACCGGACCTGGTTCCGTTTTTATTATTCTGTATTTATTATTCTGTTTGAATAACCTGTCTATGCGAAGTACCGCATGCATGGTGATTTCTTTTGTTATTTCATTCGCTATTATACTCAGTTGGTTAAAATTTTGACTTCTATACTCCATGAATTTAGTGGAATATCCTTGATATTTGCGCTTCATCCAGTATTTTTAATGAAAATATTTTTCTGAGCATTCTTGAATTTTACTCTACAAAGCAGTATCATGTTGACAATTTGGACGTTATTAGTTCCCTCAATAAATTAATTCGTGAACTTGTTTTATTGAATTATTATGTCATTGTCATCATCCTCATGTTATATTATATTATCTTTGGCTTACGTGCATAGATGAACTTAGTATGATTATGACCAGGGATCATTCGGTATAATCATGGCTTGATATAAATGATGTGACAAAAGTCCTCAGTGGCCTGTAATGCAAATGATGGATAGTTTTTGGTATGATTATGACCAGGGGGTGATTCTTAAGATAGTCATGACCATTGATAATTTGATGAAAATCCTTGACCGTGGTAATGCGGGGATGATTAGATATTGTGGTTTATTCATTAAACCGAGTCTTAGTGATAAAAATTGATGAAAACCTTTTAAAACCTAAAAGATAGTAGACTTTATTTTCTACTTGACTCTTTTAATGGATCAGATATTCCGCCGCAGCTTAAACCGGTTGTCTATTGTATTTTATCAATTTAACATTGTTGAAGACTATTGATAATTTATTCGCATTATCTTAGTTATAATATTTCTTCATCGGGCTAGTTGAGCTCACCCTTTCTTTCACCGTTTTCTTCTGTGAAATGAGAATATAGCCGGGACGAGCCTGGGAAAAAGAGTGATGGTCCCAAGATAGCATTAGTAGTCCTCACTATTCTGTTAAATAAAGTGACAATAAATGTAATGAGGACTCCTTGAGTATGGATATTGTCTAAATGACAATATTCCTATTAGAACTCTCGCTTTATGTATTGTCGTATGTTACACGACGTATGTATAATTAAGTTTGTATTTGAATTTATGTACCATGTAAGTGGCGACCCAAGATGGGTGACGATACCTAATTTTGGGGGCCACAAGTTGGTATCGTAGCTTAGGATATGATCCTGGCTAAGATGCTAGATAAGAACTAGGAGGAGAGAGACGGGGAAATTCTTCGCTAGTATGACCTACCTAAGTTTATTTGTTATTTAATTGGTCTGGCACGAGTATAGGGATAATATTTGATATATTAATTAACCTCTTGTGTTGTAAGGCGGTGTTTGGAAATGGCAAATTAAAAAATATTCACAATGGAGTGAATGTGACCGCTAGACACCTTTAATCACTAATCGTGTTAATGCAAAGGTCGACGAGGAACAAATTAGAGATATCCACGTAGTGAATGAAGAACTAATTGTTGCACCCGAGCTAGTTGCAGAGGTAGCAATTGAGAGTAGGAAGAAGAGAGGAAGAGGAAGAAGAGGAAGAAGAGGAACCCGAGGAGAATTGGTTAGAAGAAATTTATGATCAAAACTTAGAATTACAAAATCGTGTTCGTGAGCTAGAAGAACAGTTGAAGAACGGCAAAACTATCAGGAAACAAAGGGATACAACAATTCAAAATCGGGTTACCCGATATGTGATGCTCGAACAAAATCACGCTTTGGCGGTGGTGTAAGATATTAAAGTTGGAATCGAGAATTTAAAAATCAAAGATCACCGAAAGAAGAAACAATCGAACGAAGGAGAATAGACGATGCATGGGTAAAAGTCGCACAACGCGTTGATAGTGTAGAAAAAGACGTCCATCCAATAAAGCCAAAATAGATGAAATGGACTTTGCTTTTTGGACAAAGAATTGGGAGAACCTAACATCAAATTCGAATTACCACATGTGCATAGCACAAACCCAATTCGATATGGATCGGAGAATAATGATTCAAATCATGGATCGTGAATGTGAAGAAGCACTTAAGGGTGGAATGTACCCTATAGTAAAGTCAAACTCTTAATTTAAGCGAGAGAGCGTTTATTTAGAAACCCGAACGGTTATTACGGGTAAATTTTATTATAAATTATTGCAAGTCTATACTTTATTCAATACAAGTTCTACCCACTTTTTATTCTACCTAGTTGTGTTCAATGTTTAAATTTGACTCAAAAAAATTAGACTTTGATTTATCTATCAAACTTCATTGGGAGAAACCTTCGTTACCTCCACCGCTTATTAATCTTGTTGTTTCAAATAAACACTTTCACGATCTTATCTCTTTGAAAATACTTGCCTTTGAGGTAATTTTTTGAAAACGATTGATTAACTACTTATTATTCTTTTTGTAAGGTTATTAGCTTTTATATTCCTAACCAACCTGTTATACTTAATTCAAAGTAACCAAACCCTAAAGTTAATCAACGTTATATCAAGCCATAAGTAAAGAGCCCCGATCCTTTCGTTGTTGACTTCCTTGTGTGGAATGCACCGCTTTGACTTTCTTCAGAGGCGACGCCGTGAATGACGATGACAAGTTGATAGGTATCATTGTGAGGTGCTATCTAGGTTAAAGGATGTAAGTCACAGTTGGTATCAATGTAACGTATTATCCAAGTCTTGGATAAGAGTAGCGCTTTGAATGATATTTCTATCATTAATAAATTTCTTGACGTATTCTTGAAGATTTCCTAGCCTACCCTAGAGCGTGAAATCGAATTTTGTATCGACCCCAAAGACAAAAACCCATTTCTTAAACCCTCAAATATTTCTTCAACTAAAAGGATCTGCTTTACGAGGATTATGATGAAAGTCATAATAAAAGCATTGGACTAATGAAAATCATGGGTATATGAAGTATTAGTAAGTGTTATGATGAGTTATGTGGTTATTATGTGAAAACATGAAAGTTTCTTAGAAATCACAAAGGGTTGAAAAATCGATTTTGGTAAAACGTAACATGAAATTCAATCGACCATATTTCCTATTATATTTTGAATTTTTGAGTGTGGTCAAGTCCTAGAGTTAGATCTATGAGTTTTGTAGCTTATCCAAGTGGAATCACCGAAAAGGTGCTGTAGATTTTCGTGTGGACCTAATTTAGCAAAAGAGTCCAAAGTCTGCAAATTACAAAAACGCTAACGCCTAGAAACTTTAAGGGCTGTTTCGGCCACTAAATTTATGTGAAAAATTCTGGCCTTTTGGGACATGAAATATATATTATAAAAAGTACCTCCTGTCCAAAAATGAGCTCATTCTCGACTTAAAATGAACAAGTTATGACCATTTCAATATTTAGGTTTTTTGACTTAAAATGCTATAACCGGAGTTCTATAACTCCGATGACCATGAAATTTAAACTAGAGGCTCACATTAACATGTGTAAGGTCCTGCCAAGATTTGGGAATTTTTGAGTTAAACTTGAGGTAGCTAATTTCTTAAGGAATTAATTAGAAATTGATTTTGAAAAATAGTAAATGAATTTTAAAAATTCGAGAAAAATATATTTTCATTATGGGACTATATTATGCTAAATCCAAGAAAAGAAATATTTTTGGGACTGATTTGGTATTTTCATGAAAATAGTTTAGTTACGAAACATATGAGTTAAATATGTTATGTGAAGTAACAAAGTTGAAAATAGGATTTTATGGCTAGAGAAACCTATATAGTAGTATATGCATATTTTTTTGATGAGGGATTTGATAATTGGTGATGATATCTTATGAGTGGCATTTTGAATGATTAAATGCATTATATGGTAAAGCGTAAACAATTGAGATAAATTGTTTATAAATTTAAGAAGTGATTAAAATATTGTTATAATATTAATGATATTAGATTATGAGATTATTAAGTGATTGATAACATGGGGATATTCTTGAATCTCGGATAAATTATATTATAAATGTTTAATATTTATCCTTTATCTCATTTGATTGATTCTTTATATCATTATCCTCATGCTTATATCAGGTTGAAAGTCATCCGTGGCTTACGTGAATAGATGGACTTGGTATGATTATGACCAGGATTGTTCGGTATAATCATAACCGTAATTGAAAACACGATTATCTTCGTCAGTAGTGCATGGATAATTTGTGGTCGTGATACTAATGAATACATTATCTTATCTAATGAATATTATCTTCGTCGTGGATAATTTGTGGTCGTGATAAATACACGATAATTGTGGTCGTGATACTAATGAATACTACACGATTATCTTTGGTCGTAGTGCATGGATAATTTGTGGTCGTGATACTAATGAATATCTTCGGCTCGTAGTGCGGGGATGATTCGATGATATGGATTAATTATCGAAATGAGTCTCAACAATGAAATATTAATTCATGGATGTGGTAAAAGTCATCTTCGTCAGTAGTGCATTGATAGACTTGGTATGATTATGACCAAGGATTATTCGGTATAATCATGATCAGTATTGAAAACACGAATATCCTCGGCCAAGAGTGCATGGATAATTCGTGGTCGTGATACTATTAAGTCGCTGCGTCTCAAAGATTATTGGTTTTACAGCTTGTATATCTTTGGCCCAGTAAGGCAAAAGATGAATTGTTAATGAATATCTTCGCCTGGATTATAAGATGAATTTAATATTTTAACGATAAAGGTATTCAAGGTATCCTCACCTCTTTATCATATCGTATCGCACCCTAATTTCGAGGGCTAAATTTCATAAGAAGGGAGGTCAGAAGACCCAAATTTTTATAAATAAAGATGAATTTTTTTATAAATATTATTTTTGAATATTATGGAATAAATTTGATATAATGTTATAGTTGTGGGTAATATTTATAAATTTTGCAAAGTAAGCAAGTTGTTATAAAATATTCGTTTGGTTGGGGAATATTCTTTTTGTTTGGGAATATTCGTACGACGACTCAATCATTGGTGGACCCCACAACGGAAGTATTGTCGTAGTTAGAAAACAACAAAATTATTTTTCTATAAAAAATAACTACAGAGGTGTTACCATTAAAACCGCTGAACTACCCTTAGTAAAAGTACAAAGAATACGCCAGAGTTGATAAGAGTAGCACACGATATTGATTATCGATGCTTACGTGAGAAGTCACTCATTTATGCTCAATTATTGCTACAAGAATTGTCGCATCATATCTCTTATATTATTAATTCAATTATTGTCACAATATCATCTCGTATAATATGTTATAGTATTAAATTATTAATTGAGACGACAAGTTATAAACGATTAATAATTGTTGAAAGATTAAATATGTGTCGATTAAAAATAAAATGATTTGTGGTAATATTTATTCAATCCTCGATGTATATAAAGAGTCTCATATGAGACGTTTGTGGTAAGTTTGATTATTTTATGGGGGGCCCATATGTCATCATCTAAGAGTCCCTTCACAAATAGTAATTACCTTTGTGAATAGTAATTACCTTTGTGAATAGTAATTACCTTCATGAATAGTATTTACCTTCACCGATAGTAATTACCTTTTCAGTAATAATTACCTTTGTGAATAGTAATTACCTTCATCAATAGTATTTACCTTCGCCAATAGTAATTACCTTCTTCAATAGTAATTACCTTCGTCAATAGTAATTACCTTCGTCAATAGTAATTACCCTTCTCGCAAATAGTAGTTGTCCTTCAATATTACCAAGAGTTAACTCATCTTGTGTTCCAAGGGTTAATTACCCTTCAAGAAATAGTAGTTGTCTCTTCAATATTACCAAGAGTCATTTCAACCCTTCGTTAAGACCAAGAGCCACCCTCGCTTTTCTATAAATAGAAAGCTCATTCCTTCATTATTTCTTACTTAATTCAATCAAACTCTAGAGAGAGAAACTATAGAGAGAAAGAAGAAAAGTATTTTGCTACTTCACTTTTCCAATATTCAAATTTTCTAAGGTAGGAATATATTATTTGTTGTACTCGTAAGGGGTGTTATTTTTTTTTATTCATGAAGAGAACTTCTATTATTCCATTCTTTATTATTCTCGTTGAATAACTCAGTAAAAGTGGCATACCCTATACATGACCTGTGATATGCGAATACCCTATACTTGGTGAAATCCTTATATTATTCCATTCTTATTTATTCTCATTGAATAACTCAGATATGCTTAATCCTATACTTGGTGACATTCTTCTATTATTTTATTATTCCGCTGGAACATCCTGCATCAGGCTTTACGCCTCTGACCGGTTCCGCCTTTTTATTATTCTTCATCTTTATTATTCTATTAGAATATCCTCGTCTCGTGTTTTACACCGACTGGTTCCCATTTTATTATTATTCGCTTTTATTATTCTATTGGAATATCACGTCTGCATATGTTTTACATTTACCGGTTCCGCTTTTTATTATTCTTTATTATTACGCTGAATAACTTGTCTATGGCACCGCATGCATGGTGATTTCTTTTGTTATTTCATTCGCTATTATACTCAAATTGGTTAAAATTTTGACTTCTATACTCCATGAATTTAGTGGAATATCCTTGATATTTGCGCTTCATCCAAAGATTTTTAATGAAAATATTTTTCCGAGCATTCTTGAATTTTACTCTACAAAGCAAGATCATGTTGACAATTTGACGTTATTAGTTCCTCTAATAAATTAATTCGTGAACTTGTTTTATTAAATTATTATGTCATTGTCATCATCCTCATGTTATATTATGTTATCTTTGCTTACGTGCATAGATGAACTTAGTATGATTATGACCAGGATCATTCTAGTATAATCATGGCTTGATATAAATGATGTGACAAAAGTCCTCAAAGGCCCGTAATGCGTTGATGGATAGTTTTTGGTATGATTATGACCAGGGGTGATTCGGTATAGTCATGACCATTGATAATTTGATGAAAATCCTTGACCGTGGTACGTGGGATGATTAGATATTGTGGTTTATTCATTAAACCGAGTCTTAGTGATAAAAATTGATGAAAACCTTTTAAAACCTAAAAGATAGTAGACTTTTATTTTCTACTTGACTCTTTTAATGGATTGCATATTCCGCCGCAGCTTAAACCGGTTGTCTATTGTATTTTATCGCTTTAACATTGTTAAGACTATATTGATAATTTATTCTCGCATTATCTTAGTTATAATATTTCTTCTTGGGCTAGTTGAGCTCACCCTTTTTCTTTCACTGCTTCTCTTCGTGAAATGAGAATATAGCCGGGACGAGTCGAGGGAAAAGAGTGATGGTCCCGAAGATAGCATTAGTAGTCCTCACTATTCGTTAAATAGTGTGACAATAAATGTAATGAGGACTCCTTGAGTATGGATATTGTCTAAATGACAATATTCCTATTAGAACTCTCGCTTTATGTATTGTCGTATGTTACACTGACGTATGTATAATTAAGTTTGTATTTGAATTTATGTACCATGTAAGTGGCGACCCAAGATGGGTGACGATACCTAATTTTGGGAACAAGGTTTAACGATAATTGAATATTTAACTTGAATAAAATCTCAAAAGGTATACAATAGAATAAGTATTGTATAACAACATCATGCTTGAAAGATTAATAGGCTTTAATTTAATAAAACAGACTTGATCAATAATAATGAGAACTTGCTCAATGTAGAAAGGTGAATTCATCACTTATATAACGATAACAAGTAGGGTTAGAAAACTTGCCTCGTGCGTAGATTACACTTTAATTAAACTCGTTCCTTGATTTAAATCCTACATATCATTTACATTCATAATACCAGTCAATTATCACGTACTAGTCATCTCAAGTTTATTCTTTTATCTGACTCGAATTCATGACTATACTTAGTCAATTACTACACTTATTGTCAAAATTAAGACTTCACAAACAATAAGCTAACTATGCATTCAATCGTTCAATTCACACGTAATTGTGTTATGGACGTGTTAAGAATTTATTTTAACACCTCATTATATGTCTAACAAGTTTTTATGTTCCTTAGATTAAGTTAATAACACATTGCTAGACTTAAACATTTTAAAACTAATTTACGGCCATTACGCTAAGTAGGCGGCTGCTGGCTACCTGTTATCTTATCTCTTGGCGTTGCGGCACCGTGGTTCTGCGGGGCGGGACTTCAGTTCTGGAGTTGGCATCGCAACGCGAAACTCCAGATTTTGATTCTCAGTTCGCGAAGAACACAGAGTTCAGCGAAATAAACACTACATGGTCATTAATTTCACCAATTTTGCATACCCACATGCTAGAAATCACACATAATCATTACCCAACATTTATAGAACGATTTTAACCCATTAAAACACATAATTACATAATTAAAATATGTAAATTTCACTGTTCTTGATGTTCTTGAAGGTTTTGAAAACAAAACATGAAAATTATCACTACGGATTCGTTATAACACCGAATCCGTTCATTTAAAGTTTGGTCTCTTCGTATCAATATGCATAATAACATACAAGTGTAAATTTTACAAAACAATTTATGTTTGACATATTAAATTTACGTATAAGGGCCATATGACCATATTCTATACTCTGTAAATAATATACGTTATAAATTTATGAAATTGATGATATGGCTTACATAATATATATAATCAAATACGATATGATACATCATAAAACATACACAGCCCATAATCATTACTCCTTTCCCAATTACAGAGGTTTAAACAAAAACTTTGAAAGCCATTTTCATGAAATCTTAATGACGTAAAAAGATAAATTGGGTTTGGAGAATTTACCTAGAGTATAAAGTGTAGAGTATAAAGTGTAGATTTGTAGGCTTAGATGCTTTCTTCAATCACTCACTCTTAATCTCCTTTTCAATATCACAAAATCTCTCTGACAAATTATCTCTGTATTTCTTTGCTAGACTTAGAAAAAATGAAGAAATAAAGAAGACGCCGTATATATCAAATAAACTGACGCGTTGTGGAGGTCAGTTACCCATCATGGGTTAACTGCCCTCAACTTCCACTAATGCCATGTTTGGCTAGCCTTAAAAAGGCTTATACTCACTTAATTTAATTAAACTTTTATAATATAGTTTAAATCATGTCATACCCAATTCAAATATCTTATTTAATTTAATTTAATTAAAATATAATAATTTCTCATTAATCCACATAGTCACATAATTAATTTCTCATTCATTAATAATGTTAAATTATTAAATCTCTAATTAATTATTAAATTAATTAAAATAACATTAGACTTATTAAATATTTCTTTTAATTCAATAAGCTCACATAAATACATACTTGAATAATAAATATTCTTCATATTAATTTAATAAATATAACACATATAATTAAATTAATCTACCACAACTTCATCAATTAATTATTTAATCTAATAATTAAATCATCAAAAATATTTATTTAATTCAATAAATATTAAAATTAAATTACAAAAATCTCGTTCGTCACACACATTACGTAATATTGCTACATTCACTAAGACTAACCTACATAAGACTTTTTGTATGGATATAATTGGTCCAATAACCCGTTCAAAATCCAAAAAGGCAACGAGCCTACAACCAAGCATGGCTTCATCTGGCCAGCCTAGTCCTACTCATGTCTCTTGCTAGGAGTTCGAAGGACTAACAACCAAGTTACAGAGATGGTTATTTTGCTTAAAGAACTGCACAAGTCCACTCAGGGTCCACAAATGCCCATACATACAGAATCCTCTGCACAGGGAGGAACTTAGGGACCGGACAAAGAAATTCCTATACCTGAATCTCAGTTGGACAAAACCAACAAAACCCCTGAAATCACCCCTCTTAAAGAAGAGCATACACCGGTTCCTTCATCTTCAAGGTGATTGCCTACAAGAGCTAGATCTATACAGACTTCAGTAAGGGTTCCTGCCCATGTGATGATTATGTTATTCCCTAAGCCAATACCGGTCAATGGAAAAGAAGTCTTGATATTGGATCCGGAGGCGGAGGAAAAGGATCGGAGGCTTAAACAGGACATTGTCAGGCGCTTATCAAACATACGCATCATAGTCCATATGGACAATACAAACAGAGATACCCCAGATGATGATTGTCCAGTCATCATGGTCATCATTCGGGAAAAGGAGGACGATAACAGCCCCTTCATCACAGCCGTCCACCAGGACTTGGCAATTGGAGCAGTACTCCTTGCATTTGCCGACGAGGGTAAAAAGGGAAGAAACTCTCTCTGCCTTGTAGATATCAATACCTGCTTACTTTTTTTGTATAGTATTAGCAGTTATTTTTGTCATTACATGCTAACACTTTGTATGATTAAACAGTTTCATATATTAAGTGAAAGCATTTTGTTTCAAGACTCTAAAGTTAGATGTGCCTAAACTTGTTGATGAGGTACCTATTCTCCACAAGGACTGTAACTTTGATGTAAAGTTGGACTCAGACTTAATGGAAATACAAGAGGACTATGAGATACCTCATGAGATCAAAGAATGGGTCGAAGACAAACCCAAGTCAAATCTTGATCAAACAACCTCTTTTAACCTCTGAACCTTAGAAAACCCCAAACAAATCTAGTATGGTACGGACCTCACTCCAAACCAAAGGAATGACATGGTTACTCTATTGACCATATTCCAGGATGTGTTTGCATGGTCTCACGAAGACATGGTTGGTTTATCCACTGACATTGTCATTCATCGCCTTCCCATCAAAGGAGGATTCAAGCCAGTCAGGCAGAAGCTTAGGCGATTAAAACCTAAGTGGAGGTTAAAAGTTAAAGAAGAAATTTTGAAACAATTTCAAGTCGGCATCATCATGGTGTCAACATACCCTGAATGGCTATCCAACATAGTCCTCGTGCCGAAACCCGGAGGAGAGGTGTGAGTTTGCGTGGATTACAGTGATCTGAACAAAGCTTGTCTTAAAGATAGCTTTCCCATCCCACTCATCCACATACTCATTGACAATACAACTCAGTATGACATGTACTCCTTTGCGGATTGCTTTGCGAGGTACCATCAAATCATGGTTGCTAAAAAGGATCGTGAGAAAATTGCATTCATCACTCCTTGGGGAACCTTTTGCTACAGACGATTGTCATTCGGCCTCATCAATGCCGGAGCTACCTATCAGTGAGCCATATGGCTCTTTTCCACAATCTAATGCATAAAAAATATTGAAAAAAAAGAAAAAAAAACTCTTCAGTAGGTTGCGTAAGTACAACTTAAAGTTGAATCAAGCCAAGTGCGCCTTTGGCGTCAAATCAGGCAAGTCGCTAGGTTTCCTAGTCAGCCACAAGGAGATTGAGTTGGATCCCACCAAAATCCAAGCCATCGCAGAAATGCTCATTCCTCAGACAGGGAAGGAAATACGCGGATTTTTGGGAAGAATCAACTTCATTAACAGATTCATCTCCCAACTCACGGCAACCTGTGAGCCGATTTTCAAGTTGTTAAGGAAGAACTCCTCCATGAAGTGGAATAATGAGTGTCAAAAGGCCTTCCTTACAATTAAAGTATAGCTAGTCAACGCTCCTATTTTGGTACCACCCATGAATGATGTTCCCTTGTTTATGTACCTGACCATCAATGATAATGCCATGGGCTGCATGCTGGGACAGGAAGACGATAGAGGCCAATAGCGATCTATCTACTACCTCAGCAAAAGGTTCAGCAACAGTGAACACAAGTACACTCTGATTGAGAAAAACTTGTTGTGCTTTAGCATAGGCTTCCATGAGGTTACAACATTACCTCCATGGTCACACAACCCATCTTATATCCCGCGTGGACCCTCTCAAGTACGTGTTTAGTACACCCATGCTGAATTTCCGACTGTCCAAATGTTAGTTTATCCTATAACAATTTGACATCATCTACGTGGCGCAAAAGTCTATCAAAGGTCAAGGAATTACAGATCAACTGGCCACCACACCTTCAGGGGATTTCAAACCCTTGGAAACATACTTCCCTGATGAAGGGGTAATGACAGTTCAGCAACACCATCGATACTGTGATGCCCCTAAATTCCGACCTCCACTTGGTCACCCGAATTCGGTTCATCACGTTCTCAAAGTATTACCATAATAACTAAAATCATACATTTGCAACGAAAGATCTAATTTATAATAATATACAATGATTTATTATAATTATTACCCCAAGTCTCGCAACCTACAGTACTTAATAGATTACATAATAATATCGAATAAAGACTTAGTACATAATTCTACTTAAGTTTAAACATAGTCTTAATACAACATGATTAATTTAAACATAAAGGGACAAGCTAGTCGGTAGCCTTTCCCTTTCCCTTGTCTTTCCCATATACACCTCCATGTTCTGCCTTAACTGAAAGGTTAAATAAGCAAGAATGAGCACAAATTGCCCAACAAGTAATATACAACAAGGGTATAGGATATATATATATCACAAGGTTTGAAATATCGAAGTGTCATTTCTAGGATAGTTCAAAGTGTCAGAATAATATCTTGGATGAGAAATATCAAAAATTCTTGGAATAAGAACGACAATTCAATATAAATCAACAGATATATTATATTGAATTCAACGACTATCAAGGTATCCAACTGAATAAACAATTTATACTGAACAGTCACTAAGGACTATTGAACTTCCACTAGAGTTACCAATATTAAACTGATAACCCAAAAATATCAAGTACTATAGATGATCAATCTATAATACTATACGTTATGCATAACACCACAATAATATTTATTCATGTGTTGGGGTTTTCAATGACATACACTCCCCTTACCAAAAGGGTTGTTCAACTCAGTTTTCAAGATTTCTGCACCACTCAATTGGTTTGGACAGTTTTTATAAACATGCATATAGTCTAGCCGAATCAAATGGCATCGACTCTTTCACAATATTCAAGGATAATACAGATCTTATCATGAATAATAGCTTTCACAAGGGTTTAACATACTAGCTCATTGGAACGAGAAAGTAATCTAACTTTTTTTTGAAACCCATACAGTTTTATGAATAAAAATTAATTTTCTCCACATAAATAATTTTTTATATATTATGGTGTGAATTTGAGATAATGTTATAGTTGTGGGTAATATTTATAAATTTTGCAAAGTATGCAAGTTGTCATATTATATTAGATTGGTGGGAATATTCGTTTTAAGCGAAAATATTAAATGCGACGACACAATCATTAGTGGACCCCTAGCGGAATTATTGTCGGATTGAAAAACGACAAAAATATTTTATTGAAAATAACGGCGGAAGTTTTCTGGTTGATCTTGTTGAACTACTTTCGGTAGTAAAAAATCTGATGTCTGGCGTTGTTGCGTAGTAGCACACGGTATTGATTATTGATATTTATGTGAGAAGTCACTCGGTTTTTGTTCGATTATTGCTACTGATAGTTCTTTGCATAGTATCTCACATTATTTGATTCAATTATTGTTGATTTAGAAGTTTTGTTTTATTCACGTAATAAAATAGAAACATCTTTTATATAAAGCAGAATACTTTATTAAAGTTATTACATAAATAGAATATATTATATTACTATTATGCGTAGTGTTTTACGTAGTAAAATCTTTTTATATAAAAGCAGAATACTTTATTAAAGTTATTCTATAAATAGAATATATTATATTTTATTATGCATAGTGTGTTTACATAGTGCTTTCACATAGTGTTTGCATAATAAAAATCTTTTTATATAAATAGAATATATTATATTTTATTTTAAAGATTTTTCTTTAAATATGGGCGTCAGATTAAATGTAAATCAATCTGGATAGTTCATGGATTAGTTTCTTATGCATTCCATTTTCCTATAAATAGAAGCTCATTCCTTCATTATTTTCTTACAATTCACTTTGAACTACTAGAGAGAAAACTATAGAGAGAGACTATAGAGATAGAAGAAGAAAAGTTTTACTTTTTCTTCACTACTCTTATATCAACTATTATTTTACGGTAAGGGATATTATTCTTTTGTATTCAAGAAGAAACTTACATTATTCCATTTCTTTATTGTTACATTGGAATAACTTTTGTATCTGTGAGGCTACCCTATACTTGGTGACATTCTTACTTATTATTCTATCTTATTATTACGTTGGAATATCATCACATGCATGCTATCTGTGGGACTGGTTCCATTTTATTATTCCGTCTTTATTATTACAGAATATCACATGCATGTATCTATCTGGCAGGACTGGTTCCATCATTTATTATTCGCATTTATTATTACATTGGAACATCACATCGGTGTGAATTTCACGACGACTGGTTCCGTTATTATTATTACTGTTGAAATAACGAATACATCTGAATTACTGCATGCATGGTGATATCTTTTGTTATTCCATTCGGTTATTATATTCATTGATTAAAATTTTGACTTCTATACTCCATGAAATTAGTGGAATATCCTTGATATTTAAACCTTCATCCGATATCTTTTCATGGAAATATTCTTACGAGCATTCTTGAATTTTACTCTACAAAGCGATATCATGTTGACAATTTGGGCGTTATTGGTTCTGGATAAATTAATTCTTGAACTTGTTTTATTGAATTCTTATATCATTGTCATCATCCTCATGTTTCATATATTATGTTGAAAGTCATACGTGGCACATAATGCATAGATGGACTTGGTATGATTATGACCGAGGGATTATTCGGTATAATCATGGCCGTAATATTACAAATGATGTGAAAATTAAAAGTCCTCATTGGCGTAGTAGTGCATTGATGGGCGGGTTTTGGTATGATTATGGCTATGGATTCTCTTGACGAGGAGCAAAGATGAATTATTTTATGGCATGATCGGGATCGTTGATGAAAACACGATTATCTTTGGCTAGTGGTGCATGGATAATTAAGTGGTGCGTGATACTAAAGAATATCCTTGGCTTTGTAGTGCGGGGATGATTTAATGATGTGGATTATTTATTGAAATTTGAGTCTCGTGATAAAAGTGATGAAAAACTTTTAAATCATAAAAGATAGTAGATTCTATTCTCTACTTGACTCTTTTAATGGATTGCTTGTTCATTGCAGATTAAACTTGATGTCTATTGTATTTTATCGGTTTAACATTGTTGGAGGCTAATGATAATTTATTACGCATTATCTTAGTCATAATATTTCTTCTTGGGCTAGTTGAGCTCACCCTTTCTTTCACTTTGTTCTCTTGAGAAAATGAGAATATAGTATTTGGACGAGTCGAGGAGCGGAGTGATGGTCGAGAGGATAGCATTAGTAGTCCTCACTATTTTGTGAAATAGTGTGATAATAATTGTAATGAGGACTCCTTTTGAGTTTGTATAATCTCTAGTAGACAATAATTGTATTCAAACTCACGGTTTATGTGTTTTGTCGTATTGTACACGCGTGAGTTGTATTAGTAAGTTGTATTTGAATTTTGTACCATGTATCTGGCGACCCAAGATGGGTGATGTATACCTAATTTTGGGGGCGTCACGATTTGGTATCAAAGCTTAGGGATATGATCCACAGCTAAGATGTGAGATAAGAACTAGGAGGGAGGCAGGGAATTCCTTAGCTAGTATGACCTACCTAAGTTTATTTGGTATTTAATTGGTCGATCAAAGTATAGGGATAATATGTGATATGTTAATTAACCCTTATTTTGTGGCGGTGTTTAAAATGGCATCCGAGAATGTTGAGATTATCAATGGAGCCTGAGGAGGCCGTTGAGTCTCCACGAGATCGATAATCGAGGATAATGTGCAACGGAGGACAATACTCCTCATGAAAAATAATAACAGGTGAAATGGTGAATGATGGGATGGTCGGAGACTTTATGCATTCATACAACAACGGTGAAGCAACTCATGTCCAAAATGCGGTAGAAATCACGATAACTCTCGGACGGTCACCGCTAAGCGGTTTAAGGAGAAATTCATGCAATAACAGTGAAGGCGGCTCCACATCCATAATGCAGTGGAAACAATGGTAACCCACGGTTGGTTTCCGCTAAGTAGTTCAAGGCTGGGACCACCGGAGTTTTTGGGAAAGCGAAACCACTTAAAGGCGGAGACATGGATAAAGCGAGATTACCAAGATATTTGATGTCTTGGAATGCTCGAAGAGGAGCAAAAGGTTCCATTCGCCACCTTTATGTTGCGTGAAGAAGGAGATCATTGGTGGGAATCTATAAAAGCGTACCCGACTGGCCTTTCAAAGATGTCTTGGGAGAAGTTCGAGAATTATTCAACGACAAGTACTTTCTTGAAAGTATTAAATCACATGAAGGAGGTAGAATTCATCAAGTTTGGAGCAAAACAATATGGCCAGTAATAGTGATGCGAGGCTAAGTTTGCGGAGTTATCCGGTTTTGCATCCCATTTGGTCGATAATGAGGAGTGAATGGCGAATGTTTTTGCGAGGTTTGAAACCCGATATCGTCGATACCTCATTTCTCACAAACTTTGTTTATATTCATATGTTGTGAATAGGGCTCGATTATTGGAGCGCGATAATGAGTAAACCAACCAAAAGACGACGACCAACAACACGATAATAATCATCTGGGTGGCAGCGGTCATCGAAACAACGATAACCATCGTGGGGGGATATTATCATGCGAAGAATGGTAACCATTTCGGTGGTAATCATGGCGAAGATAATAAGAATGGACATTTTAAGAAGAAAGGTTCAACAATGATGTGAAGGCGTCGGCACCGATACCGTTTAAAGGAAGAAGAAACGCCCATCGGTCATTATGTTTCAAATCACGGACAAGAGGACACATCCATCCAAAGCTGCGCAACAATCCAAAGCGTGTTTTAATTGCGGAAGAAAGGTCACCTAGCTCGATTTTGTCGTATGGTGAAGTCAAGTCCAACCGGGATAGTGATGCCAAAGGATGTCCCGAGACAAGACAAAAGCCGGTGGTTTAAGAGAGCATTTTTTTTTTCTCGTGACGAGGAACTGAAATAAAATTATCACGGGTAAGTTAATCATAAGCTCTTCTGAAGTCTATCTGTGTTAGATACCGGTTCTACTCACTCTTTTATTTCACCTAGTTGTGTTCAATGTTTGTACTTAACTCAGGAGAAGTTAAACTTTGATTTATCTATTGAAACTCCATTGGGAGAAACCTTCGTTACCTCCATTTGTTTATAAATCTTGTTTGATTTAAATCGACACTTTCACGTTACTGTCGATCTTATCTCTTTGAAAATACTTGCCTTTGATGTGGTTTTTTTTTAAGCGATTGGTTAACTACTCATCATGTTTTTAAATAAGGTTGTTAGCTTTCATATTCCTAACCAACCTATTATGCGAATTCAAGCAACTAAACCACTAAATTCAATCATTGTCATATCGAGCCATAAGTAAAGAGCCCCGATCCTTTTGTTGATGACTTCCTTGTGTGGAATGCACCAAAGCGGACTTTACGTAGCGACGTCGTGAATGACGATGACAAGTTGATAGGTATCATTGTGAGGTGCTATCTCTGGGTTAAGGGATAGAAATCACGGTTGGTATCGATGTGACGTCTTATCCAAGTCTTGGATGAGAATAACGATTTTGAATGATATTTCTATCATTAATAAATTTCTTGATGTATTCTGAAGACTTCTTAGCCTACCCCCAGAGCGTGAAATCGAATTTTGTATTGACACGATCTGAAAAACCCATTTCTTAAACCCTCAAAATATTTCTTCAACTAAAATGAGCGTAACATGCGCCAAAGACGTTGACTCGAAATTTGTTGAAGATTACGATCGTCTTATTCAATATCATCGTGGAAGAAGAGCGAGCGTGGTAGGCGGCGTGTTGAGTAGAAGATCGTGTCGTTTACAAGTGCGATGTTGTTAACACAAAGACTCATTTAAGTATAACTTACAAATGATGAAGATAGAGTTAAAGACTACAGGGACCCACGTGAAGATAACGAATATCTGAGTAAAATCGACTTTAATCGATAAAGTTAAAGGCGCTCAAGCTACATACGAATCGATGAATGTGAAGAAGAAGGTTCAAGAGGCGTTATTCTAGAAGCAAGAGTTCTTTGAAGAGAAAATCTCAACCCTCGATTTAATTGGCCCATTTGAAATCCTCGATTGAGTAGGAACGTGGCTTATAGACTCGTTTCTACCGCTAAGTATGTCGGCGTGCTCATAACGTTTTTTAACGTATCAATGTTACGTAAATATGTGGATGACCCGAACCACATTATTAATTTAGAATCGGACGAGATAGCGGATGATTTAACGTATGAGATCTCGTGTTAAAATCTTGGATAAGAAGAATCGTATCCAACACTCGAGGTTATACCTCGAGAGTTAGAATCTAAAATGAAGTCAAGGTATCCTCACCGTTGGGCATACCGTGCATGTCGTCGTAAATTTTGAGGCGAAATTCCATAAGGAGGGAGATTGTGAAACCCAGTTTTATGAATAAAGAATTAATTTTCTCGAAATAATTTTTTTATATTATGGTGTGAATTTGAGATAATGTTATAGTTGTGGGTAATATTTATAAATTTTGCAAAGTATGCAAGTTGTCATATTATATTTAGATTGGTGGGGAATATTCGTTTTAAATAGGAAATATTAAATGCGACGACACAATCATTAGTGGACCCATATGGCGGAATTATTATCGGGATTGAGAAAGCGACAAAAATATTTTATTGAAAATAACGGCGGAAGTTTTACCGTTGATCTTTTTGAACTACTCGGTAGTAAAAGTGCTGATGTCTGGCGTTGTTGCGTAGTAGCACACGGTATTGATTATTGATATTTATGTGAGAAGTCACTCGGTTTTGTTCAATTATTGCAATAATAGTTCTTTGCATAGTATCTCACATTATTTGATTCAATTATTGTTGATTTAGAAGTTTTTTTTATTCACGTAATAAAATAGAAACATCTTTTATATAAAAAAGAATACTTTATTAAAGTTATTCTATAAATAGAATATATTATATTACTATTATGCATAGTGTTTTGCATAGTAAAATCTTTTTATATAAAGCAGAATACTTTATTAAAGTTATTCTATAAATAGAATATATTATATTTTATTATGCATAGTGTTTGCATTGTGCTTGCATAGTGTTTGCATAATAAAATCTTTTTATATAAATAGAATATATTATATTTTATTTAAAAGATTTTTCTTTAAATATGGAGCGTCGATTAAAAGTAAATCAATCTGGACCATTCATGGATTAATTCTTATGCATTCCATTTTCCTATAAATAGAAGCTCATTCCTTCATTATTTTCTTACAATTCACTTTGAACTCTAGAGAGAGAAACTAGAGAGAGACAATAGAGATAGAAGAAAAAGTTTACTACTACTTCTTACTTTACTCTTATATCAAGTATTATTTTACTGAAGAGGATATTATTCTTTTATATTCAAGAAGAGAACTTACATTATTCCATTTCTTTATTGTTACATTGGAATAACTTTTGTATATGCGGCTACCCTATACTTGGTGACATTCTTCTATTATTACATCTTTATTATTACGTTCCGAAATATCACATATACATGCTATCTGTGGGACACAGTTCCATTTTATTATTAAAGTCTTTATTATTCTCTTAGAATATCACATACATGCTTTCTGTACGGACTGGTTCCATCATTTATTATTTCGCATTTATTATTACATTGGAACATCCACATGGTGTGAATTTCACACGACTGGTTCACGTTATTATTATTACTGTTGAAATAACCGATCATCTCATAAGTACCACATGCATGGTGATATCTTTTGTTATTCCATTCGGTATTATACTCGATTGATTAAAATTTTGACTTCTATACTCCATGAAATTAGTGGAATATCCTTGATATTTGCGCTTCATCGATATCTTTTCATGGAAATATTCTTGAGCATTCTTGAATTTTACTCTACAAAGCGATATCATGTTGACAATTTGAACGTTATTGGTTCTGGATAAATTAATTCTTGAACTTGTTTTATTGAATTATTATATCATTGTCATCATCCTCATGTTTATATTATGTTGAAAGTCATCGTGGCACATGGTGCATAGATGGACTTGGTATGATTATGACCGAGGATTATTCGGTATAATCATGGCCAGTAATGTTACAAAAATGATGTGAAAATTAAAAGTCCTCATTGGCCCATAGTGCATTGATGGGCGATTTTGTGTATGATTATGGCTATGGATTCTCTTGACCAAGGGAGCAAAGATGAATTGTTTTATGGCATGATCGGGGATCATTGATGAAAACACGATTATCTTTGGCCCGTAGTGCATGGATAATTAAGGTGGTCGTGATACTAAAGAATATCCTTGGCACGTAGTGCGAGGGATGATTTAATGATGTGGATTATTTATTGAGCTGAGTCTCAGCGATAAAAGTGATGAAAAACTTTTTAAATCATAAAAGATAGTAGATTCTATTCTCTACTTGACTCTTTTAATGGATTGCTTGTTCCGCTGCAGTTAAACTTGATGTCTATTGTATTTTATCAGTTTAACATTGTTGGAGGCTAATGATAATTTATTTTGCATTATCTTAGTCATAATATTTCTTACTGGGCTAGTTGAGCTCACCCTTTCTTTCATTGTTCTCTTCAGGAAATGAGAATATAGCTGGGACGAGTCGGGGAACGGAGTGATGGTCCAGAGGATAGCATTAGTAGTCCACACTATTTTGTGAAATAGTGTGATAATAATTATAATGAGGACTCTTTTTGAGTTTGTATAATCTCTAGTAGACAATAATTGTATTCAAACTCACAGTTTATGTTTTGTCGTATTGTATACCCATGTTGTATTAGATAAGTTGTATTTGAATTAATTCCGTATATATGATCCAAGCGACCCAAGATGGGTGATGTATACCTAATTTTGGGGGCGTCACAATTTTAATACATACCCACATACATATTGTCACATAGATAACGTATTTATAACATATAGTTTCAATATATTTTAATCGCATTGCCTCATACAATATAATTTTATAAGACTTAATATATAGTCACACAATGTCACACCGCACCATATAATATAGTTGTATATGCACATAAATCGCTAATATAATATTATTATATTACAAACTTACTTATTTATGTTAAATAAATAAATCATGCACTTCATTAATTAATTAACATCAATATTAATTAATCCAACCATTAATTAATATATTTATGGGTTTCCATAATCATTATTCATCGATAATATTCTCATTACATTTATAGGTATATTGCAAATAATAATAATCGTATATTACGAATTAATTACCAAGTAACCCATATTCCACCACAATTAATTAATATTAATTAATGGATTAACAATTCCGTTGTTGGACATAACATATTGCAATATACTCTTATCATAAGGTTTCATCCATGTTACACAAATCACATTAATATCCTAAATCGTCTACGGTAAAAAAGTAACCATACTTCTTTGGTAACAATTGCAATTTATCTTCTTTGGGGTTTCATAGCAATTCCAGTGTTTAGGCGTATGTAATGTGCCCTAACAATGCCAAGACTGGTGCAGCTTCTACCCATGCCAGTTTTCAATGCTAACTTGTTATACATGACATGAATTGATCTCCACATGAGTGTTACTATGAGTCTACGAGTGTATTGATTACTTATACAAAATCACATGATCGACACGATTAATCCTCCTAATTCCCGTTTTAATTCACTTAATGAATTTTCTCGTTTTGCATTATGCCACACAAGCATTTCAAACTTTTCATTGTCAATTCACATTTCTTAATACGCATTGATTTAATACCAATCAATTATATTAACCGACTCATAAAACAATAACACTTATTTTCACATAAATCGTATTTCCATTAATATATTCATTTTATAATACGTGGAAATTTTTGGGTATTACATCCTCCCCCCTTATAAAAATTTCGTCCCGGAATTGCTACAAGATTACATAAATAGATGGGGATAATCCCTCATCATCCTATCTTCTAACTCCCACGTAGCCTCCTCGACATCGTGGTTACGCCAAAGTACTTTTACATAAGAAATAATTTAATTTCTCAAGGTTTACTCTTTCTTATCAAGAATTTGGACAGGAAATTCTTCGTACGCTAAGTTCTTCTCCACTTGAATGGGTTCATAAGAAATCACGTGCTTGTAGTCAGGCTTGTACGGACATAACACGGATATGTGAAACACGTTATGGATGTGCTTCAACTCAGGTGGTAGTGCAACTTTGTATGCTACTTCTCCCACTCGCTTGAGTATCTCGAACGGTCCTATGAATTTTGGACTCAGTTTCCCTTTCTTGCCGAAACGGATCTTTCCCTTCCAGGGAGATACCTTTAAGAATACAAAACTGTCGATTTCAAAATCTCGATCTTGCTGATGCAAATCTGCATACTTCTTCTGGCGATCTTGAGCTGCCACTAGTCCGGCCCTTATTACTGTCACCACGTCTGCGGTTTGTTGTACTAACTCTGGTCCGAGTATTCGTCGTTCCCCTACTTCGTCCCAACATAATGGCGTCCTACACTTTCTTCCGTAAAGAGCTTCGTACGGTGCCATGCCGATACTCGCATGGTAATTATTATTGTACGCAAATTCGACTAAGGGTAGGTGTTCATCCCAATTCCCTTTAAAGTCCATCACGTAAGTCCTAAGCATGTCCTCTAGCATTTGTATTGTTCGCTCACTTTATCCGTCTATCTGAGGATGATAAGCAGTACTTAACCTTAACTGTGTTCCCATCCTCTCTTGCAAGCTTTTCCAGAATTTTGACGTGAAATGCGGGTCACGATCAGAAACAATCGATACCAGCACTCCATGTCATGAAACAATCTCCTTTACGTACCGACTCGCTAACTGATTCAAACTGTAGCGGATCTTGATTTGTAGAAAATGTGTGGTCTTTGTAAGTCAATCCACGATAACCCAAATGGCATCTAATCCTTTCTGGGTGACCGGAAGTCCTACCACGAAATCCATCGTAATATGCTCCCATTTCCACTCTGGTATTTCCAATGGTTGTAGTAATCTACTCGGTCGCTAATGCTCTGCTTTTACGCGTTGACAAGTCAAACATCTACTAACACATTCTGCGACTTCCCATTTCAAATTAGGACACCAAAAATGTTGCCTCGTGTCTCGATACATCTTAGTGCCTCCTGGATGAACAGAATATGTCGTATTGTGTGCCTCATAAAAAATCTCCTCTCTCAACTCGGTTACCGCCGGTACCCACACTCTCTCTTCGAATCTTAAAATATTGTCTTTATCTATTCGAAATTTTTCTTCCTCATTTTTCGTGATCCTCTTCCTGATTTTCTCACACTCTCCATCTTTCTCCTGTGCTTTCTTTACTCTATCCAACAATGTCGGACGAGCTTGCATTGCAAAATCAGCCGTCGCCATATAAGCCGTCGCTGAAACCTATAGCTACGGTCTTTTTTCCTATAGCGACGATCAGACCGTCGCCCAAAAAATCCCAAAAATGCACATGAATTATTTTTATCGACGGTCAGATAATAGGTCTAACGACGGTATAGATGCTTTTGGCGTGAAAGGTATGGGTCTACGGCGACAGTCGTGGCCGTCAGTATAGCTGTTTTGGCACTAATTATTGATTTCCTATAGTGTATATGTTTTCCAGAATTTTAAAAATAATTGTTGTTATTGCACAATATTTCTTATTTATTTTACCTGTTAACAAGTATAATTACATTCAAACCATACCATCCAATCTGAATATAAAATTTAAAACTAAAAGAACAAAACAAATAAAGTCTAGTATTTAAAATTACAAATTAATATATAATATCATCTAAATATACATAACCATCCAAAATACTGTCAAAACAGTACATAACCAGTAGCACATTTAACATATTGTCAATAGCACATCTAACATATTTTCATCCAAAATAGTGTTACATCGATCTAACATATCTCTGGCAGCACGAGACATGTCATAGGTCCTCTATAGGATTATTTGATCCACTAATATCACCATTATCTCCTTCTGTGGATCGATCCTACAAATTAATTATCAAGTGAACTTGTTAATCCATACAAACAAAGTGATAGAGCAATAATTTGAAGTATAAGTGGAGTGAGAAAGCAACCCCTGATTGTTGGAATGAGCATTTGGAAATGACGATTTCTTCATAAATTCTGTCATGATTGATAATATTTCATTCACTTTCCTTACAGTATCGTCTCCTTTTTCCCGCACCTTTTTCAACTCAGCTTTCAATTATTGATTCTCACGTTGTATCTCATTATTTGTGTCGCGAGACCCCCAAGTGTTTGTAGCTGTGGCACCAACTCCACCTTGTCGTAGTCTACCATGTCGCTCCGGTCCAATCACTTGTGCAAGTATATAATTACATCTATATTGCTTTCACCAAATTGATTCTGAGTCTTCTTTAACTCAATAATTTTTTCCTGTGAAAATATACAAGGCAAAATATACATAACTTAAATATACAAGGCAGCTCAACATAACTTAAAAAAGAATAGCAATGCCACTGGAGTTCTAGACATCCATATATATATATATTATAATTTTATAACATAAGAATCAATCATCATCAGGAAACTTTTATTGTAGTATATTCTAGTAGTAACAACAACAACAGGACAATATAGAATAAATAGTTTTAAAACCCCGTTGTTTGAGGATTGATAAATACGTACCACATTCGAGGATGCTCCCGGTAAAATTTATTTATCACTTCGAGTGTGGGACTGTATATACATATCCGCTCGATCAATCTCTTTTTTATTTATTTGGTACTACAAATAAAACAAAAAATAGTACATAATTCAAGAAATTATACTCTATTCATAGAAGTCTAATACATGATTAACGACAAAAAATATTGAAATATCATCAGATATTACATATTCATGCTTCTTTTTTGGAATTGATTTAGTGCCCAACGTATGACCTACCAACAATTTTTTCCGATTTTCACAATTTTTTGTTGCTATATCCTGCATTGCATGTATTTATAAATTAATAATAATATATAACAATAAGTAAGAATTGATAATACATAAAATCAGAATAAACACAACCTGTGCATCATCAGTTAGCCAATAATCAACCAACGCAACCCATTGATTAGGATTTACTCGATCATTATTGATAGTATTCGCTATAGATTTGGCACGATCACCAGGCACAAAATTATTACTTTTTAAGTTAGACTTCCAATCTCTCCACCTATTGTTCATGATAGCCATCAATTTTCTTTTAGCATTGGGGTGATCTGTGGTAAATCGTTTCTATAACAAACAAATTTACACATATATTAAATTACCTTCAAAGTGCTTAATGTCAAATTCTATAAAATGCTATGATTAATAACCTGAATTGCATCCCAAGCCCTTGTCATGTTAGCCTCTGTCATATTGGACCATGTTGGAGTACTTATTGGAAAAAATTCTCCATTGCGAGCAAGACACCCGAGAAAAGTTGTTAACTTATTGGCCTCTCCCCCAATAGGTTGACCATTTGCATCATAAATTACTTTCTTGAGTGCATCGATATTTGACCATAAATTTTCTCACATCGTTGGTCCACACTTCCTTTTAGGTCAAGAACCTAAAAGAGAGGAAGAATCAAGATATATGAACTGAAATATAACATGAAGTTCAATAAATGTAATAAATTGAATAGAAATATAACATGAACTGAAATATGTAACTGATATATAACATGAACCAAGTAACTGATATATAACACGAACTGAGTAACTGATATATAACACGCTTTACTTGTACATTTGAGTAAGTAGTGCATAGTACCGATGATGATGACTCACAATGTATTGTCGTTTTCTAGTGGCCTTAATTGGTTTCCTTTTCAGTCTTGGCAGCCTTAATACAAGTGTGGTGTATCCTGCTCATTTTTCTCTTGATTCTGAGCTGCATAGTCTTATAGTTTTGTAAGAAGTTACACATAAATATACTAAATTAGAAGTACATTTTATTTGATTATCCATGCTATAAAAGGAGAAAATTGTGTTAGCGAAGACTGTAAGTGTACTCGTCATTATTACTTCTTGTAATTGTTGTTGATTATAAATAATTTCTACTTTATATGGCTATAGAAAAATTCCAAAATCTGTTAAATTTTGGGTACAACATCTGGTCCTGTTTATTCATGCTGAAAAAACCAGCTTGCAACTTCTATTCTTTGTAATAGACTTCAAGAATGCAGGAAGGCCATGACCATCATTTGAAGCTGCATATATCACCATACTTTTTGTTGCATTAACTAATTTAGAATTTTATCAGGTTGAGCTTAACAAAAAGGGGGGGGGGGG
Source organism: Panax quinquefolius (assembly GCA_020205615.1). Classification (NCBI taxonomy): domain Eukaryota; kingdom Viridiplantae; phylum Streptophyta; class Magnoliopsida; order Apiales; family Araliaceae; genus Panax; species Panax quinquefolius. Next base: position 88,483,814 of record CM035171.1, on the reverse strand, counting down.
AGATTATATGACACGGTAATGACAAATTAATATGCTAATCATTGAATCATCTTTTGGCGGTTCTATAAAATGCAGTTATCATATTTCCTTCGAACTTGAGAATTACATAAACATGCAAACCACTTATGATTCATCAAGAAGACTGTAACAATACATCTACTTTACTTCAAAAATTATAATAAAGAATCTAAAACTGAAGCTACAGTGCATATGATGGATTAAAAGATTTGAAAAACTCTAGATGTGGATCAAGAGACTTTTTCCTCTGTAGAAAGAAGATAATAATAATAATATTAAATATTAAAGTATGAATTTGTATGGTGACGTTGTCAGTTCATATATCATGCAAGAATAGTAATCAATGACAGGTGTATTCTACTTTAAATTAATACAAGTGTGGTGGGATACATAGCCATCTTAAAGCTCCCAGCCCATAACCATCATGCTCACTGCTACTGGTACCAACTGAAAGCCAAAATAAAGCTCCCAGCCCATAACCATCATGCTCACTTCTTTGGTATTGGTATATGTCTTTGCTGGGCCAAGACCTCCTTTCTTTTTTGAGAGATTCTTTGTACTTTATTCCTCTCCTTCTTGACCCTTTTGCACTAAGTTTTGGGTATTACATAACTAGTATATACCCGTATTGCAGAGAAGTACTACTTGGGCAGACTTAGAAGTCTAACTATGCTAAACCAAAGCTCAAGAGAAGCCCCCAATGGATGTTATAAACTGATGCAGCTGTCGTGGGCAGCAGCTGGGCTCTTTATTTCATGCCATCTTTGGCTTCTCATTAGGTAGTCTATTCATAACCCATTTTAGAATTTTATAGTTGGTACATCCATCTTCTAAGATAGTCTACAACTGCAGCTGTGTAAATTTTTTTAAAGAAATCAAACTTGTGTCAAATTTGACTTTGGCTCTGCATAGCAGTTAATAATATTGGGTCACATCGCTTTCAAACGACCTCGACTCTTTCCCAAGTTCAACACTTCATTTACAACGTTTTATAACCTTGGATACATAAGCTTGTTGGCATCTATTTTTAAGGGTAGTGCAAATGCCATAGCAGGCTATAACAAAAACTAAGGATTGCTTGACATGACACTTTTCTTAACATTATATAGGATGTACATATATAACCCCAACATCTAGAATTCTATTTTTAGCCAAAACAGTCCATTAAGGACTTTTATCGAATAATTAGTGTGCACAGTTTTTATACACAACCTTCATAGCCATTGGTTTGCTCTTTCATCCCACTTTAGCCTCCTTATTCCTCCACACAACCAACCTATCTCCTCTAATCCAGTTCCAGCCATAACAGTTTATAAAACAACCAAACTTCTATATAATCTAAAATAAACCCATGTAAAAGAAAAACAAGAGTATAAAAGTTGCCATTCAAGTGAAGAAAAAGAAGAGTGTAACAATTTCCTTCATGAAAATACAAGTATAAGTATAGATATATGCATGGTACCTTCAGCATTCTCATGAATACTTTCCTCCTCTGCATGTGGTTCATCTTCATGGATCTCATTATCTTCATTTTCATTAATTTTCGGGCCATTGGAACAGTTAGCACGAGATCTAGACGTTTTATTAGAAGCCATTAAAGCAACCTGAGAAACAAATATATGAATTCAGAATAGTAAAGAATATCAAGTCATAAAAAAGTTAGGTTTATTCTTGGGGTTGTATAAGGCAAAAACACAGTGAGCAATACTAATACATAAGATAGTCTAGATATTATACTAATACATAAGATAGTCTAGATATTTGCTAATAGTACAAGGAACACCAAGATATAATATCAAAAATAGAAGATATTATACTAATACATAAGATAGTCTAGATATTATATCAATAATGTGACATTTATCTTCTTCATTCTTCCTCATCTTCATTTTCCTCACTATCACCCTCCTCTTCATCTTCAGGACCCTCCTCTTCGTGTTTTTGTTCATCTTCGTCTTCGTAAGCATCTTCGTCTCCATTCTCATCTTCATCTTCATCTTCATCAACAGTATGTTCAATCATTCGTCTTTTGAAACGAGATGTATCAATTTGAGATCCTATTTTTTGCCCACTTTTAAGTCTTTTTCTTCCATTTTCAACTAATTCAGCATCAACATCATTCTTAACCCAATTTATGTTTTCAATATCAACTTCTGCAACTGGAGTGATGAATTCTTCATTGGTATTGGGCAACTCGTCACTATCAGAATCTACTTTATCATCTTCACATAAATCTCTCGGCTTTGTTCGTATAACCACATGCCAATTGTTATCCCTTTGATCATCAACATAAAATATTTGTTGAACCTGAGAAGGCATTACAAAGGGCTCATCGGTTGAACCAAACTTTTGATAATTTACAAGCGTGAAGTCATAGTCATCAGTTTTGACCCCTCTATCACATGCTAAACTATCATACCACTTACATTTGAATAGAAAAACTTTGCCAGATCCATAATAATCTAATTAAACAACATCTTCCAAAATACCAAAGTATTCAACTACATCTTCCTTAGGATTTCGGTCTCTAGTGAATGAATATCCACGAGTAGTTGCTACCACATATACCCCACTATTCTGCGTTCTCCTCTTACTCTCACAACTTGTAGAATGGAATCAATACCCATTTACCAAATAACCATCTCCTCTCCTGCCTATCAAATTTGGGCCAAATGCAAGAGCTTGAACTTCTTTTGAAGCATCATTATTCATAGTTGCCATCTACAAAATGGTAGCGATATAAGCAAATTCCATCCATTTATTATTAATAACCATTACAAAATTTTGCATAAAATTATGTTCACATAATGTAATACTTACATAATTCTTAAACCATTCTGGAAATTCCTTTTTCTTAGCATTGTCAATTTCCCTTGGCGTAAGTTTTTGCTTACGCTTTCCACGTAGTAACATATATGAATCTTGCTAAATACTACAAACATATTTTTTTTGTCATAGCTAGTTGGCTAACAAAATTTATTAATATTTTGAACAATAAATGTCATTCTTTATTTACTCACCTTAGATATGTCTCAACCTCGATGATAATTGAATACACATACAAAACGTGCACTCTTGACATCATCCCCACATAGAGTACAAACTTTTGGGACATTAAGAAATCGGCCTATGTTTCTGAATACAGATAAACTTGATTCACCTTGTTCGTATCTAGCTTCATTTCTTCCAACTCATTTCCATGCAGCATTGTTTTGACTCAAATATCTTGAGCAAAATGTAACACATTCTTTAGCAATATACCCTTCAACAATTGACCCTTCTGAACAATTTCTGTTGCGAATATACCCTTTAAGTTGCCCATGTATCTTTCAAAAGCCCACATTTGTCGATATTTCACATTTCCAGCTATCTTCACCTCTTCAGCAAGGTGGACACACAAATGTACCATTATATCAAAGAAAGCAGGAGGAAACACCATCTCAAGCTTGCAAAGTATTAATGGAATTTTCTTGTTCAAGCGTTCATAATCTTCCGATGTGTTATAGTTGGAACATAATTCTCTAAAGTAGTTACATAGTTCAATTATTGTTGAGCAGACATGTCTAGGCAAGTTGGTACATCGTATTTCTATTGGAAGTAATTGTTGCATTAAAATATGGCAGTCGTAACTTTTAAGACCTGATATCTTGCCCCCCTTCAAATTGATGCAACGTGAAATATTTGAAGCATATCCATCAGGTACCTTAACATTTTTCAACACTTGCAAGAAATCATGTCTTTCTTTCTTAGACTTGGAGTAGCTTGCAGCTGGTAAAAGGTACTTTGAATTGCTTGTTTGCACGGGTATTGGATGGAGCTCTCTTCTTATACCCATTTTCATCAAGTCCAATCGTGCTTTTAAATTATCTTTTGACTTTCCTTGCACACTCAACAATGCCCCAATCAGGCTATCACAAATATTTTTGGCAATGTGCATTCCATCTAGATTGTGGCGCAACAAAAGTGTCCATTGTAACGACCCCAAAATTCATACAATTTAATTCTCAACTTCGGTCGTTAATAATACATTCAACCTTTAATTTTACATCATTAAACGATAATACAACCATTAAAATTTGCGAAATAATTAAAATTTTCTATTACAAACTATCCTCATTCCCAAAACCTTCAACCTTTACATCTAAATATCTCAGAATCATTTTAATACTACAATAGTTTACATTCACAAAACAATATTACAATTCAACATTAATACATTATTCGAAACATTAGACATGGTTTACAAGAATAACAACTTAGCTAGGATAGTAAATCTTCATATATCACTTTTGATCCATAACAATCAAGTAGCACATAGCGTTACCTTCAATTCTTGAATCTGCAAAAATGGTTATTTGCAAGAATGAGCTCGATAGCTCAACAAAATCTAACAATTTTCATGCATCACGTAGCACATAATAACATGCTCAACATACAAGAATAATCATAAATAAACATAGCATACATGTTGTAGTTCACATAACAACTATAAAGATTGAGTTCCTTACTCAATCAACATTCGTAGTTCAATCATCATAGTCATAGATTGACTTTCACATTTCATACTTTTGACATATATAATACATCATACACTAAAATTTTAAAGCAGATCATCATCAAGTTCACATAGCAAAAAGGAACTGAAAGACTCGCCTTTACCGGCGTTTTACCAACACGCTAATACTTTGCGTCCTTGCACAACCTACACTGTATGTGAGATTGATAATAAATAAAATCAATACTCAATCTCATGGTCAAATTTATTCTAAGACCTTACTTTATCTTATTATCCTTTATAATGTCTTTATAGACATCTAACTATTTTATATTCAACTCGGTTTTATTTTTCATTTTCATCACCACACATGCTAGACTATCACACTTGTAGTTTAATGCGATGATATCACACCATTTTATTATACCACTTTGGTTTAAAAAATGCATATTCAACACATTGTTTACATGTTTAATTTTCCTTCATAAATCAAAAATTACCCTTTTGATTTCTTTCCATTATTATTCTTGTATTATCATCTTTTCATACTTAGATATCCAATATTAGCCATTAGTTAGACACTTTGTATACCAAAGTTTAGAAAACACTATTACTCTTAGGCATTTTATCGAGCACGTTATGTGCACACATTAACTTATCTCAACTCTTGATCTTAAATGGTTAATTATGCATAGAATATGATAACACATATCTATACTCATTACATATGTCAAAACATATTTTTAATCATCAAAATATATCATCGCCCAAAATCTTAATTCAAACAGAATTATAAAACTCATCTTCACAATTTCTTTAACAAAACGTTGTTTTCGTTTTTAACGTAACTCGTTCGTTACATGTCCGTTTTCGTTCCTTCTTATATAGAATTAACCCTTACTCAGTGTACTACAACCTCATCTAGGCCTTAAAGTCAGACCCTTATCCATCTAAACCAGATTTTGTAATTCATCAACTAGTCTACAAATTTTCATTTTCTGGACATCGTTACTAAACAATTTATGTCGGACATGATCCGGTCCATAAAATGGCTCAATCACGTGATTCTAGCTAGTAAACTTCCATATCTACAACTTTGCAGTTTTAAGTTTCTTCATATTCAAAACACACGAATTTATATGAATTTTTCAAAGTCAGAAACCGTAATGCTTTTGATTTTCTCGACATGATTATTTTCCTTCGGACCAGCCTTACTAAAACAGACATTGTAAGAAATCTACAAAGAGTTTTCATGTGATTCCACTTTCAGAATATAGCTTACTTCCATATCTTTGATTTGATATAAGGCTCACTTTCTAACTCATTATACCCAAAGAGGTATGAATTTCACAAGATATGTCCACAATTACTAAAAACCTACGAATTTTGTTCATCAAATTTTCTTTCCATCTCATTTTCTTTCTTGAATCCTCTTGTTTGATTCTTGATAATCCAAGATTAAACCAATACAAACAGATTAAGCATGATCTACTACCCTAGAACATAAATCTACCCAAAAAAATCAAGGATTAAAAAAGAGTTTAGAAGTTACCTTCTTCTAGCTTTTTTTTTTTTTCTTCTTCTTCTAGCTCATCTCAATTCCTCTATTTCTCTCTATCTCTCTCAATTTCTCAATACAACTTCTACATAACAATTATCTACATTATGAAGAACATAAAAATATAATTAAAACAAGGAATTTAGATTATAACTTTATTAGTATAAATTTAAGAGAGAGATGGAGATGATGATGATGGGGCTTGTTTTGTCTTCTCAAAGCTTTCCATTCTTCTTCTTTTTCTTCCTCTTCTTCTTCTCCTACAACTCTCTCTAACTCTCTTCTTTATTCTTTGGTTTGTTTTCTAAAACTAACATACTAACTTGTAGTATTTACATATAATATACAATACTAGTAATATATAATATATGTAACTCCTAGTAATTATTAGATATACTAATTACTAGTTAATACATAGGTTACACTAATTTGAAATTGAAAAGCCTAAGACCATGTTTGGCAAATACTCATTATTTTAATTAATCAATAGCTTAACATCAATCAATCTCATCAAATTGTCACATAATTATATTTACTTGTTAATTATAATTTTGTGTAACAATCATCATGATAACTCATCTAATTTAATTATCTCATTAAATTAGAACTATAACATAAAAATTATTATATTAATTAAATTAAATACTAAATATTCATTTAATTAATCGCTACACACTTAATTACATTACTCTATAATCAAAACAAAATTTATTTATTTAACTCAATAAATAATTCAATTAAATATTTATATATATATATATTAAAATTAATATATAACATTCTCTTCACATCAATTCACATATTTTACAATATATGACATACACATACTCACACCCAACATATCTCATAATTAATACTTTTATTTATAAAATTCTCATTTATAATTTCTAAAAATCTGGGATGTCACATCTGCCAATATGGCAATTCAAAGAAAATAGATTTCTTCCTCCAATTATGTTTTGAGTCATGGGGAATGGTCTTCGTGCTAGTGGGTGTCTTTCCAAAAGTGACATTAATGGCATTAACTTATTCAAGAATATCAAACCCTGATGGCACCACCGTAGCTTCACTATGGTCACATTCTCCGTTAAATCTTGGTGTATCAAACCTATAACTATGACCCGACTTCAGAAAACAACGATGCTCGATATAACATTCCTTACTTTTCAATCTACAAGAACGAGTGTTCATTTGACATGATGGACAAGCCAACTTACCTTTAGTGCTCCAACCAGACAACATAGCAAGAGCTGGAAAATCACTAATTGTCCACAACAGTGCAGCACGCATTTGGAACTTTGTACCAGTAGATGCATCATACGTTTCAACCCCATTACTCCATAGTATCTTCAACTCCTTAATAAAAGGTTGCATATACACGTCAATATCATTACATGGAGAGTTTAGACCAGGTATTAACAACATCATGATAAAATACTCATGCTTCATACACATCCATGGTGGTAAGTTATAAACAACAACTATCACTGGCCATATACTATACGGTGACCCATTGGTAAAAGGACTCATGCCATCAATGGACAGTCCGAGTCTTACATTTCGATGTTCTTGAGAGAATGTAGGGTACATTGTATCCAAATGGTTCCAAGCTGCAGAGTCAGCTGGATGACGATTCACTCTATCTTTTCGTCGCTTTACATGATGCCACGTCATGTATTTTGCAGTTTCTACATACATAAATAGCCTCTGCAATCTCAGAATTAATGCTAAATAACATAATTGCTTCACAGCTACTTTGCTCCTCTTGGCATTTGTATCTATTTGTGCATGCTCTGGTACAACCATCTCAATCTGTTTCCATCTTAATGATTTGCAAACTGTACAAGACTCTAATTTTTCATTCTCCCTCCAAAAGAGCATACAATCATTCTCGCATGCATCAATCTTCTCATAACCAAACCCTAAATTTCCAACTATTTTCTTCATTTCATAAAAATTATCAGGCAAGTTTGCAAATGCTGGAAATGATGACTTGAACTTACGGAGCAAACCATCAAAGGACACATCAGCCATTTGCTAACATTTTTATGATTGAAAAGCCATACAATGAATGAAAGGACAGTCTCCATTTCACATCCAGGATATAAAGGTTGATTGGCCTCTGACATGTACTTTTGGTATTTTGTAGCTTCAACTGACGATTCTACACCGTGATCCCTAAATATATCATTTATCATCTCAAGCATACGATGATCATCTTCGGATTGTGATGGTTCATCGTGAACATCATCATTGCTCACATCCCTGACAATCTCATCTTCACCTTGATGCACCCAATTCGTGTAGCCAAACATAAATCCATCACAAATCAAATGTTCACGAATAGTTGTTCGAATCTGGTATCTTCCATTCACGCAATTCTTACATGGACAAGGAATTCTTCCCGTGACCATGCCCACTTTTTCAAAACCAAAATTCAGAAATCTTTCTAGGCCTACAAGATATTCTCTAGAATATCTTGGTAATTCCATCCACCCCTTATCAATGATATTGTGTCCCTAATTAATTCAAATTGAACAACCATCCAATGTTAGGTACCAAACAAGAAGCATCAAGAAAGCATTTGGTACGGACAAAGAGAAATTGATGGCGAAATAAGATAATGAAAGTAAAAAAGGAGTGGATATGGATAGGGCAAATCGTTGGAGGTCAACATTGAACGAAGTTGTAGGCTTAGAATGTGGTTCGAACATCTCTTGTTAATCTAAAAATATAATTCCTCTTAGTATTGTTGTACTGCTATTTCTATGTCAGTTATAGTAATCTAAAAAGGCGCACAATCCACTGCTCTTCCTCGTTACTTCACTAGATTCTCACCATATATACATACATACACATGTATATATAGTTAATCGAATATATATATGTAACCAACCAAATTCATCCCACCTAGGAGGCTGTTGCAGATTTGTTGTTGGACTGAGAATGTATATGTATACTGTTCGCAAAAACAACAATGTACTCTTTCTATTCCAAGCTTAGGCAATCACATAAAAATAGTAATATTTCCTAGACTTGAACCTCATCAAACTTGAGCACAAAAATAAATTATTAATAATCTCATCAAAAATAAATTATTAATAATCCATAATGGAAATAATAACAGCACAAAATGTACCAATTTGATCTCATAGACCCACCCAATACTCAGAAACCATAACTTACATAAAACAAACATTACTCTAGCTATGAAATAGATTTCTGACCTTCGGGCCCTAAAATTCAATTCGCAACAGAAGTAGCCACCAGAACCCCAACAACCTCTGCTCCTGCCATCGAAGCACCTCTAGTCGCCTAATACTACCGAAGCACCTCTAGTCGTTGGCGTCAGTTCGATCGACTGAGATGGTGAGAGAGGAGATTCGCGACTGATATGGTGAGAGAGGAGATTCGATCGACTGAGATGGTGAGACGGATCGACTGAGATGGTGAGATTCGATCGACTGGACTGAAAGGGTTAGAGATGAGTGAGACAATTGACTGAAAGGGTTAGAGATGAGACAAGCTCAGGATTTGTATGCGCCCAAGCTAAAGACCCGGTAATGACCCATCCCAAAAAAACTCCTTACACCGACGGTCAGACATTTATCGTCGCTAAATACTCCTATAGCGACGCTTCCGCCCCAATCGTCGCTATATCCCGTCGCTATAGGCTGATTTTCTAGTAGTGAACAAGAATGAAGAAGCACAGCTACTATTTATAGAGGAACACAAATCCAGACATTGCATTTTCCCATTGAATTAAACTCATGTGTTAAAGGACTGCATTAAAGGTTATGGAGGAGTTGTTAGATTGGTTGTTGGAACTCATCATGATCACCACTCCCCCATGATCATGAGCTAGGGAGTTGGAAGAAAATGAAGAACATAGGCTAGCCTTTTTGAAATACACGTGAATGAGAATTTGGAGTAAATGGGACACTCAATTTGGGACAAAAGGAAAAACTCAGCATTCTTGTATACTCCTACACATTCTTACTCTTATGTTATATGTTTAATACACATCTCAACCATATATTATAACCTAATGTCACAACATGACCTAACATTTCAAGGTAGTAGATGTTATACAACCTACATATAATCCATGTACATTTTATCAAAATGATAGTTTACAATGTGTTCATGGTATATTATTTTAATACATACCCACATACATATTGTCATATAGATAACGTATTTATAACATATAGTTTCAATATATTTTAATCGCATTGGCTCATACAATATAATTTTATAAGACTTAATATATAGTCACACAATGTCACACCGCACCATATAATATAGATGTATATGCACATAACCAATCGATATAATATTATTATATTACAAACTTACTTATTTATGTTAAATAAACAAATCATGCACTTCCTTAATTAATTAACATAAATATTAATCAATCCAACCATTAATTAATATATTTATGGGTTTCCATAATCATTATTCATCGATAATATTCTCATTACATTTATAGGTATATTGCAAATAATAATAATCATATATTATGAATTAATTACCAAGTAACCCATATTCCACCACAATTAATTAATATTAATTAATGGATTAACAATTCCGTCGTTGGACATAACATATTGCAATATACTCTTATCATATGGTTTCATCCATGTTACACATATCACATTAATATCCCTAATTGATTACTTCACGGAAAAGTAACCAACTCCAATCGATCAATGGCAAATGCTAGCCAACTTCTTTGATTGAGTGGATAGCTGCGTCGTGCCCTAATAGTGCCAAGACTGGTGCAGCTTCTACCCGTGCCAGTTTTTAATGCTAACTTGTTATACATGACATGAATTAATCTCCACATGAGTGTTACTATGAGTCTACGAGTGTATTGATTACTTATACGAAATCACATGATCGACACGATTAATCCTTCTAATTCCTGTTTTAATTCACTTAATGAATTTTCTCGTTTTGCATTATGCCACACAAGGCATTTCAAACTTTTTATTGTCAATTCACATTTCTTAATACGCATTGATTTAATACCAATCAATTATATTAACCGACTCATAAAACAATAACACTTATTTTCACATAAATCGTATTTCCATTAATATATTCATTTTATAATACGTGGAAATTCTCTGGTATTACAACCTCCCCCCCCCCCCCTTATAAAAATTTTGTCCCAGAATTGCTACAAAATTACATAAATAGATGGGGATAATCCCTCATCATCCTATCTTCTAACTCCCACGTAGCCTCCTCGACATCGTGGTTACGCCAAAGTACTTTTACATAAGAAATAATTTATTTTCTCAAGGTTTGCTCTTTCCTATCAAGAATTTAGACTGGAAATTCTTCGTACGCTAAGTTCTTCTCCACTTGAATGGGTTCATAAGAAATCACATGCTTGTAGTCAGGCTTGTACGGACGTAACACCGATATGTGAAACACGTTATGGATGTGCTCCAACTCAGGTGGTAGTTCAACTTTGTATGCTACTTCTCCCACTCGCTTGAGTATCTCGAACGGTCCTATGAATTTTGGACTCAGTTTCCCTTTCTTGCCGAAACGGATCTTTCCCTTCCAGGGAGATACCTTCAAGAATACAAAACTGTCGATTTCAAAATCTCGATCTTGCTGATGCAAATCTGCATACTTCTTCTGGCGATCTTGAGTTGCCACTAGTCCGGTCCTTATTACTGTCACCACGTCTACGGTTTGTTGTACTAACTCTGGTCCGAGTATTCGTCGTTCCCCTACTTCGTCCCAACATAATGGCGTCCTACACTTTCTTTCGTAAAGAGCTTCGTACGGTGCCATGCCGATACTCGCATGGTAACTATTATTGTACACAAATTCGACTAAGGGTAGGTGTTCGTCCCAATTCCCTTTAAAGTCCATCACGCAAGTCCTAAGCATGTCCTCTAGCATTTGTATTGTTCGCTCACTTTGTCCATCTGTCTGAGGATGATAAGTAGTACTTAACCTTAACTGTGTTCCCATCCTCTCTTGCAAGCTTTTCCAGAATTTTGACGTGAAACGTGTGTCTCGGTCAGAAACAATCGATACCGGCACTCCATGTCGTGAAACAATCTCCTTTACCTATAGACTCGCTAACTGATTCAAACTGTAGCAGATCTTGATTGGTAGAAAATATGCGGTCTTTGTAAGTCGATCCACAATAACCCAAATGGCATCTAATCCTTTCTGGGTGACCGGAAGTCCTACCACGAAATCCATCGTAATATGCTCCCATTTCCACTCTGGTATTTCCAATAGTTGTAGCAATCCACTCAGTCGCTGATGCTCTGCTTTTATGCGTTGACAAGTCAAACATCTACTAACACATTCTGCGACTTCCCGTTTCAAATTGGGCCACCAAAAATGTTGCCTCATGTCTCGATACATCATAGTGCCTCCTGGATGAACGAAATATGTCGTATTGTGTGCCTCGTGCAAAATCTCCTCTCTCAACTCGGTTACCGCCGGTACCCACACTCTCTCTCTTTGAATCTTAAAATACCGTCTTTATCTATTCGAAATTTTTCTTCCTCATTTTCCGTGATCCTCTTCCTGATTTTCTCGCACTCTCCATCTTTCTCCTGTGCTTCCTTTACTCTATCCAACTCTGTTGGACGAGCTTCCATTGAAAATAACTTCTCTTCAGACCTCTTGGGTCCCTTCACCTATATTTCCAACTTCTCCATATCTTTTATTAACTCCTCCTGAGTTGTTAGTTGAAACAATTTCTCCCTTCTTTTTCTGCTCAAAGCATCGACAACTACGTTTGCCTTCCCCGAGTGATAAAGAATCTCACAGTCATAATCTTTAATTAATTCTAACCACCTTCTCTGACGCATATTCAACTCCTTCTGTGTGAAGATATATTTCAGATCTTTGTGGTCCGTGTATATCTCACATTTCTCTCCGTACAAATAATGTCTCCATATCTTTAACGCAAAAACTACTGCCTGTGATAACCCGAGATTTTGAATAATTATAATTTTATGAATAAATTTTGTTTTTATTAATATTAATATTGATTATCCTTTTTGTGACAAGTATATGTGATACGAGTCTCGAGAAGGTCAATTTGTGTATTGACTAATAAATTTAGAGTAGAATTGTGCTTAACAAGCTTTAGAAACCCTAACCCTAATTTCTAGAAAGGGATTCGATAGAAAATATAATTAATATAATTATATTAATGAGTATGTGTTTGTACCGAAGAGATTTATTGATTAATGATTGATCGGATAAGGTTTAAAGTTAGTAAACCATAATAAGGGATTAGAAACCATAATCTTAGGATTAGAAACCCTAATCGAAAGCCGGGAAACCGTAATTTTAAATTCGAGAATCCTAAACCCTAATTAGGAAACCCTAATCCTAATTGGCAAGTCTAAGGCATTTATTAAACTTAAATATGATTAGAAAACTGTGACGCCCCCAAAACAGGTATACATCACCTATTATGAGTCGCCAAATACATGGTACAGAATATAAATACAACTTAATTATACAACTGTCGTGAAAGGTACGACAAAACATAAGTTGTGAGTTTTAATACAAATATTGTTGTCTAGAAAATATACAAACTCAAATTCAATATTATTACATTTATTTTCCCACTATTTCACTGAATAGTGAGAACTACTAATGCTATCATCTGGTCCGTCAATCCGTTCCCCGACTAGTCCCTGCTACGTTCTCATTTCTTGAAGAGAACAATGAAAGTAAAAGGGTGAGCTCAACTAGCCCAGTAGGAAATATTATGACTAAGATAATGCAGAATATATTATCGTTAGCCTTCAACAGTGTTAAACTGATATAAAATAACAACCATCAAGTTTAACTGCAGCGGAACAAGCAATCCATTAAAAGAGTCCAGTAGAGAATAAAATCTACTATCTTTTATGATTTAAAAGGTTTTTCAACACTTTTATCGCTGGGACTCAGCTTAATAAATAATCCACATCATCGAATCACCCCTGTAATATGACCAAGGATATTCTTTAGTATCACGACCACAATTATCCATGCACTACGGGCCAAGAATATTTGTGTATTCATTAATGGTCATGATCATGCCAACAACTATCCATCAATGCACTACGGGCCAATGAGAACTTTTACCACATCATTTGTAACAGTACGGTCATGATTACAATCAATAATCCACAGTCATAATCATACCAAGTCCATCTATGCACTACAGGCCACAGGTGACTTTCAAAAAATATAAATATGAGGATGATGACAATGATATAAGAATTCAATAAAACAAGTTCAAGAATTAATTTGTCCAAGAACAAATAACGTCCAAATTGTCAACATGATACTGTTTTGTGGAGTAAAATTCAAGAATGCTCAGAAGAATATTTCCATAAAAAGATACTGGATGAAGCGCAAATATCAAGGACATTCCACTAATCCATGGTCATAATCATACCAAGTCCATCTATGTACTTTAGGCCACAGATGACTTTCAACAAAATATAAACATGATGATGGTGACAATGATATAAGAATTCAATAAAACAAGTTCAAGAATTAATTTGTCCAGGAACCAATAACGTCCAAATTGTCAACATGATATTTCTTTGTGGAGTAAAATTCAAGAATGCTCGGAAGAATATTTTCATGAAAAGATACTGGATGAAGCGCAAATATCAAGGATATTCCACTAATTTCATGGATTATAGAAGTCAAAACTTTAACCAACTGAGTATAACAAGAAATGGAATAACAAAAGAAATCACCAGGCATGCGATAGATCGCATACGCAGTTATTCCAACGAATAATAAATAATGGAATCGGTCCCACAGAAAAGCGCACGTGCAGGATATTCAACGAGAATAATAAAGACGGAATCGGATCCGGCATAAAACGCATGCATACGCATATATTCAACGTAATAATAAAGATGGAACCAGTCCGGCGTAGAACGCATGCATGTGGATGTTCCAACGAATGATAAATAATGGAACCAGTCCCACAGAACGCACATACAGGATGTTCCAACAGAATGATAAAGAATGGAATAACAGAAGTTCTCTTCATGGATAAGAAAGAAATAATACTCCCTACCTTGGAAAAACTGGATACTGGAATAGTGAGGTAGCAGACTTCTCTTATTCTTTCTCTCTATAATTTCTCTCTATAATAATCGCTCTAATGCTTTTGTGAATTGGTGAGAAATGAAGGAAGAATAAACTTCTATTTATAGGAAAATATAGTTTCGATAATTGCACATTTTGGGGCTCGAAAAATTATAGTACAATACCTCCAACTTTTCTTTCATTTTTAATTTAGTCCTGCAAGTATTATCAAACTTGCACCACCTCCCCTAATAGTAACTAATGTGAATCAATAGTTCAATCATATGAATCAATAGTATAATCATGTAAAAAATACGAATTACAGTATAGTACCTCCATCTATAGCTCCATTTTTAACTTAGTCATGCAAGTATTATCAATCTTGCATCAACTCCCCTAATAGTAAATAATGTGATTCAATAGTACACACATATAAATAAATGGTTATATAAGCATGTGAATTAGTAGCAATTAATTGCTCATTTATCCGATAAATTACCCGATTTATCAATATAATCCCTAGACATCAATTATCATCGGAATAGATGTCGATTTCCACTAACACTAATAATTCAAACACAATGGAACTATCAAAATTCATTTTTAATCAACACAACTTATTCATCATTAATATCATAACTCACAATATTTAACAACCAAAAGTCATTCCCAAGAAAGAGGGGCTTTTTCCGATAAGGATTTCTCCTTATTAGCGCGCCGATTAGGTGACCAAACCTCTCCTCGATGAACTTACAGACATTGTCAATATTGCAAATAATAATATGAATAAATTTGTCGTCGCAATTATTGATTTAATAATATAAAATATTATGAAAATGATACTGTGACAATAATTGAATCAATAATATGAGAGATATGATGCAGCAATTACTGTAGCAATAATTGAGTATAACTGAGTGACTTCTCACGTAAGCATCAATAATCAATACCATGTGCTACTATGCAACCACGCGTATTACTGTACTTTTAACACCGGGTGTTTCAACAGTTAACGGTAAAACTTCCGCCGTTATTTTCATAAAGTATTTTTGTCGTTTTCAATCCGAATGAATAATTCCGTTAATGAGGTCCACCAATGATTGTGTCATTGTACAAATATTCCCTGTTAAAACGAATATTTCCCGACCAATCGAATATTATATAACAACTTGCGTACTCTGCAAAATTTGTAAATATTACCCATAACTATAACATTATATCAAATCCACACCATAATATTCAAAAATATATTTTGAGAAAATTTAATCTTTATTCAAAAAGTTGGGGTCTTACAACCTCCCCTTCTTATAAAATTTCGTCCTCGAAATTAGGGTGCGTACCTGGTATGTCGAAGAGGTAAGGATATCTTGATTTCATCTCAGATTCTAACTCCTAGGTCATTTCTTCCACATCGTGGTTTCTCCACAAAACTTTGACTTGAGATATAACCTTGGAGCGTAGAATATGATCCTTTTTATCCAAGATTTTAACAGACAACTCTTCATACGTTAAATCTTTCTCTATCTCGTCTGGTTCTAATTCAATAATGTGGTTTGGGTCTTTCACATATTTACGTAACATAGATATGTGAAAAACGTTATGAACACGAGACATACATGGCGGTAAAGCGAGTCTATACGCCACAGTTCCTACTCGATCGAGGATTAAAAATGGGCCAATGAATCGAGGGTTGAGCTTTCCTCTCTTTCCAAATCTCGTAACTCCCTTCCATGGAGCAACACGTAATAACACATGATTTCCAATAACGAATTCCACGTCCTTTCAATGAAGATCAGCGTAACTCTTTTGTCGATCAAGGACACAGAGTCTTAATAGATCTTCAAGAGTTTGAATGGTCCTCTCTGACTGCCCGTCCGTCTGAGGATGATATGACGAGCTAAATCGTAAATTCGTGCCCATAGCTTTTTGCAAACTAACCCAAAATCTTGAAGTTAATCTTGGGTCTCGTTTATGTACATACGAGCAAGACGTTCAAGTGTATAAGTTTCTCGTATAGGTAGAAAATGAGCAGACTTGGTCAATCTATCAACAATGACCCAAATTGCATTTATGCCTTGAGAAACCTTGGGAAGACCAATAACAAAATCCATGGTAATGTGTTCCCACTTCCATTCTAGAATTTCAAGTGGTTGCAATGGACCTTTAGGTACTTGATGCTCCGCCTTGACTCATTGACAAGTTAAACACCTTGAGATAAATTATGTTATCTCTCTCTTCATATTGCTCCACCAAAATATATGTCGAAGATCACGATACATTTTGGTACTCCCAGGATGGAATGTAAACGGTGTGTTGTGCGCCTCCATCATGATTTTATACTTTAAATCAGGGTCGTTAGGAACACAAAGTCTGGAGTTGACTCGAAGTATTCCTTCTTCATTGATTCTTGCTTCTGGCATAACACCTTCTTGTACTTTCTTCCTCATACACATCAGCTCCAGGTCTGTAGCTTGAGCGGCTTTAACTTTATCGATTAAAGTCGGTTCTACTCGTATATTCGCCATCATCACATGGGTCCCTGGAGTCTACATCTCTAACTTCATCCTTTGCAAGTCATACAAAATGGGCCTTTGCATTGACAATATTACACTCGTACCTTCATATGATCTTCTACTCAGCGCATCAGCTACTATGTTCGCTTTTCCAGGATGGTATTTGTAAGACCCCGTAAATTTTCTAAATAAAAAGGAATTTCCTTTATTTATTATTTTGAAATAGTAAGGGTTGATTTGATTAATGTGGATAGTTAAGGGTTAAATACGCAAATATTTCAAAATAAGCAAGTGGTTATAAAATATTCATTTTTGTGGGGAATATTCGTTTGGTCGTGGAATATTAAATGCTTATCGAGAATATATTAAATGCGGCCAAGTAGCGACCGTGTGTGGGCCCCATAACTGAAAGCGATTGGATGAGGAAAAGCGACAAAGTTTGGGTGGTTATAAATAACGGCGTAGTTATTACTGATTAAGGCTGTTGGAATACCCGTTGGTTAAAATACGATGTCTGGCGTGGTTGCCAAAGAGTAGCACTACGGTATTACACAAGTATTGTTGAATTATTGATTAAATGCGTAAGATGGCACTACTCAATAATTTTCACGATGAATTCTTATTCGATATTTTATTTTATTGATTCAATAATTCTTTGCGTTGATATTTTATATTATTGTTATTCAATAATTGTCAACGCATATGATATTTCCCATTATCGGATCAATAATTCATATTATTTGAATAATATTATTAGATAACATTATTGGCAATGTCTAGAAAGTTACATCTAAGGAGAGGTTTGGTCACCTAATTGTGCGCCCGATGAGGAGAGATCCTTATTGAAAGCCCCTCTTTCTGAGGAGCGGCTGGTTGTCATAATTGTGATTACGTAATATTATTTGTGAATAATTAATTATTGATTCATATGATAAAGAAATATTTATTTTATATGAATATAAATGATGGATTTATTTATGTGGTTATTAATGAAGGAATTAATGTTGAGGTGTTTTATCGGTATTTTATCGGATTGGAGGTATTAAAAATTAAATCGGGGGTTTGAGATATATTATGGGGTTATAATTTTTAATCCGACCGCTGGATTGTGGTAATTTTTGGTATGTTATACATACATAAGTTGAGTATATGTCCACAAATTTTGAGCCGTTAAAATGCACGAATGATTTGTTGTGAATTTTAAGAGGTGTCGGATTCGAAAATTAGGTTTATAATTGATTTTGGTGGAAAATTCTAGAATTGAGTGGGCCCCACTTATGGTTGGTGAAGAAATGTGCTGAATTTTATTTCAAATGTGGTGGGTGGGAATAGTAGCGAGTAAAAAGCCATCGTTTGCAGTTAAAAGTCTGCTTGGTGTGCTAACATTTTCCTATAAATAGAGGGCTAAGTTAGAATTGAAAATCACACGAAACAAGTTTTCTCTCTTCTCTCTCTATTATCGGCGTATTCTTGTGAGTATTTTGAGTATACTTTGAGTATTGTTAGATTCGGTCTGCAAGTTCCTTCAAAGACTATATCCTGGTGTTTCAACTAAATCTTGTCTTTCGAGGTAAGGGATGTTATTTTCTTCTCGGATGATATTATTTCTTCAATATCATTATCTTTGAAATATTGGTTGGAACTTTTTATCAAATTTGGAACTTTTTCATGTCGGGGTTACTATTCATGAGTTACTATTCACGAGTTACTATTCATGAGTTACTATTCACGAGTTACTATTCACGAGTACTATTAAGCATGAAGCGTGAAGATATTTTTTGTGGAATTTCTATCTTTGGGTGTCGAGTTACTATTCACGTTATCTGGGACTATTCACGTATATCTGACACTATTCACGAATCTGGCACTATTCATAGAAAAATGAAAATTTTTCTTTTAAATCTAAAATATCTATTCGGATACTAGCTTTGATTGTATCCATGTTTTGATCATTCTTGAATTTTACACCACTATGATTATTTTGAGGTATTTTTGAACATGGATAAAACAAAAATACGAATCCTTAATCCTTAATCCTTGTCATTTTGTTTCAATTTGGATTCGTTTCTTTAAAATATTTTCATCATCCTCGGTCTTAAATGATGATATTATTGAATATCTTTGGCTGTAGTGCAAAGATGAATGATTTCTGAAGAATATCTTTGGCTGTAGTGCAAAGATGAATGATTTCTGAAGAATATCTTTGGCTTTGTAGTACAAAGATGAGCGGTGTTTAAATGAACATGACCGATGATGAATATCTTTGGCTTGTAGTGCAAAGATGAGCAGTGTTTAAATGAACATGGCCGATCGTGATGAATATCTTTGGCCTTTAGTGCAAAGATGAGCAGTGTTGAGATGAACATACGACCGATTGATGAATATCTTTGGCAGTAGTGTGCAAAGATGAATATTTGATTTGAGATGAATATTGATTGATGTTACGAGGATAAAATATTGATGATGGAGTGTTAAATTCATAGATTATAGTAGATTTCATTCTCTACGTAACTCTTACATGAATTATTATTTCATTGCGAATATTGATCCGAAACTTGTTGTCTATTGTATTCTATCATCATTTTTCCTGTTGGAGACTAACGATAATTTGTTGTATATTATCTTAGTCATAACATTCTTTACTTGGGCTAGTTGAGCTCACCCTTTTCCTTGTTGTTCCATTTTTCTTCTCAGGAGGCGAGAATGTAGCGAGTACTAGTCGGGGTATGGAATGAAGGTTCTAGAGAGAGTTGTTTAGTAGTCCTCACCATTATTGTAAAATAATGTATCAATAAATGTGATGAGGATTTATTTGAGTATAAATATTGTCTAGAAGATAATATTTGTATTTAAACTCACAGTTTTATTGTTGTGATAATAAAGTTGTAGTTGTTTCTGTACCATGTATTTGGCGACTCGGAATGGGTTGGATGGAATGGACCTATTTTGGGACATGAGTCACAGTTGGTATCAGAGCTTAGGTATATGATCTCTGGCGGAGATCGGGGAATAAAACTAGGAGGGGAGAGACGAGTAAATCCTTTGCTAGTGTGTCCTACCTAAGCTTATTTGTTAGTTGGTCAGTATATAGGGATATTATGTGATTGATTTCCTTAATTAACCCTTGTTTTATGTGATAAAGAATTGAGAATGTCGATCGAGAATATTAATAGTGGTGTAAATGAGGGCGTGGAGATGCTGTACTTAACAACGAGGAGAACGTGCAACAGTGGGCAATGTACCTCCCGTGAATAACACCACCGAAAGCGATGATGAGCGAGGGGATGTTTAGAAGTTTTTGCGGTTCATGCAAAATCGAATGAGGAGACTTCGTGTTCAAAATACGAGGAGGAGATGATAGCAATTCACGGGTGGTCACAAATGACGATTCAAAGAGTTGGGACCACGAGTGCAGGAAAGCGAGATCCGATCATGGCGGCGGAAACATGGGTCAAGCAAATTACCAAGATATTCGATGTCTTGGGATGCGAAAGAAACGAAAGTTCCATTCGCTACTTTTATGTTCCGTGGCGAAGCAGACATTCTTGGTGGGAATCGTGAAGCGTACCCATTCATTTGCACTCGGCGTGTCGTGGGAGACGTTTGAAATAGTTCAATGACAAGTACTTCCCCGAAAGTATTAAATCGTATGAAGGAAGTGGAGTTTATTAGATTGGGCGAATAACATGGCGGTGTCCCGATCTGGCGAAGTTTGCGGAGTTATCGAGTTTGTACCTCATTTGGTGGAGAATGAGGAACGTGGCCGCGGATGTTTCGAGAGGTTTGAAACCCAAGCATACGTCGGTATCTCATTTCTCATAAATTTTCTCTCTATTCGGATGTTGTAAGCAGGCTCGGTTGTTAGAGCGAGATAACGAAATACGTTCAACCGAGGGACCATAACCGAGGATCATACCAAAGATAGCGATCATCGAATAACGATAACCGGTGGAGAAAGAAGAATACGGACAAAGCGGTAACCACTCTGGTGGTAATCGTGGCCATGAAAATAGAAGAAGCGAGTTGGGAGGAGATTTTAAAAGAGGAGATTCAACAACGACCATGTGAAGACGCGTCGGCGCCCGATGTGGCAATGGTTCCAAGGAGGAAAAGACCATCGGTCGTATGTTACAAATCTTGGGGAAAGAGGGACATATCATTGGCGCCCACAACAGTTTAAGGTATGCTATAATTGTGGAAAAGAAGGACATATCGCTCGAGATTATGCGATATCGAAACCTAGTCAATGAGGGCGGTGACTCGAAAGGATGTCCCGAAAAGTCAAAGTCAACGATTCTGGAAGAAGCGTTTGTCGTGGCCGGTCAAAATCTGAGGAACCCGAAAGTTAGTTAGCACGGTTAGTTAATTATAAATTCTTGCGATGTTTATACCTTACTAGATCTGGGTTCTACCCATTCTTTTATCTCTCTTGCTTGGCTTCAGCGTTTGAACTTGACTACGGAGAAATTAGACTTTGACCTATTTATGGAGACTCAGTTAGGAGAAACTTTCATTACATCCGTTGTTTAAAAAATCTTATTTGATTCAAGTTGGCACCATTACCTTACACATTGACCTTATCTCTTTAAAGATACTTGCTTTTGGGGATTGATTGGTTAACTACTCATCATGCCAAAATTGATTGCTTTTGTAAGGTTGTTGGTTTTCATATTCCTAAGCAACTTTATTATTCGAACTCAAGCGATCAAACCATTATAGTCAAACATTTTTATATCAAGCCATGAAGTCATTCGTTTATTACGGATGTCAAGTTTTCTTAGTCCATGTTATGGATTTGAATAAAGACACGTCGATTTGAATAATATTCTTGTTGTTATTGATTTTTCTGGCGTATTTCACAAGAATTTTATTGGCTTACTCCCAAAGATGATATTAAATTTTGTATCGACTTTGAACCCAGATAAAAACTCATTTCTAAAATCTCATATCGAATGGCTCTATTGAACTTCGGAGTTAAAAATTCAACTATAAATTTGGTACTGAGCCTTTATCTTGTGACTTCCTTTGTGGAATGCACCTAAGCGGACTCTCTGTAAGGGGCGTCATATTAGATGCGATAGTAAAGCGATAGGTGTCATTGTGACGTCTTATCCAAGGTTGGGATATGAGTCACGATTGAGAACAACCTAAGTCGATGTCGAAATCGTAGTTTTTCTAGGCTTAGTTGGTTATTATCGGAGATACGTTGAAGGATATTCTCGAATCGCTATTCCATTAATGTAGCTAACTTCGTAGAGATACAAAATTCGAATGGAGCAAGGAATGTGGGAAGAGCTTGAAGAACTCAAGAGGAGACTCATTTGAAAGACATGTTACGACCATGCCATCTGGAAAAGTGAGCGTGGTAGGCGGCGTGTTGAGTAGAAGATCGTATATCAAGTACGAGTACGATGTTGTCAAAGACTAATTTAGATATAATATACAAATAATAGAGATGGAGATGAAAACTCTAGGTACCCACGTGATGATATCTGATGCGTGATGATATCTGAGTATAATCGACTTTAATCGATAAAGTTAAAAGTCATTCTCAAGCTACACACCGGTGATGAATTTGAAGAAGGAGGTGCGAAGTTGTTATTTTAAAAGCGAGAATCGGTGAGGTGAGGAAAGCTCAAACCTTCGATTTATTAATCCATTTGAAATTCTCGATCGAATAGGAGCTGTGGCCTATAGACTTCGTTTTACCACCAAGTATGGCGGCGTGTTCATAACGTTTTTCACGTATCGATGTTACGTAAATATGTGGGCGACCGAAACACGTTATTGAGTTAGAACCGGGACGAGATAGCCAAGACTTAACGTATGAGGAGGTACTGTCAAGATCTTGGATAGGAAGGAGCATGTCCCTACGCCATGAAAGGTCATACCACAAGTTAAAGTTTTGTGGAGGAATCATGCTTTATCGAGGAAATGACACGGGAGTTGGAAACGAAAATGAAAGCGAGGTATCTTTACCTTTTGAAACACCGATGCGTCGTCAATTTAGAGGACGAAATTTCATAAGGAGGGAGGTTGTAAGACCGTAAATTTTTAAATAAAAGGAATTTCCTTTATTTATTATTTTGAAATAGTAAGGGTTGATTTGATTAATGTGGATAGTTAAGGGTTAAATACGCAAATATTTCAAAATAAGCAAGTGGTTATAAAATATTCATTTTTGTCGGGAATATTAGTTTGGTCGTGGAATATTAAATCTTTGTCGGGGAATATTCGTTTGGTCGTGGAATATTAAATGCTTGTCGGGAATATTATTTGCTGACAGTATGACCGTGTGTGGGCCCCATAACTAAAAAGCGATTGGATGAGGAAAAGCGTCAAAGTTTGGGTGGTTATAAATAACGGCGTAGTTATTCTGAGATTAAGATCTGTTGGAATACCCGGTGGTTAAAATCTGATGTCTGGCGTGGTTTGCAAGATGGCACACGGTATTACAGTATTGTTGAATTATTGATTAAATGCGTAAGATGGCACTACTCAATAATTTTCACGATGAATTCTTTATTCAATATTTTATTTTATTGATTCAATAATTCTTTGCGTTGATATTTTATATTATTGTTGTTCAATAATTGTCAACGCATGATATTTCCCATTATCGGATCAATAATTCATATTATTTGAATAATATTATTAGATAACATTATTGGCAATGTCTAGAAAGTTACATCTAAGGAGAGGTTTGGTCACCTAATTGCGGCGCAATGAGGAGAGATCCTTATTGAAAGCCCCTCTTTCTGAGGACGGCTGGTTGTCATAATTGTGATTACTGTAATATTATTTGTGAATAATTAATTATTGATTCATATGATAAAGAAATATTTATTTTATATGAATATAAATGATGGATTTATTTATGTGGTTATTAATGAAGGAATTAATGTTGAGGTGTTTTATCGATATTTTATCGGATTGGAGGTATTAAAAAATTAAATCGGGGTTTTTGAGATATATTCATGGGGTTATAATTTTTAATCAAAAGCCAGACCGTTGGATTGTGATAATTTTTGGGTATGTTATACATACATAAGTTGAGTATATGTCCACAAATTTTGAACCGTTAAAAATGCACGAATGATTTGTTGTGAATTTTAAGAGGTGTCGGATTCGAAAATTAGGTTTATAATTGATTTTGGTGGAAAATTCTAGAATTGAGTGGGCCCCACTTATGGTTGGTGAAGAAATGTGCTGAATTTTATTTCAAATGTGGTGGGTGGGAATAGTAGCAGGTAAAGCCATCAGGTTGCAGGTTAAGTCTGCTTCGGCGTGCTAACATTTTCCTATAAATAGAGGGCTAAGTTAGAATTGAAAATCACACCAGAAACAAGTTTTCTCTTTCTCTCTCTCTATATTATCGAGCGTATTCTTGTGAGTATTTTGAGTATACTTTGAGTATTGTTAGGCGGTGCAAGTTCCTTGACCTTATATCCTGTGTTTCAACTAGAAATCTTGTCTTTCGAGGTAAGGGATGTTATTTTCTTCTCGGATGATATTATTTCTTGATATCATTATCTTTGAAATATTGGTTGGAACTTTTTATCAAATTTGGAACTTTTTCATGTCGGGGTTACTATTCATGAGTTACTATTCACGAGTTACTATTCATGAGTTACTATTCACGAGTTCTTATTCACGAGTACTATTAATGAAGCGTGAAGATATTTTTTGTGGAATTTCTATCTTTGGTGTGTAGATTACTATTCACACGATCTCGCGGCACTATTCACGTATCTGACCTTATTCACGAATCGGCACTATTCAATCAGAAAAATGAAAATTTTTCTTTTAGTCTAAAATATCTATTACGGATACTAGCTTTGATTGTATCCATGTTTTGATCATTCTTGAATTTTACACCACTATGATTATTTTTTTGAGGTATTTTTGAACATGGATAAAACAAAGTACGAATCCTTAATCCTTAATCCTTGTCATTTTGTTTCACCGGATTCGTTTCTTTAAAAATATTTTCATCATCCTCGGTCTTAAATGATGATATTATTGAATATCTTTGGCTGTGAAGTGCAAAGATGAATGATTTCTGAAGAATATCTTTGGCACAGTAGTACAAAGATGAGCGGTGTTTAAATGAACATGACCGATGATGAATATCTTTGGCTTGTAGTGCAAAGATGAATATCTTTGGCCTTTAGTGTTTAAATGAACATGACCGATCGATCGATGAATATCTTTGGCCTTTAGTGCAAAGATGAGCAGTGTTGAGATGAACATGACCGATTGATGAATATCTTTGGCTCATGGTGCAAAGATGAATATTTGATTTGAGATGAATATTGATTGATGTTACAGGATAAAATATTGATGATGGAGTGTTAAATTCATAGATTATAGTAGATTTCATTCTCTACGTAACTCTTACATGAATTATTATTTCCGCTTGCGAATATTGATCTGAAACTTGTTGTCTATTGTATTCTATCGATTTTTCCTGTTGGAGACTAACGATAATTTGTTGTATATTATCTTAGTCATAACATTCTTCTTGGGCTAGTTGAGCTCACCCTTTTCCTTGTTGTTCCATTTTTCTTCTCGGGAGGCGAGAATGTAGCGAGTACTAGTCGGGGTATGGAATGAAGGTTCTAGAGAGTTGTTTAGTAGTCCTCACCATTATTGTAAAATAATGTATCAATAAATGTGATGAGGATTTATTTGAGTATAAATATTGTCTAGAAGATAATATTTGTATTTAAACTCACGCTTTTATTGTTGTGATAATAAAGTTGTAGTTGTTTACGTACCATGTATTTGGCGACTCGAGAATGGGTTGGATGGAATGGACCTATTTTGGGGTCGTCACAATGATTGAATAGTATGATCATAATCTTTCAATGGTTTGAGCCAACGTCGTTCTTAGCATGTTGAGTTCCTTTTGAGTGAAGAAATATTTGAGGCTTTTATGATCCGTATAGATCTCCACTTTCTCCCCATACGTGTAATGCCTCCAAATTTTAAAGCCAAAACGATAACCGCCTCTCTAGATCATGAGTAGGATAATTCCTCTCATATTCTTTGAGATCTTAGTGAGGCATAAAGGCTATGACTTTCCCATGTTGCATGAGAACACATCCTAACCCTTTGCCCGAAGCATCATTGTAGATGACAAATCCCTCCGAGCCAGATGGTATTATCAGAACAGGTGCTGAAATGAGTCTCCTATTGAGTTCTTGAAAACTCTTCTCACATTCCACGATCCAACCGAATTTTGTATCTTTTCGAGTCAGCTGAGTTAATGGAGTAGCGGTTCGAGAAAACCCTTCTACGAATCTCCGATAATAACAAGCTAAGTCGAGAAAGCTACGCACTTCAGTCACTGATTTAGGTTTCTCCCAGCTTTGAATTGCTTCAATCTTTGCCGGGTCAATAGATATCCCATGATTTGATATCACGTGCCCAAGGAATGCAACTTCCTCAAGCCAGAACTCGCATTTCTTCAACTTGGCATATACCTTGTTTTCACGAAGCTTTTGGAGTATCAGCCTCAAGTGTTGCTCATGATCTTCACGGCTTTTGGAATATATGAGGATGTCATCAATAAAGACGGCCACAAAATGATTCAAATATTCCTTGAATACTCAGTTCATCATATCCACGAAGGCAGCAGGAGCATTAGTCAATCCAAAGCACATGACTATGAATTCATAATGTCCGTACCGAGTTCTGAAAGCCGTCTTTGGAATGTCATCGGTTTTAATCTTTAATTGATGATATCCTGAATGAAGATCAATCTTTGAAAAGAATTTGGCGCCTTGCAACTGGTCAAACAGGTCATCAATACGTGGCAATAGGTACCTATTTTTGATGGTGACATGATTCAACTCCCGATAATCAATACAAAGTCGCATACTCCCATATTTCTTCTTCACGAATAGAACAAGAGCTCCCCAAGGAGACGTACTAGGATGAATGAAACCAATGTCTAACAATTCCTACAACTGGGTCTTTAACTCCTGAAGTTCAATAGGAGCCATTCGATATGGGGCTTTGGAAATGGGTTTTGTACCGGGTTCAAGGTCGATACAAAATTCAATTTCACGCTCTGGGGGTAGGCCAAGAAGTTCTTCGGGGAATACGTTAGAAAATTTATTAACAACAGAAATATCATTCAAAACTGGCGTATTTTTGTTTAGATCCGTGACATGAGCTAAGAAAGCTTGACATCTGTTTTTCAATAAACGAATAGCTTTATGGCTTGAAATGACATTGATTGATTTTAATGGTTTAGTTATTTGAATTCGCATAATAGGTTGGTTAGGAATATGAAAGTTAACAACCTTACGAAAATAATCAATTTTTGCATGATGAGTAGTTAACCAAACAATCCCTAGAATCACGTTAAATGCAAGTATTTTCAATGAAATAAGATCGACAGGTAATATGAGGGTACCAATTTGAACCAAACAAGACTTATAAATAGTGGATGTAATGAAGGTTTCTCCCAACGGAGTTTCAACAGATAAGTCAAAGTCTAATTTCTCCGGAGTCAAATTTAATCGTTGAGCGTAAGTGGGAGAAATAAAAGAATGGGTAGAACCGGTATCAAATAAGGTATAGATTTCGCTAGAGTTTATGATAAGCTTACCCGTGATGACCTCGTTCGGGTTCCTTGCTTTCTGGGAGGTCACAACAAATGCTCTCCCTTGCACCACCGGCTTTGAATTTTCTGGGACGGCCTTTGGTGCCTCCATCCAAGCTGAACTTGTCTTCGGTGAACGACAAAATCGGACTAGGTGACCTTCTCTTCCATAATTATAACACGCTTTGGATGGCATCGCATAGTTTGGACTGATATGTCCCTCCCCTCCGCATTTGAAGCATATGATAGGTGGTCGTTCCCCAAGATTGATGGTGCATTGATTACTCGGGTGATTGCCAGCACAATAGTCACAAATAAATGCAATCCTTCGACTCATTTGTGCTGCAAAAACGTCCAACTTCCTCGAAAGTTCTTCAATCTATGCTGACATTCCGAAAAGTGTCGCGAGTCTGTCAATCTCCGCTCCTCTTGGCTGAGTCATTCTTGCCATCCTTCGACTCCGTTGGGCTCGAATAACCTCCAACGTCTTCGAAGTTACCTCAATTTGTATCGGCTCTATAGAAGATGTATTAAGTCTATCAATCCCTATTTCCTTTGGTTCAGTCATGTTCGTGTATAGCCATTGATACGCAAAGTCATCCATGGTACCTGAAAAGAGAGAAATATAGGAAGAGAATTAAAAATAAAAATAAAAATGTTTAAATTAAGACTAATTTGATTGAAATTAATATTGGCAAAGAGATATTAAACTAATTCCCCGGCAATGGCGCCAAAAACTTGTTGGGTAAAATCTATATATGCACAACACGCAAGTATACGTGGTCAACAAGTAATAAAGTGAAAGTAGAGTATCGTTCCCACGAGAAATTGTTTAATAAAAATTACTAAGTACTAACCCGTAACCAACTCAATCTTATTTAAACGAATGAATTTCAATTTATAAGTAAACTAATTCTAATTACCACTAGTTAAATTAAGATAACAGAGATTTAAGATCACAACTTCACTTATTGCTTCATTTAAGTTAACACACTTCTCATCAATTATTCTCTATCACGAATTGTTAATCAAGAACACTAAAGCGATAAAACCACCTCTCGATGCATAATACCCATATTAACGTCAATCCACAATTAAGATAGAAATCATTAAACACCTTAATCAACTAACCCACTATATCTCTATGTGAATTACAATTGAAGAAGGTTGAAGAATAAGTTCTCTATCTGATTACATGCGATGTCAAGCGTATCTCTACCTTAACAATAATAAAAAATCTGCTATTGACAAAATTCATGACACATGTTATCATGATAAGATTTAAATCAATACTTCATCTCTCGAGGTCATATAGATTATCACGGTAATTGATGGCCAATCAATTAAACAATTAAGTCCAAATCCCAATAGATAATCCTCACAATAGAACATAATAATTGATAGCAAAGCATATTAAAATAAACTGCACAATAAGATCCATTGTAATCTCAAACAAAGAAGTAGTTCATGATTATTGAATTAAAACTAAGAATCCATAATTGAATACACATTAAAAGATAAAAATAAGAGTAAAGTAAAGAATAAATCTGTTCTCAGTAGATCTCCATCTTCCTCAAGCTCCTGCTCTTGATCTTTAATGGTCTTCAAGTTGCTTCAATCTCCAAAACTAATTAGAACTAGTGTTTTGATCTAATTTACTCTAATCTAATCTAATGGAATCCTTTCTCTAGTCTCTCCTCTCCCTAATCCTTGTGATTCTCCTCCTTATATAAGTCTCTTCATATGTCTTTAAGTCCTCTTGGAAGTTCTCTTGGAAGTCCTTGTGTCAATCGGATCGAAACAATCCTTTCCAAACTCAAATTGGACCAAAATTCGCATTATTCGCGCATTTTCTAGGCTACCCCCTCCCCGGCGGGCTAGGGTTCTGACTTGTGGCTGGTATGCCCACCCCGGCGGCGGTTTTGTGACGAAAAATTTTCTGCTCTGACGTCCCTTGGGAAAACGGCCATAACTTTTGATCCGGGAAGCGTTACGAGGCCTGCCACCTATCAAATCGAAGAAATCACAGAATCTACAACTTTCATTCTTTAAGATTTCAGAAATAATGAACGGAGGAAGGTCAAAATTGGGCTGGAAGTGACTGCTATGCAAATGGCCATCCAAAATAGTGACGTTCGATGTTCGTTGGTACAAATGTCATAACTCTTGCATCCGAACTCCGATTGGAATGATTCAAGATGTTCTGGAAAGCTAAGACGAAGCTCTAAAATATAATCCAAGTTCCAAACCAAGAACATGAAATAAACATAAAAGCCCAAACGATGTCCGGATTTCTTTTCTTTGCGTTTTCCTTGTTTTTCCTTACCAATAATCACTCACACCGCTTTCAAACGTATAACCTACAAAATGAACACAAAATGCATGAAAAGTAACTAAGACACATGAATATAAGCAACTAATTCAAGTAAAAGATACCGGATAAGTAGGTATAAAACCTACTTATCAAATACCCCCAAACTTAAACCATTGCTTGTCCTCAAGCAAAAACACAAAATAATAATGCAATGCAATGCAACTAATCTACATGTCTATGAATCCAGCAGTAATGACAGAAACAAGGCTATTCAACCAGCCTTAGAAAAATCAAGTAAACACGATAATACATCATATCAGAACTCATCAGTAACTTCTCAATCAATCATCAAATCTTAGACTGTTATCACTAATATAGTGCGTGTGTGCTCCACAACAATGTTAGCTGATATAAAATCAAATTTAACACATAACAAGTCTCTTTGAAGGCATCATACGGTGTAAACTCAAGAAATCCAAAAATAAGCTAGATCCAACTAAAATCAAATAATTACCAATATCGGCGAATTGACATGGGATACTTATGCTTTATTTTTCATCTACGGGGGCTTTTTGCTCTTATTTCCCGTTTTATTTATTCTTTTTTTTTCTTTTTTTTTCTTTTTGGATAGTGAGTGCGTTTTACTCTCCATCTCACGCCTGTGTTTATGAGGAGGGCATTTCACGCTTCTTCTCGACCCACCACATGACTCAATTTATTCAACTCAATATCATTTTTTCTTCTTTTTTTTTGAAGCTTATATACCCCACTTCTTCCCCCAAACTTAGGTTCTTGCCTAATTCTTCGCCTTCACTGCCTATCTTTGTCATTCTCTTATTTAAACTAGCATTATCCTTTAGAATCCCATCATGTATCAATTTAAACTCAATCATTCAACAAGTTATTTTTATTGTGCTATCCTTATTATACCAGTTTCAAACAGAAAAAGACTAAATTCATAACAAGAAATCACATCAAAGCTCTAATAATCAGTACTATACTTGTCTACCCAATTCTAATCTCATCATTGGCCAAAATAAACTGTAACTATCTAACAGCTGGAATCATGCAAGATGAACATAGTAACTAACTATTATTTTTGATTTTTTTTTAGTTATAAATAAAAACTATTATGCAACTACTCTACTATGCAAACTATTATGCAATTACACTACATGAATGCACACATAAATAAAACTAAATTATTTAACTCCCCAAACTTAACAATTACAATGTCCTCATTGTAAAATAAAGCATAAAGTGAGCGAGGACTTCCACAGCAATCATTTAAGCTTGTGGTGATGGTGGCGCTGGTGGCGATGATCATTTTCCTATCCATTGAACCTCCAATACCTGCAATGAAGAGAGACAACATGGATTAGAATAACACTTGGATTCCTATCTACTAAATAAACTAGGAAAGCATATAAATAAATAAATAAATAAAAATTCCTGGGTTGCCTCCCAGTTAGCGCTCTTAAATTATAGTCTTTCAGACTGACTTTGTCTGGTCAACGCTATCCAATTCCTCTTTGATAGTTGAGGAATCCTCCATCCATCAGTAGCAAATAATCCTTTGGGAGGTTCCCAAAAGTGATGGCCATAGCATCAAAGTCACCTAGCATGCTCTGACTCGGTATAATCTCCATGAAGAGGGGCACATGACTATGTGCTATCTCCATTGTGTATCTGATCACTTTGGGGCATGGAAGCTTGTCACACACAATGGGCTCTTCATTTATCTTCTCTGTCTCGTCCCACGACGGCTTCATTATTACCCTAGCTCTTATGTCATAAAGAGCTTCGCCGACGACATGACTACCTAACAGGCATGGTTTTGCAAATCAAACCGGATCCTTGAACTTTAGTGGAGAAGGAAATTGGGGCACTAATAACATCGGCTCATCCTTGTTGGTACTCATAGTTAGTTCTTCACCGACCTTGTTGTCATTATCCCCATTTGTCTCTTTTTTTTTCAACATCTCGTGTATCATCCAGTTGTAGATTTGGCTTGGGCACTTCATCAATCTCGGAATCCTCGTCATAACACCAATTATTTTTAGGACAGTTGTTCAAGGCTTTGAGCATTTGATCTATCTGGTTCTGCAGATTGTGATGTGATATCTCTTGATTCATCCTCCTCTCCTTATTTGATGCTATGAACTTGGACAATAATTCCTCCAACTTTGACTTTTCTTCTTTTAATGGAGGTTGATATGAGAACTCTGGCGTGTATGTTGGATCTGGAATAGAGTATTGGTCTTGATAGTTGTAGCTCCATGAAGAATCCGGGTGATACCCCCAAACTTGATCATAATTATCATATGCATACTGATTGAGGTAGTTACCACCATCATCTTGTCTGGGCCCAAGATTGATGGTGCATTGATTACTCGGGTGATTGCCAGCACAATAGTCACAAATAACTGTAATCCTTCGACTCATTTGGGCTGCAAAAACGTCCAACTTCCTTGAAAGTTCTTCAATCTATGCTGACATTGCAGAAAGTGTCGCGAGTCTGTCAATCTCCGCTCCTCTTGGCTGAGTCATTATTGCCATCCTTCGACTCCATTGGGCTCGAATAACCTCCAACATCTTCGAAGTTACCTCAATTTGTATTAGCTCTATAGAAGATGTATTAAGTCCATCAATCCCTGTTTCCCTTGGTTGAGTCATGTTCGTGTATGGCCATTGATACGCAAAGTCATCCATGGTACCTGAAAAGAGAGAAATATAGGAAGAGAATTAAAAATAAAAATAAAAATGTTTAAATTAAGACTAATTTGATTGAAATTAATATTGGCAAAGAGATATTAAACTAATTCCCCGGCAATGGCGCCAAAAACTTGTTGGGTAAAATCTATATATGCACAACACGCAAGTATACGTGGTCAACAAGTAATAAAGTGAAAGTAGAGTATCGTTCCCACGAGGAATTGTTTAATAAAAATTACCAAGTACTAACCCGTAACCAACTCAATCTTATTTAAACGAATGAATTTTAATTTATAAGTAAACTAATTCTAATTACCACTAGTTAAATTAAGATAACAAAGATTTAAGATCACAACTTCACTTATTGCTTCATTTAAGTTAACACACTTCTCATCAATTATTCTCTATCCTGAATTGTTAATCAAGAACACTAAAGCAGATAAAACCACCTCTCGATGCATAATACCCATATTAACGTCAATCCACAATTAAGATAGAAATCTGTTAAACACCTTAATCAACTAACCCACTATATCTCTATGTGAATTACAATTGAAGAAGGTTGAAGAATAAGTTCTCTATCCGATTACATGCGATGTCAAGCGTATCTCTACCTTAACAATAATAAAAAATCTGCTATTGACAAAATTCATGACACATGTTATCATGATAAGATCTAAATCAATACTTCATCTCTCGAGGTCATATAGATTATCACGGTAATTGATGGCCAATCAATTAAACAATTAAGTCCAAATCCCAATAGATAATCCTCACAATAGAACATAATAATTGATAGCAAAGCATATTAAAATAAACTGCACAATAAGATCCATTGTAATCTCAAACAAAGAATTAGTTCATGATTATTGAATTAAAACTAAGAATCCACAATTGAATACACATTAAAAGATAAAAATAAGAGTAGAGTAAAGAATAAATCTGTTGTCAGTAGATCCCCATCTTCCTCAAGCTCCAGCTCTAGATCTTCAATGGTCTTCAAGTTGCTTCAGTCTCCAAAACTAATTAGAACTAGTGTTTTGATCTAATTTACTCTAATCTAATCTAATGGAATCCTTTCTCTAGTCTCTCCTCTCCCTAATCCTTGTGATTCTCCTCCTTATATAAGTCTCTTCATATGTCTTTAAGTCCTCTTGGAAGTTCTCTTGGAAGTCCTTGTGTCAATCGGATCGAAACAATCCTTTTTGGACTCAAATTGGACCAAAATTCGCATTTTTCGCGCATTTTCTGGGTTACTCCCACCCCGGCGGGGGTTTATACTTGTTTTGGGCCCGCCCCGGTGGGCTAGGGTTCTGACTTGTGGCTGGTACGCCCACCCCGGTGGCGGTTTTGTGACGAAAAATTTTCTACTCTAACATCCCTTGGGAAAACGGCCATAACTTTTGATCCGGGAAGAGTTACGAGGCCTGCCACCTATCCAATCGAAGATATCGACGAGATCTAAAACTTTAATTCTTTAAGATTTCAGAAATAATGAACGGATAAAGGTTGAAATTGGGCTGGAAGTGACTGCTATGCAAATGGCCATCCAAAACAGTGACGTTCAATGTCCGTTGGTACAAATGTCATAACTCTTGCATCCGAACTCCGATTGGAATGATTCAAGATGTTCTGGAAAGCTAAGACGAAGCTATACAATATAATCCAAGTTTCAAACCAAGAATATGAAATAAACATAAAAGCCCAAACGATGTCCGAATTGCGTTTCTTTCCGTTTTCCTTGTTTTTCCTTACCACTAGTCACTCACACCGTTTCCAAACGTATAACCTACAAAATGAACACAAAATGCATGAAAAGTAACTAAGACACATGAATATAAGAAATTAATTCAAGTAAAAGATACCGGATAAGTAGGTATAAAACCTACTTATCATGAACTCCACCTCTTTCATGTGACGAATACTTTTGGGAAAGTACTTGTCGTTGAATAGCTCTTGGAACTTCTCCCAAGACATCTTGAGTCGTCGAAATTAGATGCGTTTCTGATTCCCACCGATGTCGCCTCTTCATGCAACATGAAGGTGGCGAAGGGAACCTTTTGCTCCTCGGAGTATCTCAAGACATCAAATATCTTGGTGATCTACTTTATCCACGCTTCCGCCTTAAGTGGTTTTGGCTCTCCAATAAACTCGGGTGGTTCCAGCTCCTTGAACTGTTTAGCGGTGACCGTTCGAAAGTTTCCAGTGTTTCCACCTGCATTTTGAACAGGAGCCGCTCTCGCCTGATGTTGTATGAATTGCATAAAGCCTCTGAACATTCCATCGTTCATCATTTGATCAGTGTTGTTGTTTACCAAGAATATTTGTGTATTCATTAATGGTCATGATCATGCCAACAACTATCCATCAATGCACTACGGGCCAATGAGGACTTTTACAACATCATTTGTAACATTACGGTCATGATTACACCGAATAATCCCTGGTCATAATCATACCAAGTCCATCTATGCACTACAGGCCACGGATGACTTTCAAAAAATATAAATATGAAGATGATGACAATGATATAAGAATTCAATAAAACAAGTTCAAGAATTAATTTGTCTAAGAACCAATAACGTCCAAATTATCAACATTATACTGCTTTGTAGAGTAAAATTCAAGAATGCTCAGAAGAATATTTCCATGAAAAGATACTGGATGAAGCGCAAATATCGAGGACATTCCACTAATTTAATGGAGTATAAGTCAAAACTTTAACCAACCGAGTATAACAAGGAATGAAATAACAAAAGAAATCACCGTACATGCGATAGACCCTTACAGGCATGTTATTCCAACGAGAATAATAAATAGCGAGAATCGAGTCCAAAAGAAACGCACGCACACGATATTCCAATAGAATAATAAAAGGCGAAATCGGTCCCACAGAAAAGCGCATGCGATATAGGATATTCCAACGTAATAATAAAGATGGAACCGTGTCCGTATATAACGCATGACGTGATGTTCCAATGAATGATAAATAATGGAACCAGTCCGACGTAAGCGCATGAATATGATGTTCCAGCAATGAATGATAAAGAATGGAATAACGAAGTTCTCTTCATGGATA
Organism: Panax quinquefolius; assembly: GCA_020205615.1. Taxonomy (NCBI): domain Eukaryota; kingdom Viridiplantae; phylum Streptophyta; class Magnoliopsida; order Apiales; family Araliaceae; genus Panax; species Panax quinquefolius. The sequence goes on along the minus strand of CM035171.1, from coordinate 88,447,408 downwards.
AGAAAGAAATAATACTCCACCTTGGAAAAAGCGGATCTTTGGAATAGTGAGGTAGCGAGACTTCTCTTCTTCTTTCTCTCTATAATTTCTCTCTATAATAATCGCTCTAAAGCTTTTGTGAATTGGTGAGAAATGAATGAAGAATAAGCTTCTATTTATAGGAAAATATAGTTTCGATAATTGCACGCGTTTTGGGGCTCGAAAAATTATAATCAATACCTCCAACTTTTCTTTCATTTTAATTTAGTCCCGCAAGTATTATCAAACTTGCACCACCTCCCCTAATAGTAAATAATGTGAATCAATAGTTCAATCATGTGAATCAATAGTATAATCATGTGAAAAATACGAATTACAGTATAGTACCTCCATCTATACCTCCATTTTTAACTTAGTCATGTAAGTATTATCAATCTTGTACCAACTCCCCTAATAGTAAATAATGTGATTCAATAGTACACACATGTGAACAAATAGGTATATAAGAATATGAATTATTAGCAATTAATTGCTCATTTATCCGATAAATTACCCGATTTATCAATATAACCCCTTGACATCAATTATCATCAGAATAGATGTCGATTTCCACTAACACTAATAATTCCAACACAATGGAACTATCAAAATTCATTTTTAATCAACACAACTTATTCATCATTAATATTATAACTCACAATATTTAACAACCAGGTCGTTCCCAGGAAAGAGGGGGCTTTCTGATAAGGATTTCTCCTTATTGGCACGCAATTAGGTAACATCTCCTTGACAGAACTTCTAGACATTGTCAATATTGCAAACAATATCCCATAATATCCCGATATTATGACTGACCAACAAATAAGCTTAGGTAGGACACACTAGCGAAGGATATTACTCGTCTCTCCCTTCCTAGTTCTAATCCCGGATCTCCGCCAAAGATCATATCCCTAAGCTTTGGTACCAACTGTGATGACCCCAAAATAGGTCCATTCCATCCAACCCATTCAGAGTCGCCAAATACATAGTACAAAAACAAATACAACTTCAGTAATACAATCGTCGTGCAAAATACGACAACACATATACTGTGAGTTTAAATACAACTATTGTCTAATAGACAGTATAAAAACTCAAAAGGGGTCCTCATTACAATTATTGATACGCTATTTCATTGAATAGTGAGGACTACTAATGCAACCATCCGGACCGTCAATCCATTCCCCGACTAGTCCCAGCTATATTCTCATTTCCTGAAGAGAACAGTGAAAGAAAGGGTGAGCTCAACTAGCCCAGTAAGAATATTATTATGACTAAGATAATATACAACAAATTATCGTTAGTCTTCAACAGGGAAAAATCTAATAAAATATAATAGACAACGAGTTTTAGATCAACAACTGCAGCGGAAATAGCAATCCATTAGAAGAGTCAAGTAGAGAATGAGTTCTACTATCTTCTAAGATTTAAAAGTCCATCATCAATATTTTATCCCTATAACAACAATCAATATACATCTTTAATCAAATATTCATCTTTGCACTACGGGCCAAAGATATTCATTTGTATCACCAGTTGGTCATGTTCATCTCAACACCTGTTCATCTTTGCACTACGGGCCAAAGATATTCATTAGGTAATCATTCATCTTTGCACTACAGGCCAAAGATATTCATCAGTTAATCATTCATCTTTGTACTACAGGCCAAAGATATTCAGTAATATCATCATTTAGGACTGAGGATGATGAAAAATATTTTAAAGGAACGAATCCAGTGAAACAAAATAACAAATATTAGAGATTCGTATTACAGTTTATCCAAGATCAATAATACTTCATAATAACCAATTTTGAAGCAAAATTCAAGAATAAAGATCAAAACATGGATACAATCAAAGATAGTAACCATAATAGACACTTGATGATAAAGCATATACTTTGTAACAATCTTATTCATTTATTAATAAAAAGTATTAATTTATTAAAGGCTTTTAATTATCTACATGATCTTTGTTTTATAATATGTGATAAACCCATAGTTTTAAGCAATGCTTTTAGAATAATGATAATGATCATTCTAATGAGATCTAAATTCTTAGAAAGCTTAAAACTAAAATAGTTCCCAATCATTGGATTACTAAATTGGGGATTAGTGAATCCGGATAGATTGATACATACGTTGCTTGCTCATTGGATGAGGATGATTGATCTCATGATCATTTGTGTGGAGACACTAAAGCAAGTATGTAGGTGCTTATTAGAGAATAAGTTCATTTGAACGTGGCTCGCTAAGGAATACCTAATGGAGTTTTACTTTTTGTCATAATAGGAATTCAGTAGTGATAGTAAAGACAAGTGATCCTTGGACTTGAGATCATCATAGTAACTTGTGTATGATGAGTTATACTTTGACTTATTCCTTAAGACCCTTAGGGTATATCAAAGGGTATGCTTGGGTATAATAAGTTGTATACGGAGGTAATGTATGATCAATAAAGAATCTACCACTTATTAAAAGAAGAGAAATGTCTATGTGTGATTCGATAAATGACAACCCTAGAGTCCTTGGCCAAAGGCGTAATGAAATTAGAAAGGAGTTTCTAATTTGCATTATTTGGTGTTGTGCATTTAAGGATCGAAATACATATAATTAAATAAAATAAGACTTGATGAAGAATTTAATGTCTTATATTTAATTGGGACATTCTATGGTTGAAGGATTGAATTGTATGCAGTAACTATTTACTCAAAGGTTCTTTTATGATTAATGTTGAAATCTATATTATCCGGAAAGTCGTTGATCGCTAGGAGAGGCTAATCCCTATCAGAGAATAAATATTATTTATTTAAATAAATTAATTATTTAATTTATTTATTTAAATAAGATTAGAATTGTTCTAATTGATTTATTCACAACCTGGTTTAATATGGAGAACCTAAAGGGTCACACCATAAAAGGAAGAATAATTATTTAAGAAGTTAATGGCATAATCGTATTAATATATTTATGTATATTTAATTTAATCTATGGTGATAGAATAAATTAAATAGCTTAATATTTATTATTTAATATTTTAGAAATATTAAATATAAATTAATAAGAGGAGTCTTATTAATATTATTACAAATATTATTATTATTTTAATTTCTAAAAGAGTTTAGGAATTAATTTAATATAAGTACTCTCATATATTCCTAATTGGATTAGGAAGGAAAATTAGTTAAAGGAGTTTAATTAATTATCCCTAATAAGATTAGGGAGCCCCTTTAATTAAAAGGGTTTAATTAAATAATACCTTATTATAATAGGGTTACCTAATATCTTTATAAGAGGAGTCTTATATCAGATATCAAGACTACGTGATTATTCCAATGGTTGGAGAGTACGCTCCTTTTCTATAGAGATAGAAAAACTAGGGTTTAGCCAACCACCCATCTTCTTGAATCCTTCTTCTTCCTTGATGGATCACCTCTAGAGGCCAAACACTTGGGTGGCTAACGTTGATCAAAGGAAGGAACCAAACCCGGTGGATTCAAGTTGAACGCGAAAAGAATTGGAGGTGAACTTGTACCTGAGGAAGCTCGGATCTTCAAGGGTATGATTCTTGTTCTTCAATTTTTCGTTTAATTAATAATTGTTCATAAAGGGAGATCCGGGTATATGGTTTGTAAAATAATTTTAAAACTATAATTTTTACACGTTTTCGCTTCTTTGTGCAATTTGATTGCGTTCATGAATATTACAAACCTAACAGTGGCATCAGAGCCAAACCTTTATGCAAATTATTAATTGTTCAAAATTTGATATGTATATTGATATGTGTTTAGAACAATTTAATTAGGCATAATTCTGTTGTATAGAATTTAAAAAAAAAAAATTCGTAAAAGGCGTGATTTTGTTTCCTGCAACTTTGCGAAAAGGTGATCTTGTTTCTTTATCCACGTTTTTAAAAAAAAAAAAAAATAAAAAATAAAAAAAATCAAATATGCTAATGTTTGGTTCCTGTAACTTATATATGATTACTTATATAATACATATATATTAGTAATCTTTTATGATTCACGTGGGCAGGAAGTTACAGGTGATTTTCATTTTACACGGTTGCTAATTCGGTAATATGAATAATATACATATATATATATTATTCTTAATAATTTTATAATTAAAATAAAAGTTTATTTTAATTTTAAAATAAAAAAAAATTATTTTAATTTTAGAATAAAAAGTTTATTTTAATTTTAAAATTAGAATTTCATGCTAACTAATTAGAGTTAGAAATTGATTCTATGATAACTAATTGGAGTTGAAATTGGATTATATGTTTCCTTAAATAAAGGAGTTTATTTAGATATGAAATAAGATTTCATATTATTCAAAATAAAAGAGTTTATTTGTGAATAGGAAAGAGAATCCTAATTTCCTTAAATAAAGGAGTTTATTTAGATATGAAATAAGATTTCATATTATTCAAAATAAAGGAGTTTATTTGTGAATAGAAAGAGAATCCGTGTTTCCTTTAATAAAGGAGTTATTTTTTTACATGGAATTGGATTCCATAATTAATTAAAATAAAGGAGTTTATTTTGATTAAAGATTTTGATTAAAATAAAATAGTTTATTTTATTCAAAATTGGATAAATTAAAATAAAATAGTTTTATTTTGATTTAAATTTGGATTAAAATTAAGGAGTTTATTTTGATTCAAAAATAGATTTTATACTAACTAAATTTGCCCATTAAATGATATCAATATATATATTGAATGTTTATTATTCATGAGATGAATGTTATTTATTGATGCATATGGTGATGTGTATGATAATAAATGGGATTGATTATGGACTATTGACCAATATGATTGGATTTTATTTTAGTTGGATGCATGAATGTATGGGTTTTATTAAATGGGGTCTCACAGATTTCGCCTTCTCTAATTTTTCTTAATATAAATTCTATCTCCTCCTATGTACTTCCCTCGATCACGATCAAGGTTTCTATTTATTTTAAATAGTTTTGTAATAGGAATAGTTAGAATTAATTTTGAAGAATTAGAGATCAAGGAGCAAGGAGCAATGAGCACTTGAAGACCCGTTTGTAATGGAGCCCGGGTTTAAATGTAATAGTTATATTTAAATATTATTTCTTGCACCCCTAGGGTTTGACCTTTTGGTTCACTTGGTGGCTCTAGTGAACCAAACTAGAATAAAAGTCAATAATCAATCCAAGTAGAATATAGTATTCTATATGTGCATGCTTATACTATATATATTATATATTATGCAAACATGCTTCGCATGTTAATTAATATGACGCGTATTTTATATATATATATACGTGCATGCGCTAAAAACAAAATGAGAGACAAATTAATAACAAACCCCTCATTTTTTTATATTAAGTCCTAAGCGTTCAAAGATATTTGGAATATCGAACGTCGCCTTCTAGCATGATAAAATTAATAGAGTATTAAATATTTAATATGAGTTTGTTGTGTCACCACAAGGCAAGTATTAAGTATTTAAGATGTTAATTTATCACATTTGATGCTTATAAAGAAAATTGAACAATATTATTTTGTTGTGTCACCACAAGGATGATATTTTCTTTTTGAATATATGGAGTGCTAGGTTGGACTTAACTTGGATAATTTTGATTCTGGATGTGCCACCACTGATCAAAATAATCTAAGAGGCAAAAGAAAAGGAGTTGCATAGTTGATGTAATTGACAAAAGTTGTCTACCTATTTATTTATATATAGTTTGTTGTGCCACCACAAGGCTATATACATTTGAAATGGGATCCTTATTCTCACTAGCAAATCTTTAATTAGATTTTGCCGAACTATATAAGTGAGGGTAATATAGTTTGAAGAAAATAGTGGGAGATACCAATTTAAAACAAGACCTAATTTATTTTGGTAATTAATAAAAGAATGTATGTTAAAATGTTGTTAATTACAAATTCATTTACTGAAATTTTACAATTTCTAAAATTACTATCATCTGCGAAGCATATTAGATGCTAAATTAACCGCAATCAATTAAACGGATTGGTTAAGGAATTTGAGAATAGTTCTCATATTCGAAAAGTTATCTTATGTCCTTAATACGTCTATCCCTGCAATGGTTGCAGACAATGCCTCTGAGGAAGTCATTGCTACTTTTAGAAAGTGGCAAGATGATGCACATTGGCTCAATGCATCATGCTCGCATCCATGAGTAACTTGAGCTTCGGCACAAGATGAAACTATGGATGCTCCTACTATATTCCTGCACATCAAGTAGTTGATGGTGAGGAAAGTAGGACTGATAGATATCAGATATCTAAGGAGCTCTTCCGATCTAGAATGGCCAATGGCACTATAGTACAGACAAAAGGTTCTTAACATAATCAATTTGATTGATCAATTAGGACAACTGGTTTTGTCATGGATGGAGAGTTGAGCCAAGATTTGATCTTGCACTCACTCCCGGACTCCTTTCACAATTGTTGTGAATTTTTCATATGAACAAGCTAGATATCAGCCTCGCTGATTTGCTTAACGTGTTGAAAAATGTTGAGAGTCACTTTCCAAACAAGAAAAACCAAGTCTTACTGGTAGGGGCCAAAGGATCTTCTGAAAAGAAGAACGATTCAAAGAAGGTAAATGGAAAGGCAAAAACAAAGGATAATAAGAACAAAACTGATACGGATAGCAAAGGAGCTTGCTTCCACTGCAATAAGCCTGGACACTGGAAAGAAACTGCGAGAAGCATCTTGCAGAGGCTAACCAAAGAAGCTTAGTGAAGTTTCGGTTTATAATACGCTTTTTGTTCATGATTGAAATAAATTTTCTTTAAGTCAAGGTTCTACTTGGGTATTGGATACCGACTTTGGTTATCATAAATATAGATTTATGAAGGACCAAGCGTAAGTAGAAAGCTAAACAAAGATAAGTAATCCTATGTGTGGAAAATGAAGCAAAGGTTGCTACATTAGCTATAGAAACTTATAGTTTAGCAATGCCTACGGAAAATCTATTAAGTCAATAAGTTGTTATTGTATTCCAGCTTCTGTTAAAAATATTATTTCCATTTTATTGTTGGACAATGAAATCTTTGGTATTATAATTAAGAACAATTGTTGTTCATTTATAATAATAATGTTTTGTATAGAATCGAATATTACTTAATAAATTTTGTATACTGACTTACGTGAAAATATATTTTGCAAATTGAACAAACTAGTATAAGAAAAGGAGATGATCATTCAAAGAGTTGAATGTGTGTATTTGCTGAAATACAAGTGTGAATTATTTGAAAGGTTCAAAGAATTCAGAAGTGAAACAAATTGACAATGTATTAAGATTCTTTGATTAGATTTAGGAATAAATACTTGTGAAATAAGTTTCTAGATCATCTTAAATGGTTTTCTCATAATGGACGCCTCCTGATACGCAATAATTGATTGATGTATCTGAAAGGAAAAATCGTACCTTGTTGGACATGGTGCGGTTCAAAATGATTTTACCGACATTCCAGTATCCTTCTAGGATCATGTCCTAGAAATGGCTGCATATCTACGAAAAGGTAACCTCAAAATCCGGCCCAAGACTCCATAAAAGTTATGGACAGGGAGGATTCCTAATCTTAAGTTTGTTAAGATAAGGGGTTCCAACTTATGTGAAAAGGTTTCAAAAGGATAAGCTTGGGACAAGATTTGACAAGTACAATTTGTGGGACATCCTAAAGTAAGTTTAGGGTATATGTTCTATAATCCTACTTAGCAAAAGGTGTTTGTTGCGAAACACGATGCCTTCTAAGATAAAGGTGTTTATCATTGAAGGGGCTAGTGGAAGGATAATAGATCTTGAAGAGTTCAAGAACCACAAAACACTATAAATCAAATAAAAGGAACCTGTAGATAGACCTATTATACCACAACTGAATCGTAATTATGGAATAGTATCGAAGATACCTAGGAGGTATGGATTCATCATAGATGATGATGATGAGGTACACATCATAGAAGATGATGATCCAGTTACATACGATGAGGTAAGTGTTGTAGACACTCAGAGAAATGGATTGAAGCAAGTTTCTCAAATATGGAACATTCGTTTTGATGAGGCAATCAAAAGAGTTTGATTTTATCAAAAATAAGAATGAACCTAGTGTGTACAAAAGGGTCAGTGGGAGCATCATGACATTCCTAGTACTATATGTTGATATACTACGGATAAGGAATGACATACCAATGCTACAATCAGTAAAGATAAAGTTGTCTAAACATTCCTCCATAAATGATTTGGAAGAGTATCTTAATTGGGGATATAAATCTATATAGATAGATTTAAAAGGATGCTCAACTTAACCCAAGGAACGTATATTCATTTGATGCTAAAGTCGTTTAGCATGGCAAACTCCAAGAGATGTCTCATGTCGATGAGCTATGGAGTGTATCTCTCTTAATAGTCCCCACAGACTCCTGAAAAGAGAGATCGCATGAGTGACTATCATGTATGCAATGAAATATACAAGATCTAATGTTGATCGGTCATATTCTGGAGAAGATCACTGTAAGACAATGAAAAACATCTTAAAGTACTTTACTGGCACTAAGGATGTGATCATATTTATGGTGGGTCTAAATTAAAACTAGAGGGCTTAACAGACTCATGTTTTTCAGACAGACCAAGATGACAGAAAATCCACTTTAAGGTAAAGCGTTATCTTGAATAGTGGTGCGATTGAATTGAAAGGTTCCAAACAAAGAAAGAGTTGTTTGGTTTAGTGATAAAGACAAAGTATATAGCTATAAATGAAGCTACAAGTTGATTGTTTGGATGAAAAGTTCATTACAGAACTAGGAATAGTTCCTAAGTCTCATCTTGGATCTAAACATGTGTTGTAGCACTTTCACTTGATTATAGGAATCATTGAAAGATGGGAAATCACTATAGAGATAGTGGACTCTCATGAACAACATTACATATCCATTAACTAAAGCTTATCCAACAAACAGGATAATCGCCACTTGAGAAGAAGAGTATGAGATACCATGACGATTGGCTTTAGTGCAAGTGGGAGATTGAAAGTAGTATGCACACAAGCCAGTCATGTTTGATGATAAAGCATATACTTTGTAACAATCTTATTCATTTATTAATAAAAAGTATTAATTTATTAAAGGCTTTTAATTATCTACATGATCTTTGTTTTATAATATGTGATAAACCCATAGTTTTAAGCAATGCTTTTAGAATAATGATGATGATCATTCTAATGAGATCTAAATTCTTAGAAATCTTAAAACTAAAATAGTTCCCAATCATTGGATTACTAAATTGGGGATTAGTGAATCCGGATAGATTGATACATACGTTGCTTGCTCATTGGATGAGGATGATTGATCTCACGATCATTTGTGTGGAGACACTAAAGCAAGTATGTAGGTGCTTATTAGAGAATAAGTTCAATTGAACATGGCTCGCTAAGGAATACCTAATGGAGTTTTACTTGCTGTCAATAGGAATTCTGTAGAGTGATAGTAGTACAAGTGATCCTTGGACTTGAGATCATCATAGTATCTTGTGTATGATGAGTTATACTTTGACTTATTCCTTAAGACCCTTAGGGTATATCAAAGGGTATGCTTGGGTATAATAAGTTGTACATGGAGATAATGTATGATCAATAAAGAATCTACCACTTATTAAAAGAAGAGAAATGTCCTATGTGATTCGATAAATGACAACCCTAGTAGTCCTTGGCCAAAGGTAATGAAATTAGAAAGGAGTTTCTAATTTGCATTATTTGGTGTTGTGCATTTAAGGATCGAAATACATATAATTAAATAAAATAAGACTTGACAGTAATTCCATATCTTATATTTAATTGGGACATTCTATGGTTGAAGGATTGAATTGTACGGTAACTATTTACTCAAAGGTTCTTTTATGATTAATGTTGAAATCTATATTATCTGGAAAGTCGTTGATCGGTAGGGAGGCTAATCCCTATTGTACAATAAATATTATTTATTTAAATAAATTAATTATTTAATTTATTTATTTAAATAAGATTAGAATTGTTCTAATTGATTTATTCACAACCGGTTTAATATGGAGAACCTAAAGGGTCACACCATAAAAAAGGAAGAATAATTATTTAAGAAGTTAATGGCATAATCATAATAATATAAAGTTATGTATATTTAATTTAATCTATGGTGATAGAATAAATTAAATAGCTTAATATTTATTATTTAATATTTTAGAAATATTAAATATAAATTAATAAGAGGAGTCTTATTAATATTATTACAATTATTATTATTATTTTAATTTCTAAAAGAGTTTAGGAATTAATTTAATATAAGTATTTCATATATTCCTAATTGGATTAGGAAGAAAAATTAGTTAAAGGAGTTTAATTAATTATCCCTAATAAGATTAGGGAGCCCCTTTAATTAAAAGGGTTTAATTAAATAATACCTTATTATAATAGGGTTACTTGATATCTTTATAAGAGGAGTTATATATCAGATATCAAGACTACGTGATTATTCCAATGGTTGGAGAGTACGCTCCTTTTCTATAGAGATAGAAAAACTAGGGTTTAGCTAACCACCCATCTTCTTGAATCCTTCTTCTTCCTTGGTGGATCACCTCTAGAGGCCAAACACTTGGGTGGCTAACGTTGATCAAAGGAAGGAACCAAACCCGGTGGATTCAAGTTGAACGCGAAAAGAATTGGAGGTGAACTTGTACCTGAGGAAGCTCGGATCTTCAAGGGTATGATTCTTGTTCTTCAATTTTTCGTTTAATTAATAATTGTTCCTAAAGTGAGATCCGGGTATATGGTTTGTAAAATAATTTTAAAACTATAATTTTTACACGTTTCTGCTTCTTTGTGCAATTTAATTGCGTTCATGAATATTACAAACCTAACAGTTCCTTGTTGCGCAAAATCTTCGGCCAAGGCCCTTGTGAGTCCTATCGCAAATGTGCCCAAATTATCGTACATGGCATCGACTTTGCGCTCCAACCTTCGGAGCTGGCGATTGCCATAGGTGGCACGTGCATGCGTGGATGGGCCGGCCTCATCTGTCTACGGAGGTTGCTATGACGTTTCTGGAAAAGTGGGCTGAAGGATGAATCCTAGTCCGCGTGGGTGTGGTACACCCCCTGTCCACTCCTTGAAATTTGCAATAGTTGCATGAGTGATGGCATGGTTTGGGTACTGCAGCTGCTCATTATGCCATTGGACTCCTTGTTGATTACAGAGCATGGCTACCGCTGATGCATGCGGAATAGTCCCATTTCTGTTCCCACGCATATAACTCAGCATGTTTCTATGGATTAAAAGGTCGGCATCAATGTACTTGCCTTTAATGATTCCCCACAAAATAATCACACGCCGATGGTTATTGCATTAGAATGAGTAGATTTTAACTAGCTTAGCACAAATAAATGTGTTCGAGTGCACGGGCATATCGATTCAATGCTGACGATGGAAATGATTTTGGTTCAGTTGATCCTGTCTTATACTTCCATTTGGTGCCCGGAATACACAAATCAGTAATCATAACTGCGAGATCCGTTTCTAAATAGTCATCTTCTAACCGATTGTCAGACTCGGTGGGTGGGGCATCATATATGTTGAATACTTCTCTGATCGCAGAAGGTCAAAAATTCACCTGCTCTTCTCGAACTATCGTTATGCCTCTTGTTACCATCTCCTCAGCATTCGCATAAAATTCTCTAACAATCCCCATGGGGATAGGCATAGAAGATGCAGTTAAACAAACCCAGTCTCGTTCGCGTATCATATACCATAGTTGGCCATCATGCTTCGCAGTAAAGTCCCTGCTCTTCACAAAAAGATTTGGCCACACTCAGATAATAGTCTTCTTTGGCCGCTAAATGGCCCGATAAATTTACTCTCGTCCAAGACATCCTCTTCGTGGTGATCGGAGGAAGAATCTGATGAAGAAGAGAGTGAGATTGCCCGTGCTCTTTTTGGGCCCATGTGGGGATAATGAAGAGAGAATGCAAAGGAATTTTTGATGATCGTTCCCCCAAACTTACTGTTACACAACCCAAGTAGAACCCTAGATTTATGCCAGGAAAGTGATGTGTGTGTATGAACTTTGATGAGAGTTGATTAGCCTTATGAATATAGGAGAACAGAATAATACGCTTCTGTTATATTAAAGGAGAGACCCAATCAGACCACAACTCAGATTTTGTACATCTAAAAATATTTCCACGTCTGCGATAACGCGCGGCCGCGCATTCTTATAATGGTTTTCAGCGCCGCCGGAGTAGCTTTATTAGTCTGAAGTAATAGGCAGCGGGCGTATTGCCGCGTGTGGTTGTGTTCATCAGCGGTCGCATGATCCTCGCTTTACACTTCTCAACAGATTTATTTGCAGATTCTGCAAGTCAGAAATGTGTGCTCTCCATTACACCTGCAATTCATCAATAGACCTTATCAAAACATGGTTTACTAAATAAACATAAATGTATATTGTATATCCTCACTTTATACAATGCATATACACGTTCCCCTTTACTATCAGCTATTATGTTAATGTGTTAACCTAGGTTGAAATTGAGTTAACGAAATAACTTAACGAAATAAACAAAGAGTGAAAGAGAGTTTGTGAGAAGAAAAATAATGGGTTGCCTCCCATCCAACGCTAAGTTATAGTCAATTACCTTGACTGTCTCTGATGCTCATGTTGAAGGAGGACTTGAGGCAACTTTTTGTCTGTCTACCTCACCACCAAAGTAATGTTTTAAGTACTGTCCATTTACCTTAAAAGGCTTGTCTGGCAACGAATCAAATATTCCGATTGTACCATGCAGAAAAACAGTTTTCATTGTGAATGGTCCTGACCACCTCGATTTCAGCTTCCCAGGAAAAAGTTTAAGTCTAGAGTTATAAAGAAAAACCCTTTGTCCTAGTTCAAATGCTCTCTCAATGATTTTTTGGTCATTCCATTTCTTCACTTTCTCATTATAAAGCTTTGAATTTTCGTAGGCCTGTAGTCTGAATTCATTCAACTCATTGAGTTGGTGTAGGCGTTTCTCCCCGACAGCTGTCAAATCAAAATTAAGTTTTTGAATTGCCCAATATGTTTTATGCTCTAGCTCCATGGGAAGGTGACAGGCTTTTCCATATACGAGCTGAAAAGGTGACATACCTAACGGTGTTTTATACGCTGTCCTATAAGCCCATACTGCATCATCTAACTTCAATGACCAGTCCTTCCTTGTGGGATTCACCACTTTTTCCAGGATTCTCTTGACTTCTCGATTTGACACTTCAGCTTGGCCATTCATTTGTGGGTGATATGCTGTAGCAATGCGATGTTTTACCCCATATTTAGCCAACAAAGTTGTAAACTGCTTTTTGCAAAAGTGACTGCCTTCGTCACTGATGATAGCCCTTGGAGTCCCAAACCTCGTGAAGATACTTCTATGTAAAAATCTGAGGATAGCCTTGGCATCATTTGTCGGAAGAGCTGCCACTTCTACCCATTTCGAGACATAATCTACAACGAGCAGAATGTAGAGATTTTCACAAGAAGAAATGAAAGGCCCCATGAAATTAATTCCCCATACATCAAAAATTTCTACTTCCAAGATTGTATTTAATGGCATTTCATTCCTTTTAGAGATGTTCCCCACTCGCTGACATCTATCACACCGCTGGACAAAGTTGTATGCATCTTTGAAAATTGTCGACCAGTAGAATCATGCTTGTAATATTCTAGCCGTTGTTCTTTCACCACCATAGTGACCGCCATACACAGTAGAGTGACAATCCTGCAGAATCCCCTCGGTCTCACTATATGGAATACACCTTCGTATAACTTGATCAGAACATTGTTTAAACAAATAAGGCTCATCCCATATATACCATTTGACATCATGCAGAAATTTCTTCTTTTGATAGCCCACCAAATCAGAAGGTAACATCTTACTTGCCAAATAGTTTGCATAGTCTACAAACCATGGCACTTCCCCTTTCACCACAAATAACTGTTCATCTGGAAAGGATTCATTGATTAACACCTTGTCATCTGTCTCCCTTTCTGGATTCTCTAGTCGAGATAAGTGGTCCGCCACTTGGTTTTCAGTGCCTTTTCTGTCCTTGATTTCCAAATCAAATTCCTGCAGTAATAAAATCCATCTGATCAATCGAGGCTTTACATCCTTCTTCGCCACTAAATGTCGAATTACGGCGTGATCCGTATATACTATCACCTTTGTGCCAATCAAATATACTCAAAATTTATCAATGGCGTACACCACTGCCAATAACTCTTTCTCCGTGGTGGTGTAGTTCAACTGTGCGTCTGTAAGGGTCTTGCTGGCATAATAAATAACATGAAACATCTTCTCTTTCCTTTGCCCCAAAACAGCCCCTACGGCGTAATCACTGGCATCACACATCAGCTCAAATGGCAATTCCCAATCTGGTGCAGTAATAATTGGTGCTGATGTTAATTTCCCTTTCAGGTGCTCAAATGTCGACACGCAAGCCTCATCAAAGTTAAAATGCGCATCCTTCTCCAATAAACTGCATAGTGGTTTACTTATTTTGGAGAAGTCTTTGATAAATCTGCGATAGAAACCTACATGTTCCAAAATGCTACGAACACCTTTTACCGAAGTAGGTGGTGGCAATTTCTCTATAGTTTCCAACTTTGCCCTATCTACCTCGAGTCCCTTCTTCGATACTTTGTGTCCGAGTATGATTCCTTCTTGTACCATAAAATAGAATTTTTCCCAGTTCAGTACTAGATTTGTTTCAACACATCGCTTCAAAACCATCACCAAATTCTTGAGGCATAGATCAAACGAGTCCCCGAAAACTAAGAAGTCATCTATAAATACTTCCACATTCTGCTCTACCATATCTAAAAATATAGCCATCATGCATCTCTGAAAAGTGGCTGGAGCGTTGCACAACCCAAATGACATCCTTCTGAAGACAAATGTGACATATGGACATGTGAAAGTTGTCTTTTCCTGGTCTTCTGGAGCTATCACTATTTGATTATAGCCCGAATATCCATCCAGTAGGCAATAGTACTCATGACCTGCTAATCTGTCCAACATATGATCAATGAATGAGAGTGGAAAATGATCTTTCCTTGTAGCTTTATTAAGCCTGCGGTAGTCCATGCATACTCTCCACCCTGTCACTGTTCGTGTTGGAATCAACTCGTTATTCTCATTAGTCACTACTGTCATGCCACCCTTTTTCGGTACACACTGCACTGGGCTCACCCATGAGCTATCTGAGATTGGATAGATTATGCCCGAATCCAACCATTATAGCACCTCTTTCTTAACCACTTCTTTCATTATCGGATTAAGTCTCCTTTGTTGCTCAACCGATGGTTTACTTTCATCTTCCATCAGGATTTTATGCATACAAAATGAAGGGCTGATCCCTTTTATATCCGCTATGGTCTAGCCAATCGCTGATTTGAACTCTCGAAGCACTCGTAGCAGTTTTTCTTCCTGAAAATATGTTAATACAGAAGAAATAATCACAGGTAGCTTCAAATCTTTATTAAAAAATGTGTACCTGAGATGTTCTGGAAGTGGTTTTACTTCAAGTTCTGGAGGTGTCTCAAGAGATGGCTTTAATTTTACGGAGGTTTCTCCTGCTTTTGTCAACGGCTCAATAGGTATTCTGAATTTTCTGACTTGTGGAGTGGTATCCAGATATTGCACAAGTTCGTCAAGTTCCTCGTCCTCCAAATCTGAATTTTCAGCAATTACACTCCTCAAAGGTTTGTCATCCACCCGACTTTGTACTTCATCATTTACGACCTGATCCACCAAATCAACCAAGAAACATTCCTCTTCATCTGCTGAAAACTTCATAGCTTTGAAGACATTAAAGGTGACCTCTTGATCATGAACACGCATAATGAGTTCCCCCTTCTGCACATCTATCAGAGTCTTTCCTGTGGCTAAGAATGGTCTTCCCAATATGATTGGTATATTTTTGTCTTCCTCGTAATCCAATATGATGAAATCAGCTGGAAAGATAAATCTCTCTACCTTCACTAATACATCTTCAACAATTCTTTGTGGATACGTGATGGATCTATCAGCTAGCTGTAAAGAAATGTTTGTTGGCTTTGGATCTGGCAATTCCAACTGGTTAAACACTAACAAGGGCATCAAATTTATGCTTGCCCCACGATCACATAAACACTTACTAAAGTTCATCTTTCCAATTATGCATGGAATTATGAAGCTACCTGGATCCTTCAGCTTTGGAGGTAATTTCTGCTGAAGCACTACACTGCATTCCTCTGTCAAGGCTACCGTTTCAAACTCATCTAGTCTCCTCTTACTTGACAGTATACCCTTCATAAACTTGGCGTAGCTGGACATTTGTTCCAATGCCTCGGCGAACGGTATGTTGATCTGCAGCTTTTTGAATACATCCAAGAATTTACTGAACTGTTTATCTTCCATTTTTTATTTAATCTCTGCGGATATGGAACTTGAATGTGAATTGGTGGTAATGGACTCTTAAGATTTTCCTCTGAACCTGTTTTCTCAGCCTCTTCCTGCTGAACCTCAGACTTTTCCAGATATTCTTCTTGAGCAACCGATCGCTTGCTTTCAGCCTTGGCCAAGCTCTCCTCATAGATCTCTTGCCATCAAGGCTTGACTTGCGATTCGACAAATCTTTCCCATAGCTCAATGTGATCGCTTGACACTATTCCTTATTGTCTCTTCTTGGATTTATCTCTCAGACATTTAGCAATGAACCTCAGGGCACATAGTAAGCATGTTCGCCATCCCGCCCCATTTGAGTTTCCAGATTCTTTATAGCAACTGCTTGGCTCTTGATCATAATTTCTGTGTTTGCCATGTATTTCATCATCATCTCCTCCACTTCTGATTTCTTTCCTTGCTGAGGTACAGCTAGAGGGTGATGTTGCTGTTGTTGCTGAGAAAATCCCGGCGGAAAGGGTGGTCTAGGATTAAACTGCGGCTGCGCTAGTTCTGACTGAAATTAATTATTTGGTTGAAACTGATTCGGTTGATTCCCTTGATGAGTCGACCAACTAAAGTTTGGATGATTTTGGTTGTTGGGGTGGTATGTGTTCTAAAATTGACCTTGATCTTTTTTGTAGTTGCTCACATACTGCACTGATTCTCAGCTGATAGCACATTGATCCGTTGAGTGTGACCCGGCACAAATCTCACATACGAAGGCAACAATCTTTACTTTTCCTTCTGCCAAAGTATCTATCTTCTTTGCCATGTTTGCCATCTGTGCTAAAAACTGAGTAATAGCATCAACCTCCAACACACCTGCAACTTTGGGTTGTGGCATTCAAGATGTAGGGTTCTGAAAATCGTTGGATGCCATTGTCTCGATAAGGTTATAGGCTTCTTCATAGTTCTTTGCCCATAATGCCCCTCCTGCAGCTGCATCTACAATCGGTCTCGACTGCCATCTCAATCCATTATAAAACGTGTTGATCACCATCCAATCTGGAATACCGTGATGTGGACACTTCCTCAGCATTTCTTTGTATCTCTCCCATGCTTCATATAAAGACTCGCCCTATTGTTGCTCAAACTGAGAGATAGCTGTCCTCATCTTTGCAGTCTTATCCATTGGGAAGAACTTAGCAAAGAATTTATGTGCTAAGTCCTCCCATGTAGTTATAGATCCTGCTGGCAAAGAATAAAGCCAACTTTTCGCTTTATCCCTCAATGAGAATGGAAACAACCTTAGTCTAATAGCATCTTTCGTCACACCGTTGTATCTGAATGTATCTCAAATTTCGATGAAACTTAACAAGTGTTCATTCGGATCATCTGTAGCAGCACCCCCAAATTGAACTGTATTCTGCACCATTTGAATAGTGAAAGTTTTTATCTCGAATATATTGGCTGCTATCGCTGGTCTGACTATGCTGGACTTAGTCCATTAATATTGGGCATGGAATACTCCTTCAGAGCCCTATGCTCCTCTCTTTGCTCTTCTCCTTGTGCCTCGGTTGCCATGTTAGCTGTCGTATTTTCTAACTGTGCTTGTAAATTTCTACGAACACCCGCTTTCCAACCTCTCCCGTTTATGTTATCCTGAACACCCGCTTTCCAACCTCTTCATTTAATACTTCATTCAATCGCCACATGCATGACTTGTTCACATATCACAGGAAAGTAGCCAAGAGCACTAAAAGAGTATTAGCCATTTTTCAATGCACTAAGACCTACTTACACAGCATCCACAGATGATAGACTCTATGTAATCATCAATATAACCAAAATCACTATATGTCTATGTGAAATTGCAACTATATTGACTTTAAGTTCAAGCCCTTATTCTAAGTTATACGGTCAAACAGTATGTCTATCTAGTTCAGGAAATACATAAGCCATATAACATAACCCTATATACGTATACTATCATGATTACAATCCATATTTGCATATTCATTGTCAATTCCATACAAATACTGAAACGAATGGTGATCAAGCATTCATACATGCAAAACAATCATGATAGACATCCCATATGATATGTAAAACAATCCAGCATTTAAGCATGCAATCAAACTACATATTAAAATCCGTTAGAATCCCATAATGGAGTTTAATTCATGACTGAACCAAAAGCCATTATGGGATCAAATCAAATCATGATTAATAAACAAACAATTAAAAGATGAAAGGTAGAAACAATCAAACCCGATTGCTGAATATAGATTAATATTCAAATCCTCATAAGATTCCAGCAAAACAATAATAATAATCCACTCTGGTAGACAATCCCAAGAAGAAGTAGAAAAGTAGAGTTTTGGCCTCCTTCTACGTTGGAATCCCTCCTAAAGAGTAAACCTTAATTACTATGTAAAGATACGTAAAACAAATGAATAATTGTCAAGTGATAGCCCTGACACCCGTCAGAAATCGTTTTAAATCGATTACAACCCTTAAAAATTGAGAATAAAATAAAACAAGTCAAGATCTTTCAGGCCTCAAGCCTTGCCTTGCCTCCTCCTCCTTCTTTCTCGGCCATGTGTGAAACTTGCATAAGAAGTCCCGATGTTCACTGGGGCTCATGGCGGTAGCGCTCCCCTAGGCTTGTCATGCTCACTTCGTCACAAGACTTGCGATGGGTTCCATGGTTTGGTGAGTACTTTCATGCCAAGCGCCTCCTGAGCTCTCTTTGCTGCCATGGCTTGCGATTCTTTGTCTTCGATCCTGCTCCCGAGCTTGGTTCTGCGCAATGTCATTCTTCTTCTTCTTGAAATGTCCTATGTTTATCCATGCTTGTCCATCCATGCTCCACTCAATCCTAGCCATGCACATCCTATCATTTGCCTCATCTCAGGCATCCATTAGAGTCGTTGCCCTATAACACCACCAAAATAGGCCGATTCCTGCACTTATTCACCAAAAGGAGTTTTAAGTATGCGAAATGCAAATTAACATGAAATGCAGCTAAAACCTACTAAAATGTACTTGAGATGGGCATAGTTCGCATGAATTGGTACTTCATAAGTAGGTGTAAAACCTACTTATCAAATAACCCCAAACTTGAATCGTTGCTTGCCCTCAAGCAATGCACACTAATGAACAATGAAAATGCAACTATATAATGATGCAACTAATTCTAACATTGTCCCAACTATCATAGAAATTCAGTCCAATTTGCCTCAGCAAATTTTTTTTTTTTAGATTCAAGAATACAGATTCAAATCAAACTGCAGGCATAATGTCATACACTCAGATAATTCAAAAATGCTATAGAGATGCTGTGTGTGTATGTGTGTTGTGTTCGCCAAAACTTGATTTAGGCACAGAATACTCATGCTATATTGCTCAAAATAGAAATTTGTAGCTTAAATCAAGACTCATGTATATATATGCAACCAACACTATTCCAACATCTTAAAATAAACTAAGATTCAACAATGGGCTTAACTGCTTTATTTCTACTCACGAGGGCGACTTTTGCACTTCCCCACGGTGTTTATTACTATTTTTCTTTTCTTTTTCTTTTTCACATGACTGTGCAATGTCTTACTCCATTAGGCACACTGCTAACCCTTAGCGAGCTTTCAACCAATGACTCCTGCACCACGAAAGACCTTAGGCGCTTAGGTGTAGAGACAATCCCCTCGGGCGTTTTTCTACTCAAGTAGCTAGGGCCCCGAAATAAGACTAGCCACGTTATTGCTATTCTTCTTTTCTTTTTTTTCTTTTTTTTTTCTTTTTTTTATACACAGATACCCATGTTTTCCCCAAGTTTAAAAATCAATGTTTTATACAGTCTATACTCACTTTTCACATATTTCCCTTTCTAAAATAACATTTTTCTATCGAGCATTGCAACATATGCTTCTTATACCTACAAGCGATTGTGAACACATTTGTGAAAACCGAAAGCATTTAAACAACATTATGAATTTCATTATGTGAAACATTAAATCTCAGCTCGAATTATCCAAAATACTCAAAAACCATTTAACAAATTCACTATCATCATTGGCTAGAAAGAAATTTCTATATGGCAAGAACGGTGAGAAAATGCAACCTAAACATGAACGTGCAAATATATATGTAAAAATAAACTATATGATGCAACAATTTAAACTACCATGCAAGAACTAAAAATTTTTTTAACTAATCATGCTAAAACTACATGCACTACACTACTCCCCAATACCCCCAAACTTAAAATATTCAATGTCTCATTGAATGAAGGTAAAGTGTACGAAAAACTCCCTTAAGTATCGGTGGTGCCACCCTCCTCGGGTGGTGAATCTGGTGGTGGATATGGTGTTGCGGTTCCGAACTGAGGCCATTCTAATGTTGTTCCTTGTTGCGCAAAAGCTTCGGACAAGGCCCTTGTGAGTCCCGTCGCAAATGTGCCCAAATTATCGTACATGGCATCGACTTTGTGCTCCAACCTTCGGAGCTGGCGATCGACATGGGTGGCACATGCGTGCGTGGATGGGCCAGCCTCATCTGTCTACAGAGGCTGCTGTGGTGGCTCTGGAAAAGTGGGCTGAAGGATGAATCCTAGTTCGCGTGGGTGTGGTACACCCCCTGCCCAGTCCTCAAAATTTTCAATCGTGGCATGAGTAATGTTTTGGTTTGGGTATTGCATTTGCTCATTTCCCCAGTTGCATCCCTGATTAGCACAAAGCATGGCAACCACGGATGCATGTGGAATGCTCCCAATGGTTCCTCCCCATAGATAGTGCAACATATTCTCATGAATGAGATGCCTAAGGTCAATGTACTTCCCGGTGATTATGCCCCATAGAATAAGTGCCATCTCCGCTGTTATTTTGTGCTGATGGGAGGAAGGCATGAGCTTGGCATATATGAACAAGTTCCATGCCTTTGCATAGCGATTCAGGGCTGCAGCTGGGAATATATGAGGTTGTGTCGTGCCAACTTTATATGTCCATTTCGTACCCGCCACACATAACTCTGCAATAACCAACTCCATGTCGGTCTTCAAATGAGCACCGGTGACCCAATTAGCAGCCCCCACTGGCGGTGCATCAGTAATTTTGAAAATTAATTGGATGGTGCGGGGTCTGTAATCTACCTCGATACCACGAACCAGAGATATACCGCTCATAGTGACCTTGGCATTGGCGTAGAACTTGCGAACTACGCTCATAGGAATGGGCATTGGAGTAGCCGTCAGTCCACCCCAACCTCTCTCTCGAATCATGGCGCACAACTGGCCATCCTTCCCCTCCGATTTGAATCCTCGCTCCTTGATGAACGTCTTCGCCACAATTCGGTAGTACTTTATTGAGCTTCCAAGTTTAGGAACTTGGTGTGATCGAAAATATCAGCCCCTTCACTGCCCGAAGAGGATGAAGAAGACGATGCAATAGATCGTGCTCACTTAGGCCCCATTTGTATTTGATAGAGATTGCACAAATTATATTATGGAGAATGAAAAAAATCTTGAAGAATTGATAACCCTCAATACTCATTTCTGCAATCCAAATTAGGAACCCTAGCTTTATATTGCACTTGGAGAAGTTGAGGATATGGACTTTGAATGAGGAGAGAATCGTGGCTAATTGATTGAGAGATGTACGGCACAAACTTGTAACTGATAGATAGATTGTGACATGAGTTATGAAGAGTGAGAGAATTTTGCGTCTGTTATTATTCCAAATGAGAGTCCAAATGGTCCACAACTCTATTTAAAATGTTCAGATCATGTTTAATTCGATTGTCGCCATGCATTATTGCGAGTTTGTACTAAAAGTTGAAAGTGAGCTCGAGACTTGCAGAATGAATTGTTGTCAAAATTGACTTTTTGCGCGGGCGCGCGATTTTGTTGCAGAATGAATTGTTGTCAAATTCCTCCTCAGGATCAGTCTCAGGTTCATGCTCCTGACCAACAACGGTGATCAATGGAGATGACTACCTCTGTACCAACTGTTCCCTAACGACATGAATGTCTCTGGGCTCCTCCTCTGTATGTACTATAGGTATTCGGGGTTCCTCCTCCCCTGCTCGACTAGTTCCTCCGACATCCGACATCCTTACAACAAAATTTCGAGTTTTAGTTACTAAGTCATACTAGTGAGCACATAATTTAACACATAAGCACATAAAGTCTTTTATTATCTTCAATGAATTAAAAAAATTAATTTCCTAGAACTCGATAAGAGTTTTCCATCACTATGTTCTTTCTATAAGGCTATTACCTAAGGTTGTTTCCCCACCTAAGGTTCAAAACCTACAGCTCTGATACCAACTTGTGACACCCCCAAATCCGGGTACTTCGATTCCACGGGATTTGGTGTTCACTGTACAAATATCATCTATCTATCTACCCATAATAAAAGCAAACCATGCAATAGATAGAAATAAAATCTTCCCCTTAAGGGGTTACAACATCCGAATAATAATACAATCCCAAGTTAAGCTAATCTTAAACATCTGTGCAGAAACATAAACAATAAGTCTTAAACAACATCAAGTCTTAACACATAAATTCAACATCTCATAAATACAAGTCTTCAACATTTGTTAATCTTGCCCTTGCCTTTACTAGTAGAAGGCTCATTGGTTCTTTCGTTCTTAACTTCAATGTTATTATTAAGCAAGAGTGAGCATGATTGCCCACAAATAAAATAATGAAATAACAATGTATAATAACATGCGAAGGAATCAAAGACTTCTGAAATAAAAGCTCAACTTTTGAATCAAGAATGAATAACAAGAATTAAAAGATTTCTGAAGGTCATAAGACCTTGAACTATGTCCTAGGTTATCAAGGGTTATACTTGAAACCTTTAACAGTCATAAAACTATGGACCTTTCTACTCGTACTTAGGGGGATCATCCCTTAGTACCATACTGTGCACAATATCTTAACGCTAACGCATAAGTAAATCCCTTTGCAGGGTTGTTCATCTCAGTTTGACATTCGAGTCCGCACCAAAGGAAGTTTGGTTTGGATAATTCAATAAGGGTTATGAAATTTAGAACGTTCATCAACTATGGACTAGTCGAATCAATAAGGTTCACTAGTCTAACAAGGTTCAACAATAATGATATTCAAATTGAATAATAATCTCAAGAAGTATACAATACAACAAATATTGTATAACAATTTCATACTTTGAAAGGATAATAAATCTTTAATATAACAATTCGAACTTGAATAATAGTAATGAGAATTTACTCAAGGTAAATAAGAAACTTGAACAATGATAACAAGTAGGGGTAGGAAACTTGCCTCGTGCGTAGATTACACTTTAATTAAACACGTTCCTTGAATTTAATCCTACATAACATTTACATTAACAATACCAGTTAATTATAACTTAACTAATCATCAAATGTTCATTCTTTTTGTCTAACTCGAATTATGACTATACTTAGTTAATTTATCACATTCATTATCATATAATGAACACTTCACGAATACTAAGCTAACTATTCATTTAATAATTCAGTCCACATGTATTTGTGTTATTTACATGCTAAGCATCTATTTTAATATCTCATTATACTTCTAACATATCTCTATGTTCTTTAAATCAAGTTGATATCACATTGCTAGACTTGAACATAAAAAAATAATTCATTTCTAGACTTTACGAGTTTTTGAGAGTGGCATTTATTTCATCTTCAGTTATCTTAGTACTTTGCGGCTGCATGTGGCGCTACTTATTGGCGGACTCTTAAGTACTATGGACGGGATGTTAAGGCACGATCTTGGGCGGCCATGGCACAACGAACAAACTGATTTCTACAATTCGTAAAAATTGCATAACACAGACAAAAACTCCAATTAAACTATTACTACACAAATTTAATCATACCCACATGTTAGAATTCGTATATAATCATTACCCAACATTTATAGAGTGACTTTAACCATTTAAAACACATAATTACAGAATTAAAATATGTAAATTTTACAGTTCTTAATGTTCTTGAAGGTTTTGAACATAAATCACGAAAATTAATATTACGAATTTGTTATAACACCGAATCCGTTCATTTAAAGTTTGGTCTCTTCGTATTAACATGCATAATAATATACGAGTGTAAATTTTATGAAATCATTTTTTTGACACATTAAAGTTACGTATAAGGGCCATATGGCCAAAACCCATACTCTGTAAGTTTTGATCAACATATACGACGTATTATTATGAAACTGATGACAGGGAACCATCTAATACATAGAGAAACACGTTAAAACAACATCTTAACACATATATGTACATAATCCATACTCCTTCCAATTTACAAAGACTTTATAGAAGTTTTGAAAACCATTTTCATGAAATCTTAAATACGTAAAATAGAAATTGGGTTTGGAGAAATTACCCAGAGTATAAAGTGTATAATTGTAGGCTTAGGTGCTTTCTTCAATCACTGAGTTTCTCACAAAATTCTCTCAATTCTCTCTAAAATCTCTAGCTTCTCTCGGTGTTGTTCTTCCGGACTTAGCGAAGAAATGAAAGAAAAGAATACGTATAAAGGAAAGGAACTGACGCGCATTATGGTCAGTTACCCATCATAGGTTAACTGCTCATAACTCCCACGAATGCCATGTTTGGCTAGGCTTAATAGATTTCAAAATCATTTAATTTAATAAACCTTATCATATAGTTTAAATAATGTCACACTCCTTATAAAATAAATCCAATATTTTATTTAATTTACTTTAAATAAAATATAATAATTTCTCATAAATTCACATAGTCATATAATTAATTTCTCATTAATAAATAATGTAAATTTATTAAATCTCTAATTAATAAATTAATTAATTAAAATAACATTAGGCTTATTAAATATTTCTTTTAATACAATAAGCTCACATAATTATATATATTGAATAATAAAATTCTCCACAATAATTTAATAAATGTAACACATATAATTAAATTAATCTACCACAATTTCATGAATTAATTATTTAATCTAATAATTAAATCATCAAAAATATTTATTTACTTTAATAAATATTAAAATTAAATTACAAAAATCTCGTTAAATCACATCTTTCCCCCTTAAAAGGATTTTGTCCCCGAATCACGACTTCAATAAATTTGACCAGATTACATTCTCCCCCCCTATAAAGATTCTATCCCGAGAATAAACTTACACATAATTAAGTAAATAAATGAGAGTAATTCTTCATCATATTCTCTTCGAGTTCCCACGTAGCTTCTTCAGCGTTGTGGTTCCTCCAAATTATCTTAACATAAGGTATTACTTTATTTCTGAGAACTTATTCTTTTCGGTCGACAATTTGAACAGGAATTTCTTTGTAAGATAAGTCTTTGTCAAAATGTAATGGTTCGTATTCAATTACATGCTTGTAATCGGCTTTGTAGGGTTGTAACACAGAAACATGGAAGACGTTATGGACGTTCTCGAGTGATGGAGGTAAGGCTACCTCATACGCAACTTCCCCAATTCTTCGTAGTACTTCAAAGGATCCAATGAATCTTGGGCTTAATTTCCCTTTCTTTCCGAACCTGATCTTCCCCTTCCAGGGAGAGACCTTCAAGAAAACATAACTACCTGATTCAAATTCGATATTTTTACGATGTGGATCAGCGTATTTCTTCTGTCGATCTTGAGCTGCTACCAGTCGTGCTCGGATCACTTTGACTATTTATGTTGTCTGCTGTACCAATTCTGGCCCTAGCAATTGTCTTTTGCCAACTTCATCCCAATAAAGTGGAGTTCTGCACTTTCTGCCGTATAACGCTCCATAAGGTGGCATTCCAATACTAGCGTGGTAAATATTGTTGTAACCGAACTCTACGAGATGTAGATGATCATCCCAATTTCCTTTAAAGTCCATTATACAAGCTCTTAACATATCTTCCAATGTCTGAATTGTTCTTTCACTCTGTCCATCTGTTTGAGGGTGATATGTCGTACTCATTCGCAACTGTGTACCCATGCATTCTTGTAGACATTTCCAGAAATTCGATGTGAAGCGCGGATCCCTATCGAAAATAATTGACACCGGTACTCCGTGTCTCGAAACAACCTCTTTTACATATAACCTCACCAACTGATCTAAATTTAATCGATTTTGATCGGAAGGAAGTGTCTTGGATTTAAATCGATCGGTCAACGATAACCCATACTGCGTTGTAGCCTTTCTGAGTCGTCGGAAGGCCAACCACGAAGTCCATTGTAATATGTTCCCATTTCCATCCTAGGATCTCTAACGGTTGTAGCAATCCACTTGGTCTCTAATGTTCTGCTTTCACTTTCTGACAGGTAAGACACTTGGCAACACATTCTGCAACATCTCGTTTTAAATTTGGCCACCAGAAATGTTGTCGAAGATCTTGGTACATTTTGGTACTACCAGGGTGAATCGAATATCGTGAACTATGAGCCTCGCTCAAAATTTCTTCCTTAATCTCTTGTACTGGCGGAACCCAAATTCTACTTTCAAATCTCAGTATTCCTTCCTTATCCATCTTAAATCTCGGTTACATTCCTTGGATATCTTCTTTGTCACCTTTTTACATTCTTCATCCTGTTGAGCCTCCTTTACTTTATCTAGTAGAGTTGTACAGTTTGCATCCGAAATAGCTTCTCATCAATCTCCATAGGATACTTCACTTCTAACTCCGGTTTCTCCATTTACGAAATTAGCTCCTCTGAGCGATTAACATCATCAATTTTTCACGACCCTTTCTACTTAAGGCGTCGGCAACCACATTGCTTTACGCGGATGGTATAAAATCTCACAGTCGTAATCCTTAATTAATTCCAACCATCTTCTTTAACGCATATTCAAATCCTTCTGTGTGAAAATATATTTCAGACTTCTCCCTGTAGAGATAGTGCCTCCAAATTTTCAAAGCAAAAACAACTGCAGCTAACTCCAAGTCATGGGTCAGATATCCCTTCTCATAATCCTTCAATTGTTGTGATGCATACGCAATGACTTTGCCGTTTTGCATCAGCACACAGCCAAGTCCTTTATCCGACGCATCACTATAAAAACAAAATTTCGTGTATCGTCCGGAAGAGACAACACAGGTGCTGTACTCAACCTCTTCTTCAATTCTTGAAAACTTTCCTCACACTGTCCGTCGAACAAATTTCCACGACTTTTGAGTTAAATTCGTTAACGGAGTTGCGATCTTGGAAAAGTCTTGTATGAACCTTCTATAATATCCTGCTAATCCAAGAAAACTTCGTACTTCCGACGGCGTCCTTGATTGATCCCAGTTATTCACGGCTTCGACTTTTGATGGATCTACCGAAATTCCATTTTTATCGATCACGTGCCCAAGAAATTGCACTCGTTCAATCCAAAATTCGCATTTCAAAAACTTAGCATACAACTTCTCCCTTCTCAATACCTCCAACGTTAACCTCAAATGCTCTTCGTGTTCCTCTT
Organism: Panax quinquefolius; assembly: GCA_020205615.1. Lineage (NCBI taxonomy): Eukaryota > Viridiplantae > Streptophyta > Magnoliopsida > Apiales > Araliaceae > Panax > Panax quinquefolius. Next base: position 88,419,491 of record CM035171.1, on the reverse strand, counting down.
TGGTTTTCGAATATACCAAAATGTCGTCTATAAATACCACTACGAATTTGTCAAAAAATGGCTTGAACACACCATTCATTAGTCCCATAAATGCTGCAGGAGCATTCATTAGACCAAATGACATTACCAAAAATTCATAGTGACCATATCGCGTTCTGAACGCTATCTTCGGTACATCCTCTAGCCTCACCTTCAGTTGATGATAACCGCTTCTCAAGTCTATCTTGGAAAAGTATCTCGCTCCCTTCAATTGATCAAACAGGTCATCGATCCTCGGTAAAGGATATCTGTTCTTAATTGTGACCTTATTCAGTTCTTTGTAGTCAATGCAGAGCCGCATCGATCCATCCTTCTTTTTCACAAACAACACCGGCGCTCCCCACGGCAATACGCTCGGTTGAATGTACTTCTTGTCCAGTAATTCTTATAGTTGTACCATTAGTTCTTTCATCTCTACTGGTGCCATTCGGTATGGTGCCTTCGATATTGGAGCAGTTCCGGGCGCCAAATCGATCACGAAGTCTACCTTTCTATCTGGTGGAAGTCCTGGCAAATCGTCTGGAAATACGTCGACGAAGTCCCTCACAATCGGTATTTCTTCTACCTTCGAATTCTCTTTTTGACTGTCAACTATATAAGCTAAGTATCCTACACAGCCTTGTCTTAATAACTTCACAGCTGCGTCATCGTCGCGAACAACTCGCTTGTCTCAGTGACTTCTACCGTATAAAACACAACCTTTGGCGGGACCATAAGGTTAATCGCTTCTTTGGCAATCAATTATAGCCCCGTAATTGAATAACCAGTCCATTCCCAATATAACGTCAAATTCCCCAAGTCGAATAGGGATAAGATCTACGTTCAGATACTACCCTTAATATCTACTCTACAGTTCTTATACACGTACTTAACAGGGATTATCTCTTTATTCGCAATTTCTATGTTCATGGGATATTCCAACTCATCCTTAAGCAAATCTAAACTATTAGCAAAGTCATCGGATATAAAGGAACAAGTAGCACCCGAATCAAATAAAACATAAGCATTAATTTTATTGATCGAAATGATACCTGACACCACATCCCGAGACTGAACTATATCCTGCACCGTCATGTTGAAAGTTCTGGCAGTCGGACGGTTTGTAGCGGTTGGTCCGGTGATAGTTAAGGCATTTCCATTGTTGTTTCCCCGATTTCCTCCTAATCCTGACCCTCCGGTCCCTTCTTAGGGCGATCTCTTGCGGATGGTCCTTGAAACCAAGTGAAACAAGCACCCTTCTTTGGGTTAGGGCAGGTTAGGTGCTATGTGGCCTTCGACCACAATTGTAGAACACTCTTTTTCCCTTTATACAAACTCCCGGATGAGCTTTCCATGGTCGGGCATGCTTCGATTCTTTTCTTCTGACTTCCTTGTTGATTCCCCGATGATGAGTTTTCATTCCACCTTTTCTTCTAATTAAAATTACCACCTCCTGTGCCACTTCCACTAGTCTTGTTATTTCCTTCACTTTCAGTCTTCTTCTTCTTTTGATCTTGATTGTACTTGGTCACCGCATCGCTTCCACCTTCAGCGAGGATGGCCTTTTCCAGTACTCCAGCAAAAGTGTTTATCTGAAACATTGATACTTTACTGTATACCCAAGGCTTTAGTCCTTGTTCGAATCTTCTGGCTTTTCTCTCGTCCGTGTGTACTTGATACGGGGCGAACCTCCCTAATTCATTGAATCTAGCCGCATAATCAGGTACGCTCATATTTCCCTGCTTCAATCCAAAAATTGAACCTCCATATGGTTCTATGAGCTGGTTGGGAAGTACATCTCGAAAAACATCTCTTTAAATCTCTCCCAAGTAATTACACCTTCACCTCCTCGAACTTTGTTTGCTTGCCACCAATAGCTAGCTTCAGACTTCAGCATAAACATTGCAAAAGCGGTCTTCTGGTCTTCTCTAACCCTAGCAACATCGAAAACCTTCTCCATTTCCATAACCCACGTTTGAGCCTCGATCGGGTTCATGGAACCTTTAAATTCTGGCGGTCCCACCACTTTGAAATCCTTAAATGTAGTATTTGGTGGAGCTTGAGGTTGATTATTCATTGCTCCAGCCAGTAAGTTAACCAACAGCTGAACAGGATTAGCATTGGCGTTATTGTTGTTATTCGTAGACTCTTCCTGAGTTGGTTGACGTTGTTGTCTTCTTCTTGGCGACATAATTCTGTTAAGAATATTTGCTTATTAGGTCTTTATTCAATTTTTCAAACATTTAAGGCTTAGCTAGAACATTTAATCATAATTCACTTAACACGTCAATTTAAATAAACTTTGACATTTCATTCAATTCAAAAGTTTTAACATCATAAGATAGCATCACTGCTATTTACATCAACTATCCCGAGATAAGAATCTACAGGATTTAAAACATCAAAATATTCCTTTGTTTATAATCACATCGGAATTTACATTATTAACTACCAAATAGTTTTCACATAATTAAACTAATACTATTACTGTATGTCAAGGTGCTGAATAGCCTTGCTACGCTCCTCTTCCATGATACGAGACATCGTCCTGCGATCCAGCATGTACGATGGAAGTCCTTCGAACTGGATGGGGTACCTCAAAACTCGATCCTGGGCCTCATCCATTGCATGATTAAGTGTAGAGTATGTCTCTCCAAGATTTGCCTTCTTTGCATGACCATCCTCTTCCCCAAGATCAGCACGACGTGACTCTCTTACCCAGCCCTCCTCTGTTATGGCAAGCCTTTCTGAAATCTCTTTCAGATCCTTCTTCAACTTTTCTATCTCTGCGGTCTTATCTTCGGTTTGACCCTTCTCATGGACCAAATCCCATTCTACATTTCCCAGTCGTGAGTGAAGAGTCGAAATCTCACTCTCCTTCTCTTTTAGAGTAATCTGCTGAATAATAGCCCACTCAGTCAGATCCTGCACCTCATCTCATAACTCCACGTTACGGTCGTATAATGTGTCGTACATCTCAGCATCAATGGAGTGCTGTGGAAATTCCTCTTCTTCCTCTTCCTCGTCAAATTCCTCCTCAGGATCAGTCTCAGGTTCATTCTCCTGACCAACAACGGTGATCAATGGAGATGACTCCCTCTGTACCAATTGTTCCCTAACGACATGAATGTCTATGGGCTCCTCCTCTGTATGTACTATAGGTATTCGGGGTTCCTCATCCCCTACTCGACTAGTTCCTCCGACATCCGACATCCTTACAACAAAATTTTAAGTTTTAGTTACTAAGTCATACTAGTGAGCACATAATTTAACACATAAGCACATAAAGTCTTTTATTATCTTCAATGAATTACAAAAATTCATTTCCTAGAACTCGATAAGAGTTTTCCATCACTATGTTCTTTCTATAAGGCTATTACCTAAGGTTGTTCCCCCACCTAAGGTTCATAACCTACAGCTCTGATACCAACTTGTGACACCCCCAAATCCAGGTACCTTGATTTCACGGGTTTTGGTGTTCACTGTACAAATATCATCTATCTATCTACCCATAATAAATGAAAACCATGCAATAGATAGAAAAAAAAACTTCCCCATAAGGGGTTACAACATCCGAATAATAATACAATCCCAGGTTAAGCTAACCTTAAACATCTGTGCGGAAACATAAACAATAAGTCATAAACAACATCAATTCTTAACACATAAATTCAACATCTCATAAATACAAGTCTTCAACATTTGTTAATCTTGCCCTTGCCTTTACTAGTAGAAGGCTCATCGGTTCTTTCGTTCTTAACTTCAATGTTATTATTAAGCAAGAGTGAGCATGATTGCCCACAAATAAAATAATGAAATAAGAATGTATAATAACATGCGAGGGAATCAAAGACTTCTGAAATAAAAGCTCAACTTTTGAATCAAGAATAATAACAAGAATCAAAAGATTTCTGAGGGTCATAAGACCTTGAACTATGTCCTAGGTTATCAAGGGTTATACTTGAAACCTTTAACAGTCATAAGACTATAGACCTTTCTACTCGTACTTAGGGGATCGACCCTTAGTACCATACTATGCACAATATCTTAACGCTAACGCATAAGTAAATCCCTTTGCAGGGTTGTTCATCTCAGTTTGACATTCGAGTCCGCACCAAAGGAAGTTTGGTTTGGATAATTTAATAAGGGTTCTGAAATTTAGAACGTTCATCAATTATGTACTAGTCGAATCAATAAGGTTCACTAGTCTAACAAGGTTCAACAATAATGATATTCAAATTGAATAATAATCTCAAAAAGTATACAATAGAACAAATATTGTATAACAATTTCATACTTTGAAAGGATAATAAATCATTAATATAACAATTCAAACTTGAATAATAGTAATGAGAATTTACTCAAGGTAAATAATAAACTTGAACAATGATAACAAGTAGGGGTAGGAAACTTGCCTCGTGCGTAGATTACACTTTAATTAAACACGTTCCTTGAATTTAATCCTACATAACATTTACATTCACAATACCAGTTAATTATAACTTAACTAATCATCAAACATTCATTCTTTTTGTCTAACTCGAATTATGACTATACTTAGTTAATTTATCACATTCATTGTCATATAATGAACACTTCACGAATACTAAGTTAACTATTCATTTAATAATTCAGTCCACATGTATTTATGTTATTTACATGCTAAGCATCTATTTTAATATCTCATTATACTTCTAACATATCTCTATGTTCTTTAAATCAAGTTGCTATCACATTGCTAGACTTGAACATAAAAAAATAATTCATTTCTGGACTTTCTGGAAAGTGGCGATCTTGCGCCCTTTGTTGTCTCTTGATATTCGGTACATGCTGCCCACCGGACTCTTGGGCCACTGACTTGGATGTTAAGGCACGATACATGCGTCGCGGCGCGACAAACCAAAAATTGTTCTGCAATTCGCAAAAAATTGCAGAACACAGCCAAAAACTCCAATTAAACTATTACTACACGAATTTAATCATACCCACATATTAGAATTCGTATATAATCATTACCCAACATTTATTGAGTGACTTTAACCATTTAAAACACATAATTACATAATTAAAATATGTAAATTTTACTGTTCTTGATGTTCTTGAAGGTTTTGAACATAAATCATGAAAATTAATATTACGGATTCGTTATAACACTGAATCCGTTCATTTAAAGTTTGGTCTCTCCTCAGTGCAATCTCGCGTGGCCGCGCGACTTGCAGTACCTGAAAAATCTTTCCCAGATCTCAATGTGATCGCTTGACACTGTTCCTTCTCGTCTCTTCTTGGATTTGTCTCTGTATTACTTGGCAATGAACCCTGGGGCCTGTTAGTAAGCATGTTCGCCATCTTCCCCATTTGAGTTTCCAGATTCTTTATAGCCACTACTTGGCTCTTGATCATAATTTATGTGTTTGCCATATATTTCATCATCATCTCCTCCACTTCTGATTTCTTTTCTTGCTGAGGTACAGCTGGAGGGTGATGTTGCTATTGTTGCTGAGAAAATCCCGGCGGAAAGGGTGGTTTAGGATTAAACTGCGGTTGCGCTGGTTGTGACTGAAATTGATTATTTGGTTGAAACTGATTCTGCTGATTCCCTTGATTAATCGACCAACTAAAGTTTGGATGATTTCGGTTGTTGGGGTGGTATGTGCTCTGAAATTAACCTTGATCTTTTCTGTAGTTGCTCACATACTGCACTGATTCTGAGCTTATATCACATTGATCAGTTGAGTGTGACCCCGCACAAATCTCACATATGAAGGCAACCGTCTTTTCTTTTCCTTCTACCAAAGTATCTATCTTCTTTGCCATGTCTACCATCTGTGCTGACAACTGAGTAATAGCATCAACCTCCAACACACCTGCAACTTTGGGTTGTGGCATCTGAGATATAGGGTTATGAAAATCGTTGGATGCCATTGTCTCGATAAGGTTATAGGCTTCTTCATAGTTCTTTGCCCATAATGCCCCTCCTGCAGCTGCATCTACAATCGGTCCCGACTGCCATCCCAGTCCATTATAAAACGTGTTGATCACCATCCAATCTGGCACACCGTGATGTGGACAATTCCTCAGCATTTCTTTGTATCTCTCCCATGCTTCATATAAAGACTCGCCCTGTTGTTGCTCAAACTAAGAGATAATTGTCCTCATCTTTTCAGTCTTAGCCATTGGGAAGAACTTAGCTAAGAATTTTGGAGCTAAGTCCTCCCATGTAGTTATAGATCCTGCTGGCAAAGAATGAAGCCAACTTTTCGCTTTATCCCTCAATGAGAATGGAAACAACCTTAGTCTAATAGCATCTTTCGTCACACCGTTGTATCTGAATGTATCTCAAATTTCGATGAAACTTAACAAGTGTTCATTCGGATCATCTGTAGCAGCACCCCCAAATTGAACTGTATTCTGCACCATTTGAATAGTGCAAGTTTTTATCTCGAATGTATTGGGCGCTATTGGTTGATGCGACTATCTTTGGATCAGAGTCCATTAATATTAGGCATGGAATACTCCTTCGAGCCCTATGCTCCTCTCTTTGCTCTTCTCCTTGTGCCTCTACCGCCATATTAGTGTCGTATTTTCTAAGCGTGCTTGTAAATTTCTACGAACACCCGCTTTCCAACCTCTCCCGTTTATGTTATCCTGAACAGGTGTTAAATCGGGGTTGGATGACCGCGTGCGCATAAAAATTTATCCAAATTCCTGAAACAAAAACAAAAACTGAAATGAGATAAGACTATAATTGTCTAAGTCATACAATATAGCTTAAAACTAATAATAGTAATACTAAATTAAACGCCTTTCCCCAGCAACGGTGCCAAAAACTTGTTGCCTCTTTTCCAGTCTTAACAAAAGAGCTCTAACTCATGCAAGCATACATGCATCAACAAGCAATACAGAGCAAGTAAAGTATCGATCCCACTGAGAAAGTTGTTTAATTCAAATCGCTATGGATTAATTAATTCACTATATTTATATGCTCAAACTAATGACTAAGATTGGTTTGTTCTCGAGTTGCAAATAGCAACTAAAATAATAATAACACAGAATAAATCAAATCTGGAAATAATGGGATCCTAACTTCATTTAATACTTCATTCAATCGCCACTATCATGCATGACTTGTTCACATATCACAGGAAAGTAGCCAAGATCACTAAAAGAGTATTAGCCATTTTTCAATGCACTAAGACCTACTTACACAGCCTCCACAGATGATAGACTCTATGTAATCATCAATATAACCAAAATCACTATATGTCTATGTGAAATTGCAACTATATTGACTTTAAGTTCAAGCCCTTATTCTAACTTATACGGTGAAACAAGATATGTCTATCTGTTCGAAAAATACATAAGCCATATAACATGCCTATATATATATATACTATCATGATTATGATCCATATTTGCATGTTCATTGTCAATTCCATACAAATACTGAAACGAATGGTGATCAAGCATTCATACATGCAAAACAATCATGATAGACATCCCATATGATATGTAAAACAATCCAGCATTTAATCATGCAATCAAACTACATATTAAAATCCGTTAGAATCCCATAATGGAGTTTAGTTCATGACTAAACCAAAAGCCAATATGGGATCAAATCTAATCATGATTAATAAACAAACAATTGAAAGATGAAAGGTAGAAACAATCAAACCCAATTGATGAATATAGATCAATATTCAAATCCTCATAAGATTCCAGCAAAATAATAATAATAATCCACTCTGGTAGACAATCCCAAGAAGAAGTAGAAAAGTAGAGTTTTGGCCTCCTTCTACGTTGGAATCCCTCCCAGAGAGTAAACCCTAATTACTATGTAAAGATACGTAAAAAATTAATAATTGTCAAGTGATAGCCCTTACACCAGTCAGAAATTTTTTTAAATCAATTACAACCCTTAAAAATTGAGAATAAAATAAAACAAGTCAAGACTTGGGCCCTTGCAGCAGCCGCAAGCCTCCTCCAACCTATTACTCATGCAGGCAGAGACTTGCAATAAGTCCCGATGTTCAAGGGGCTCTCATGGCCTGCTGCGCTCCCTAAACTTGTTAGGCTCGCATACGCATAACATGCGATAGGGTTCCATGGTTTGCCTAAGTACTCGCACGGGTGCATGCCTCCAGGCTCTCTTTGTCGCGCGGCTTACAGTTGCTGTCTTCTGATCCTGCTCTTGAGCTTGGTTCTGCAATGTTGCTGCTGCTACTAAAATGTCCTATGTTTATTCATGCTTTTCCATCCATGCTCCACTTAATCCTAGGCATGTACATCCTATCTTTTGCCTCGTCTCAGGCATCCATTAGCCTCGTGCCCTATAACACCACCAAAATAGGGCGATTCCTGCACTTATTCACCAAAAGGAGTTTTAAGTATGCGAAATGCAAATTAACATGAAATGCAGCTAAAACCTACTAAAATGTACTTGAGATGGGCATAGTTCGCATGAATTGGTACTCCATAAGTAGGTGTAAAACTTACTTATCAGCCTCACTTAACCTCTTCTTCAACTCTTGAAAACTTTCTTCGCATTTGTCGGTCCATACGAATGTTACCGTTTTCCTTGTCAGATTAGTCAACGGGGTAGCTATCTTAGAAAAATCTTGGATGAATCTTCGATAATATCCAGCTAACCCCAAGAAACTTCTTATCTCCGTCGGTGTTCTCGGTTGTTCCCAACTACTTACTACTTTGACCTTTTCGGGGTCTACTGAGATTCCATTCCCATCCACCACGTGGCCTAAGAATTGAACCTTTTTTGTGACACCCCCAAATCCAGGTACTTTATTCCTATAGGATTTGGTGTTCACCTGATCAAACATTCATATCTAATTACCCAATCATAATAAAACTGAATAAATAAAAACCTTCCCCATTAAAGGGTTACATAATAAAATCTCCCAGGTTATCTAACCTTAAATCATCATTCAAATGCGGAAAATATTACATAGTTTCTTTAAAATAAAGTCTAAGATCAACATAATAAAAGTCTAACATCTTAATCAAAGTAAAAATTACAAGTCTTCATCACTTGTACATTTTTCACTTTCCTTTGCTAGTCGAAGGTTCACCTACCTTCTCTTCTTTAGTTGCAATGAGTTTATATATATGCAAGAGTGAGCAAAACAATTGCTCACTGGATATAATATGGAATCAACAAGAGTATAACAATAATAACTGTCGAAATAGGCTCATCAAAAGTGAATAGTACTCTATCAATAATAATCAGAAACTGAAATCCCAAAATATGGAAAATATACATCACTGATGGTCGTAAGACCATGAACTACGTCCACAGTTGTAAGTAATCTTTCAACTCCAACTTTAACAGTTATAAAACTATAAGGACCTCATACTTAGGGGGATCAGCCCTTCGTACAATGTATTGTGCACAAACATTTTAATGCTATGCGTAAGTTAATCCCTAATCATAACAATAGGGTTGTTCATCTTAGTATTTAGAGTACAAGTCCGCACCAAAGGAAGTTTGGTTTGGATAAGCTTTCAAGGTAATTTGGAATTCAACGAACATCAACTAAGGAGTAGTTGAATAAAACCAATAACACTATACTATAGAATAATCGTGATTGAATCAATCATAGTAAACTAAAGTCATGCTTTAGGAATAATCTAATAGCATACAATTTGAATAACTATAGCATACCTTGCTTGAACAATACTAAGCCAAGGTTAATTAGAATTGAATACTAAGCATGCATAGCAATTTAAACGATAGAAATGTTCGACATTAGTATATATAGTTGTGCATGCTAAACAACAAGTTAAATACAAGAATAACTTTTTCCAGAATAACTTACATCATTATATTGTAATCGAATTGAAAATGATGAATTGAATTAACAAGATAATAGATTAGAAAACTTGCCTTGTTAAGTAGATTAAACCCAACAATTCAATCACAATATCCTATATACATATGTCATCATGTACATACATAGTTAGTCACTACCACTTTACAACTTAACTAACTACATTCATCATGTATGTTTGATTATTTAATCACATAATCAAGTTATAACACAAGTTAATCTTTAATAACATAATTACTCATAGTATAGAAATACTAAAATCAATATTTTACAGTTCTACTATCATCACATAACTTTTCTTAAAATTGTGTACAAAAAGTACACCGTCGTCAGAATTATTCTGCTAACTTCATGTCATGCGCCCATAGTTTACAACGTGGGTGCGTCTTTGCGGCGTGGGGATAATGCCTATGGTGCGATAAATAAACTCTGAAACGCGTTATTTATGGCGTGGCGATAACATAGCGCCACTAACGTCTTCTTTGGGCCGTATGCATGGCGCATAAATCTGCGCTTCAATTAACGACTTCGGCGATAGTAAGACAAGAAAAAAAGCCAATTTTGGCCTACAAGCTCGTTTTCTAACAGACTAATTCACATGCAATTCATACAAAACTTCATGTAAACATAATTCAAGAACTCCTAACATGTTTCTACCCATACAACAACATAAACAACAAATTTAAAACATCCAATTTCAACATGCTTTTGATAAAAAGCTGACTTTTGATATTTCAATGAAAATCAACATCTTTGTAAACTTTGTTTTCAACCAAAACAATTAATTCAAAGTATCTTTATCAATAATTATACATACTTTATCAAATTAGATGGTCAATTTATCAACTAAACAACTAATTAACTCTCAATTTCTACTTTAAGCTACACAATATATATTCACAAAAACTCTCTGTAAAAATAGTTTTTCTTCACAAACATATACATAATATAAATTCATGGACTATTCTCAATTATAGCTTAATAAAATAGTTTAACAACGCTAGATTATCATATAAAACCATATACATAACAAAATTCCACTTTTACAAAGCTTTCATGGAGAAAATTGGGAGAGAGAGAGAATACAACTATAACTTTGAAAAGAACAATAATAATAGAGTTTAGATGGTACCTTGTTTGAAGAAGATGATAGCCAACCCTTTTTGATTCTCAAGTTTCTTCTTTTCTCCAATTCTCTCTCACTTTTCTTCTTATCTTCTTCTTCTTCTCTGAGTTTTTGTTTTTCCCCCTGACTCTAACTACGTACTAGATATCTAACGTATATAAGATATAATATATATTAATTATATAACATAAATATAAAACATATAACTGATATCAGTTATAATTTTTTTTGAAATCAAAAGCCATAAGGCTTGTTTGGTTAACTAACTAAAAATAACCCATTAATCCTTATGCCTTGTTTGGTAAAACACAATTAGATAAAAGACTTGATAGGCATTAGGCCTTGTTTGGCAAAACTGAATTAAACTCCCTTAATTCATTTTAGTAACTCCTTTATAGTAAGGTTATTTGTCACTTTAATTTAATTAAATTAATTTTAAAAACAATTTGTTAATCACTTTAACACATAAATCAATACCACAAAATTATAATTTCTTTATAATTATAATTTTATTTAATCCAACTAACACCTTATTTTAATCACAAATTCCAATTAAAATACTATAATTCATTTAATCATTATTAGCTCTCTAACTTAATTATTAAATTAAATTAGTATATAATCTCATAGAAATTAATTTTCTTAGCTCCTTAATTATTTATTCAACAAATAATTAACTAAACCACATCAACTCAAATTGCCATTAAATACTTATATAATTCAATAAATATTTAATATTGCAAATAAATATTTAATATTTAATTATTTATTCAACAAATAATTAACTAAACCACATCAACTCAAATTGAACAATTATTTATTCAAAAATAAACATATCCATTAAATATTTATATAATTCAATAAATATTTAATATTACACTTTAAAATTCTAGAATGTTACATCATTCCCTCCTTACAAGGATTCTGTCCTCTGAATCACAACTCATCAAACAAATCATTCGTTACATTATTCCCTACTTACAAAGATTCTGTCCCCAGAATCGAAGACACAGATTAAACAAATAACTCAGGGTACTCTTTCAACATTTTCTCTTCGAGTTCCCACGTAGCTTCTTCAGCATTGTGGTTCCTCCATATCACCTTCACAGAAGGTATCACTTTATTCCTGAGCACTTGTTCTTTCCTGTCAACTATCTGGATAGGAACCTCTTCATAAGTTAAATCTTTCTCGAACTGCAACGGTTCGTACTCGATCACGTGTTTGTAGTCGGGTTTATATGGTCGTAACACCGAAATGTGAAAAACATTATGAATGTTTTCCAATTCTGGAGGTAGAGCTACTTCGTAAGCCACTTCACCCACTCTTCGCAGCACTTCAAAGGGTCCAATAAATCTCGAGCTTAGCTTTCCCTTTTTACCGAAATGAATTTTCCCATTCCAAGGAGAAACTTTTAGGAATACATAACTTCCTACATCAAATGCACGATCTTGCCTGTGTTGATCAAGATATACTTCTTACATTTGGTCTTGAAGTGCTACCAATCTTGTCTGATGAGTTTGACAATGTCGTGATTTGTTGCACTAGTTCCGGTCCCTAGCGAATGGCGTTCACCGACTTCATCCCAAAGACCTTGGAGTTCTGCACTTTCTGCCGTATAACGCTTCGTAAGGCGGCGTGCCGATGCTTGCGTGGTAACTATTGTTGTAAGCAAATTCCACCAACGATAAATGTTCTTCCCAACTTCCTTTAAAGTCCATGACACATGCTCTCAGCATATCTTCCAATATCTGAATTGTTCGTTCGCTTTGGCCATCTATTTGTGGATGATAAGCCGTACTCATTCGCAACTGTGTCCCCATGCATTCTTGTAGTCTCTTCCAGAAATTTGATGTGAATCGTGGATCTCTATCGGACACAATTGATACTGGCACTCTGTGCCTCAAAATGATCTCTTTAATGTACAATCTTGCCAACTGATCAAGATTGAATCTAATCTTTATTGGTAGAAAGTGTGCTGATTTTGTCAGTCTGTCCACTATCAACCAAATCGCATCGCATCCTCTCTGAGTAGTTGGAAGACCCACCACAAAATCCATTGTGATGTGTTCCCATTTTTATTCCGGTATTTCCAATGGTTGAAGTAATCCGCTGGGTCTTTGATGTTCGCCTTTTACTCTTTGACATGTTAAGCATTTCACTACGCATTCTGCAACGTCCCTTTTCATATTCGGCCACCAAAATGTCGGCGCAAATCTTGATACATTTTCGTGCTTCCTAAATGAATTGAATATTTTGTGTTGTGTGCTTCGGTCAGGATTTCGTCCTTAAGTTCTAGCACTGTTGGAACCCAAATTCTTCCCTCGAACCGTAGTAGTCCTTCAGTATCGATCTTGTATTTTACATCACTATCCTCAATCAGATTCTCTTTGATTTTTCCACACTCTTCATCTTGTAGTTGAGCCCCCTTCACTTTGTCCACTAAAGTTGGACCAGCTTCTATCTGGAACAGTTTTTCGTCAGATTGATTTAGAAATTTGATTTCCAACTCCAGTTTTATCGTTGCTGAAATGAGCTCTTCCTGAGTTGTTATCAGCATCAACTTTTCCCAACCTTTTCTGCTTAAAGCATCTGCAACCACATTCGCTTTGTCCGGATGATAAAAGATCTCACAATCATAATCCTTTATCAATTCCATCCACCTTCTTAGACGCATGTTCAAATCCTTCTGAGTGAAAATATACTTTAGACTTTTGTGGTCTGTGTAGATCTCACATTTCTCTCCATAAAGATAGTGCCTCCATATCTTCAGAGAAAATACAACTGCAGCCAATTCCAAATCATGAGTCGGATACCCTTTCTCATAATCCTTGATTGTCTTGATGCATCGCATAACTTTGTCGCTCTGCATAAGAACATGAACCCAACTTGTGACGCCCCCAAATTTGGGTATCTTCCAACCCGACAAATGGTGCTCCACTGTACTAACATCCATACAATCATTCCATTGAAATACAACAAAATGAAGGTAATTACTATCTTCTTATTACAATCAAATTATAATCCTTCCCAGGTTCATAAACCGGTTACATCGTTCATTACTCATAATGTATAATACATATAAACTTACTAAACTATTACACAATGCCTAAGCATCCATCTTAGCTTTGCCCTTATCTCTCTTGGCATTCACCGTACGTTCATCTTTAACTGCAGTTATATAATTCACGCAAGAAGTGAGCATAACACCTCATCAAGTTTAATCAAGGATAACAGGAATACCACATTCATGAATTATATAACAATTCCAACATAACTGAACAATAGTTATGAAGTATTATGAATCAATAATACTCTAACAGTTCATAACATCAATTCCCAAAGTATAGAATAGATTAGGAATTCTGAACTGGTCGATAGACCATGAAAAGTAAATTTCAGTTTTCATACTTGAAAAGGAGTCCACAGCACTAAGGTCATTCATTAGTATAACTTACGAGCACTTCTAGGTGATCAGCCTATAGTACTCTATGTTGATCAACACTTATTCATTAAACGTATTTACGTTTAATATTTTTGGCAAACTCGCGTGCCCATCGAATAATCGATGAAAAATACTTTTGTTTGTTCATAGACAAACCTTACCTTCACGTCCGTACCAATTACTTGGCATAGGATAGCGTTAACATTTCTATATAGAATGATATGTATAATAATCAATCTATATATTACGAATGGTCTAGCCGAGTCAAAATCTGGCATCGACCCTTTCTTTAAAACAAGTCTTGCAATTCAGTTCAACGAATCACATAAAACTTGGCTAACATGGAAGTTAGACAAGCGTTAAGAAAACTTGCCTTTAAGCGTCTTCAAATAACTTACTCGACTGACCACAGCCTTTACAGAATCTACATGATATATTCACATAGTACACTGTAATTAGCTATCAAACAACCATTCACATTGTTCCTACAAGCTTCTTTCTCTTCTATGTCTTTGTTAACTTAATATCTTTATTAACGTCAACATGATTTATTACCCTTCGTCCCGGTTTATCACTCAATTGTTGTTTATTAACCGGACTCAAACATTGTTGATAAGGTATCAATGTGGTTCATTGTACATATCTTGTTAACATGCATTACATTCCTAAGTTTCATACCATATACCTTAGTATAGGTAATATAGGATTTGTATTAATACATTTATTGAGTATATAAACTCAACTCAGGCAGGTCTCGAAACAACTAAAGTTTAAAACCTAACTTGGTCAACTTTTTTCCCACTTCCGTGCATGCATTGTGCGGATCCTTTATATTTTAGTGGTATTTGTGGCTGAAGTTAGCAGGTACTCGGTAGAGGTCCGGTACAAGCTGGCTTCCACCACTTTGTATCTTGGTTTTTGGCTGCCATGAAAGTCTGCACCAGTTGGCCAAACTAGTTTTGGTTTCCTAACGAAACTCCCGGCTTCCTAATTTGTTCGTTTTATATCCGAATTGACCCATTCGAATTCCTACAAGTCAAGAATTATATCCTT
This sequence comes from Panax quinquefolius, assembly GCA_020205615.1. Lineage (NCBI taxonomy): Eukaryota > Viridiplantae > Streptophyta > Magnoliopsida > Apiales > Araliaceae > Panax > Panax quinquefolius. The sequence goes on along the minus strand of CM035171.1, from coordinate 88,404,006 downwards.
TACGTGTTCATATAAGAATTCAACACTTTCAAATCCGTTAACTCAGAATTCATTATTGAGTTCATTTATATAGACGTTCGTAAACGCTAATGAGCGTTCAATACTCGTTTTCTTCGTTTTAAGGCGGAATCCGACGATTCTCGAACCCACAACTCTTAATCACCCTATCTCACGTGTTGATATTGAAAACCATAGTTTTCAAGTCTCACGGCAACTTTTGACTACCATTCCGGAATTTCTACGTTTTCGACGTTTAACGTCTATTTCCGTAAAATTCGCCATAACATCGTTACTAAGGTTCTCTAAACCAAATCACATGGAATACTCCATGACTTTCATATCTACATCCTAACCAAACAAGATGCATATACTAACGTATTGATGGAGTTCAATTGTTTATCAACAATCGATCTCAACTATCAATGTTTTCATGGTTCAAAACTATATTAAACCTTATGATTCTTATAATCTCATGACTTATAGAGATTGAATCTATGGTAAGTCATCTTTAAATCCTCACACAAGACATATTCCACCCATTCTATGATTCTCTAAGATGAAAGAAAATCTAAAAGAGATGGAGATAAAAGGTAAGGATTATACCTTAAGAACTCTTGGTTTTCTTTCTTTGACAACTCTAAGATCAAGCTTCCAAAGTGTATGATTTGCAAGTACAGCTCTCTTTCTCTCTCAAATAATCTAGGTTGGCAAGTTGAAAACTCCCAAATGAATCAACCTAGCTTTTTATTTATAGAAAACTATAATGGAGGGCAATTTAGACTTTAAACCACCACCTCCTTACTATTCATGTGTGGTCACCAAGTAAAAAACTTGGTGACCAAGCCTTATGCTTGGCTTCCACACCAAGGTGGTCGGCCCACCACCCCATATGACATCTCATGGGTTGCCCCATGGGTTTTACCCATTCGGTGACCCACCGGTCCGATCCATGGTTCGGTTTTAATGAATTGGGCTTACCTAAATTAACATTGGGCCTTGGTCATTCAAATGATTGGATTAATTAATAATCTAGCTCAAATGAATTAGTCATTAAGTCTTAACTTAATTCTATAATACGAATCGTATCACATACATACAATTCACGTATTATCTCCGTATACTACTCGTACAATAATCATATTGTACTTCGTATTTAATCAACGTATTATACATAGATACTAAATAGTATCACCAAATGTATAACACTCGAATTAACCCTAACGCTATTCTTTCTATGCATATTATTTCCTTCTCAGAAATCAATATACTCAACCCTTAGGTTTTAAGTCCGCAGGCGAAAACTGCATTTGCCATAAATGAAATATTATCAGATATTCCATCTTGTCACGATATTCTATCATTACGCGTTTCTCGGAATTTCAAAATAATTCCCCGAACAGAAACGGATGAATAGTGTTTTTATGAAAATTTCTCGAAAAACAATTATTTTCATCTTGGAAATTCCAAACAATTATTTCTAACACGTAGTCAGAATACTAACCACGTTGGCACATTCTAGGTCATAGAACGACCTTCACATAGCTTACTCACAAAGAAATTAATTAAATTCATTTAATTCACATAATCAAATAAAAATTTAATTGTCATAAAAATCTGATTCTCTCGAGCGTTACATTCTCTCCCCCTTATAAGGATTCTGTCCCCAGAATCTTAGCTTATAATTACATAAACAAATGAGGAAAATATTCCTTCATTTTACTTTCGAGCTCCCACATTGCTTCTTCAGCATTGTGGTTTCTCCATAACACTTTCACTGAAGGTATTACCTTATTTCTTAAAACTTGTTCCTTCCTATCAATAATTTGAATTGGAAGTTCCTCATAGGATAAGTCCTTCTCTATCAGAATAGATTCATATTCTATCACGTGTTTATAGTCCAGTTTATAAGGACGCAACACTGACACATGAAACATATTATGAATGCGTTCCATCTCTGGAGGTAAAGCTACTTCATAAGCTACCTCTCCTACCCTTCTTAAGATCTCAAAAGGTCCTACAAACCTTGGACTTAACTTCCCTTTCTTTCCAAAATGTATCTTCCCCTTCCAAGGCGATACTTTCAGAAAAAAAAAAGGTCCTATATCAAATTCTTTATTCTCTCTGTGAGGATCTGCATACTTCCTCTGCCTATCTTGAGCAGCAACTAATCGAGTACGTATTAACTTCACCAGGTCCGCCGTCTGTTGTACCATTTTAGGTCCCAACATCCGACGTTCACCCACCTCATCCCAACACAATGGAGTTCGGCACTTCCTCCCATACAACGCTTCGTAAGGCGGCATGCCTATACTAGCGTGAAAACTATTATTGTACAAAAATTCCACCAACGGTAGATATTCGTCCCAACTCCCTTTGAAATCCATAACGTAAGATCTTAACATATCTTCAAGCGTTTGAATTGTCCGCTCACTCTGACCATCCGTCTGAGGATGATACGTCGTACTCAATCTTAACTGCGTTCCCATTTGCTCTTGCAAACTTCTCCAAAAGTTCAATGTGAATCGTGGATCACGATCTGACACAATCGAAACAGGCACTCCATGTCTGGAAATAATTTCCTTGACATTCAGCTTAGCTAACTGATCTAGGTTATACCAAACTCCTATTGGTAGAAAATGAACCGATTTCGTCAATCGATCCACTATCACCCAAATAGCATCATATCCTTTTCTTGTTGCTGGAAGTCCCACCACAAAGTCCATCGTGATGTGCTCCCACTTCCACTTTGGAATTTCTAACGATTGTAACAACCCACTTGGTCGTTGATGTTCAGCCTTAACATTTTGACAAGTTATGTAACACCCCGAACCCGATATAGGCCCGAAGTTCTACATGCCACAAGCCCATAGGCCCGCAAGGCAATAATATCAATAACGCGCATCCCAAAAAAGCAACTACTTAACAATAATCTTAACTTAAAACCCAACAATAAATATATTTTAAATCAATCCAAATGAAATACTAATAAATACCACATTCAAATAATGGAGACGCAGCTCCTCGAAACTAAGAGTTTTATCAAAATTCATCAACAAAAGAAAACATCTAAAACTAAACTCCAGCTATTCCAAGTGTATCAAATAAAGGCTCAGCTTTCAACGATGGGACCTGCAAAAATTTGTAAGGGGTGAGCGATGAAGCCCAGCAAGTAAAAATCATCTCTATCTAGCCGAATCAAGTACAATTTGCAAAATACTTTTTCAAAATAACTTTTTGTTCAATAACAATAGTACAAAAGCTTTCAAAACTAAAACAATTCAAAAATGATTTCAATGTATATCATAAATCTTTTAATCCACAGCCTTAGCGACTAAGGTTACAATAGCCCTGTAACACGGCCCAAAAGTTCGATAACGTTATGATACGCACCCTACTAAGGTATCTATAAAAATGCACGCTCCCCGAAGGGCATCTAAAAGGTGTGCGCCTTAGTAGGTCCTATATTAGCTCCGGAACTAAACGTAAGCAATAACGGGTTCTATACATAGTCAGACTGAGGATTTCAAAATCTTTTCTCAATATTTTTGATAATATAAATGATACTTTTTCACAGTTCAAAATCATATAATCTCATTCACAGTTCGAAAATAAATACTTGATACGAATTTTGAATTAAAATAACATAACAATTTAATTTAAATGGAAGCCTTAAATAAAAGATAACGAAATTTAAAATTGTACATTTAGGCATCCGAATAATTAATAAGACATACTTAAAAGTAACGATAATCTTAAAAACACTAAATAGTTCGGAAAACCACTTACCTCGATATTGCAAAACACGAAATTAAAAACGAACAAATCCTACATATAAAATTAAGACAAATAGAATTATTAGAATACAATATTATAACACAATCATACTCTTTATTCGAATATTATGCACATAAATCTTAAGTTTTAAATAAATTAGTAGTTAATTATTATAAAAATTGATTACAAAATTAACCATATATATATATATATAAGGCAAATATCATCTCAAAATAAAAAAAATAAGGGTTTCAGTTTTACCTTATTGAATTTTCTTTTTTCTTCTTCACTGTTCTGCAGTACTCCAAAGCCAAATAAATTTTTACGTTCTTCTCTCTCTAATTGTTTAAATATATGTAAATCTTTTGCAAAATAGGTTACTAGGTAAAAGAGTCCTTTTTAAAATTAAGAATTTATTAAACTTGAATGACTTTTCTTATCCTTATAGGTTTTAGATATGTATAAATAATTATTAGTTACACTTCTATTATCTAATTATATTATTTTATTATCTTTTATCTTTTTTTTTTTTTTACCGTTATTACATTCTACCCACCTTAAAAAAGAATTTGGTCCTCCAAATTTCAAAAATAACATCTAAAGAAAAATACAAATTTGACATAATCAAGAAATTCATTATCTAATTACTAAATGCAATTAATAAAAGAGTTTCATACCTTAATTTTGGTTGCCTGAAAGCTGAAACACACGTCCTCGATTTGGTCCTAGGCTTGCCAATGTTATTTCTTCCTCTTTTTTATCTCTTTCGGTGGAGGGTTCTTGGCGCATTGTGCAATCCTATGACCGAAATCTCCACAATGAAAACACGCTCCCGTATTCCAACGACATTCCTTATCTAGGTGGTTTCTACCACACCTCAAACACTTTAGTTTGTTCTCTTGATTCCATTGGTTTCCTCTAAACTTAGTGGTTTGCGTATTCAACTTCTTTGTAGCTCCTCCATGGCTAGACTCTTCCCCAGATGGTTCGTCCCTCTTATTGTTCTTCCCTTTCTCCATTTCCGCTAAGCCCTTCTCGATCACTAACGCCTTATTGAGCACCGCATCATATGTGGGCAGCTCAAAAGACGCCACACCATGTCTTATGTCGGCCCGTAATCCATCCTCCAACCTTCGCGCTTTCGCTGCCTCATCTGCCACCAAGGTCGGTGCATACTTGGCAAGCTTCATGAATTCAGCTTCATATTGAACAACTGTCTTGGTCCCTTGTTCGAGCCTAATACATTCTCTCTCCTTTTGTGCCCGAATTGTTCTAGGAAAGTATTTGTTAGTAAATACCTCCTTGAACATGGTCCATGTGTAGGGTTCAGGATCCCCTTCATGTTTTCGTTTCTCCATAAGCCACCAATCATACGCCCCACCCTGAAGCTGGTAAACTGCCAATGTCACCTTATTAGCCTCACTACTCCCTATCAAATCAAACGCCTTCTCCATTTCTTGAATCCACTTCTCAACTATGGAAGGGTCCGTAGCCCCTTCAAAGATTCGCGGATTCAATCGCTTGAATTCCGCTACCATGCCACGTTGCCCAGGTTGTTGGTTCTGCACTAGATGAGCTAAAGTAGTAGCCAGCTGAGTCAGACCATTAGCGCCAAAATTAGTGTTAGTAGGGTTGCTTCTTCTAGGCGGTATTTTCCCTACAAAAAGAAATCCCCACTCAACAACACTATACAACACTAATAACGAATAAAATAAAATACCCAATTAGCCTCGAGTACCAAACATCAAACAAAACATAGATTTCTTACCTTATTCTCTATTTAATTTTAAAATCATTAAATTTAGTCAATACTCTTACCCACAGCTAACTCCCAAAATCAATACCCATAAAATATGTAGGTTCTTCAACCTAACACATTGCGAGGGGCCACTGCTTTGATACAACCTCTGTAACACCCCGAACCTGATATAGGCCCGAAGTGATACATGCCGCAAGCCTATAGGCTCGCAAGGCAACAATATCAATAACGCGCGGCCCAAAAAAACAACAACTTAACAATAATCTTAACTTAAAACCCAATAACAAATATATTTTAAATCAATCCAAATGAAATACTAATAAATACCACATTCAAATAATGGAGACGCAGCTCCTCAAAACTAAGAGTTTTATCAAAATTCATCAACAAAAGAACATCTAAAACTAAACTCCAGCTATTCCAAGCGTATCAAATAAAGGCTCAGCTTTCAACGATAGGACCTGCAAAAATCTGTAAGGGGTTGAGCGCTGAACCCCAGCAAGTAGTAATCCTCTCTATCTAGCCGAATCAAGTACAATTTGCAAAATACTTTTTCAAAATAACTTTTTGTTCAATAACAATAATACAAAAGCTTTCAAAACGAAAATAATTCAAAAATGATTTCAATGTATATCATAAATCTTTTAATCCACAGCCTTAGCGACTAAGGTTATAATAGCCCTATAACACGGCCCAAAAGTTCGATAACGTTATGATACGCTTCCTACTAAGGTATCTATAAAAAATGCACGCTCACCGAAGAGCATTTAAAAGGTGTGCGCCTTAGTAGGTCCTATATTAGCTCCGGAACTAAACGTAAACAATAACGGGTTCTATACATAGTCAGACTGAGGATTTCAAAATCTTTTCTCAATATTATCGATAATATAAACGATACTTTTTCACAGTTCAAAATCATATAATCTCATTCACAGTTCGAAAATAAATAGTTGATCCGAATTTTGAAATAAAATAACATAACAATTTAATTTAAATGGAAGCCTTAAATAAAAGATAACGAATTTTGAAACTGTACATTTAGGCATCCGAATAATTAATAAGACATACTTAAAAGGAACGATAATCTTAAAAACACTAAATAGTTCGGAAAACCACTTACCTCAATATTGCAAAACACGAAATTAAAAACGAACAAATCCTAAATATAAAATTAAGACATAGAATTATTAGAATATAATATTATAACACAATCATACTCTTTATTCGAATATTATGCACATAAATCTTTAGTTTTAAATAAATTCGTAGTTAATTATTATAAAAATTGATTACAAAATTAACCATATATATATATATATAAGGCAAATATCATCTCATAATAAAAAAATAAGGGTTTCAGTTTTACCTTATTGAATTTTCTTTTTTCTTCTTCACTGTTCTATAGTACTCCAAAGCCAAATAAATTTTTACGTTCTTCTCTCTCTCTAGTTGTTTAAATATATGTAAATCTTTTGCAAAATAGGTTACTAGGTAAAAGAGTCCTTTTTAAAATTAAGAATTTGTTAAACTTGAATGACTTTTCTTATCCTTATAGGTTTTAGATATGTATAAATAATTATTAGTTATTATCTAATTATATTATTTTATTATCTTTTATCTTTTTTTTTTAACCGGGTATTACAAGTTAAGAACTTACTAACATATTCTGCTATCTCCTCTTCATGTTCGGCCACCAAAAGTTCTGACGAAGGTCTTGATACATCTTCGTACTACCGGGATGTATCGAGTACCTCGAACTATGGGCCTCCATCATAATTTCTTCTTTTAATTCGGGATCATTAGGAACCCAAATTCTTCCCTCAAAACGAAGTAATCCCTCCTTATCGAGGTTATACTCAGTCTTTTCTTCATCTTCTATGCTCTTCTGCATCTGCTTGCACTCCTCATTGCCAAGTTGTACTCCCCTAACCCGCTCCACTATGGTAGGTTGGGTTTCCATGGAAAATAACATCTCTACTGCTTCCTCTGGTAACTTAACTTCTAGCTCCATTCTTGCCATCGCTATTACCAACTCATTCTGAGTCGTTAACATTGATAATTTCTCTCTACCCTTCCTACTTAGCGCATCAGGTACTACATTTGCTTTCCTGGGATGATATAAAATATCACAGTCATAATCTTTTATTAACTCTAACCACCTTCTCTGTCTCATGTTCAACTCGTTCTGTGTGAAGATATATTTAAGACTTTTGTGGTCCGTATATAACTCACACTTCTCACCATAAAGATAATGGCTCCATATCTTTAGGGCAAAGACTACAGCTGCCAATTCCAGGTCATAAGTAGGATAGACCTTCTCATAATCCTTCAATTGATGTGACGCATACGCAATGACCTTGCCATGCTGTATGAGCACGCAACCCAGTCCTTTATACGAAGCATCGCTATACACTACAAAATTTCTTGTATCGTCTGGTAAGGACAATACAGGTGCCTCACTTAACCTCTTCTTCAACTCCTAAAAACTGTTCTCACATTTTTCATTCCATACATACTTCACCGACTTTCTTGTCAGATTTGTCAACGGAGTAGCTATTTTAGAAAAGTCCGGAATGAACCTCCTATAGTATCTCGCTAACCCTAGAAAACTCCAAACCTCAGTTGGCATTTTTGGTTGGTCCCATTCGTTAACTTCTTCTACTTTTGCCGGATCTACAGAAATGCCATCTTTATCAATAACATGCCCTAGAAACTGCACTTTCTCATGCCAAAATTCACACTTTGTGAATTTTACATACAACTTCTCCTTTCTTAGTGTTTCCAACACTATTCTTAAATGTTCTGCATGATCTTCCGGCGTCTTTGAATAGACTAGAATATCATCAATGAACACTACGACAAACTTGTCCAAATATTATTTGAAAACTCTGTCCATCATATCCATAAATATGGCTGGCGCATTAGTCAACCCAAATGACATTACCAGAAACTCGTAATAACCATAACAAGTTCTGAACGCCGTCTTAGGTACATCTTCCTTCCTCACCTTTAACTGATGATACCCCGTGCGCAAATCTATTTTAGAAAAATACTTTACCCCTTTCAACTGATCAAATGGATCATCGATCCTGGGCAAAGGGTATTTATTCTTAATCGTTAACTTGTTCAACTCTCGATAGTCGATACAAAGCCTTAACGACCCATCCTTCTTCTTTATAAACAACACTAGTGCTCCCCAAGGGGACACACTTGGTTGAATGTACTTCCTATCTAATAGTTCTTGTAATTGAACCATTAACTCCTTCATTTTGACTGGCGCCATTCGATAGGGTGCCCTTGAAACTGGTGTCGTTCTCGATAACAGATCAATTACAAACTCCACCTCCCTGTCCGGTGGAATACCTGGTAACTCTTCCGGAAATACATTCGCGAACTCTTGCACAATAGGTATCTGATCCAAGGATGTTCCCACTCTTTGGGTATCCACAACATGGCACAAATAACCTACACATCCTTTTCTCAACATCTTCCTAGCTTGTGTCATAGACAGACAACAAGAGCGTCTCGGTGAATTACTACCGAAGAACACTACTTTGGTTTTCTTAGAAAGCCGAAGGTTTACACTTTTCCTATGGCAATCTATAATCGCCTTATGGTTAACCAACCAATCCATACCAAGAATTACGTCGAATTCTTTTAGCCTTATCGGTACCAAATCTACCGATAACTTATTCCACCAAATTTCCACGCAACAATCCTTATAAATATGTTCAATGGGGATTATCTCCTCGTTTGCTACCTTAACGTTTAAAGGTATAGGTAACTTTTCAGGGATTAAACCTAATCTCTTAGCAAATTCACATGCTATAAAAGAACAAGTAGCACCCGAGTCAAATAGCACATAAGCATTTATCTCATTGACCGGAATGATACCTGCTACCACATCTGTTGATGCAACCGCATCTTGAACAGTCATATTAAATGTACGAGCTGAGGGTCTACCCACTGATGGTGTTGGTCCAGTAATGGCTAATTTACCACTACCAGAACTCTTATTCCCCTCTAAACCCTTCTTCGGGCAATTTCTTGCCATGTGGTCCATTGACCCACAGACAAAACACCCCTGGTTCTTCTTAGGGTTAGGACAATTGGGTGACAAATGCCCCTCCTGCCCACAGTTGTAGCATACTACTTTCCCCTTTAAACAAACTCCCATGTGAGATTTTTCGCATGTCTTACATGCTTCCGTACTCCGTTTGGGATCTCCCTGCTTTACCCTAGTATTCCCAAGGTTAAAGCTCTTCCTTTTTTGCAAGTTACCGCTTTCGCTGGCAACTTCAGCCTTATTACCTCCTTCTAACTTACTTTTAATCTTCCGTTCTTTGTGGTACTGAGACAAAGCCTCACCACCACCTTCAGCTATTATCGCCTTCTCCAGAATGGTCCCGTAGGAAGCACTCTGGAAAACTGATATCCTACTATAGAGCCAGGGTTTTAAGCCCTACTCAAATCTGCGCGCCTTTCTTTCCTCTGTATCCACCTGATGTGGAGCAAATCTCGCCAACTCATTAAACTTGGCGGCATACTAGGGAACTGTCATATCCCCCTGCTTAAGTTCTAGGAACTTAATTTCCATCCTACCCTGCATGCTAGTAGGGAAATAGTTTTCGAAGAAAACCTTCTTAAATTGTTTCCACGTAACAGCCTCTGTCCTAGCCCCACCCTGGTGAGCTTCCCACCAGTAGTTGGCTTCCCCCTTCATCATGTAAGTCGCAAAAGAAGTCTTTTGCGCCTCACCTACGTTTGTTATCATAAACACCTTTTCAATCTCTTTAACCCATGTCTGGGCTTCTAGTGGATCCGTCGTTCCTCGGAACTCGGGACGACCCACACTATTAAAATCCTTAAAGGTAGTTGTTCTTGCTACCCCAGGAGCTACAGGAATCCCACCCCCCACTTGGTTAAATGCACCCGTTAATAAATTAACGAACTCTTGCATAGGGTTGTTAGTACCCCCCTGATTTTCATTATGAGACTCGGCCTCTTGGTTCCGTTGTCTCCTTCTCGGCAGCATAATTCTGGTTAAATAAATAAAGCTTCTTTATTATCTATTTAACTACTCGGTTATCATTCTAAATCAACAACAACCATTTATACCACAACAAACATATTAAATAAAAACTTCATTATATAAATATGCTTTAATAGTCAAAACTATTTACATCATGTTCCCTTAGCCAAAAGCTATTACCTACTATCCCGCGATTGCCTTCTACCAAAAATTGGGATTTACAAAAATACTACCCTTAGTTATACAAAATAGGGTTTTACGTCACCACTTATATACAAAAAGATCTAGCGATCTACTAACACTGTCGAACGGCATTTTCATATTTCTGATTTGCCAGAATTGACACTATATCTCGGCTTATGGTATGTCGAGTCTGCCCGGACTCAATAGAATAACAAGCAATTTTCAGCTTGAAATCCTCATGAGCGCATTCATGGATGTATGACATCCTAGTTATTTTCTGGTCTTTCTCAACCAGTTTCTTTTGTAGCTCAAGGACCTTATCCTTATAGTTACGAGCCTTATCAGTCGTAAGCACTTTCTCATCGTGCTCTGACTCAAAGTCTGCCTTTGCAGATTCTTTCGTCTCATATAAGGCAGTTATTTCCTCAATCTGTGCCTCTACCACAGTGCGCAAATGCACATTCCTATCCAACACTGCCAGATACACTTCTCTAGTTGCATCCGGAGATGTTGGCTCCTGAGTAGGTAACACCGTGTTAATCGATGTCACCTCCATCTCCTCCTCCACGTCTAGCATCTCGTTAAGGTATAATGCTAATCCCATGGTCTCCTCATAGTATTCCTCCTCAGAGATGTACTCCTCAATGTCTGAGTCATCTAGTACAACTATCGGTACCTCCGCCACTGGCATTGGTACAACCTCTACTTGGTTAACTGAGTCCTCACTTATCATTCCCACGTCTCTAAACATCAAGCTATCGGTTGACATCTACAAACACATAACACGTTGATTAGTACATAATAAACAATAGTATAAGCATAAATCACATTTAATATCTTTAAGATTAATTTTCATCTTTTAATCCTTTCGATACTGAGTTATCTCAATATCTTTTTAATTCAATGGACTTGAATTTCATTCCTCGGACTTTACCTTCCTTACGATGTTATTAGCCTAAGGTTTTCCCCCCTTAAGTTTTATAACTTAAGGCTTTGATACCAATCTGTGACACCCCCAAATTCGGGTATCTTCCAACCCAACAGATGGTGCTCCACTGTACTAACATCCATACAATCATTCCATTGAAATACAACAAAATGAAGGTAATTACTATCTTCTTATTACAATCAAAGTATAATCCTTCCCAGGTTCATAAACTGGTTACATCGTTCATTATTCATAATGTATAATACATACAAACTTACTAAACAATTACACAATGCCTAAGCATCCATCTTAGCTTTGCCCTTATCTCTCTTGGCATTCACCGTACGTTCATATTTAACTGCAGTTATATAATTCACGCAAGAAGTGAGCATAACAGCTCAGCAAGTTTAATCAAAGATAACAGGAATACCACATTCATGAATTATATAACAATTTCAACATAACTAAACAATAGTTATGAAGTATTATGAATCAATAATACTCTAACAATTCATAACATCAATTCCCAAAGTATAGAATAGATTAGGAATTCTGAATCGGTCGATAGACCATGAACAGTAAATTTCAGTTTTTATACTTGAAAAGGAGTCCACAGCACTAAGGTCGTTCATCCATATAACTTACGAACACTTCTAGGTGATCAGCCTGTAGTACTCTATGTTGATCAACACTCATTCATTAAACGTATTTATGTTTAATATTTTTGGCAAACTCGCATGCCCATCGAATAATAGATGAAAAATACTTTTGTTTGTTCATAGACAAACCTTACCTTCACGTCCGTACCAATTAATTGGCATAGGATAACGTTAACATTTCTATATAAAATGATATGTATAATAATCAATCTATATATAACGAATGGTCTAGCCGAGTCAAAATCTGGCATCGACCCTTTCTTTAAAACAAGTCTTGCAATTCAGTTCAACGAATCACATAAACTTGGCTAACATGGAAGTTAGACAAGCATTAAGAAAACTTGCCTTTAAGCGTCTTCAAATAACTTACTCGACTGACCACAGCCTTTACAGAATCTACATGATATATTCGCATAGTACACTGTAATTAGCTATCAAACAACCATTCAAATTGTTCCTACAAGCTTCTTTCTCTTCTATGTCTTTGTTAACTTAATATCTTTATTAACGTCAACATGATTTATTACCCTTCGTCCCGGTTTATCACTCAATTGTTGTTTATTAACCGGACTCAAACATCGTTGATAAGGTATCAACGTGGTTCATTGTACATATCTTGTTAACATGCATTACATTCCTAAGTTTCATACCATATACCTTAGTATAGGTAATATAGGATTTGTATTAATACATTTATTGAGTATATAAACTCAACTCAGGTAGGTCTCGAAACAACTAAAGTTTAAAACCTAACTTGGTCAACTTTTTCCCATTCTTGCATGGCTATGCAAGTCATACATCCTTTGTATTTTAGTGGCGCTGCGACGCGAGTTAGCGGTACTTTCGTGCCGTAAATGGTATTGCAAGCTTTCCACCACACTTTGTAATTGGTTTTGGCATCGCTGCGCCTGAAGTCTCATGCACCAGTTGGCCAAACCAGTTTTGGTTTCCTAACGAAACTCTTGGCTTCCTAATTTGTTCGTTTTACATCCGAATTGACCCATTCGAATTCCTACAAGTCATGAATTACATCCTTTACGTGTTCATATAAGAATTCAACACTTTCAAATCCGTTAACTCAGGATTCACTATTGAGTTCATTTTATAGACGTTCGTAAACGTTAATGAGCGTTCAATGCTCGTTTTCTTCGTTTTAAGGCGGAATCCGACGATTCTCGAACCCACAACTCTTAATCACCCTATCTCACGTGTTGACATTGAAAACCAACATTTTGAAGTCTCACGGTAACTTTTGACTACCATTCCAAAATTTCTACGTTTTCGACGTTTAACGTCTATTTCCATAAAATTCGCCATAACTTCGTTACTAAGGTTCTCTAAACCAAATCACATGGACTACTCCATGAATTTCATATCTATATCCTAACCAAACAAGATGCATATACTAACGTATTGATGGAGTTCAATTGTTTATCAACAATCGATCTCAACTATCAATGTTTTTTATGGTTCAAAACTATATTAAACCTTATGATTCTTATAATCTCATGACTTGTAGAGATTGAATCTATGGTAAGTCATCTTTAAATCCTCACACAAGACATATTCCACCCATTCTATGATTTTCTAAGATGAAAGAAAATCTAAAAGAGATGGAGATGAAAGGTAAGGATTATACCTTAAGAACTCTTGGTTTTCTTTCTTGGAAAACTCTAAGTTCAAGCTTCCAAAGTGTATGATTTTCAAGTATAGCTCTCTTTCTCTCTCAAATAATCTAGGTTGGCAAGTTGAAAACTCCCAAATGAATCAACCTAGCTTTCTATTTATAGAAAACTATAATGGAGGGCAATTTAGACTTTAAACCACCACCTCCTTACTATTCATGTGTGGTCACCAAGTAAAACACTTGGTGACCAAGCCTTAAGCTTGGCTTCCACACCAAGGTGGCCGGCCCACCACCCCATGTGACATCCCATGGGTTGCCCCATGGGTTTTACCCATTCGGTGACCCACCGGCCCGACCCACGGTTCGGTTTTAATGAATTGGGCTTAACTAAATTAACATTGGGCCTTGGTCATTCAAATGATTGGATTAATTAATAATCTAGCTCAAATGAATTAGTCATTAAGTCTTAACTTAATTCTATAATACTGAATCGTATCACATAATGCATAATTCACGTATTATCTCTCAGATACTACTCGTCTAATAATCATATTGTGCCAGTATTTAATCAACGTATTATACATAGATACTAAATAGTATCACCAAATGTATAACACTCGAATTAACCCTAACGCCATTCTTTCTACGCATATTATTTCCTTCTCGAAAATCAATATACTCAACCCATAGGTTTTAAGTTTGCAGGCGAAAACTGCGTTAGCCATAAATGAAATATTATCAGATATTCCATCTTGTCACGATATTCTATCATTACGCGTTTCTCGGAATTTCAAAATAATTCCCCGAACAGAAACGAATGAATAGTGTTTTTATGGAAATTTCTCGGAAAACAATTATTTTCGTCTTGGAAATTCCAAACAATTATTTCTAACACATAGTCAGAATACTAACCACGTTGGCACATTCTAGGTCATAGAATGACCTTCACATAGCTTACTCACAAAGAAATTAATTAAATTCATTTAATTCACATAATCAAATAAAAATTTAATTATCATAAAAATACGATTCTCTCGGGCGTTACACAACCCTTTGTGTGAGGCATCACTATACAACACAAAATTTCCTGTATTATCTGGTAATGTCAACACAGGTGCCACACTTAGCTTCTTCTTCAAATCTTCGAAACTCTCTTCACACTTCTCCGTCCAAACGAATTTTACAGCTTTCCTTGTCAAATTTGTTAGCGGAGTGGCTATCTTAGAAAAATCTTGAATAAATCTTCTATAATAACCGGCCAGTCCCAAGAAACTCCTCACTTCTAACGGTGTTCTTGGTTGTTCCCAATTGATTACAGCTTCCACTTTTGATGGATCCACTAAAATCCCATCCTTGTCAATAACATGACACAAAAATTATACACGGTCGAGCCAAAATTCGCACTTAGAGAATTTCGCGTACAGCTTTTCCTTCCTTAGTATTTCCAATGTCAAACGTAAATATTCCACGTGTTCTTCTTGAGTTTTGGAATACACCAGAATGTCATCAATAAATACCACTACAAACTTGTCTAAGAATGGTTTAAACACCCTGTTCATCAAATCCATGACGCAGCAAGGGCATTTGTTAAACCAAAAGACATCACCAAAAACTCGTAATGCCCGTACCGAGTTCTGAATGTCGTTCTAGGTATATCCTCCTTTCTTACCTTCAATTGGTGATACCCACTTCTCAGATCTATTTTCAAAAAGTATTTAGCACCCTTCAACTGGTCAAACAAGTCATCTATTCTTGGCAACGGGTATTTGTTTTTAATAGTGACTTTGTTTAATTCCCTATAATCAATGCAAAGATGCATCGATTCGTCCTTCTTCTTCACGAATAAAACTGGCGCTCCCCACGGCGATACGCTTGGTTGAATATATTTCTTGTCCAGCAGCTTTTGCAACTATACCATCAGTTCCTTCATTTCTACCGGTGCCATTCTGTATGGGGACTTCTATATTAGTGATGTTCCCGGCGCCAAGTCGATCATGAACTCAATTTCTCTGTCAGGTGGAAGTCCTGGCAAATCCTCTGGAAACACGTCTTCAAATTCCCTCACCACTGGTATCTCTTCTAGTTTCACACCCTTCTTCTGAGTATTGACTATATAAGCTAAAAGGTCCACACAGCCTTGACTCAACAATTTCTTGGCCTGCATAGTCGTCAGACATTTCATTTGTCTAGGCGACTTGCTACCATAAAATACTACCTTTGACGGAGTCATAAGGTTTACACACTTCTTTTGGCAGTCAAATACCGCTACGTATTTGAACAGCCAATCCATTCCTAAAATCATATCAAACTCTCCAAGTCTAATCAGAATCAAATCTACCAACAAGATATTCTCCTTAATGTTCACCCTACAGTTCTTGTATACGAATCTAACAGGGATTACTTCCTTATTCGCAATTTCTATGTTCAAAGGAAAATTTAGTTCTTCTCTAGGCAATTCTAACCTCTTAGCAAATTCATCAGATATAAACGAGCAAGTAGCACCCAAATCAAATAATACATATGCATTAATATCATTGATTGGGATAATACCTGACACCACATCTTTTGATTGCACAGCATCTTGCACAGTTATGTTGAAGGTTTTGGCTGTGGGTTTGTTTGATGTTGCATGTCCTACAATGGCCCATGTACCTCTATTGTTACCTCCATCGCTTCTACTTGTCACTCCATCCTTCTTCTTAGGGCACTCACAAGCAAAGTGATCCTTGGATCCGCACGTGAATCATACATTCTTCTTCGGTTGAGTGCAATTTGGGGCGATGTGACCTTCTTGGCCACAATTGAAGCATACTTGCTTCCCCATCAAGCACGCACCCTTATGAAATTTCCCACACATCGCACATGCTTCAATATTTTTGTTCTGCTGGTTACCCTGCTGGTTTCCAGCACCCATGTTCCCATTCCACTTCCTTATCAAGTTGTTATTGTTGTTGTTGTTTTTTCCACCGCTACCACCTCCATTCTTAATCTCATTCTCATTCTTTTTCTTCTTCTATTCCTGATTGAACTTTGTCATTGCCTCGCCTCCACCTTCAGTGAGTACTACTTTCTCCATCACCGCTGCAAATGTCTTCAACTGGAATAGGGAAACCCTACTGTACAGCCAGGGCTTCAGTCCCTGTTCAAATCTCTTTGCCTTACGCTCATCTGTGCTGACCTGATACGGCGCAAACCTCACCAATTCATTGAATTTCGCGCCATACTCGGATACCGTCATCGTTCCTTGTTTTAGTTCCAGAAACTGCACTTCTAGCTGACTCTTCGAACTCTCCGGAAAATAGGTCTCGAAGAACAACTCCTTGAACCTATCCCAGGTCATCACTCCTGGCCCTTCACGAGTTTTATTGGTCTGCCACCAATAACTAGCTTTTGCTTTCAACATGAATGTTGCGAAAGCAGTCTTCTGATCATCCCCTACCCTAGCGACATCGAACACCTTTTCTATCTCCATAATCCAGGTGTGTGCTTTGACTGGATTCATGGACCCATGGAATTCAGGTGGTCCAACCACCTTGAAATCCTTAAACGTTGTACCATGGTTTTTTGGTTGATTCTGCAACGCTCCTGTCAGTAGTGTCACTAGTTGTTGAACGGGGTTACCGTCAACATTATCGTTATTGGTTCCTTCAGTGGTTCTCTGTCGTGGTGGTTGACGTCTGGGAGGCATTTTCTGTTAAAAGTACATTCATTAGATTATTATTCAATTCTTTTAAGTAATTTCTACTTAACTTGTCTCCAAAAAGAATTAACCACATAACACGTAACACTTTGAATAAAGTAACAACTTTTATTTATTCATAACCTTTTTGAAAACATAAAACAATAACATCTCTACTATCTACATTACTTTCCTGAACTACAAAAGTTTCAGGACAACATCATAGTCATATCCCATAGGTTGCATAACACTTGGGATTTACAATTTATTTAACCTTTCACTCATCGTACAACAGCTACGATGTTCTATTAAGATACTTCTTAGCCCTATCACGTTCTTTTTCCATTACTCGAAACATTGTTCTGCGATCTAACACGAATGATGGCAGCGTCTCGAACTGAATCGGATATCCCATGACCCGATCTTGAGCTCGATTAATTGTGGTGTTAAATACTTTATACATCTCTTCCATCTTCATCCTCTTTGATTGCGTGTCTCTTGCTGCTAATCTGGTTCGTTGAAAAGCTTCCTCGTAAGCATCTTCAGCTCTTGCCCTCTTAGCAGCTTCTTCTCTCATCTTGTTCTTTAGTTCAGCGACCACTTCGATCAGTTGTTCTTTCTCTCCTTCAGTCTGTACTAGTTTCTCCTTGACATTTGTTAGTCGTTCTTCACGATCCTGGATCTCGCCGTCTTTTTGTATCATTACAGTCTGTTGTTCAGCTACTATCTCCTATAACTCCTCAACTGTATCCTGAAGTTCCACGTTACGGTCATGCACCTCATCGTATATATGGCTAGCTATCGAGTTAAGTGGAATCATTTCCTCCTCGTCCTCTTCATCCGTCTGTGGCGACTCACACGGATCTTCCTCATCCGCTTCCACGTCATCATCCTCATCTTCAACTCATCGTGACCAACGGGTGACTCCTCAGTGGCGATGAGTTGTTCTCTAAACTTCTGAATGTCGCGAGGCTCCTCCTCTATAGGCATTTGAGGTCCCTCCTCCCTAACTTTGACCGGATTCTCCTACATTAGTCATCCCGACAACAAAGTTTTAAAGTTTTAATTATTAATCGTTACTACTCGACACTCACGAGTACATAAATTATAATCACATAACCACATAAGTGTTTTATTACTTCTTTCTTAAAACTCGATAAGAGTTATCTCCACTATCTTTTCAAAGGTTACTTCCTAAGGCTTTTCCCCCCACCTAAGGTTCATAACCAAAAGCTTTGATACCAACTTGTGACACCCCCAAATCCAGGTACTTTATTCCCACAGGATTTGGTGTTCACTTGATCAAACATTCATATCTAATTACCCAATCATAATAAAACTGAATAAATAAAAACCTTCCCCATTTAAGGGTTATATAATAAAATCTCCCAGGTTATCTAACCTTAAATCATCATTCAAATGAGGAAAATATTACATAGCTTCTTTAAAATAAAGTCTAAGATCAACATAATAAAAGTCTAACATCTTAATCAAAGTAAAAATTACAAGTCTTCATCACTTGTACATTTTTCCCTTTCTTTTTGCTAGTCGAAGGTTCACCTACCTTCTCTTCTTTAGTCGCAATGAGTTTATAAATATGCAAGAGTAAGCAAAACAATTGCTCACTTGGATATAATATGGAATCAACAGAGTATAACAATAATAATCGTTTAAATAGGCTCATCAAAAGTGAATAGTACTCTATCAATAATAATCAAAAACCTGAAATCCCAAAATATGGAAAATATACATCATTGAGGGTCGTAAGACCATGAACTACGTCCATAGTTGCAAGTAATCTTTCAACTCCAACTTTAACAGTCATAAGACTATAAGGACCTCGTACTTAGGGGGATCAGCCCTTCGTACAATGTATTGTGCACAACATTTTAACGCTATGCGTAAGTTAACCCCTAATTATAACAATAGGGTTGTTCATCTCAGTATTTAGAGTACAAGTCCGCACCAAAGGAAGTTTGGTTTGGATAAGCTTTCAAGGTAATTTGGAATTCAATGAACATCAACTAAGGAGTAGTTGAATAAAACCAATAACACTATACTATAGAATAATCGTGATTGAATCAATCATAATAAACTAAAGTCATGCTTTAGGAATAATCTAATAGCATACAATTTGAATAACTATAGCATACCTTACTTGAACAATACTAAGCCAAGGTTAATTAGAATTGAATACTAAGCATGCATAGCAATTTGAACGATAGAAATGTTCGACATTAGTATATATAGTTGTGTATGCTAAACAACAAGTTAAATACAAGAATAACTTTCTCCAGAATAACTTACATCATTATATTGTAATCGAATTGAAAACAGTAATTGAATTAATAAGATAATAGATTAGAAAACTTGCCTTGTTCGTAGATTAAACCGAACAATTCGAATCACAATATCCTATATACATATGTCATCATGACATAGTTAGTCACTACCACTTTACAACTTAACTAACTACATTCATCATGTATGTTTGATTATTTAATCACATAATCAAGTTATAACACAAGTTAATCTTTAATAACATAATTATTCATAGTATAAAAATACTAAAATCAACATTTTACAGTCCTACTATCATCACATAACTTTTCTTAAAATTTTGTGTACAAAAAGTACATTGTCAGACCATTATTAACTTCATGCATGCCACAGCTTTACTTTACATCGGGTCGAAATTTGCCATGATGGGGATAGTCTTCTGTATAGAATAATAAATAAACTATGCCATTATTATGATATGGATAATAATGGCTTTCACTAACTAACGTCTCATTGGCACACATGACGCTAAATCGCATGCAGCTTTGGTATCGACTTGACAACATAAAGATGATGAAAAAAGCCATTTTTGGCCTACAAGCTCATTTCTAACAGACTAATTCACATGCAATTCATACAAAAACTTCATGTAAATATAATTCAAGAACTCCTAACATGTTTCTACCCATACAACAACATAAACAACAAATTTAAAACATCCGATTTCACAATTTTTGATAAAAAAAAACTCACTTTTTGATATTTCAATGAAAATCAACACTGTAAATTTTGTTTTTCAACCAAAACAATTAATTCAAAATATCTTTATCAATAATTATACATACTCTATCAAATTAGATGGTCAATTTATCAACTAAACAACTAATTAACTCTCAATTTCTACTTTAAGCTACATGAATATATATTCACAAAACTCTCTCAGTAAAAATAGTTTTTCTTCACAACCATATACATAATATAAATTCATGGACAATTCTCAATTATAGCTTAAGAAAATAGTTTAACAACACTAGATTATCATATAAAACCACATACATAACAAAATTCTACTTCTACAAAGCTTTCATGGAGAAAATTGGGAGAGAGAGAATACAACTATAACTTTGAAAAGAACAATAATAATAGAATTTAGATGGTACCTTGTTTGAAGAAGATGATGGCCAACCCTTTTTGATTCTCAAGCTTCTTCTTCTCTCCAATTCTCTCTCACTTTTCTTCTTCTCTTCTTCTTCTTCTCTGAGTTTTTGTTTTTCTCCCTAACTCTAACTACGTACTAGATATATAACGTATATAAGATATAATATATATTAATTATATAACATAAATATAAAACATATAACTGATATCAGTTATAATTTTTTTTGAAATCAAAAGCCATATGGCTTGTTTGGTTAACTAACTAAAAATAACCCATTAATCCTTATGCCTTGTTTGGTAAAACACAATTAGATAAAAGGCTTAATAGGCATTAGGCCTTGTTTGGCAAAACTGAATTAAACTCCCTTAATTCATTTTAGTAACTCCTTTATAGTAAGGTTATTTGTCACACTTTAATTTAATTAAATTAATTCTAAAAACAATTTGTTAATCACTTTAACACATAAATCAATACCACAAAATTATAATTTTTTTATAATTATAATTTTATTTAATCCAACTAACACCTTATTTTAATCACAAATTCCAATTAAAATACTATAATTCATTTAATCATTATTAGCTCTCTAACTTAATTATTAAATTAAATTAGTATATAATCTCATAGCAATTAATTTTCTTAGCTCCTTAATTATTTATTCAACAAATAATTAACTAAACCACATCAACTCAAATTGCCATTAAATACTTATATAATTCAATAAATATTTAATATTGCAAATAAATATTTAATATTTAACTATTTATTCAACAAATAATTAACTAAACCATATCAACTCAAATTGAACAATTATTTATTCAACAATAAACATATCCATTAAATACTTATATAAATCAATAAATATTTAATATTACACTTTGAAATTCTGGAATGTTACATTCTTCATCCAAAATTTGCATTTTGAAAACTTCGAATACATCTCCTCCTTTCGTAGTGCCTCCAAAATAATTCTCAGATGTTCGGCATGTTTGTCCTCTATCTTCGAGTAGATCAAAATATCGTCGATAAAAACTACTACACATTTATCCAAGTATGGCTTGAAAACTCGATTCATCAAGTCCATGAATGATGCCGGAGCATTAGTTAAACTGAATGACATTACCAAAAACTCGTAATGTCCAAAACGGGTTTGAAACGCGATCTTTGGTATATTTTCATCCCGCACTTTCAGTTGATGATATCCTGTTCATAAGTCGATCTTCAAGAAACATTTTGCTCCCTTCAGTTGATCAAACAAGTCGTCTATCCTTGGTAGCGAATATCTATTCCTGATCGTTACTTTGTTCAATTCTCTATAATCGGTACAGAGCCTCATCGATCCGTCCTTTTTCTTCACGAATAACACTGGTGCTCTCCAAGGAGATACACTCGGTCGAATGTAACCCTTATCCAATAACTCTTGAAGTTGTATAATTAATTCCTTCATTTCTACTGGCGCCATACGGTATGGAGC
The DNA here is from genome assembly GCA_020205615.1 of Panax quinquefolius. Lineage (NCBI taxonomy): Eukaryota > Viridiplantae > Streptophyta > Magnoliopsida > Apiales > Araliaceae > Panax > Panax quinquefolius. The sequence continues at coordinate 88,381,452 of CM035171.1, read as the reverse complement.
TTTCAAAATCGGTGTTGTTTCCGGTGCTAAGTCTATTACGAATTCGATTTCTCTGTCTGGCAGAAGTCCAGGCAGATCGTCCGAAAACATGTCTCAAAATTCATTCACTACAGGTATATCTTTAATTTCTACTCCCTTTTTCCGAGTATCTACGATGTAAGCTAAATAACCTACACATCTTTTCCATAACAACTTCTTGGCTTGCATCATCGTAACGCAACACGATTGCTTAAGCGATGAGCTACCATGAAACACTACCTTAGATTTACTAGGAGTCTGAAGGTTCACACACTTGTTCTGACAGTCAATTATCACTGCATGGTTATATAACCCATCCATTCCCTGTATACGTCAAATTCTCCCAGTCTAATAGGAATCAAGTCTACGGTCAGTTCATGTTCTCTAACGTTTGCATGATAATTTTGATAAACGTATTCTACAGGGGTTATTTCCTTATTCACAACTTCTATGTCTAAGGAATCTTCTAAACGTTCTCGGGGTGTACTAAATTTACTAGCAAATTCTTCAGATACAATAGAACATGTGGCACCCGAATCAAATAATACATAAGCATTAATATTATTGATTAGGATTATACCTAACATTACATCCTTCGCAGCCACTGCGTCCTAGACGGTCATGTTAAAAGTTCGAGCGGTCGATCGGTTGGGTTGTGCAGGTCCACCAATCATTAACTTGCTTCCTCCTCCCTGGCCACCACCAGCTCCACCGCTTCCTTTCTTCGGGCAGTCCTTTATCTGGTTCTCTGTCGATCCACAAGAAAAACATCCTCTGATCTTCTTTGGCTTTGGGCAATTTGGCGAGATGTGCCCCTCTTGGCCGCAATCATAGCAAGTGGTCTTCCCCTTCCAGCATTCCCCCTGATGGCTTCTTCCATATCTGTTGCAAGCTTCGGTCCTCTTCTTGAAGTTTCCCTGGTGACTCCCACTTTGGTTATTATTTCTGTTGCTGTTGTGGTTGTTGTGGTTGTTGTTTTCCCATTTCCTTTTTCCCGACTTACTTTCCCCCGCTGCTGCTTCCTCTACGATGCTCATTACTAGTGTTCTTGTTCTTCTTCTCCTTATGATATAGACTTAAGGCCTCACTGCCACCTTCCGCAATGACTGCCTTCTCCAACAAGGTCGTAAAGGAATCAATCTGAAAGACTGATACCTTATTATACAACTATGGCTTCAATCCTTACTCGAAGCGTCTCGCCTTCCTTTCTTCATCCCCAACTTAGTGCTCCGCATATTGCGCTAGTTCATTAAACTTAGCAGCGTATTGCGCCACCGTCATATCTCCTTGTTTCAACTCTAGAAACTTCACTTCCATCTTACTTTTCATACTTTTCGGGAAATAGTTCTCGAAAAACAACGTCGTAAACCTTTCCCATGTTATCGTTCCTTCCCCCGCTCTCTGCTGATTAGTTTCCCACCAATAGTTGGCTTCTCCCCTCATCATGTATGTTGCGAATACTGTCTTCTGGTCTTCACCCACGCGTGCTATAGTGAAGGCCTTCTCAATCTCCTTGATCCAGGTTTGGGCAACTATCGGGTCAGTAGTTCCCATGAACTCTGGGGGTCCTACACTCTTAAAATCTTTGAAGGTTGTTACTGGGACAGCTTGGGGAACGGGTGGTACGGTTTCATTTCTTCCCCTCAGAGCTTCTCCCAATAAATCTACCAGTCGCTGTATAGGATCTATGGGTCCCCTCTCATCATTAACTGACTCTTCTTGGACAGTTATTATACGTCTGGGCGGCATTTTCTGCATCACAAAATTTTTCATCTTATTATCTAACTATCATATTTAGACATTTCTCAAATGAAAAGAACTAAAAGTTTATAACACATTTCTGAAATAAGATCATTTATATTCATATGCCAAATGGTTACAATACACGTTCTTTTTTAGCATACTGCTATAAATGAAAACACATATCCCCTAATATCACAAAAGACGGGGACAACACAAGTCTACTACCCCTCTAACATTTTTCAAAAGTTTGGGGTTTTAATACTATCTCACATCTTACACAAAAGACTGAGATTACATCAATATATTGACGACACATAAATAAGAATACTACACTACTGAGCTTTTCCTTCTAGACTCAATCTAACATCCCACGATCCATGGCGCTCTGATACTCTTTCTACGTAATATGTGCCACCATATCTCGACTTATGGTATATCAGGTCTGTCCGTGCTCAATGGGGTAGTGATTTACCCCATCGATCAATCTCTCCATGGACGTGCGTACAACATAGCCCATCTTGTTCATCTTCCTCCTCTTGCACCACACCTCATCTTCTAGATCACCCACTCTATCATTAGAATCCACTTTTCCTCGAAGTGGATCCTATCCATCACTTCCATCTCTAACTGAATTCGGAGAGCCTCCTTCTCCGTCTTCTCACTCAACACCCTATGTTCCAATTCTTCTAACTTTCCTGCCAACTCAACATTCCTTGCCACCGATCGGTGAAACAAGGCACCCATCTGGATCCCTGCCTCCTTACGGTGAGCAATTTCCACCTCCATCTTCTACATCACTAGCTGCCTCTCAAGAGTCTCAGTCTCCAGCTCTTCGACTCTACATCCTAATTCCAAAATTTGTTCCTCATACTCTCCTAGCATCCGATCTTCATAAGTAGTCCCGTCGGAGTCCTCCAAGGGCTCGGGTTCCTCCTCCACGGGTTCCTCCTCCATAGGCTCCTCCTCCGGATCAGACTCCCCAGGTAGAGACACCAGATCCTCCTCCTCGTCATCATCACTAATTGGGACAACTACTGATATAGGCTCTGCTATCACGGGTGCCTCATAGACTACGTGGATATCACGCGGCTCCTCCTCAACTACTCGGCTAGGTCCTCCCATGTCAGTCATCCTACAATCACCATCATAAGACAAGACAAACAACAACTCCATCAGAATGTTAAATAACATAAGTTCATTGTATAGAATGAAGTTACATTTCATAACACACTAAGTCTCTCAAAGAAAACTCTACATGAGTTTTATCCCCTTCCTAACTTCTAAGTTTTCTTAAGTTATAACCTAAGGGCTCTCGTTCCTAAGGTTTATAACTATAGCTTTGATACCAACCTGTGACGCCCCTAAATTATGACATCCACTTGGTCACCCGAATTCGGTTCATCACGTTCTCAAAGTATTACCATAATAACTAAAATCATACATTTGTAACGAAAGATCTAATTAAGAATAATATACAATGATTTATTATAATTATTCTCCCAAGTCTCGCAACCTATAGTACTTAATAGATTACATAATAATATCGAATAAAGACTTATTACATAATTCTACTTAAGTTTAAACATAGTCTTAATACAACATGATTAATTTAAACATAAAGGGACAAGCTAGTCAGTAGCTTTGCCCTTGCCCTTGTCTTTCCCAGATACACCTCCCTGTTCCGCCTTAACAGAAAGGTTTTAAATAAGCAAGAATGAGCACAAATTGCCCAGCAAGTAATATACAACAAGGGTATAGGATATATATATATATCACAAGATTTGAAATATCGAAGTGTCATTTCTAGGATAGTTCAAAGTGTCAAAATAATATCATGGATGAGAAATATCAATAATTCTTGGAATAAGAACGAAAATTCAATATAAATTAACAGATATATTATATTGAATTCAACGACTATCAAGGTATCCAACTGAATAAACAATTTATACTGAGCAGTCACTAAGGACTATTGAACTTCCACTAGAGTTACCAATATTAAACTGATAACCCAAAAATATCAAGTACTATAGATGATCAATCTACAATACTATACGTTATGCGTAACACCACAATAATATTTATTCATGTGTTGGGGTTTCCAACGACATACACTCCCCTTACCAAAAGGGTTGTTCAACTCAGTTTTCAAGATTTCCGCACCACTCAATTGGTTTGGACAGTTTTTATAAACATGCATATAGTCTAGCCGAATCAAATGGCATCGACTCTTTCACAATATTCAAGGACAATACAGATCTTATCATGAATAATATCTTTCACAAGGGTTTAACATATTAGCTCATTGGAACGAGAAAGTAATCTAACTTTTATTCAAAAGGGATAAGCTTACGGTATTTGTCGAACAAAATAATGCAATGGTATTGCACAACAATAATAGTAGGGTTCGGATACTTGCTCAATATAAATTTGAGTAAGGTTAGAGAAACTTGCCTTAAGCGTAGTTTATCCACGTTAATAACTCAACATTTCGAATCCTATTTATAGCGTATTATAAATATACAGTGTTCAATAGCTAACACAGTCCTTAATCAAGCTTGACATGATACAAGTACGCACATATAGTACAAAATCAGTTTATAAGTCATCATGAATCAAATACTTAGTTACTTTATAAACAAATCAAGAATTCTCAAGGTTAAGACCTCATCTACTCATGGACTTTCCATTTCAATACAACACCAACTTAATAACTAAGCATCACACATATATATGTACATCAGTAGGTTTTAGATCACATTTAGCATCATAGGCACCATGCAAGTTACTGTCCAAAAGTCAGAACTCATTATTTGGGATTCTAGATCAAGCGCAATTGCTGCTTATTAAGGCTAAGTTTAGGAGCCCAAGCGATTCTGGCCCTCTGCAACCAAGCCAAGATGCATTTCTTGCCTTGTGGTTTCTGTTCGGCTTGTCCAAGACAATCACACATAATATATTTGTCATGTTAAGGGTCTTTTCATGCTCCTCAAGTTAATCTAGGTTCCCTTTTCTAATATATTTCTAATTTAAACACTTCAACCATTTAAGGCCATTCGAGGTTATGAATTCACAAGGTCTAGCATGCTTGCTTTCTAAACATACAAGATAGTTATAAAACTCATATTAGGCATGTTTGTGTGTATTCAGAACACATACGTGAAACTAACATTGCTTTAGTTAAAAATAGACTTTGTTCATGCTTTTCTTGAAATGTGCTACTTAAGCATGGTATATATATGTTTATGCTACATGAGCGAGTCTAAGAGTGTCATCAAACATGATCACAAATGTCAGATTTTAGTCCTCATGGTATCTTGACAATATTCACATTCAAAGCTTGCTAATAGGTTTAACATGCTCATATTTCCTTACTAATCAAATAAGCACAATCTAAGGGTTTGTTCATGCATTTCTAATTCACACTAACATGCTTGCAAAGTCAGTATGTATACATGGCATATATGCATATTAAGTGTAAAACCCCAACTTTTTGAATAAAGATGAATTTTCTATAAATATTATTTTTGAATATTATGGAGTGAAATTGATATAATGTTATAGTTGTGGGTAATATTTATAAATTTTGCAAAGTACGCAAGTTGTTATATAATAATCGATTGGTCGAGGAATATTCGTTTTGACAGGGAATATTCGTACAACGGCATAATCATTGGTGGACCCCACAACGGAATTATTGTCGGATTAAGAAAAAACGACAAAAATACTTTATGAAAATAACGGCGAAAGTTTTACCGATAATAGCTGTTTGAACACCTTGCTTTTAAAGTACAAAGAATACGGCGTGGTTGCATAGTAGCACACCAGTATTAATTATTGATGCTTACGTGATAAGTCACTCAGTTTTTTTGGTATTATTAATGTAATAATACGTAAAATCTTTTATATAAAATGAATACTTTTATAAAGTTATTCTATAAATAGAATATATTATATTCTATTATGCATAGTGTTGCATAGTAATCCGCATAGTATTTTGCATAGTAAAATCTTTTTATATAAAATGAGAATACTTTTATAAAGTTATCTATTTTATTAGACAATAATTAGAATATATTATATTTTATTATGCATAGTGTTTGCATAAGTGCTGCATAGTGTTTACATAGTAAAATCTTTTATAAAGTTATTCGTTTTATTAGATTATAAATAGAATATATTATATTTTATTTAAAAGATTTTGCTTTAAATATGGACCGTCGGTTTAAGTAAATCAATCTGAATGCTTCATGAGTTAGTTACTATCTTGATCCATTTTTCTATAAATAAAGCTCATTCCTTCATTATTTTCTTACTTAATTCAATTGAAACTCTAGAGATAAACTATAGAGAAAAGAAGAAAGTATTCTCGCTACTTCACTACTTATATATTCAGTACTCTTCTTCTTAAGGTAGGAAATATTATTTGTTGTACTCGTAGGGAGTATTATTTCTTTTGTATTCATGAAGAGCACTTCTGCTATTCCATTCTTTATTATTCTGTTGGAATAACCTGTATACACGGGCTACCCTATACTTGGTGACATTCTTCATATATTCCGCCTTTACTATTCTCATTTGGAATATCCATGCATCAGACGTTTTACTGTGGGACTGATTCCGTCTTTATTATTCTTCATTGGAATATCCTATCTCATGCGTTTTACTGTGGGACTGATTCCGCCTTTATTATTATTACTTTGGAATATCCTCCTATATGCGTTTTTACTGTGGGACTGATTTCGTCTTTATTAGTATTTTGTTGGAATAACCTTTCTATGCGAAGTACCGCATGCATGGTGATTTCTGTTGTTATTCCATTCTTTATTATTCTGTTGGAACATCCTGTCGGTGCGAATTTTTCCTGACCTGGTTCTGTTATTAAGTATTCTATTGGAATAACCTGTCTATGCGAAGTACCGCATGCATGGTGATTTCTTTTGTTATTCCATTCTTTATTATACTCAGTTGGTTAAAGTTTTGACTTCTATACTCCATGAAATTATTGGAATATCCTTAATATTTGCGCTTCATCCAGTATCTTTTCATGGAAATATTCTTCTGAGCATTCTTGAATTTTACTCTACAAAGCAGTATCATGTTGACAATTTGGACGTTATTAGTTCTTGGACAAATTAATTCTTGAACTTGTTTTATTGAATCCTTATATCATTGTCATCATCCTCATATTTATATTTTTTGAAAGTCATCTGTGACCTGTAGTGCATAGATGGACTTGGTATGATTATGACCAGGGTTTATTCGGTGTAATCATGACCGTAATGTTACAAATGATGTGGTAAAAGTCCTCATTTGCCCGTAGTGCATTGATGGACAGTTGTTGGCATGATCATGACCATTAATGAAAACACAATTATCTTTGGCCTGTAGTGTATGGATAATTTGTGGTCGTGATACTAAAGAATATCCTTGGCCGTAGTGCAGGGGTGATTTGATGATGTGGATTATTTATTAAGCTGAGTCCCAGCGATAAAAGTGATGAAAAACCTTTTAAATCATAGAAGATAGTAGATTTTATTCTCTACTTGACTCTTCTAATGGAGTGCTTGTTCCGCTGCAGTTAAACTTGATGTTTGTTATATTGTATCAGTTTAACATTGTTGAAGGCTAATGATAATTTATTCTGCATTATCATAGTCATAATATTTCTTACTGGGCTAGTTGAGCTCACCCTTTCTTTCATTGTTCTCTTCAGGAAATGAGAACGTGAAATGGGAATAATGCTCGAGAACGGTGATGGCCCTAGATGGTGCATTAGTAGTCCTCACTATTCTGTGAAATAGTGTAATAATAAATGTAATGAGGACTCCATTGAGTGTGGATATTGTCTAGATGACAATATTTGTATTCAAACTCACAGTTTATGTTTTGTCGTATTGTACACGACGGTTGTATTATTAAGTTGTATTTGAATTCTGTACCATGTATCTGGCGACTCAAGATGGATGATGCACACCTAATTTTGGGGGCGTCACATTAAGTTCATTTCTAAGTTCTTAAATCCATTTAAAATCATACACTTCTGTTATCCATGCGAATCTAGTCTAAACAATGCTCACATTAGGTTAACATATCCACATATACATCATACACATGTTCACATGCTAGCTTAAGTCATAACCACTAGCTCATATGGATCAGACTTGAAAATAGATTGCTCAACTAAAATCAGCAACCGGCGTAGCTGCGCTGCGCCTCAATACAAATGTATAGGCGTAAGGCTGCATGGCGTACTGGTTCAGCGCGCGAAAGCGATCTGCTTTGCGAAACTCATTGAACCTCAAAAATTACTCACGAGATCACTCCTAAACACTCATAAATCAATTGCAACATACTTGCAAAATCATATAACATCTATATGGACATTACCCAACCTCATTAACATATAATTCCATGAATTCAAGAATTTGGATTTCAAGACTCAAGACTCCACTTTTACAGAAACTGAAATTGAAAAGCTAGTAATGGAATTATACCTTTGTAATATGAAAGAACTTGCTACTACTTGAACTCTTAAACTCTAAGGATGCTTGTATGCTCTCAATTCTCACTTAGCAATTTCTCAGAAAAATCTCAGCAACAAGAATGAAGAAGCACAGCTGCTATTTATAGAGGAACACAAATCCAGACATTGCATTTTCCCATTGAATCAAACTCATGTGTTAAAGGATTGCATAAAGGTTATGGAGGAGTTGTTAGATTGGTTGTTGGAACTCATCATGATCACCACTCCCCCATGATCATGAGCTAGGGAGTTGGAAGAAAATGAAGAACATAGGCTAGCCTTTTTGAAATACACATGAATGAGAATTTGGAGTAAATGGGACACTCAATTTGGGACAAAAGGAAAAACTCAGCATTCTTGTATACTCCTACACATTCTTACTCTTATGTTATATGTTTAATACACATCTCAACCATATATTATAACCTAATGTCACAATATGACCTAACATTTCAAGGTAGTAGATGTTATGCAACCTACATATAATCCATGTACATTTTATCAAAATGATAGTTTACAATGTGTTCATGGTATATTATTTTAATACATACCCACATACATATTGTCACATAGATAACGTATTTATAACATATAGTTTCAATATATTTTAATCACATTGCCTCATACAATATAATTTTATAAGACTTAATATATAGTCACACAATGTCACACTGCACCATATAATATAGTTGTATATGCACATAACCATCAATATAATATTATTATATTACAAACTTACTTATTTATGTTAAATAAATAAATCATGCACTTCCTTAATTAATTAACATCAATATTAATTAATCCAACCATTAATTAATATATTTATGGGTTTCCATAATCATTATTCATCGATAATATTCTCATTACATTTATAGGTATATTGCAAATAATAATAATCGTATATTACGAATTAATTACCAAGTAACCCATATTCCAGCACAATTAATTAATATTAATTAATGGATTAACAATTCCGTTGTTGGACATAACATATTGCAATATACTCCTATCATATGGTTTCATCCATGTTATACATATCACATTAATATCCCTAATTCAGTGCTACAGTAGAAAGTAACCAACTCAAATCGATGATGGCGCAATTGCGCCGCAGATTTATCTTCTTTGGGCCAAGACAAAATTGCTTGGCAGTGTGCCTTGACAAAGGCCAAGACTGGTGCGACTTACGCGTCGTGCCGATTTTCAATGCTAACTTGTTATACATGACATGAATTGATCTCCACATGAGTGTTACTATGAGTCTACGAGTGTATTGATTACTTATACGAAATCACATGATCGACACGATTAATCCTCCTAATTCCCATTTTAATTCACTTAATGAATTTTTTTCGTTTCGCATTATGCCACACAAGGCATTTCACACTTTTCATTGCCAATTCACATTTCTTAATACGCATTGATTTAATACCAATCAATTATATTAACCGACTCATAAAACAATAACACTTATTTTCACATAAATCGTATTTCCATTAATATATTCATTTTATAATATGTGGAAATTCTCGGGTATTACAAGTACGATGCATACCAGACATTGAAGATGTATTTTGATGGAGTTGTAAATATGGAAGGTTATGGGGCTGGAGCATTTCTAGTATCTGTTACGAGGGAGCAGCATCTCGTCGTCGTCAAATTACAATTTGTCAGCACCAACAACACAGCTGAGTATGAAGGCTGTCTCATGGGGCTAAAACTTGCTCGTTCAATGGGCATCAGGCGGTTAACTATCTTTGGAGATTCAGAGTTGGTAATCAGATTATCCATGGGAATTTATCAAACCAAAGGTCTACACTTGCTGCCTTACCATCGGCAGGTTTTAAATATGGCTTTGGAGTTCGAAGAGATCTCCTTTCTACACATTCCCCGTAACATGAATGACTTTGCAGATGCACTAGCAACTTTGGCCTCCTTGATTCATATACCTGACAAGGAACCCATGCCAAACATCACATTTGCCCTGCAAAAGGCACCGGTCTATGGGAATAATGTTGGAGAAGTATCGGATGAGCTACCTCCCATCCAGCATCCTTGGTATCAGCACATCATGGAGTATTTACGAGATGGATCTACACCCACTAAGGCGAGCCCAACTGAGAAAAGGCGAATCCATCGACTTGCTATGAAATTCTACCTGAGCGGAGATGCACTCTATAAAAGAGATGCAAGACTAGGTCTCCTCAGATGTCTGGACAAGGACCAAGCTCAGAGGCTCATGAATGAGGTCCATGGTGGAGTATGTGGCCCATGCATGAGCGGCCCCCTACTTGTTAAGAAGATCCTCAGGACAGGACATTACTGGCTTACCCTCAAGGCTGACTGTGATGATCACGTCAAGAGGTGCTACCAATGCCAAATTCACGGGAATGTTATCCATGCCCCTCCAAGGGAGATCCACACTATGAGTTCACCTTGGCCCTTCTCAATGTGGGGAATGGACATGATCGGGACCATCGAGCCTAAAACAAGTAATGGGCATCGGTTTATCTTCACCGTGATCGACTACTTCACCAAGTGGGTAGAAGCAGCCTCCTTCCCCAGGGTTACCAAAGAAGTCATCATTGTTTTCATCAGAAATAATGTCATTTATCGATATGGACAACCAGAGGTAATTGTATCAGACAATGCTAAGAACCTCAACAACAGAATGATGGAGGAGTTGTGCAGCAAATTCCACATCTAACATCTCAACTCCGTCATCTATCGTCCAAAGATGAATGGTGTTGTTGAAGCGGCTAACAAAAACATCAAGAAGATAATGCAGAAGATGTCCTCCAACCACAAAGGATGGCCTGACTTATTTCATCTGACTCTATTAGCCTACAGAACATCAATGCGCACTTCTATTGGGATGGAAGCAGTGGTCCCCATAGAAGTGGAAATAGAATCCCTCAGAGTGTTGATAGACGCTCAGTTGGTTGAAGACCATTGGGTACAAGATAGGTATCACCAATTGTCTCTAATAGACAAAAGGCGTGTCGCTGCTATCTTCCACGGTCAGTTATATCAACAAAGGATCGCCAGGTCCTACAATAGAAAAGTTCGACTACGGCAGTCCAAACAACACCACTTGGTTTTGAAGAAGATCATTGACAACCAAGATCAGTCCAAGAGAAAATTTGCTCCGAACTGGGAAGGCCCGTTTATTGTCAAGGAGGTATTGACAGGAGGTGCTCTCAGATTACAGGAAATGGACGACGATGAATTTCCATAACTCATTAACTCAGACACCGTGAAACGGTACTATGTCTAAAAGTTACCATCAAGCAAACATCCTGGTTTTGGATCACTAGATCCCCAGTCAATTCAGGTTTTCTCAAACCCTTCACTACATATAAGCTTTTTCATACCCATTTGCCACATCAGGGACAATCACACTTTCCAACCAGCAACCTGGTTTCGGATCACCAGATCTTTAACTCCCCGCAGGTTTTCAAAACCTTTCACACTTTCAGTTTATCCCACCAGGGATTTAACCTTTCACACCTTCAATTTATCCTATACATGGGATTAAACTTTTCATCTGCAATCCGCCCTGTACATGGGGCGAACTACGTCGACCTGATCTCCCTGATACCTGGGAGTACGTAGGCAACCATTTTATATGGCCCGGTCGTAATAAAACAAAAATAAAAAAACATTTCTACACCCTTCTCATTGCAAAAAAATAACTAAAACATTCCTACACCTTTTTCGCCACAAACAGCGTTGAACCTCTTACACCAGGTTCGAACTATGCAGACATGATCTCCTCTTCAATAAGAGTACGTAGGCAGCCATTCATAGTTCGGTCTCACCCCCTACCAAAATACAAACAATTGTCAACGGTACTGGGATCATACTTCAATCCACCACATTTCATAGGCTTCAGACCAAAGGAATAGAATTACATGACTTCCTCCTAAATAGGAGATTCGGCGACCATCTAAGCTGCGGTTGTGTCTCGAAGAGCAATACCAATCCATAAGAGATGGAATTAACTAGGCTCCTCCTAAATAGGAGTAATGGCGACCATCTGTGGTGTGGTCAATCTCAGAGAGGAAAAGTCACACTCCTCTCCACGTTTCCATACAGAAACCAGTCCCAAGACACCAAAAAGATGGTAGGGAATGCATACAGATCAATGATCCATTCTGAAATATCCAGAGACATCTCAATGTCCACCTATCAAGGATGAATTTAGAATACATCAAGACCACAAGCCCTGAAGAAACAGGCAAATATCAAGCAAGCAACAAGGCACAACTAAAAGGGAAGTGAATCAACATATATTTCCCTGCCATATATAATGTTTTTTGATATATACAATGTGACGCCCCCAAAATTAGGTATACATCACCCATTCTGAGTCGCCAGATACATGGTACAAAATTCAAATACAACTTCATTTATATAATCATGAAATATCATCAGATAGAATACGACCACAGTTAACTATGAGTTTTAATACAAAGGTATGTAACTCTCATGGTACCTCGACCACAACCTTACAATGGTACTTTACATAAAAGTATAGTCAAAAACTGTTTTAGAAATTAAAATCTTTAGGAAGTGCTCAAGGAAACCTTCATACATGGGAGGCCATGCGTCTAGGTTATAATAGATATTATATGTCCACAGAATTATCCTTGGTTGACCCAATAGACCCCAAAGAAAAACGAGAAGATTACTATCATCTTCTTTCCAATTGTGAGTCTTCTCTTGACATATAACTATCTCCATTGTCTCCAAGTGAATATTATATTTCAAATAAACTCCAAGATCATATAGGTAGTGCCCGTAGATATACTCAGCAAGTGGATGCGCACAATCCTATCTTATGATAACACGAGGTTGTATGTCATTAGACATCTTGAATGATAGTGGCAAAACACCCTTCCAAAGTTGGGTTCGCCTCACCCTATTTGATTCACCAAATATAACTACTAAATGATGTATAGAATACAACACACTTTTCTATACTGTTTAGGGAGAACCTCCACAGCTAGAGACCACCGTTCTATTCCCCTGTTATCCCCGCTCGAATCTTACACACTCTTTATTACACCGAAAGGAATTGTGAAGCAGAAAGGGTGAGCACAACTAGTCCAGTAAAGAATATCATAACTAAAGATAATTAAATTATCAATAGCTTTCATCAATAATAAATCAGAGATTTAGAATATATGGTAGATGATAAAACTTTTCAACCATAGTTGCAGCGGAACGAGCAATACATTAGAAGAGTCAAATAGACCATAAGGTCTATTATCTTCTCTATGTTAAAAGTCCATCAATAATGTTTTATCCATGTAAAATAAATCAACAGTTCCTGTCCACAATCATATTAATAACTCATAATCATAATTGTGGTTCTAAATTCCTCTTCACAACCAGGACGAAGATAATTTTCATCACTTATCTTCACCTGAAACATCAAAAATTATGGTTATACCAAATCAGAATTCCTGCTCATAATCATACTAATAAATTCATCTTTGCATTACAGCCAAAGATATTCATTAACAATTCATCTTTGCACTACATGCCAAAGACATACAACTGTATTTTAGAAGAGTCAAGTAGAGCACGATATCTACTATCTTCTACAAATTAAAAGTGTATAATAAATATTTTATCGTTTGAGACTCACTTTTAATAAATAATCCACATCATCGAATCACCCCCACTTCTACTACCAAGGATATTCATTAATATCACATCCATGAATTAATATTTCATTGCTAAGACTCAAATTTCGATAATCAATCCACATCATCGAATCATCCATGCACGACAGGCCAAGGATATTCGTTAGTATCACGACCATGAATTATCCATGCACTACTACCAAAGATAATCGTGTTTTAATCAACTATTCCCGATCATGCCATAAAACAATTCATCTTTTGACTACTACAAGAAGAATCCATAGCCATAATCATACCAAAAATCGTCCATCAATGCACTACGGGTCAATGAGGACTTTTTCCACATCATTTGTTACATTACTACTGATGATTATACCGAATAATCCTCGATCATAATCATACCAAGTCCATCTACGCACTACTACCATGTATGACTTTCAACACAATATAAGCATGAGGATGATGACAATATTATAAGCATTAGTCAAACTAAATCAATGATAAATATTAAAGACTTTAAATTTATCCAAACATTATCAATCACTTAATAAAATCATAATCTAATATTGTTAATATTATAACAATATTTTAATCACTCCTTAAACTTATAAACAATTTAATTTAATTGTTTACACTTTTCCAAGTAATGCATTTAATCATTCAAAATGACATAATTATAAGATTTCATCACCAATAATTAAATTACTCATCAAAGATCTGCATATACCTTATATAGGATTTTCAAGCCATAAAATCCTATTTACCAATTTTTCAACATAATATATTTAATTCATATGTTCGTAACTAAATTATTTTCATGAAAAATACCAAATCAGTCCCAAAAATTATTCTTTTCTGGGGATAAAGCGAATATAGTCCCATATTGAACATATATTTTTCTCGGAATTTTTAAAATTCATTTACTATTTTTCAAAAATCAATTTCTAATTAATTCCTTAAGAAATTAGCTACCTCAAGGTTAACTCTAGAAATTCCCAAATCTTGGCAGGATCTTACACATGTTAACGTGAGCTTTTAGTTTAAATTTTATGGTCATCGGAGTTATAGAACTCCGGTTATAGCGTTTTTCGTCAGAAAAGCCTAAATATTGAAATAATCATAACTTGCTCATTTTAAGTCGGAATGAACTCATATTTGGACAGGAGGTACTTTATACCATATATTTTCATGTCCCAAAAGGCCAGAATTTATTTCACAAGCTAAGTGGCCAAAAATGCCCTTTTAAACTTCTGGGCAATAGTCTTATGGCAATTTGCAGATTTTGACTGCTTTACTAAAATAAGTCCACACGAAAATCTACAACACCTTTTCTAGTGATTCCACTTGAGAGGTTAGAAAAATCATAGATCTAACTCTAGAACTTAACCACACTCAAAATTTCGAAATATAATAGGAGATATGGTCAATTGAATTTCATACTCTATTTTTACCAAAATCTAATTTTCAACCCTTTGTGATTTCTAAGAAACTTTCATGTTTTTACATAATAACCAACATAACTCATCATGACAATGACTTAATAATTTAATAAAACAAGTTCAAGAATAAGTTTTAAGGATTTATAAGTTAATTTATCCTGAACTTAATAATGTCCAAATTATCAACATGATACTACTTTGTGGAGTAAAATTCAAGAATGCTCAGAAGAATATTTCCATGAAAAGATACTGGATGAAGCGCAAATATCAAGGATATTCCACTAATTTCATGGAGTATAGAAGTCAAAGTTTTAACCAACTGAGTATAATAAAGAATGGAATAACAAAAGCAATCACCGTGCATGCGATAGATCATAGCACAAAAAGTTATTCCAATGTAATAATAAATAATCTAAACCAGTCCCATAAAGAAACGCATGCATGTGATGATATTCCAATGTAATAATAAAGAATGGAACCAGTCCCACATAAAACGCATGCATGACGGGATATTCTAATGTAATAATAAAGACTGAACTGTGTCCTGCAGAAAAAGCATGAATAGGATATTCCAATAGAATAATAAATAATGGAATAATGTGTTCTCTTCATGAATACAAAAGAAATAATACCCTTTACCGTAAAATAAAAGCTCAATATAAGAGTAGGGAAGTAGCGAGAATACTTTTCTATAGTTTCTCTAATTTCTCCCTCTAGAGTTTCAAAGAATTAAATAAGAAATAATGAAGGAATGAGCTACTATTTATAAAAGAATGGGCTGCATAGTAACTAATTCATGAATGATCCAGATTGATTTACTTTTAATCGGACGGTCCAGATTGTTTTACAATAAAATATAATATATTATATTTATAATCTAATAAAACGAATAACTTTATAAAAGTTTTACATTTTTATAAAAAAGATTTTACTATCTGAAACTCTATGCAGCACTATATATAACACTATGCATAATAAAATATAATATATTTTAATTATTGTCTAATAAAACAAATAACTTTATAAAAGTATTCTGCTTATATAAAAATATTTTACTATGCAAATACTATGCATAATAAAATATAATATATTCTAATTATTATACTAATAAAACAAATAACTTTATAAAAGTATTCTGCTTTTATATAAAAGATTTTATGTTTTATTACATTAATTATACTAATAAAACAAAACCGAGTGACTTCTCACGTAAGCATCAATAATCAATACCGTGTACTACGCAACCACGCCAGACATCGCATTTTTTTAACCGGGTGTTTCAACAGTTAACGGTAAAACTTCCGCCGTTATTTTTATAAAAATATTTTTGTCATTTTCTCAATCCGACAATAATTCTGTTGTGGGGTCCACCAATGATTGTACCATCGTACGGATATTCTCCGACAAAAAGAATATTCCCCGACTAATCGAATATTCCCCGACACAAAACGAATATTTTATATCAACTTGCTTACTTTGCAAAAAAAAAAATTCACATATTACCCTTAACTTTAAACTTTTATCAATTTAACCATTTACCAAAATAAAAAAATTGAATACTTTTATTTCATAAAATTCGGGGTCTCACAATCACCCCTCCTTATGAAATTTCGCCCTCGAAATTTACGTTCGTACCTGATATTTGAAGAGATGAGAATACCTTGCTTTCTTTTCAGATTGTACCTTCCCGGTAATATCCTTTGTATCTTGATTTTTTCCATTGCTCATCTCATGTATTTCAGATATCATTCTAGAATATATCTTCAAAACAAAGGTTAATTAACATATCAAAATTTGTCAACTTATCAAGTAAATAATTTCAGCTTAGGTAAGTCACACACTAGCGAAGTATATAACTCGTCTGTCCCCTCCTAGTTCTAGACTCTTATCTCTCGCCAACAATTATATCCCTAAGCTCGATACCAACCGTGACGCCCCAAAAATTAGGTATACATCACCCATTCTCTAAGTTGCGGATACATGGTAAAAAATTCAAATACAACTTCATTTATACAACTGTTGAGCTTTCGTATAGAATACGACCACAGTTAACTATGAGTTTTAATACAAAGGTATGTAACTCTCATGGTACCTCGACCACAACCTTACAATGGTACTTTACATAAAAGTAGAGTCAAAAACTGTTTTAAAAATTAAAATCTTTGGGAAGTGCTCAAGGAAACCTTCATACATGGGACACAGAATTATCATATGTCCACAGAATTATCCTTGGTTGACCCAATAGACCCCAAAGAAAAACGAGAAGATTACTATCATCTTCTTTCCAATTGTGAGTCTTCTCTTGACATATAACTATCTCCACTGTCTCCAAGTGAATATTTTATTTCAAATAAACTCCAAGATCATATAGGTAGTTCCCGTAGATATACTCAGTAAGTGGATGCGCATGAACCCCGCTCTTATGATAACACGAGGTTGTATGTCATTAGACATCTTGTATGATAGTGGCAAAACACCTTCCAAAGTTGGGTTCGCCTCACCCTATTTGATTCACAAAATATAACTACTAAATGATGTATAGAATACAACACACTTTTTCTATACTATTTAGGAGAACCTCCATGCCTAGAAACCACCGCTCTATTCCCCTGTTATCCCCGCTCAATTCAAACAACACTCTTATTACTTACTTGAAAGGAATTATGAAGCAAAAGGGGTGAGCACAACTAGCCTAAGAAAGAATATCATGACTAAAGATAATTAAATTATCAATAGCTTTCATCAATAATAAATCAGAGATTTAGAACATATGGTAGATGGTAAACTTTTCAACCATAGTTGCAGCGAAACGAGCAATCCATTAGAAGAGTCAAATAGACCATAAGGTCTATTATCTTCTCTATGTTAAAAGTCCACCAATAATGTTTTATCCATTTAAAATAAATCAATGCCTCCTCGTCCACAATCATATTAATAACTCATAATCATAATTGTGGTTCTAAATTCCTCTTTCGCAACTGTGAGATGAAGATAATTTTCATCACCTATCTTCACCTGAAACATCAAAAATCATGGTTATACCAAATCAGAATTCCTGCTCATAATCATACTAATAAATTTAACTTTGCACTACGGCCAAAGATATTCATTAACAATTCATCTTTGCACTACATGTCAAAGACATACAACTGTATTTTAGAAGAGTCAAGTAGAGCATGATATCTACTATCTTCTACGAATTAAAAGTGTATAATAAATATTTTATCACTGAGACTCAGCTTAATAAATAATCCACATCATCGAATCACCCCTGCACTACGGCCAAGGATATTCGTTAATATCACATCCATGAATTAATATTTCATTGCTGAGAATCAGCTCGATAATCAATCCACATCATCGAATCATTCATGCACTACAGGCTAATGATATTCATTAGTATCACGACCACGAATTATCCATGCACTACGGCCAAAGATAATCGTGTTTTCATCAACGGTCCTGATCATGCCATAAAATAATTCATCTTTGCACTACGGTCGAAGAGAATCCATAGCCATAATCATACCAAAAACTGTCCATCAATGCACTACAGGCCAATGAGGACTTTTTCCACATCATTTGTAATATTACTACCATGATTATACCGAATAATAATCTCGGTCATAATCATACCCAAGTCCATCTATGCACTCTACTACGGATGACTTTCAACACAATATAAGCATGAGGATGATGACAATATTATAAGCATTAGTCAAACTAAATCAAGAATAAATATTAAAGACTTTAAATTTATCCAAACATTATCAATCACTTAATTAAATCATAATCTAATATTGTTAATATTATAATAATATTTTAATCAATCCTTAAACTTATAAACAATTTAATTTAATTGTTTACACTTTTTCAAATAATGCATTTAATCATTCAAAATGATATACTCATAAGATTTCATCACCAATAATCAAATTACTCATCAAAAATCTGCATATATCTTATATAGGATTTTCAAGCCATTAAATCTTATTTACCAATGTTTCAACATAACATATTTAATTCATATGTTTGTAACTAAATCATTTTCATGAAAAATATCAAATCAGTTCCAAAAATTATTCTTTTCTGGGATTAAGCAGAATATAGTCCCATATTGAACATATATTTTTCTTGGAATTTTTAAAATTCATTTACTATTTTTCAAAAATCAATTTCTAATTAATTCCTTAAGAAATTAGCTACCTCAAGGTTAACTCTAGAAATTCCCAAACCTTGGCAGGATCTTACACATGTTAACGTGAGCTTTCAGTTTAAATTTTATGGTCATCGGAGTTATAGAACTCCGGTTATAGCATTTTTCTTCGAAAAAACCTAAATATTGAAATAGTCATAACTTGCTCATTTTAAGTCGGAATGAGCTCATTTTTGGACAGGATGTACTTTATACCATATATTTTCATGTCCCAAAAGGCCAGAATTTATTTCACAAGCTAAGTGGCCGAAAATGCCCTTTTAAACTTCTGGGCTGTAGTCTTTTGGCAATTTGAAGATTTTGACTCCTTTACTAAAATCAGTCCACGCGAAAATCTACAATACCTTTTCTAATGATTCCACTTGGAGAAGTTAGAAAACTCATAGATCTAACTCTAGAACTTGACCACACTCAAAAATTCGAAATATAATAGGAGATATGGTCAATTGAATTTCATACTCCATTTTTACCAAAATCTGATTTTCAACCCTTTGTGATTTCTAAGAAACTTTCATGTTTTCACATAATAACCAACATAACTCATCATGACAATGATATAATAATTCAATAAAACAAGTTCAAGAATAAGTTTTAAAGATTTATAAGTTAATTTATCCTGAACTTAATAATGTCCAAATTGTCAACATGATACTACTTTGTGGAGTAAAATTCAAGAATGCTCAGAAGAATATTTTCATGAAAAGATACTAGATGAAGCGCAAATATCAAGGATATTCCACTAATTTCATGGAGTATAGAAGTCAAAGTTTTAACCAACTGAGTATAATAAAGAATAGAATAACAAAAGAAATCACTGCGTGCGATAAAAAACGCATGCAAAAAGTTATTCCAATGTAATAATAAATAACGGAACCAGTCCCATGAAACGCATGCAGCATGTGATATATCCAACAAAATAATAAAGAATGGAACCAGTCCGGTGTAAACGCATTGCAGACGTGATATTCCAATGTAATAATAAAGATTGGAACCAGTCCTGCCAGTAAAACGCATGCATGTGATATATTCAACGTAATAATAAAGAATGGAATAATGTAAGAATTTCACCAAGTATAGGTTAGCCCACGATATACAAGTTATTCCAATGTAATAATAAATAATGGAATAATAGAAGTTCTCTTCATGAATACAAAGGAAATAATACCCTTCACCGTAAAAAGAAACCGAATATAAGAGTAGGGAAGTAGCGAATACTTTTTATAGTTTTCTATAATTTCTCTCTAGTAGTTTCAAAGAATTTGTAAGAAATAATGAAGGAATGAGCTTCTATTTATAGAAGAATGGATCGCGATAAGAACTAATTTCATGAACGGTCCAGTTGATTTACTTTTAATCGAATCTGTCCAGTTTGTTTATAATAAAATATAATTTATTCTATTTATAATCTAATAAAATGAATAACTTTATAAAAGTTTTCTGCTTTTATATAAAAAGATTTTACTATGCAAACACTATGCAGTAA
Source organism: Panax quinquefolius (assembly GCA_020205615.1). Classification (NCBI taxonomy): domain Eukaryota; kingdom Viridiplantae; phylum Streptophyta; class Magnoliopsida; order Apiales; family Araliaceae; genus Panax; species Panax quinquefolius. Next base: position 88,360,373 of record CM035171.1, on the reverse strand, counting down.
TTTGCATGCAATACTATGCGCATAATAAAATATAATATATTCTAATTATTGTCTAATAAAACAAATAACTTTATAAAAGTATTCTATTTTATATAAAAATATTTTACTATGCAAACACTATGCATAATAAAATATAATATATTCTAATTATTGTCTAATAAAACAAATAACTTTATAAAAGTATTCTCGCTTTTATAAAAAGATTTTATGTTTTATTACATTAATAATACTAATAAAAAAAAGCGAGTGACTTCTCACGTAAGCATCAATAATCAATACTTGTAGTATCTACTATGCAACCACGCCAGACATCTTGTATTTTTTAACACCGGTGTTTCAACAATAGCTTAATCAGTAAAACTTCCGCCGTTATTTTCATAAAAATATTTTTGTTTTTTCTCAATCCGACAATAATTCCGTTGTGGGTCCACTAATGATTGTATCATTCGTCGGATATTCTCCGACAAAAAGAATATTCCCCGACTAATCGAATATTTCCTAATAAATCTAATATTTTATATCAACTTGCTTACTTTGCAAAAAAAAAAATCACATATTACCCTTAACTTTAAACTTTTATCAATTTAACCATTTACCAAAATAGAAAAATTGAATACTTTTATTTCATAAAATTCGGAGTCTCACATACAATGTGTACTGTACATGACAAAATGGCTAAGCTAGTCTGTGCAGGAAAATACAAGCCCATCTACAAGTCAGTGTATATGCGGACTATCAAGTCCAACATGGATTCCCTCTCAGAAGAAGGAGGTAATGATGTGATCTCCTGCCCAAGGGTTTCTACACGAGCCAACAGATTCACCGCCAACTACTTGTGATATCTCGGGCAGATATAGCGTTATCCCGCTCAACAATCACTGCATATCTGGATGATCTAGCCTCATCCCGCTCAACAACAGCGGTATCCCTATAAATTAGAGCATAATCTTTCTCAACTAGAGCGACATCTCTACCAGAAAAAGTTGTCAACGTCAAAGCCCAAATACACTACATGTTCATCATCTGGTACAGAGGTAAATGCCTCTTGCGATCTCGGCATCTTATCAGCCCATCTGTTAAAGCAACTATCCCAAACAACAAGTCAGGCGGGGGTAATTTCAAAATTGGCGACAACCTGATATTGGAACCCTTACAACAAGATTGGGGCAATCTTGAAAATAGCGACAACTCAACACTAGGCCATTTATCAACCATCCTAAGGAGGAAAATGCGCTAGTTAGCACCATCAGCATGGTACATCATCGTCAGAGCTTCCCTCACATCATCTCACTGGCGATTTGGATATTACTCACTTGCGACTTCATCAACAAAGAGAGTTTCTCATATGAATCCCCGGCAATAACATGCGAAAAGACTGGGGCATTTTTCCAATTCCAAGAAATGGAAGGAGCTTAAGGCAAGATCAAGCCTCTCATCAAAAAGAAAGGGGAGAACTCCTGAAAGAAATCATAGCGACATAAGCGTGCCCCTACGAAAGAAGGGGAAAATTCTCAAAAAAGTTCTTAACTCAGAAGCAGAAGGTCAACGACGAAAGGTCTAGCGAATGAAATCTACACCATCAACATGCGTCAAGTCCTCACAAGTTGAGGCCTCTGCAATCAAGTTCAAATCAAAATGAAAAGAACGAGTTGCACCCTCCGAGGATTTTAAGCGGCATTCGGTCATCGATTCAATTTTGTTACGAATCAAACACTCAAGGAAATGGGAAGCAAGCACCCAACAACGAAAGGAAACTCCAAATCACCTCAAAAAGGGTGAGTGTAACATCAGGCAGAGTCTGGCGAAGCAAACCTTGGAATATTACTTCAGCGAAGGTATCGAAAGATCTGGTATTCTAAACCATTGGCATCAATTCAACGTAACATTAAAACAGTTCAGTGATGAAAGCTTCGTATACCACCGTTCGAGTGGGAACCAAAAAAGTTTGGCGATCAGCAGGGTAGGCACCGTTGTAAACTACCAGCGTATACATTGGGAAGGTCTATGATTTCAAAACGTCATCCCCATTAGAGATGTAGAAAACATCTCAACTTATCTTCATCAAACAAGCATCGACGACACCGACAAAAAGCCAAACCGTTGGAGTTAACACCAGCATAGGCATCAGCAATGATCGATAAAGGTAAAGCGATTTGCGAAAACATTTTAACATTCATTACATTGCGATTTGCAAAATGCAAAAAGCAAAGTGTGAAGTGTGAAATGCGATGTGCGAGTTACGAAGTGCGATTGGCCAAATGCGAAGTTTGAACTGCGAAATGCGATGTTCGATTTGCAAAAACATTTTAAACATTCATCATAACATTCATTACATTGCGATTTGCATCATTGGGAATACCTTGTCATATTTTAAGTGTCTAGTAATCTTTATCATGTCCATTCCATTGCATTGCATGAACATGATAAAGAGGGGCATCTGTAGATACTCGAAATTTTGTTTTACTGTTACTAACTATGCAGGAGGATAAAAGCATATTTTCACACTCCAGAGATAACCCTGAAGGACCACAACATCAATTCTAACCCCGGAGATAGCCCCGTGAGATCCAGTTTCCAACCCCAAAGATAAACCCAAGAAAACAGTTTCCAACCCTGGAGATAACCCCGAGAAAGTCAGTTTCAACCCCGGAGAGAGCCCTGGGGGATCAAGTTCAAAGCCTAGAGATAACCCCAGGAGTTCAAGCTAACCTCAGAGATAACCCTGAGGACAGTCAATGTCAACATCAAGTCAACCTCATAGATAACCCTGAGAAAAGACTGCTACAACTGCGTGAAAAATGGAGATAACCCCGGGAGGGGAAAAATGGTCATTTGGCCAACTCAACTTCAACTCACATCAAATACACTCATTTCAACTCCAATTTTTTCAATAGAAGTCCGACAAGAACCATAATTTAACTTTCGCGTGCAAATTACGCAAAGCGGCTCAACGGACTGCCTGACGGAAACCCGGAAATGCCATTTCGGTCATGGACCCATCTTCCCAGCATCAAAAAGGGGAAAATCCTATGTCATTGCATAGTTCTCAGAAAGAGCTTTTCATAATGGTATGGCACGCTTCCATCGGCTCCCGGATTGAAAGTTATGAAGGTTTGAGCGAATAACGTGTTGTCCGAGTGTACGTACTTTGAGACGACGAGACCCACACTGCCTGGGCACCTTGGACACCAAGTGTGTGCTTTCTTTGCTGTGGTACACACTGCAAGAACCCCTCTATAAATAAAGGGCTTGGAGTGGCCATATTTGCAAGAGAAACGGTGAGGAAGCCCTGTCCAATTTGTTCTGTACACACTATAAACTGAGTGCTTTCTTATTTTAAACACTTGTGAGCTTATATTCTGTCATATTTTTACCGGCGGGAGCCGAGTGTTCATCCATTTAAAGTTATAGAAGTCTTCTTTGGCAGTTCATTGTAAGCCTTCTTACACACTTTAAAGCATTTCTCTTCATCTTTGCACACACTGTTCTTCATGTTGAGAGTCGTGTTGCGTGCGTAGGCCCAGACTTCGGTCCGTGGTTTTATTTTTTGTTTGTATATATATACTTTTATATATATATATGGACTAACATTATCGAGTTATGCCTCGATTGAGCCTGGACTTACGTCCAGAGCTTTTACTTGCTTATATATATATATATATATATACTTATATATATGAACTGTTGTCAAAATTTGTTCGATGAGCTTGGATTTTACATCTGGAGCATTTACTGCTTTTATATATATAAGTATATATATATATATATATATATATATGAATTGTTATCGAACTCTGTTCGATGAGCCTGAATTTTACATCTGGAGCGTTTATTTGCTTTTATATATATATATCTATATATATATATATATATATATACATTTCGTCCCGCCTAGAGTTTACTTTGTGGCGGTTGATCGTTTTTACTACTTTCTTTACTTTTTGTCCCGCCTGGAGTTTACTTCGTGGTGGTTGATCATGTCTATATATATATATATATATACCGCTTTTATATATTTACATTTTCGATCACCCATGGAGGTGCTTTGTGGTGGTTGATCATGTCTGTATATATATATTTACAGCTTTTATATATATAACTGTTTATTGCTTTCATATAAATTGTGGCATCATGTGAGTCTAGGAATCATGTGATCACAGATTCAGTCTACTGAATCTAGATTCAGTTCCCGTGATGGACATTTTCAACTGTAAGTAGCTTGTAAATTTATTCACAGTATTTGGATTTCCTCAGATGGTTTTCATGCCCACGAGGAGTTCGGCACTGCTTTGTATATTATTTTCTCGAAGATGCTTCGCATCTCAAAAATAAAAGTAATCCAACCGAACATTTAATAAAAATGAAAGTATCCAAAGGTCTTAATTCCTATTGAGCATAAGGGTTTGAAAAACCTCTTTTACAAAGCATCACTGCCATATCTTGTTTAAAACTGAATTTTTACACAAATTCAGACCCTTTGTATATAGGTGCGAACGAGGCCTCGCACTACTTCCATATAACTACACATTCATACACACACATTCATATAATAGTTTTTTGAAAAGTGGCGGTCACCGTGGTAACATGGATGTCGGGGGGTGCCTAACACCTTCCCTCTGCATAATCAAGTCCCCAGACCCTAACGAATCTCGATTTCACAGACCCGTTTATCAGTGTCACATCACTGGGTTAATGTGCAAACCTTTTCTCGGTTGTGTTGGTGCAACCATATAAAAAATCAACTGGCGACTCTTACAGTCTATTCGTCGACACATACATGTTGGACCTTTTCACAACTTGTCTTTTCAAACAAATCTCACCTAACATGAGAATACCAAAGAACAAGAACAGAAAATGGACAAATAAAAATCCCGACGTTGACAATTCCCAACAATCAAATGTTGTTCAGAGCTCCATTTTCTCTTACCTTTCAAAAACAAACTAGCGCTATTACAACTTTCCACGCTATTACAACTTTCTACTTTGGTTTATAGTAAGAAAAAAGAGGATGAAGAAAAAAGAGAGAGAAACAGGAACAAAGATCAAAAATGTGTCTGTTGTGTTTGAATGTGTTTGAATAAGAAAATAATAATTAACGGGAAGAGATAATCGTGAGCCACGATTAAAAGATACTAATCCCCTAAATTAAGGAATCCTAATTGCACTAATATTGTAAATAAATATGGGAAAGTGTATTATTTTTGTAATTTTTTTATGGATGCACCATTATTATAATTATTTTTAAAAATGTACTAAAATATGTAATTAATCCATTATTTTAATCACACTTAAATCAACATTCACTTTTTAAATTAATCCCTTTCGTAATTTTAATTAAACCTTCAATTGATCCATCAAGAATCATTATGCCACACAAGGCTCATTTCTTTCAAACTTAGCTAAATTACATAACTCAAGCTTATTTTCACAATATAGTCTTACTTAGTGATCATTCGCATATTATAACTTTATTTTTAGTATCACATCTTATATTTCATGCATGATGCAATTTCATTGTATTAAGTATTTTCGTGACAACATAATACACATAATTGCACATAAACAAATAAATAAGAAAAGAAAATTAATAATAATAATAATAATTCCTCATTATTAATAATATTATTTTAAATTTTTCGGGTATTACAGCAGCCAGTGAAGTTGATAAGACATTGTTTTATTTTTCAATAATGATGGAGAAAAACTGTGATGTTGATCTATTGGATGTCCTAATAAATGGATTCCTTAATAAGAAGAGAATTGTTGGTGCATACTCATTGCTAGTTGAGTTGGTCACAAAGGCTTATTTTATTCTCACAGGTTAATAGTTGACAAAATTGGGAATTTGAATAGTGTATGTTTCTGCATTTTCCAAGTGTTTAATTATTTGAGACAATTAATTTGGGACTTCTTTGACTGATATTGAGTAAGGAAGATGTTGGATGATTTGTATTTGTATTAACACATTTGAAGTTTGTGGTTTGTATTGCAGATCTAGAATTGGTGTTAGGTTTTCTCATTTTTCCTCCCTGTTTGTTTGTCAGCGATGGTGGATTCCAGATACATAATTTTGGGTTTCTAATTGATTTGGAGGAAAGGAGAGGAAAGTGATGTGAATAGAAAGAAGAGAGAAGAAACTGTAAATTTTTTTGAAAAAATCTTTTTTCTTTTGTTTTTCTTCTATGTGTTCAAACCCACCTTTGATTTAGCCTTCATGTCCAGCTTTGATTTTTCCCAACCTGCAGTTTGCCTTCATGCCCCTTTATTCTCAATTTGAAAATTCAATGCTTGATTTGTCTCTCTTTGATGGGTTTATGTTTGAAGAATCAAAAATTTCATATCTGGAACGAACATTAAGGATGAAAGAGTAGATTAGAGAGAGAAAATGGGTATATAGAAGTATTAATTTTGTTTTAATAGTAAAATACAGTGAAATATGTTTTAAATTATAAAATACAGTGAAATACATTGCTTCCCGGTGACACGTCAGCATTTAGGCTTGTTTTTGGCCAAAAAAAATTTTGGCGTCACTTTTGTTTACTTAAGTGTACTTGGAGTATGCTAATGTAAAATTTTAAACAGTAGGGTCACAAGTGTAAAAGGGATCATACTTCGAGGAATAAAAATATATTTAGCCTAAAAAAAATCTTACGTCAGGCTGAAAGCATAAATTTGTCTATGAAATTTGGAACTTTAAATTATTCATAGTTACATTCTTGCATCTTAGCCCCTAGCTAGGAAAAAAAATCATGACTTCATCCCTCATGGTTTGTAAAAGAAGTTGTAGATGAGTTTAAGAAGGAAAAGGAGAGAAACAATGTGTTGGATTTTTTTGGAAAAAATTATGTCGTTAATGCGGTTTGGAAAAATTCATAGGGTGGATTGTGTAATTAATATAATTATGATAGTAAATGGTTCACCTACAAAGGAGTTTTACATGGAAAAGGGCCTCGTACTTGTACTCAGGGGCGAATCTGTATATGGGGCAGTATAGGCAGCTACCCTTGCTAGAATTTTTTTATAGGTATAGAGGTAGAGCAGATATGTAAATTAATAAATTTAAGTGAGCAGATTAATGAAAGTTAAATTTGGAAGGGACAAAATAATTTCATAAACCAATTCTAAATACAAGTACAAAAATCTTCTTAGTTTTAAGACTTGATGAAATTTTAGAAGTATTTTTTGTATAGTTTTTGGTTTCGAATTCAGCGTGTGGCCGTGTGGGAACTGTTTTACATTGTTTGATTCAAGTTTGGTTTTTTTTTTGTTATTGATTTGGTTGAGTATTTTTTTGTCTTTTATTGTGATAGCTTGCAATGATTTTGCCTAATTTTATAATGAAAAATGAAAAATGACTATGAGCTTTTAGTTGCCCCTCATTTCTAGTTGTTATAATCACTTTGCTTTCCTGCATTTAATTAGGCCTGACAAAATATGGTTATGGGTTGGTTTTGGTTTTCAAAATATAGTTATGGTTCCATTTAAGAACTAAACCATATTAACCATTTTTATATATGAGTTATATGGGTTGGAGCTAATATACATGGTTAAAAAGCATATTAACCATTTTAAGATATTTTGACTTTTAAACAAAATTTTTAAAAAATAAAATTAATATATACTATAGATAGAGAGGATATATAAGGGGTGGGTGGGTGAGGTGGGGTGGGGTAGGGGTGATGGGTAGGGGGTAGAGGGTGGGTGATGTATCATAATCGCTAATATTAATTATTTTTGGGAGTGGTGGGGGGTGGGTGGGGGTAGAGTGGGGGGTGTGGGGGTAGGGGTGGGGTAGGGGGTGGAGTAGGGGGGTAGGGGGTGGGTGAGTTGTATACATAATCACGTAATATTATTTTTTTGGTGAAGGTGGGGGTGGGGTAGAGGGTAGGGGGTGTATACATAATCCATCCTAATTAATGCTCCTAAATATCTTTTACAAAAATACCCTTCACAACCCCTATAAAATAACAACCGAAATCCTGTTTTCAACTTTGACGTTCAAATAAAAACCGGAATCATATCCTATCTTCAACTTTGTCGTTCAAATAAGAACTGAAATCCTATCATTAACTTTGTCGTTCAAATAAACCTATTAGCACATGAATTCCCAGATTGCTAAATTAATTCAAATTCATTCAAAATTCGAAGAAACTCAATCTAAAGGATAAACATCCAGTAGATTGCTGAAGATCTGATTTTCACCATTTGGTTTAGTTACAGATTCTCCATTTCAACCAATCTTTCTCTCTCCTCAATTCCCAGAGTCATCAAAACATGTGTTACGGTTCATATCGATTGCCATCGAAAGCTCCTTCTGGGGCGGTGGAGGATATGAGGCTCCGTTTAGCCGAGACCGAGGCACGACACCGAGCTGGGATTCGAGACCAGCTAGACGAGATGAAGCGATTCGTCTCCGTCATGGAGATACAATTACTTACCGGTCTCCTCTCTTCTCCGGTACCCAAAATTAGCCCTCAAACCCCTTCTAAAACGACAGGTTATGTTTGTATATATGTATCAATTTAAAGTTTAATCTTGCTCTAAAAAAAGAGCAATCTTCCCTTCCTTCCAGCTTTGATAAATGTTATGCTAGGAAAATCTCTGAAGCCTTTTCAGTTTTCTCTAAATATATTTTAGATGGACTATGAACTATGGGTCTCAATAATTGATATGATTATTTTGTCACCATTTCATCCATATATGTGTTTATGCTTGCTAATTTCTCTCTAATTAGCACATGAATCCATTGCGGATAAGTAGGATAGGAGAATACATAGAACTATTGAGAAGTTGAAAGCTAAAAATCTTGCAGGTTTTGACCCTTCATTTCAGTTGTGCAAAATGACTTTTAATTTGACTTTCACTTTGTCTCAGTTGCTTGCCTTCAGATTTGGAGGGTGCAGTCCGTCAGTCAAGTGTAGCAGGTGCAAGTTTTGTGTCTTCAGGAGGAATGAGAGCCATTGTATGTGCTAGACAGATTCAGTCAAATAATATTATCAATATACCTTTGGGTGGATAAGTAATATTGCTTGCAATATTTTAGAGAATATCACTATGGAAATTTTTCCGATAATTCTATATAAAATATTAACACCAATATTTGGCAGTAAAGAGTTACTTAGTTGATTTTGTTCCCAAATTTGAAATTTGTCCAACTCTTATTCCATTAATCTAGAAGTTTTTCACCTGACTATTTCCAGAAATTTCCTTGCCCCTGATGTTGTTACAGGGTCATAGTCGATAATGCTGGTTGTTCCAACGCCACTCGCGTTATGGTAAGTATCACCTTCTGTTAAATTTCCCAAAAGTTATTTGTCCAAAATTAGTTTGACATTTTGACTAATTTGTCCATTATCTTCTTGATAGTGCTAGAAAACATGGAATTCTTCTAGAAGCCGTTCAAGTTCTCAAAGATCTGAACTTGTCAATTAAGAAATCTTACATTTCTTCAGATGGAAGATGGTTCATGGATGGTAAATTTCTTGAATATTACATTTTTTCATCTTTTGGGGCTATTTTTTAGCTGAAGTAATTTCTTGAAGCTTACATTTTATCATCTTTTTGGGCTATTTTTTAGCTGTAATCAACTGGATCTTTTGCTGATTATGATCATATATTTTTTTGTGATTCGATCATATATATATATATACAACCAATTATTGATGAGACTCTTAATTCTTATTTCAATTTACAGCAGCTTAGTATGCCCATTTTATCGTCTTCTCTTAATACTTATGTTGCGGTGTTAGGCAGTTGAGCCGCACCATGAATTTTTTTGAGTATTTTCTTACTGTTTTTTTTTTAAGTTTTCTTTTTCCAAAATATTTGATAGGTTATAACCTAAATTTATATATGGTCATGGTAGGTTGAGAATTGAGATTCAGTTGCATAACTCTGTACATAGACTCTCATTTTTCTCAACTAAATTTAGAAAAATATGATTTTTTTATGTTACTAAATGCCAACTCCTTTTGTCCCCATTCTAAGGGGAGATCACATGGTCAAATCCTACCTACTCCAAGGTTATTGTCTTCATAGTAAAATAAATAATTGAAGTAAAATTTTTGTCGTATTTTCAAATTGTAATTCATTGTTGGGTTATTTGACTTTGTGCTTATTAATCTAAAAAGAAATGTACTATATATACTTGAATTTAACCTTAAATTTATGTTATGGATTTGAAATATATATATATATATATATATATATATATATATATATATCTTTGCCTCTAATCCTTAGATACCTTTTCATGGACGGTTTTGATTTACTTTTAGAAACCTGTATTCATTTTGTGGGTAATCTATTGTTAAACTTTACTCATCTCCGTGTAAGCACTAATCTTGGAGCTGCCTTGGTAACTATTGAAACCGGAACACCATCATGGGTTTTTCGTTACAAGAGCAATGTTTTATCACTACAACGATCATTCGTTACAAGAGGTTGTCAATAGCATGAAAGATCTTATGGATTTCTGAGATCCATAAGTAATTGTTTTCTAAAACCCTTTGACTTACTTTTCGTGGTGGGTGACTTGGATTACCATTGATTCTGAGAATCTCGATCGCCTTGGCTAATCCTCCTAATACAAAATAGAAGTAGGTGAAGCTTTTCTTTTTGTTTCATTTGTTCCTTCTATATCTGCTTTGTGTTTATGCAAAGGTGTCCTCAAGGATCTTAATGCCCTGTTTGTTGGAGGATTTGTTGTTTATCCGCTCAAATTATTTTTCTTTTCACTTTGCTTATTTTTATTTTGTGGGTGGACTACTCTTTCCCCGTATATATATTCTTTTTTTCTATCTATATATATATATATATATATATATATATATATATATATATTATAATCCAAAAATAAAAATCCATTATAAAGGAGCATACTAAGCTTAATTTGGTAGATCCTATTCTTGTGCCTCGTGTCCAACTACGCTTAGTGGAAGCCTTTCTACGGCCTTGCACCCAGACTTCATGGTTTTCATGTCCATGCTCTTGGTGATACAACAGATGGTTGCATGTAAACCGTAAATTTCACCCATGTACTTGAATTTTTCTTGCATACTTTTGACAATGGCAATTGAAAGAATGCAACGATTTTTATATTTCTTCTCTTGATCATGTTAATCTGCAGGACCACATTATAACCTCACGGGCAAAGAGCATGGCGCTCCCTAAGGATGAGATACTCATCTTCGGCGATCTCGGAATGTTACAGTTGGTGAAAATGGTATGCATACTTGGATTCATTGCATGATGAGTCGTCACTATTTTGATTATTGTGATCATTTAATCATGTGTTTATGTTTGATGCTTTGCTTATTCATTTCACGTGTCACCACTTTCACTACTATTTGTTCAATGTGGCCCTCATTTTGGAGTAGTTTTTGTTACGAAGTAACTCAATGGTGCTAAACTTATAGGTTTTGGTGTTATTTTTTTTTACCATCCTATAATTATATTTAGTATTTTTGTAGCTGAAAACCGTAGTTTTTTTGGGGTTTCATATCAGCCAGGGGTTTGGTGGATACAAATTATGTTCTGTCTAGCTTTTAAAATTCTACTTTACCTCTAGAAAAAATGTTGGTCTAGAATGTCCTTATATGTACTCCCATTCTAAACTATAAGATCATTATTGACCTTTTGAATTTAACTTAAAACACTTTCAAACTCAAAATTTTGACATAAATTCATTTAATTTTAATCAATACATTAATTAATATTGTAAACTATCTAAAAATATTACTCATTGTTGTAATATTTATTGTTTCATAATTTTAATGAATCATCTAAATTTTGAGTTTGAAAATGACTCAAAATGACTTTCAAAAGTCAAAAATGATCTTATAATTTGAAACATGGGTAGTATATATAAAAAATGCTTGTATAGGATGCAAGTGTGTCACCTATCTGTTTAAAAAATGCTTGTATAGGAATTGCAAATGCAGTACACGTCTCATTCGATGAACTCTGAGATGGGCCCTTTTAAAAGAAAAGTATGCATATACTTGGAATTGTGGGTTAGAAATGCTTCTAGATTTCAACTATCTGTTTGCCCTATGGAATTTTTATTTAAATGTTTAAATCGTCAATAATATACTTGGAATTGTGTGTTTGAGTTTATAATATTTCCCCCTTCATGTATCTGATTATTATCTCTTATAAACAAATGACTAAGAATATTGTCAAGGATTTTGCAAAGTTGAATAGATCTTTCATGATTATTTTTATATGTTTTGTTTCAACTTGCAGAAAGCCATGTCTATTTATAAGAAGCAGAGGGAAGAAATTGGAGCCATAAATCGGGAGAAAGTAATATCTTGCAACTTGGAGAGCCTCGTGGTTGTTCAAACATATGATACTGAGAAAGCTGCTTCAAATGATGATAAACCTGGCGGGCTTGCTTCGTGTAGTGATGCGCAAGAGGTGGAGAGTGCAGTCCCAGATTATAACGAGGATGTTGACATGTCAAGTGATTTACATGAGGCATTCCTGGAGGCAGTCATTCTTCCAACAATGAGGGGAAGAAGTTGATTGAAAATAAGTGTGATCCCTTGCTTTTTTCTGATGTGTCTTCTGGGGCATGTGAGGCAGTGATGCCAGAGTTGATCGAGTCTGGGTCAGTAAATTTAAGTCGGATACATCATTCTCCTGAAAGTACACATTCAAGGGCTACATTGAGAATCCAGAGACAATGTTGCTTTAGAGCTTCTTTTTTTTTTGTGTATCTTCAAATATTGATTTCTCTACTAATCAATCTATGAGGCGACCAACTGTTCCTCGGCTCAATATAATCGCTGTGTTCTTTTGTTTAGAATAAAGGGACCTCTTCGAGTATCATGACTAGGTTTTACCCATTGTAGAGTGTAAAGTTCCCTTTTCAAGGACAATTAATTTGAGCAACACTTCTTGCTTTAGTTAATTTTAAGAATTTGTTGTGCATTATGTTTGCTGGTTTCAGCTGTTGAGATGAATGACAGCTAAAGATGCTTCAGTTCGATGCAAACTGCAACTAATCATATGGTTGTTGATAAGATATGGATATTTGGAAAAGCTAAAGAGATGAAAGGAAGTGAATGTGGATATATCTTTCATTCAGAAATAGCAGCAGATGTATCAACCATTCTCTTGCAGGCTATATTTCAAAATACCAGTTCTGAGGTGGTCATGAATAAAGATGGAAAAAATTCGATTATGTCAAGAAAAAAATGTCTATGCCTGTGGCTCTTCCAGATGGTGGGATCCAAGCTTTCTGCAAAGGTCCATCAGAGATGAAAGTGAAACAAACTTGCAGTACTTGCTCATATTCCTCATTCTTACAAACTTTACAATGTGATTTTCGTGGTAGCGTTCTTGGCTTGGACTGTTAATTTCGATATTTTTACCTTGGTACAGTGTTTTTTTTATATAAAACAAATTCTTATATTTTATTTGTAGAATTTGAATTCTTCATCTGGCTTAGCTGGTAATTTCTTTTATACTAAGATACTAAAGTTCTGATTCATCAAAGTTAGTTATTAATCATACAATCTACTTATCTAACGAAATGTTCTTTTTGGTGAAATTAATGAAATTTCTTTAGAAGTTTAATGTAGAACCTTGAACACGTGCTAAAAAAATTCATTATTTTTAGTGGATCTTATTCTTAATGCTATATGTTGATCTTGTCGTACTATTTTGTTGTATCTATTTTCAATTGTCTCAAGACTCCATGATGGCATATATCTCCTGTTAGTTTACCCTGCATCATATACATACTTTAGAGTTGTAATGGTTCATCTGGTTGGGCTTGTCGAGTTATTGTGATCCCCAGTGACTTTTCGACATTCAAATGATTATGATAAATTGATGGTCAATTCTTATATGAAGACAAGAATTAGATATACTTCGAGCTATGCTGGATCGTATATTATTTGAATGTTATACATAGTGGAAAAAACAATGAGTTATGAGATAATTGTTGTTATCCACTGCAATGTTTCTTATAGCCTTTTCTGCAAGAGAGAGATATACAAGTTGCAAGGAGGAATTATCCATCACCAATTGTTGGTCTACAGATTTATCATAATCTGATTTGTGTGTCATTCTTTTATGGCTTGCTGAGGACATGTTGATTAATCTGGATAACAATCTACCATATTCTTATTATATTTTAATTTATTAATTATATGTACATATTTATTATTAAAAAATTAAATAATCCCATATGACCATGAAGTTTATATCTAGTTTTATTCTATATAAATAATCGCTTTTGGAATCTCTATGCAATATTGCACTATTTTTTCCTAATTTACCCATCTATTTAATATGCTTAGTAAATGCAATTGTGGGGAGAGAAATAATTAATTAGGGACAATTGTGGAGAATGAAAAGAGACAATTGTGAAGAGAGAAATAATTAATTAGGAACACAAAAGACATTTTGTGTTATTTCTTAATAAGTGTACTTAACTCTAAAATAATATTTAATCTGAATAGGAGGGAGTATTATATAACGTGCAAATGCAAATTAGTTTAATTAAGCAATTAAAAAACTCATACACTGTCATTGCAATGAAGAAGAATATAAGGTCATTGGGTGAAATAAGACTTTTTTTAAATAATGTATAAAAAATATATATATACGATGAATAGCTGCTATTAAAAAACATCTTATTAAATTCACGAACAAAGCTAGCTCGTTTACATGTTCAAACTCTGAACGCGAACAAGAATCGTCAAGGGGAGGGCTAAAGAACAAAGCTCGTAAAGGCAAGTAGACAGCACAGATTTTATTTGAATCAATTTTAATACAATTTTGAAGCTCGACCTCATGAAAAATAAATGAGCTCAAGTTCAGAAAAGTAAAGTTCAAGTACTTGACTCGGCTCCTTTACACACCTAAATAAACCAAAATGTGCTCCAAATATGCAATGTGGTAACAAAAACAGAGTATTTCATTATTTCATAGTAATGTAAACAGAGTATTTCATTATTTCATTGAATAATGAAAACAGAGTATTTCATTGGTCTAGTTAGGCTTTCATTTTTACAAGTACCAAAACTATCAATATGTACAGAGAAAATAAAGAGGTTGATAAGGTAACACAATCTGCAAATTTTAGAACAAAAAATATATGGCTAGGAAAAATACAAACCTACAAGTAGTTGCAGCAGATCAGCAGCAGCACCTCCCAAATGAAAAAAATGCAAACCTACAAGCTTTAATTGCATCAGTTCCGTAGTAGCACCTCCCAACCTTAATGCAAAACACAAATTACAAATTGCAACAGCCACAAGACAACAGCCTTATGTTGTTTCTTCCATCATATCACAGCAGCTCAGCCAAAATGAAGTCATTTAGTTGTGAAGTCGATTCCGAACACACCTTAGAAAGGAAGACAATGTACTTTGAATCTGAACTCTGAAATGCATAATTCACCGTCAGTTTCCCCCCTTGCAGATTCACACTTTATATAGAATATATTGCCTTTCACAAATACACGCCTTATTTATAGCAACTTAATTTAGTATTTTACCATTAGATCCTCTCCTCATAATATATGATGAAGCTGTTTTTTATTTTTATTTCTGAACATTGTGACAGGGCTATATGTGAATATACCTATTTCCCTGATTTTATAGATATAAATCCTTCTCACAGTTATTTAATTGTCCAAACAAGAAACATTAATCTATATATTTTAAGAGCTCGCCAGAGATACCTGACGTAGTATTTAATACCCAACCGACACCAACCATGAACCATGCAATACTACATTGTTTTAATACAACTAAGAGATTTTGTAATTTTTCTCCACATTTATTGTACTTTTCACATTTACTGCACACATTACTACCACTTATTGTTGTCTCAATTCACGTTTACTACACTTTGTCTCAAAATTACGCAAAGTTGGCTATCTAACTTAAATAACCACTTGAATACCCAGTTGCAATGTTGTTAAGGTCATCAGTTCTTGACGACCAGGTGCTACCAAAGCTGCAAGGCGAGCAAACGACTTAGGGGGCTGCTGCGAAGGCGAGGGTCGAAAGTCATCGCCTAGGGGATGCATTGCTGCCAAGGCGCTCGTGTTAGCAACTGGGTCGGCAGTTCCAGTTTTTAAAACCCGTGTCCCTCCCTACTGTTCTGTGAATACCTTCTTTGCTTACTTTTCTAATTTTTCTTCCCGAATCTTCATTTGAATTCTTATTGCCGACTGCTCTCTTTGCAGACTGTTCTTGTTTTGTTTTGAGTAGTACATATGTGATGTTATTGTGAGTAATACATTTATAGTGAGTATTTACTATATATGCACATATGTTATAATTATTGCTGAATGTGTTGCTTTATATGCTTATTTTTATGTCAGTATATTCTTTATATGCTAAAGTTATTTACTATGTATATACTTTATTTGCTACCATTTGGATTATTGTTTTTCTTAATGTAAACAGTAAATACAGTAGTCAGTAAACTTTTACTAGTTAGTAGTATTTGATTTGCTTTTGTTTATTTTATATTTACATAACACATCAGTATATAGTACATAGTATTTTATAATGCTTGTATCTATTTGTATACCAAATAATTAATATGTACACAATACTTGTCTATGTACACTTTTACAAGTATTTGAATTATTATTTCTTTTCTTTATTAGAATGGTTATGTTTGCATATGGGTACTTTAAGTATTATGTATTTGTGTTTTTTATGTTTATGGTATTTCATAGTATTAGTCACTTTATTTAGGTTTTAATGTATATAATATTTCTATGTTAAATTATTTTTGAAGTGAATATATATATATATATATATATATATATTATACATATATAAATTAGATAATTTGTGAATGAAATTTATCTCTTTATGAACACTTGCACATGCGCGCTACTGTCGCCTAAGCATCCAGGCACTCGAGATCACCCCACCTCGCCTTATCACCGTAACAACTATGATTAGGTGTATGAGTTGAGTAATATGTTTCATATTTCAAGTACAGGTCCTAAAATTTAGAACCGTTGTCATATATCTAAATCCGAATTGCCAAACCCAGCCCTAGCTAGCTTCTTCCTTACAAGGTTATAAAACCAACATTTGACTTTGAATATAAGGTAGCTGTTTTGTCTTTAGAGGTAACATAATGGAATGGTTTAAAGTCGTGGTAGTGACCAAGGTTGCAAAAGGGTTTTTTGGGACTCGGTTTCATCTTCGGTCTCCAACGATAGCACCATTAGGTTAGATCTTCAAATTTATTTATTTATATATATATTTTTGATTAGGTAGAATGTAAATATAAATATTTTATTCCACAAAAAGAGTGGTATTGTTTGATATTATTATTAGTATTATTACTATTTTAGTTCAGTAAAAGAGTATCATTTAATTTTCCGTTATAGTGTTATTTCTCTCCTTGATTCCTCCATTATGCTGTTATTTCTACCTAATTTCACTGTTACACTTACTTTTCCAATGAGGCGATAGGTAACTTTACATTGATAATGCCTGAATTTACAATTGATGAGTAAGGATACATCTATCAATTATAATAACTCAGTGGATAGAAAATAATAAAGTACATCCCAGTTTATCATACATACTCCTAAACAATTTTCCTGACCACTTAACAAATTATAAATAAGAAATTTAATTAAATATAACTTCTAGAATTTTTTTTTATTTCCATGGGCTCCCCGCGCCTCTTATATTTGTTCAGCCATCTCTTCATGCTCCTCAACATTATGTGGTGAAACCGAATGTGACACTAGAAATTTACGTTAGTATGTACATATAAGCATTTTATTTATTTATTTTATTTAATATTATGGTTTAGAATGTACATATACATATTTTATTTATTAGTATTATTTTTTGAGAAATTAGGATGTATGTATAAATATTTCATTATTATTTTATTTTGATAAAATGTGTAAAAATACATATCTTATTTATTCTTATTACTCCCTCCGTCCCAAAAAAGATGACTATAGGTACAAATTTTTTTTGTCACTGAGGAGATAAAGTACATAAAATGAAGGGTAACTAAATCATTTTGTGGGGTCCATTAGTATAAAAAAATAAATGTACTCATTACTTTATATAACCTTGTGGGGCCACTAGGGATAAATTTTAAAAAATTTACTCTTTCCAACTATTTTTACATTTCTTAAGACGTGTGCAAATTGTACTTTGCTCATCCTTTTGGGGACGAAGGGAGTATTGCTCCACAAAAGAAGGTCCTACTATTTGATTATTATTATTATTGTTACTATTACTAGTCCCCCTCTTCCACAAAAGAGTCCTATTTGTTGATTTACCATTACACCTTTATCTCACCTTGACTCTTTCGAGACACCATTATTCCTTGATTTCTCCGTTGCAGCGTTATTTTTTTTTGTTACGACGAAATCTCACCTACACGAAGCTTTACATTGATAATACTTAAATTATTATTTGTGGCACGTTATCGGATCGGTGCCTAAGAAAACTAAACCTTGTTCCCAAGTATTAAACAACTCAACTGCTTTTTCGAATGTGATTGGGACGGCAGGCTTGATAAGCTTGCTTTGTTTGGGAGGGTAAGGGCTTATTTTGCCCGTATGGGTCTGGTGTATTGTTGTTGATGGGATAGGGATTATGAGAGACACCGTATTTACTATTTAGGACTAGGATATTGTGGCAGAAGATGTTTTGGGTGTTTTGGTACTGAGCTATGGTACCAATACGGTGGGGGGACCAGATTTAGGGACAAGGAAATAAATCACACAATTCTCACGAGTCTCAATCAATTATAATAATTCACTATGTATAAAATAATAAAGTAGATCCTCATGTATAATACTCTTAAACAACTGTCCTAACCTAAATTGAATTCTAATACTCCCTCCGACCCAAATTAAATCATTGAACTTTGACTTTTTCTTGGTAAATTGACTATTTTAAAACTATATTTTGTACCCTTTTTGCCAAAAAAAAAGTCAAGGGCATTTAATTCGGGATAGAGGGAGTAATATAACTAATAAAATTATAAATAAAGAAAATTAATTAAATACAACTTCTAGAATTTTCTTTTATTTCCACAGGCTTCTAAAGCCTCTTATATTGATTCAACCAAGTAACTTTGGCTCATTCTTTATCACATATATGTCAACCAATAATCGGCCTCCAAGTGCAGTTAGCAGCTCAGAACTCCGACTACTAAATGGCATCTTAACCGAGTATTTTTCGAGAATGGCTAAATCACTATCCAAGTTTCTAAGTTGCATCTAATTTGTTCAACTTTTCTCTGTATAGGCTAAACGCCAATTGAACGAGCGGTGAATTGGAAAATTGAACGCCACTTCAAGTGGTGTTGGTATACCAAATTAATTTTGTTAAAAACAATTTTTTTAAACGTTTTTTTAAACAAATTTAAAATTAAAAAAAAAATAGACCTTCAACTTCAACGCCAATCACATTGGCGTTGGATGTCATACCATAATTCTTTTTTCTCACCTACTTCAACACCAATGTGACAGGCATTGGTATTTTGATTTTTTTTTGTCTCACTTCTTCAACTCAAACCCTACATCATTTTCAAATCCGCCGCATCTGACTTTCGCCGCCAAGTAATGATAGTGTTACTTTAATATTACTTGATTTTACAATAATATTAAAATTAATTACACAAAATACTAATGTACATACCTTTAAGGGTGTTTTGAACAAAATTTAAGGAGAAAAATAGAGATGGATGGAAACTTAACGGAAAAAATGGAAGGAGTGAGTGGAAAGAGAGGGATAAAAGATTGATGAAGGAAGAAAATGAGAGGAGAAAGAGAAGGATGCGCGGATCGCGGATGGTTGATTGGCAGTTTGATGAAGAAGGAAAGTAGGGAGCGTAAGAAGAAAAGGTGAGGAGAAAGTGAGATGCGGCGGATCCAAAAATGATGTACGGTTTGAGTTAAAGAAGTGAGATAAAATTAAATAAATAAATAAAATACCACACAACACCAGACACATTGGCGTTGAAGTAGGTGAGAAAAAATTATGGTATTACATCCAACGCCAATGTGAATGGCGTTGAAGGTTTGACTTTTCTATTTTATTTATTAAAAAATTTGTTTTAAAAAAATATTAGGCTAATTTTTTTTAATTCATTTTTCAATGTTCTAAAAGGCACTAGGCGGGCGGGCGGAGGGGGCCTAGCGCCTAGGGGGTCTAGGCGGGGCCTGGGCGAGGCCTAGGGGGAATTTTTTATTTTAAGTAAATTTAAATATTTTATCTTATATTTATCCAAACAAAACAATAATATAAAACAAAACAACCTATAATAAAGATATTTGCTTAAAGTTCAAACACAACCATATTGTTAATGTCAAAGTTCAAACACAAACATGCAATTATTCAAAGTTCAAACATATTTTTAACGTATTAGTTTTATTCATAAACAAGATTGCTATTAAATAATAAAATTTAAAATTACAAGAATTTAATTCAATATTAAAACTTAAGAAACTAAACATAAATTTAAGAATTATATTAAATTAAACTAAATATTACAAATATATCATCATTTATATAATTTAAAGTTGGTACAAATTCAAAAAATTATAACTATAATAAAATTATCCATTTTGAATTGATATTGTTCACTTCTTGTTATGATTTGATAGGCTACAATTTGTATTATGAATATGATAAATCATTAAAAAAATAAATATATCAAGATCTGGTTTGGGTAGTTATTAAAATAAAATAAAAAAACTCTCCGTCTAGACCCCGCCTAATTTTCTAGAGGGATTTTTTTGCCGCCTTGGCCTAGGTGAGGTGTTAGGGGGGCTTAGCACCTAGGTGAGGCGCCAAGGGGGGGCCTAGCACCTAGGCGGGGCGCCAAGGAAGGGCCTAGCGCTTAGGCAGACCTAGGCGGAGATTTTAGAACACTGTCATTTTTAATAAAATTATTTTCGTATACCAATGCCACTTCAACTGGCTTTCAATTTCAATTTTCTAACTCAACGTTCATTCAATTGGCGTTTAGCCTATACAGAGAAAAGTTAACAAATTAGCAGTGTTCTAAAAGGCGGCCTTTGAATCCCTTTAGATGTTGGCAACCTCAGCGCCTCGCTGAGCCAAAAATCCTCCGAAAAATTAGATGGGGCCTAGGTGGGCAGGCTAGGCTGGGCCTAGGTGGAAAAGACGAGGCCTAGGCAGGCAAGGAAGGGCCTAGGCGGAGAGTTTTTTTTATTTTAATAACTACCCAAATCAGATCTTAATATATTTATTTTTTTAATGATTTATCATATTCATAATGTAAGTTATAGCATATCAAATCACAACAAGAAGTGAACAAGATAAAGTTAAAATGAATAATTTTATTATAGTTATAATTTTTAAACTTGTACCAACTTCAAATTATATAAATAATGATACATTTGTAATATTTAGTTTAATTCAATATAATTCTTAAATTTATGTTTAGTTTCTTAAGTTTTAATATTGAATTGAATTCTTGAAATTTTAGTAATTATTTAATAGCAATCTTATTTATGAATAAAACTAATACGTTAAAGATGTGTTTGAACTTTAAGCAAAAGCATTTATTATCTTTATTATAGATTGTTTTGCTTTATATTATTGTTTTGTTTGGATAAATGTAAGATAAAATATTAAAATTAGCTTAAAATCAAAAATCTCATCTAGACCCCCTAGGTGCTAGTTATAAGTAAATTTTATATCTACTAATTTAGTATTCTCGACTTAATTATTTTGTTAATTCTCAAGTGTTTTTAGTTTGTTTTATTGCATTTTAATGTTTTTGTGCATATAGTTAAATTCAGTCTATGATAGTGTAAATTATGTTAATTATCATGAATTTAGCCTTTATGAGAAGTTAATTATCGTTCGGCGAAAGCTTGTCAAGATTAAAATGCAAGTAGCTGGACTTCTTGTGAAAAAATGGACAAAACAGGTGCATAAAGGAAAAGGAAATGTGAACAAGGAGTTGAGGGTCAAGGCACCCTAGGGCTTGAGTCACTGCGCTTGAGCCTTTACAATCCGAGAGCTACGCTCTTATGCTGAGACGCGGCGCTAGAGGACTTTATATCAGGCGCGTGATGCTCACGTGCTCGGCAAAATTTGAAGATTTAAGTTAATTATTTTAATTCATGATGGCTTTGGACGCTTGTTAATTGAAGTTGGGAGGTTTGCACTTCTGAAGGCCGAAGACTTTTAACATATTTACGTTATTTTGTATGGGTTGAATACGTGTTATCAGTGTTCTAAAAGTCGCTAGTCGATCCCATGTCGGTTGGCTACCAACTAGCGACTAGGAGATTAATCGGCTAGTCGGATTTTCAATTTTTTTTAAATAAATATATATTATCATTCCTCCTTCATAAGTTTTGAATAAGTAGAATAACATAAGTAACACAATTCATCAAATTCAAACATGGAAACTAAGTAAAATCAAATAGTTCGACACTCTTAAGTTCAAAACATGAAAACAAATTAACCAAATGAAACTAAGTAGCACAAAATCAATAGTAAATCACTTCTCCTCCTCTTCTCCATATCTCTCCAAGACTTGCTCTCCATCGGACTCGAACTCATAATTCTCATCTTCCTCTTCGTTGTCATCATTTTCTGACACAAACTCGTCTTCATCTAGTTCTCGCACATTTCTACCACTTCTTCTAGGTAGAAGGACCTCATCCGCTCCTATAGCTTCCCCAACCATATCCCATGTAAGTCCCGAACCCGGCTCAACTTCATCGTCACCACCTTCAACAATCCATCCTTGTGCATTTGTTGCTTCACTAGTAATTAAGACATCCTTCTCCTTTACCCTTCTTTTCTTGTTGACAAGTTTGGCATTGAATTGGACATACACTAGGTTGTTCAACCTTGTTGCATCAAGTCTATTCCTTTTCTTCGTATGTATCTATACATTAAAGAAAATTCTCAAGTTAATAATTCTAATACCCTTATTAAAAAATTACAACATATAATAAAGAGAGGGAATATGTACTTACTCCCTCAAAAGTTCTCCAATTTCTCTCACACCTTGATGAACTCAAGTCAAAGAGAGAATTCTAATGGCCGCTTTTTCAAGTTGGGTGTATGATTGCCATAGTTAGACCACCATCCAACTAATCATGAAAGAAGCAAAATTCAATGAGTAATTTAGTACTAACTATAAGTTACATGATTGGGAAAAAAAAAACTAAGTTACTAACTAAGAAAAGAAAACTAATTACTAAGTTACCTTGATCATAAGTGTCATTGTTCTCCTCACATCCTTTGCATACCAATGGTCTACCAAATCCACCCTCTTTGTTCTTGTACTTCAACAACTCTTTATTGATAACCTCATTTTGAACTTCAAAATCATCGGGAAGAAAGATTCAACACAAGTAAAAACACCATCCATGATAATTGGATCATCTTTCATGGTAGGATCCTTGAAGAGGTAAAATGGATTCAAAAAGTAAACCGTCAGATGCAATGGACTATCAAGCCGACCTAATCTTTTTGTGTCAATGACTTGTATTGGCCGATAGTTACCCTCATTTTGTTTGTATGCCTCTTTGATATCTTCTTTCGCTTTCTTGAGCTCTCCATACACAAAGCCCATTGAGGGCTTCCAATCCCCATCAACAAGACGAAGAACCATCACTAATGGAGCAAACACTTTCAAGCAAAGAGTTACACTATTCCAAAACGCCAGTACTCATCACCGTAGTAGTAAATGCGGCTTTTCCCTTTCATGGTCTTCACCCATGGAAGAGATCCCCATTCATTGGTAGTACACATCATCTTCAACTCTTGTTTCTTCTCCATCATACTTTGCATTGTCAAGAAGGCGGTTGCAAATCTAGTAACACCCGGCCTCACTATGTCTCTCTTTTTTATATTTTTTCTCATCAATGCCAATGTTCTATGATGACCATAAATAAATATAGTGAACTTCTTTGCCCTTTCAATAGTGTCTTTGAACTTTTGTTGCTTTCCAATCCCTTCAAGCATGAGGTTTATTGTGCGGCGCATGAGGTCCAAAACATGTGTGGTCTCTTGGCCTTCAACAATGTCGTCGCTGCCATATTATTAGAGGCATTGTCTGTGACTACTTGGATTACATTTTGCGCCCCAACTTCATCAATGCACTTGTCAACATAGCCAAATATATATTCACCCGTGTGCGACACCTCCGAATCTTCTTTGGAAGAAAGAAAACAAGTCTCAGTCCTACAATTAACACATAAATTCATGAAGCTTCTTCTTTTTCGGTCAGTCCAAGCATCGGTCATGATAGAGCATCCCGTTGAAGCCCACTCTTCTTCTTGTTTCTTGAGTGATTGTTTGGTTCTCTCCACCTCCTCCTTCAATAACGGCTCCCTTAATTGGTATTGACTTGGGGTTTGGAAGCCTTGGCCAAATATACCCACCTTCTCAACAAACCGCTTAAAGCTATCATTGTCGATAGCATGAAATGGAATCTGAAACTTCATACATCCATCAAGCCAAGTACCTATTCACATCATGAGTTCTTTCTTTCCAAAGTACATCATTCATGTTTTGTTGTCGCATCTTCTTACTTGTACTCAAATCCGGATTGATGGCCCATATCTATCCATGGGACCAAGATAATGGGGTCTCTTCCTTGACCCTAAAACTTCAACTTCTTCGTCTTCATTTCCTTCTGGAATTGCCTCCACTTTCACTTCCGCTCTAACATTCACGTCATCTACCCTCTTGTCTCTCTTTTTAGTTGATGTCTTGTCAAGTGCCATCTTACACTTTTCTTTATCTTCCTTGGCTGACTTGGGGCATGATGCTACATTTCCCTTGATATTTGATATGTATTGTTTCAATCTATAAACTCCTCCATCATACTCTTTGTCACACAATTTGCATCTCCAACGATCCTTGTTGTTAGGATTTACAAGGAAGCCATATTCCCATCCAATATCATCTGAAGCTCTTTTTAATACTGAACACTCAGAAGTATTAGAGGCTGCCGAAGACAAATATGGTGATTGAGCCATTGATAGTGATATTATACCTATGCATAAAAATATAACATCAGTCATTTCTCCAAACCCCACAGTCAGATTTTAATAATTTAATTTATAACTGAAGTTGAAAAAATTTAAAAATTAAAATAAAATATTGCAATTGTAAACTATTTGTCTATTTGACCAAAAAAACTACTTAGACTATTTGTAATACATTTTGTAAACTACTGATATAAGAGTAATACTAAATTGTTAAGCCTTATCTTATATCAGTATGCCTCGGCAGAGAGAGAGATGAGCAGGAACGAACATCACATACCTTGGTCTAAACAACAGTCAGCGTCGAAGGTCGAAGAGCAGCAGTCGAAGGTCAAAGATGAAAGCGGCAGGTTGAAGAAGCGACAATAATCGTCGTCGAGCAAAGAATAGTCGTGCGTCGGCGGTCGTCGACGGAAGAAGATTCTTACTTAATTGGCGTCGGCAGAGGAGAAGATCCATCGTCGTCAAGTTTTTTTAGAAGAAGCGGCCGAAGAAAGAATCGGCGAGGGGAGGTAGGGTTTAAATTTTAACATTATAAAAAATCCATAAATCTAAGGACTAGGGCCGTGACTTTCTGAGACTTGTCCCGACTTTTTCTGGACTAGTCGTGACTTGGTCCACTAAGTCGACCAAATGACTAAATCTAAGGACTAGGGCCTGGTCGACTCGGCGAGTCTCCGACCCCGACCTAGTCGCCGACTAGTCAGCCGACTAGACTGACTTTTAGAAC
Source organism: Panax quinquefolius (assembly GCA_020205615.1). Taxonomy (NCBI): domain Eukaryota; kingdom Viridiplantae; phylum Streptophyta; class Magnoliopsida; order Apiales; family Araliaceae; genus Panax; species Panax quinquefolius. Next base: position 88,334,628 of record CM035171.1, on the reverse strand, counting down.
ACTGCGTGTTATTAGATACTCAGTAGAAGACTAATAATTAATTATCATATTATAAGTCTATTGGGCTTAGGTTGAGAAGTACGTTACGTAGTTTTCTGGAGAACAAGGGTTTCGTCAATAGTTTATTCCAGAGGCAGGAGGAATCTAAGAAAGGAAGATTTGCTATATCAGAGTTTAATTCTTTCTTCTCTATTCTTTATTTCCTATATCTAGAATGGCTTTTGATAAACTGTTGATGTTTTTAGTTATGATTATGAACTAATTTCTTAATTAAGAATTCAATGGAACCCGATGATGATTTGATTTAGTATTTATTCTATTCTTTTATTTAAATTGATTATAGGTTGAATTGTTTATTATATCTTGTGTTTAATGTTATAATTGTCTGATCAACAATTATCGGATGGATTTAGATGGAATTTGACAATGAAGTCTAAATTAAGATTTGGATATAGGAACTTGTTATTAGTAATTCTTCCTAGGAGTGAATGCTAATTTGTAGAAGGGATAGGAATATACATGTCGACCACAAGCAATATATTGAAAATGATACTTAATGAATTTATTATTATTGTTTCTCATAGAAATATAGTGAAATTAATAATAATAAATATGTTATATAATTGTTTAGAAAATAATTATAAAAACTATTAGTGATTTTCTTTTGGCAATTCTAAATAATCAATTGAATGAAAGAAGAAGAATATTAATTAAATGATTAAATCGAGGGAAATTGAGTTCTTAATATTTTTATTTATTGAATTCATAATTCCGTAGTTTTTTTTTATTAATTAATTCACTTTAAGATTTCATTTGTCTAGATAAAATTAAATTGATGCATGGTTAGTAATTAGATTATTATTAATCGCATAAGTGATCACGTATACTTGCGTGTAATTGCTAGTAGTATTTTTAGGCAAACATATAGTAGTCATCCTCAAATATTGAAAACATTTCTAGTCAATACTTTGAAGTGCCTATAGTAGTTAATAGTGTCCTATATTCTGTTTAGTTAAAGCAGTTAAAATTGGTATCCCGATGATAAGCATAATAGTAAAATTAATCAAAAAATATGTAGAACATGGGCTATGCCTAGTTATTTAAAGACCAAACAGCCTTTGCATTTCCAATGATTTCATGATCCCATCTAGATCAATTTCGCATTGATAGTATGGCGCCAAAATAACCAAGAGCCTATAGTCAAGGTAAGGAGCATGTCTGAGCAAAGTAAGGCACATATAGTATAAGTAAGCATATAATTCATATTTTCTTATATTTTTCTAGTAACTGGGACTGAATGATGGTCTGAACTGAATATGACACTAACAACATATCTTGCAATTGTTTACAACAAATACAATAAATGTACCACTTCCTAAAAACTTCTGAAGATTTGAACCATTCTTGAGCAGAAAAGCAGATTTGTCTATAAATCAAAAAAAAAAAAAGAGGGAGGGAAGGAGGTACCTGCAAAACGGACAAAGTTTTGTCTTTCTAAATACAAGTTCCATGTGTCCCACTCAAACCTTTGATTTCTTCCATCTAATCAGATATATATATATATCAATAGATCCTTTCAAGATTGCTACCCTTTCTGCTGTAGCACAGCCTTAAATCTATGCAAATATATCTTTCAAAGAATCTAGAACCCTAAAGGCTTATCCTCTGCCTCCTTTACTTCATCGCACGCTTTAGTTTCTTTCTTAGCAGCTCTTCTTTTGGCTTGAATTTGGTTAACATATTCTGCAACTATGACATGGAACTTAGGAGCAAGTTTACTTGTAGAATTGGCACTAAGACCAGCCTTCTTCAGGGCCCTTGCTACATGTTTCTCAGCTTTATGAAAATGAGGAGAGCAGAGAGATGGAACGGCGGATTTCCCACACAGTATAGGACCTGCCTGTGAACTGGTAGGTAGGCAATCATACAAAGAAAAATATATTAGCATCGAAAGCTAGAAAATTACCAATAATTTGAATAAAATAATAGCTTACAAAATTCTGATAAAGAAACACATATCTATTAACATGTTAAATATAAAATCATATTTGTAATATTCGAAATCTCACTGCAATCATAAAATAGCCCCATTTGTACTAGGCCTTTTTTGTAACGATAAGATCCAATCATACTGGACATAGGCATGCACATTAGTCTCCCCACAATAATACCATGGGTCAAACTATGAAGGAATGATACTCCAACCTGAATAGAGTACTTAAGTTACATACGTAATTAAGTATTAACTAGGGATAAGACATGGATGTATCCAGACATATGGAGAATGGATGGCTGGACCTAAAATAAATTAGATATGGCAGACAGGGATACAGAAGGGACACTAGAAGGATCACGAAGAGGTAAATCTTATGGATACTTTGTAACCTTTTCAAATGGGAGTGCTCTTATTTTTTACAACAAAAGTAAGACAATGGAAACCTTTATTAATTTATTCCAACCATTCGGCAAGAGGGAAAGAGGAGAGTAAAGATTATGTATATAAATTATTCACATACACTATTACAAGCTCCATCAGTTGCTATACCTTTGTTTACATAACATGAGTGATACTGATTATAATAAATATTCAACAGTGACAAGATTTAGGTCACAGCCATATAATATCATATTTACTTTCTGTGGGTAAATATTTCTGGTATGTATTATAATATTCCCTCCGCCCATTTTATGTGTCCAACACTGAAATACTTTCAATAGAATTGTACAATAATGCCATTTAAAGTACAAAGGGGGTTGGGGGATTTGGACCCCATCATAAATATAGGGGTTCAACATTATAACAAGGAAGCATCAACTTTTATTTTCTTAAACTATGCTCTATGCAACATATTAACTGTTATATATATATATATATATATATATATATATATATATATATAGTGTAGCTGAGTAGCTCTCCAATCACTTTGGAGATCTGTATTGGAATAATGTGGAACGCGCTTATAGCAGAAGCCTATAAAGAAATAAGGAAATAAGCCTTTCCATCAACAAATGAAGAGGGAACTATTGATCTATTAAAAGCCTAGCAGTCTGTTCTGTATCCAAAGACACACTGGCATTCTTATTTCTAACAAACCCTGTCTAATCAACAGCAAACTACCAAACCTTGTGGAGAAGATTTCAATAAACATAAGTACATAACCACACACAGTGACACGAATATAATTCTCTATTCAAGTAAACTGAGCAAATATGTGCCCCATGTAGTAAAATAGCTTAATTAGCAGATTCGTATCTGTGTACCTTATTTGCTTCTTCATTACTTAGAACTTACATACTTTTTTCATTTAAAAGGACATGAAAAACATGAAACAGAAGATTTACGCCCGAAAAAAAAAGTGAAATGAAATTTCAGAAATGATGAAACAAGAGTTTTTAATGGCTAGTATGTCGAGCCAAAAATAGCGACGAGCAGATTCTGTACATGATTGACCCAGCTCTACCATGTCCTTAATGAGGAAACTACCACCTTTCAATGTTCCAAACCCGTGATATGTCAGGATCCTAGACAACATGCCTGTCAATTATTCAGCTTCCCTACCTTATTTAGGAAAACAAAAAGGTAAAAAACAAACATAAAATAAGCTTCCCTCCATCCCAATAAATGGTATATATCCCAGCACTTGCTACTCCAGTAAAATTAAGTAGATAACAAAAAAAATTGTAGCAGACATGCATAAATCGAAGAGCACGTACATTTAGACCACTCAAGCTAATATAAAGCCTCTTAATTCTATAGACAGAAAGCACTAAAAAAATTACTGAGCCTCCACTTTTTGAAAAGAAAAGGTCAGGTCCTGAGATTCCGCTTATACAGGTAGTACTTTAAAAATCCCATACTTTTAAGTAATCCCATCTAGTTATCTAGCGAATTTATGTATCATAACAGTATAAAGAATTATAAGGTATTGTAGGTTCCTTAAATATTTTTTTGGCAAAGTTGATCAAACTATTATGGGTAGGACATGATGAAAATCATTAAAGTTGAAAATGACACAATAAGATACACAGAAGTTTCTTCTTAAACTTTGCAAATTCCCCAAAAAAAATCTCACATTAATCCTACTCCAAGAACGTATAAAAGAATTAGTTTCCCAGTTCCCGTTAAAAACATTGGCAGAGGTCACATTGTTGATTTTTTAGATAAAAGGTCACATGTATGTTTATAACAAGGCCAATTACTTAATACTCCATTTGATACCAGAAAAGTTAATTTATTTATCCAAAAAACTGGTCCTAATTTTTTTGAACTTGGTCTGAGATTCTATGTCAAGGATTTATATCCCAAAGGCCCAAATTCATACGGTCGTGCATATATGTATGCAAGTGATTCCTCGCATAAAATTCATTTCTTTTGAAACAAAAAATATGGTGAGATGGTTCTCAATTCTTCTCTATGCATAAGGCTCTAACCAAGATTCACAACTTAACTAAACAAGACCCCCTTAAAACAAAACAAAAGTTAATAACATAATGAAGTGACAAGGTTTAAACTTTTTAATATTTGGTAGCCTCATTTTAGTATCCAAAATAAAACAAAAGAAAGATATTCTCTCAAGGTTTAGCGTAACTGGTACATAACAAGGATAAACACTCCAGGCATGTCGCAATGCTGATTTGGAAGCTACAACTTTAGAGATCCCAGTAAACCAGCTTCCTCAGACAACTAGATATTACAGTAATCTTGCTATAAAATAATCATCTGGAGTGGAATCAATATACTTCAACGATCTTGATAAATACATGTCAGGCGCAGGTCAGTGAGTCCAACTATGTAACAAGACAGATTAAAAGAAATAGAGTTCAGATGCAGAATTGGGGGAGAATGGGCAAAAAAAGAAGAGAATAGGGGTGAGGGAGGCTCCTCAACATGAGAGAGTTTTCAGATTTCTTTCATCAAAATAAGTGTTTTTCATTTGATACAACTGAAAATATTTATACTAGTCTACAGCTATTTGCTATTATACCCAGGTTCTACTAAGCTTATCCTACACCTTAATAAACCTCACGTGGAACATGTGAGGTATTTTCTAAGAATATTCTGGTAAACTAGTTTTAACAAATAAAAGCTAGGTTCATGCCTAACAAAATCCACGTGCAATATAAAAATGTAAGATTTTGTTGGGTCTATGTGAGATAAACTAGACCTAGATTCAGGTTTGCTATTGATGGCATTACATGTTTACTTCAATCTTCAGGATGATAGAAACCACTTAACCACATAAGGAAATTTTAAAGATCCCAGGCCCGGAAATGCATTTTAGCACACAGTCAAATAACTGGAGCAATGGCAAAACTGGGTTATTATCAGTCAGCCTAGCCTTCACGTAATGCGATGAGAATGCCAAGCATCCTCTCCCATATGTAGTTTTTAGATATTCTACAAGATGAAATGTGTCTGTACGTCTCCTAAATTCTTTATTAGGTTGCACAGATAATGCTGTTCCGGAAAGTTATTTTTCACTTCAAAACTATTGCTTCATTCTACTTATCATGACAGTACACTTTTTTAAGATAAAAGAGGTTATTCGACGGAAGAGTTATAGATATCATAGGAAGACACAAATTCCAACAAAAGAAAAGAATACAGTGGAGCGGGGGAGGGGAGCATATTCTTCGCACAGGGCAGCACACACCGCATTGTATCAAAAAGTTTAAATATTTTTTATAAAAATGAAAATTACACTGTACATTATTGCACTACAAGCAGAAAAATTTGAGGCAGTCATAATATGTGCAACTATCAAACTCTGATTCAAGTGTGATGTGAACACTTATTAAACACCTGTCAACATGTGACCGCTGATATACACATTTTTTATACATTTTAATATTCTCATATTTGTTATTTTATATGCTTATTTTATTTAATTTATACTCCCTCCGTCCCATAGTTATAGGCTGATTTATTTTGACACATAGTTTAAGAAAATCAATTTAAGTGACAATTTTTAACATAAATTTTCCACATATACCCCTTAATATGGAATTAATGAATAAGTTAATTACTCCTTACTTATCACACTTGAACTCTCAACTTCATTGCTTGACGTGTACTGACCATTAAAGTCCATAACCATAAAATTTTAACCAAAGAGAATACAACATTAAATGTGGTGATAAAAATAATGACATTGAATATTGTTTCTTCAAAAAAAAGAGTAATTGTTTGAATATTTATTATAAGGGCATAAAAGTAAAACAATGAACCAACTAAATTTTATAAATAGTAAGTAGCCTATATATTGGGACATCTCAAAATAGAAAATCAGCCTATAACTATGAGATAGAGGGAGTACATTTTATTTTATTTTTTAGGAAATAACATTTATTTTTCTTAGAGAGCAAATAAAATATTTATATCCCACTTTTAAAGATAGAAAAGGACTCTTGGAGGATTACCATATAGAGATTGAAGTCAAGAAGGAAAGAAGAGGAAAAAAAAAGAACAATAGTGCCCAAGTTCAAGGAACCTAAATTAGGCACAAATTTATTTTTCCTATAAATAGGCCTCTTGTTTTAGAGAGAAAGGAGACCACTTGTTATTTTTTTTTTACTTCGTTTTTCGCTGGTGTAGAAGGGAGTAAGATATTTAGAGCTTTTGTCTTTTTTCTTATTCCAATCGTGTGTGGTACTACTGTCAATGAGTATTTGTAACTTTCTTTTATTGATATAATAGAAATTCTCTTTTTATTTCATACAAATAGTAGTACTAATATTATTTGTTTTTTTAATTTCATAGCTAGCTAAATTTCTAATACCTAGGATGATGATGAAATTAGGTATTTCATAATAATATTTTCTTTCCGTTTCGAAATTAATGCTTAATTATTTTCGCCTTCATATTTTCTTTTGCATAAATTGCGTATGATTTTTATATTGATTGCGAGGTTTTGATAAGTTATAATTAATCTGTGAATTTTTCATAACTTATGCTTGCCCATATTAATTATATGAATCATTATTTTTAAAGGGAAGGAAAAATAATTTGAAAAATAATTTAGAAAATAAGAAATTATTTATCATGTTAATATTTGGTGGATTCTAATTTCTAGGTATCTTCTCATTAATAATTTCCGTTATTAATTAATAGTTTGCATAATTTAGTTAATAAATCTTCTCCACCATCTTTGTTTCTAACTTGCCTAAAATATTAATTAAGGATATATTAAAGAAGGTTCTGCCATTGCCAAATCTACAATAGACGTTGTGCACTTGCAATTCATAATTTTACCTCATCAACCGCAAATTTCGTTGGCTTTTGTGAATTTCTTAGAGTATGACTAGATTAATATTGGTTGCTAGAAATAAAATTAAAATGATTCAACATATAAAAACTAAAAGTAGGAAAGAAGAGTAGACTAAAGAGAGAAGGGTAGCAGGAGAGAGAAATCAATCACAACTACGTGCAGCCAACTTTAGATATAAAACTCATATTTACAAATCCTTATACCAACATACTAGCATTAAGACATTAACATAATTTTTTCCACGTCTAGGTCTATTTACAGTAGCAATTACTTATTACAGGTAAAAGTACTCATCTGCAAACTACGAACCATAGAGAAAGGGTACTAAATTTTTTAATCACGCGAAAATAAGTAAATATATTTATGTCCACAGACACAGAAAATTACATTTCATTTTACTTATATTTCATCTCACATTGTCCAAATCTTACTTATTTATAATTCATCATTTTACGGAGTTGTGTGTATACATGTCCTAATTCCATGTACATTATATCTCATAAAACCTCAATCATCAAGTGTAACACACTGAACAATGTAAATTTATGTATAAAGCAGTCAGTTCAACTGGAAATGCCAAGAGTTTGCAAATACCTAATCCACCATCTTAACAACACAAATTGAGGGGTCCAGTAACCAGGAAGCCTTTCTTATAACATTGATAGTTTTGCAGAAATACTGTCAAGCTATAGCCTATAAGAGCTAATGCAATGATACTTTATGCAATTTTGAAAGTCAACTGTCATGCAAAAAGCATATAGTTTCAAAGCCAAGCATAAACATAGGATTGAAAAGTTATCAGTGTTATCAAAGGTCTCCTTGGTGCCTAGGTGCGAGGCGAGGCGCACACCTTATCGATCTGAGGTGCACATACTCAAAAAATACAAATATATATATATAACTACATCCAAATTTATTACACAAGCTCCTAAACAATGACAACTTATAAAAAAGGTATTCATAAACTAATAATTATCAAGTATGTAGTCACTTCATAAAGTAGATAATTCAACAAAAATAATTTAGTTAATCATAATAATCTTATCATGGCCTGAATAATATAATTAATTAAATTACAATAAAAAGAAAACTTGACCAAATGTACTAATAATAATATTATCAAAACCTGAATAAAAGTATAATTTATAATATGAACTATATTTTAAAGAAAATAATTCTGAAATGTAGATATTAACTACCTATTTTATTACATTTCGGACTATGGTTGTTTTGATTTTGGACTAAATGGAAGCCATTTAGAAACTGCCCAACAATCAAAAGATAAAATAATTGAAAAAATTGTTTTCATCCATCATGGATACATTAGTAGTTCAGGATAATTCTTCCTAATAGTCAACCCATCAAGGAAATCGTTGTCTTTTCATTTGTTTTTGTCAAGTTCAAAGTGGGTATGAACGTCTCAGATTATAGTAGGCTACAAAAATGGACAATTGAGATTAATTTGGAAGAATTTTCAAATAGGTGAGCGCCTCATGCACGCCTCGCGCCTCAAATGCACCTCATTGATGGAGCCTCGCCTCAGGTAAATAAAGGACCAAAAGTGTGCTTCGGCTCGCCTCATGCGCCACGGGCGCGCCTTTAACAACTATGAAAGTTGTTAAGGAAAATTTGTAAAGTATAACTAACTAATCTACATTCTACTCTTTTTTATAGAAAACTCATTGCTTCAAAGCAGCCACTACTTCTGTTATGCATCGTACTTTTTGTCTGACACAGACCATAAGCCACGTGTGAATCAATTTTACCTTTGATAGCTTCAATATTCTTTCCTTATATTTAGTGGTTGGATATTTTTTTCAAACTCAATATCCATCAACATTTAGTTACCACTAATATTAGTCATTCCTGATGCGATGTATACCTCAATGTCAACTTTCGGAGCGAACATTCATTACAACCATATTGTAATAACACCTATCACCTTGTGTCTATATCATCATGTGATCTAGAGGAAAAAATCATATGATAACAGAGACACATGGTGATAGCTTATAAACCTTATTTCTCCGCTTTCAGGGAATCAGCATTTTTCCTCAAAACCCCCACTTTCTCATCCAATCTCTTTGCATATTTTTTCCAAATTCAAACTCCCTAATGTCAGGTATAACTTTCCTCAGATTCTTTGGAATCATCTCATCTAGTAAGTTTTCTGCTTCACCCCATAAAACAAACAAAAAAATACAAGATTCCTAAATTTCCATAGCAATCTTAACTAATGTCATCCCCAAAAACATTTGAAGTTCTATTTAAACAAGTAAACTAATTTAACAGACAAATTTCAACAAAAAAAATAAATCCAAACCTCTTGATCACGTAGTTGCAACCCTTATAGAGAGTCTGCTTGGGATCCCGCAATATATGCAAGTGACAGAACTCAGTTAGCGCCATAGCTTTCATCTTGCACCCCTGAACCCCACACCGATTGTGATAGACTCCACGCAAGACGCTTATGTGAGGTGGTCATGCCGCCCGATCGTTTCTAAGACAAATTGTTGGGTGAATTCTTTGCAACAACCTTAACCCCTCGCTATATGTAGACGCAGTAATCTTGATACAATTCTTCGCGTTCGAATTACTGCGTTGAATGGACACCAACGACATTTCTTGACCCCTCGCTTATATTGAAGCGGTAATCTCAGATCAATCGACGATTGATCACGGTAGAAGACGCCACACACAACTATGAATTGTTATATGATAAGTCAAATTGAATCTCGAAAGAAATAACTAAAGAATTACTTAGGAATTCTTCAAAAACCGAAAAGTAGAGAATAAACTCACAAGATATTGAATAATAATAATGATAATGTGTTTGATTACATAACTTGAACCTCTATTTATACTACTCAAAATAATCCAAATCCTAATAGGAATTTATAAGCTATAACCCTAATTTCTATAAGGAAATAGAAATCAATTTGGAAAAGAAATTAAAAGAAATCCTAATTATAATAGAATTTAAAATTAAGAAATCAAATAAATAAAAAAATTCGTTTGCTTGCAGAGGATTCTTTAATCTGAGACTAACTCCTTTTCCCCACCGAGTCGGATTGCATGTTAAGGTTCATGTAAAGTAATGAGAAGGCCACGTGAATGGTGCTTGATTATGTAATCCCACTTGAATATTCCATACTAATGAATATGTTACGATAACTTGAAGCAAAAATATATGGTAAATTTAAAACAATAAGCTTTAACTTGCTCAATATATATTTGGCCCAATTATTTGATATTATTTGTTGAACACTTGACACTCAGTCGATAAATTGACGAAAAAATTCTAATCCGGTTAATCATGTCATCATTCCCTCCTCTTGAAAAGGATTTGTCCTCAAATCGCATCATCCCCCTCGAAAAAGTTTTGTCCACAAATTTGATCCTACATTAAAACAAACAAAGTTAGAATCACCAAACAAAACATAACCACAAGTCTCTCCTGGTAATTTAAATGAATAAACAATATCAGCAACGCAAGCAAGAAATTGAAAATTTCCAACTCCTCCTGGATCAAATATCATTATGTAGATTTCTTCGTGTAATAGATTCTCCCAATGACGAATTCCCGGATCAAAAGTTGATCTAATGATCTCGATCCTTCGCAGAAACACAATTGTCGATGCTCCTGGGTCAAATATAAGTACTTGAAATTAAATCGTGCTTCTCACACAAATTCTCTTGAATTCTGGATTAAACACAAAAATAAAACAAATCAATAAGTTCCTTTTGTCTAATCACAAAGGAATCAAATAAATCAAAATCACATGCATAGTCTACTAAAACAATATTCAAAATACTTCCTCAGTAAACTCTCAATGCATTGATCGAATTGAATTACACGATCCATGTTTCCCTCAATGAATATGCTCCTATCACGAATATATGCAAAACACAACCAACCTCCCTCTTTCCATTGACATTAATACAATAAAGAACAAATAATGTTATCAATGGAGTAAAAGGTCACAATCATAAGTTGAAAATTCAATAGCATATCGACGATGATCACAAACAAACTCTACATCTGCTAAAGAATTTCCCAAAATGTTAACAAAAATCTAATATCATCAAAAGAGAGATAACAAATTTTCCCATGAAAAAATGCAAAATATAATTCAACAATTCCATGGAAGTATGCAATGCCTTAGCTAATCCAAATGAACTAACTAAACATACAAATAACTCATCTCTCAAACCATCTTGATGATAAACACTTCTTGAATCAAAACCATATAATAGCAAATCATGGAATGAAGATTGCTCTAACGAAATAACATGATTACTACCATTGTCAACTAACAACAATTCATGTAAAGATTGACTAGCATGAAACCCTAAGTCAATATCCGGATAAAAAACCTAGAATTAATTTCATGCAAGTAAACACATCGAAACGAGAATATATATCATGATCATAAACTAACTCAACAAATATCAAGTATCCACCATAATTTATGATATAGATGATTCTACCCACAAAATAGCTAACAACAAATCCAATGGAAGCATGCAAAACATGTTTTAAATAACACATGAAAACACTAGATGCATCAGTTAATCTAACAGAAATAACTAACCACCTATATAACTCACATGCGAAAATAATTTTCCATTTATCACAATCTCTCGTGCTAAATTGATTAGGCATTATCATCACATGTAGATAAAACATAAGAACTATGCAATTTATCAAACATATTATCTAAATCTTGAAAAGAATAATGATACTTGTTTACCAATTCAAAATCAACGAACAAACTCGTTATCCCATCCTCCTTAGATACTATGATCTCATAATCAACACATGAACTCATGTCTTGCCTCACGATACCCACTTTCACCAACTCTCCAACCCGCCTTGGTAACTCCGTCGTCTCCTCGGGAATACTATCAGCTGATCGGTACGGAATGATAGTACGGGGTATTTCATCAACAACCTGTACAAGAGACAAAACAAAACTAGACAAAGAAGAATCATTAGTGTTAGTATTCAAAAGCGCCGTCTTGTACGAATGTACAGTCATTGGCTTTTCAAAATATAACTCACTTTTCAACTCACTCTCTTTTTCATAGTCACATATTTCTTCTTTCTCTTCTTTATGCTTACCCTCTCGTTTGTTTTCAAGGTCACTCTCATTCTCTTTATTCTCAATCTCTCTTTTCTTTTCATTCTCACTCCTTTCAATTTTTTCTTTAACATTATCAATCTTTCGAACAATTTCTTTTTGTCGATCTTTTCCACATGTATTTCCTTGTACGAACTCATCTACTTGATTACTTTCTTTCGGATGTTCACCATCTTGCTTTAGATCATGGATTTTATCTTGAACACTCGAACCCAATAACTCTCCTTGGACTGCATATTCTATAATTTCTTCCACCTCCCCCACCGATCTTGTTTCTTTTACGCCTTAGAAGTATATTGTAGTCGCATCCAATAATCTTCCTTGTTTGCTTGTGTGCGAACACTCCTATTATTGTCTACTGTAAATCGCCTTGAAGATTGCTCTACATGTCTTTGAGATGTATATTCCTCCCTCCTGTCATGCTGTACTGGAGCAAAGCGCTTTCTCATTGCTGATTTTAATTCTGTCCATGTCTCGAACGGACGCTCCCCATATTTTTGTTTGATAAGCTGCCACCATATAATTGTATGATCGAAGAACTCTTGAATTGCCCATCTGACCTTCCTCCTCTCGGAGTAATCATGAGAGTCAAATTCTCGCTCCATTTTTCTCTCCCATCTCAGATATGCCTCTGTATCAATATTGCCTTGGAAAGTATTCCTTCGAGATCCATAATAACTTTCATAATTGTAGCCATACATGTTTGCTGTAAAACAAAGGTTAGTAGATAAAAATTTTCCTCACACACTCCCTTACGTGTTTCACTCAAATAATGATGAATCACTCGTGTATCGCTCAAATTTGGCTTTTACGCTCTAATAATCTTACACTCTTGCCTTTTACCTCTAATATTCTCTCTAATAGGTTCTTCTTGAATTCTCCTAGCAAAATTCTTGGTTTTACTAATCAATTCAAAAATTACTTATCACGAAACAAAATTATAGATGGTGTAACTATTAGAATATCACAAAATCACCAATCGATTGCCTTGTACTCCTCTTGTATGCGTCAGGTTTGTAAATTGTAGCTCCGTTTCAGAATTGATGATGATTGAACGGTATGAACTTTTGGTTGGAATTTGATGATTTAATGGTGTGCTACAAATTGGGTTAGCACAATAAAATATGATTTTTTTTCTTTTTTCACTTCTTTTTTTTACAATATATATTTCGACGAGAAAATTAAAGATAAGTAACTTGCTAAAAAAGGCTTAGCTTTGATACCAAATGATAGACTCCACGGCACGCTTGCGTGAGGAGGTGGTCGCTACTACCGATCGTTTCTAACCGCACGGTTGTTGGGTGAATTGCTTGCAACACCTTAACCCCTCGCCTATATGTGTAGCGGTAATCTTGGTACAATTGCTGCGTTGAATTCAAGCGTTGAATGGACACCAACGACACTTTGACCCTCGCTTATATTGAAGCGGTAATCTCGGTACAATCGACGATTGATGTTGTAGAAGACGCCACACACAACTATGAATTGTTGTATGATAAGTCAAATTGAATCTCAAAGAAATAACTAAGAATTACTTAGGAATTCTTCAAAGAACCAAAAGTAGAGAATAAACTCACAAGTATATTGAATAATAATAATGATAATGTGTTTGATTACATAACTTGAACCTCTATTTATACTACTCAAAATAATCCAAATCCTAATAGGAATTTATAAGCTATAACCCTAATTTCTATAAGGAAATAGAAATCAATTTGGAAAAGAAATTAAAAGAAATCCTAATTATAATAGAATTTAAAATTAAGAAATCAAATAAATAAAAAATTAGATTTCTTGCAGTAGGGATTCTTTAACGCGAGACTAACTCCTTTTCCCCACGAGTCGGATTGCATGTTAAGGTTCATGTAAAGTAATGAGAAGGCCACGTGAATGGTCTTGATTATGTAATCCCACTTGAATATTCCATACTAATGAATATGTTACGATAACTTGAAGCAAAAATATATGGTAAGATTTAAAACAATAAGCTTTAACTTGCTCAATATATATTTGGCCCAATTATTTGATATTATTTGTTGAACACTTGACACTCGAGTCGATAAATTGACGAAAAATTCGACCCGATTAATCATCATCGATTGGCACTACCAAACCCCACCCTGCTCTAATTCACCATCACCGCCATTGTTCTCTTGTCCACCGTCGTTTCAATTCTACGTCCTCGTCCTCTTGAAACGGACTCTTCTGCATACTCAACAATACTCTCAGTCTTGATGCTTCACTTCCCATGAGAGTGCCCAGTAATGGTCTTTGTAGACCTCGGCGAGTTCCTTGAAATTTGGCGAGAGCCCATGACTAAGTACCTCTCTCCGAGTCGAAAACTTCGGACTAGGACAAGACCGAGTCTTCGTCGATCTCCATTTGTGATGAGTCGGTGATGGCCTCGGCCATATCTGAGTCATTGTGGGTTTGATTGTTACGTGATTCGGTAATGGAGTTAGGGTTAGGGTTAGGGTTTGTGGAATTGGGGTTGGCGAATTTGGAATGTAGAGATTGAGGTTGATTGTTCTTGGCAGAGGCCATGTTTAGGGTAATAATCAAACATTAAAAATGAAATTAAGGAAATTGGGTGTATTATATTATACACTTGCCTGTTCCAATCGGGTTGGACTAAAACGGATTAACCTGAAAACGCTAATTTTTTGGGTTGAAAATTAGCGACTTAAAAAGCATATATATATATATATATATATATATATATATATATATATATATATATATAAAAGGGTTCTTTACAGAAATATACAACAATTAGAAAGTAATTACATAATTAGTGTATTAAAAATAATTATAAAATAATACACTTTCTAATATTTATTTACAATATTAGTGCAATTAGGATTCCTTAATTTAGGGAATTAGTATAGGATTCAATTCATAATAATAAGAAAACTTAAAATCAAGGAGAAATAACTGCTATAATTAATAATTCAAATATTTTGGATTTAACAACAAAAACAAATTCAAATTCAAAAATAATTGCATACTAATTCCCAGCAAGAATAGGGCTGAGCAAAAAACGGGTATAACCGAAAAACCGAACACAACCGAAATAATTTAACCGAAATTTCTTAATAATTCGGGTATTTTTTATAATTCGGGTATATCCGAATTTTTTTATTATTTATGATTATTAGTTCGGATTTCAGTTTTGGGTAATTCGGTCTACCCGAATAACCGAATAAGATGTTGAAAAAAAATAAGTCTTATATGGCCCTTATCTATGTTAACCGAACCGAAGTCTATGTTAAGCCTTATATGTCTTCTCTGTTCTCTCTCTTAGTAAACGCATCCCCACCGCATTCTCCCTTTCATCTGTCACTTTCTCTCTCTACCTCTATTTTCTATTCTGGGCATATTCATGGAGTATCTCCAAGAATCTTTAGTTTCTTCCATGTTATGGACTCAGTTGCTACCCTCTTGTCTGTATATCTTCTATGAGTTCTTTCTCTTGTCTCAGCTTAGATCTGATCTCATCACTTCCAGATTTCTGTCTCTCTCTCTCTCTCTCAATCGACTCGATCTCGTCACTTTTTCTTCCATTCTTAAACCCCAATCATGAACAAAAGTACAAAACAACCAATTAATTACCCAAATTCGGGACGAAACGGAGCGGGTGATTTGCAAATGAAGGGTTTCTTCTGTTCTTTAAGTCGAATCTCGGTTTCTGTTCAAGAATCTGGCACCAAAGAACTGATGGAATTGGTAAATAAGCAATTTGAGCCGATCAATGAATTGATTAGGGAGAAATTGAAGGTTACTGATTCGAAAGAAGCGTATTTTGAAAATCGGGCCAAGAAGCTTGATTTGTTTGAAGATTCGGTAAAGAGGCGAGCTTGATTTATTGATCAACGGGTTAGGGAACTTGAATTGAAGGGGAAGGAATTCATTAATGTGAAAACAGAGTGATTTGTAGATATTTCTGAGAATGAGGATAATTTTTTAATATAAGGCTTCTATATATATACATAACTTGATGTGTTCGGTTATTACCCGAAATACCGAATTTATAATTCGGTAATTCGGTATTCGGTTATTCGGTTATTAGTTCGGATGTTGAAAATAGGAATATTTTGGTATTCGGTTATAACCGAATAGTCTATTCGGTTCGGTTATAACCAAATGATCAGTCCTAAGCAAGAACAGAGTTACCAAACAAATTGAAAACAAAACAAAGAGGAAATCACGAACAACCAAAACAAATCGAAAAAGAAAAAGTCAGTGTTATCAAACCAGCAAGAACAGATCCAAAACGAATTCGAAGTAGTCGAACAAAGAGGAAATCACGAACAACCAAAACAAAACAAATTGAAGAAGAAGTCGGAGTTACCAAACCAGCAAGAACATATCTAAAACGAATTCGGAGTAGTCGAACAAAGAGGAAATCATGAACAAATTTTTTTTTATGAATATTTGGTTACCCACAAAAACTAAAATGATTAACTTTGTATAAAAGTTTGACTACCAACTGCACCATATTCAAAATAATATTATTTTTAAAAGGTTATTTATAAGTAACTAACAGCTACATAAATGGAAACTTAGACATGGCATTTCGGATACCATTTGCGCGTAACACTTGGAAACTGTTCTTAAATTTTTTTTATAATTAATTGGTATCCCAATAAAACTGAATTGGTTACTTTTTTATGAAGGTTTGGCTACCAACTTATAAATAACATTTTAAAAATAAAATTATTATGAATATGGTGCAGTTGGTAGCCAAACCTTTGTACAAAGGTAATAATTTTAATTTTTTTGGTAACAAAATATTCATATAAAATAAACCACGTCTCTGCCACAAAATCATTTTCTGCGCAAGCCTCTCACCAACTCATAAAATGAATCGTAAGTATGTTTTTTCATTTCACGTCTTTCTATAAATTTGAGTCTGTATCGATATGAATAAATTCAATAAACAAAGAGTTACAACAAAAACACAAGATGAGAAATAGGAACCCCTTTAACTAAATTCTTACTTTAAACCATTTTAAGACTGGATAGCAGAAAAAGCAGGCGGCACAAAGGCTGAAAGTTTCTTCCTTTTGAATGCATCAAGGATGACTAATCCTCAAAGGGAAAGAAGGGGCATCTTCCATGGGGTGTTGGGTTACTGTTGAGGAGGGGTTGTTGATAAATTGCAAAGCCATCAGAGTTTGTGAATTGGGTTTGGATTTTCTTGATTTGGCCATGAATTTGGAGTCTCTGATTTGGGCTAAAGCTCCTGACTTTAGATATCTGTGAAATGATAGTGCCTCTTTCTTTGTTGGTGATGATGGCCGATCATCGGAGGGAGACGGAGCGTGGATGAGGAGGGTGGAGGAGTAGGAGCGTGGATGTTGTTCTGTTCTTGTAATTAGTATGCAGTTGTTCTAGATGATGAGAGAGAAGAAGAAGTCAAGGGGATAACTAATACCTAAATTAAGGAATCTTAATTGCATACTAATTCCTTAAATTAAGGAATCCTAATTGCACTAATATTGTAAATAAATATGAAATTGTATTAATTGTGTAAATATTTTATGAGTACACTATTGTTGTAATTATTTTCAAAAATGTAATAGAATATGTAATTAACCCTATATATAATGGATTGATGGGTTGACAAGCTTTGAGCATTTTCTATGTAGTTTGGATTGTTGTCATCCATCCATTATATATACTAACTAGTTGTGTCCCGTGGCTCCGGCACTATATGGATGATGAAATTTATTTCAAACTTTTGGACGGCCCAGATAATTTATTGGGATGAGCAGGAAATTCAAAATCAGTTGTATTTTATTAGATAGATTGATAAAAAAAATATATATATAACTGTAGAATAACTGTATTATCACTACTTTAATATGCACGGGCTGTTTTAATATTTTTTTATTAAAAATAATATTAATGGACCAAAAATAAATAAGCATAAAGCACTGAGACAACGGGCAATACCTGTGCAATACATAAGTTGTTTAAATATTCATATTTTAAGTTTCAAAAGTGTATTTTTTTTATCAACAAATTTTATTTCACTATTGTCAATGTCGGGAAAAAGAAAAATCCTACGAGTTCCCACGTAGCCTCTTCGATAGTGTGGTTCCTTCATATCACCTTCACAGAAGGTATCACTTTATTCCTGAGCACTTGTTCTTTCCTGTCGACTATCTGGGTAGGAACCTCTTCATAAGACAAATCTTTACTGAACTGTAACGGTTCATACTCGATCACATGTTTGTAATCGGGTTTATACGGTCGCAACACCGACACATAAAAAATGTTGTGCACATATTCTAATTCTGGAGGTAAAGCTACCTCGTAAGCCACTTCTCCTACTCTGCGTAGTATCTCGAAAGGTCCAATAAACCTTGGGCTGAGCTTTCCTTTCTTGCCAAAATGAATTTTCCCCTTCTAAGGAGAAACTTTCAGGAAAACAAAATTTCCTACGTCAAATATGCGATCTTGTCTGTGTTGATCAACGTACTTCTTCTATCTATCTTGAGCAGTTACCAGTCTTGCTCTGATGAATAGAATATCTTGAGCTATGAGCTTCTGTCAATATTTCTTCCTTAACTTCCTGTATTACTGGAACCCAAATTCGTCCCTCGAATCTTAGCATTCCTTCAGTATCAACCTTATACTTCACCTCTTTACCCTCGACCACACTTTCCTTTATTTTTCTGCATTCTTCATCCTATAGTTGAGCATTCTTCACCTTGTCCACCAAAGTTGGACTAGCTTCCATCTGGTACAATCTTTCATCGGATTCTTTTGGAAATTTGATTTCTAACTCTAGCCTTGTCATCGCTGAAACGAGCTACTCCTGGTTAGTTAACAACATCAACTTTTCTCGACCTTTCCTACTCAAGGCATCTACAACCACATTGGCTTTGCCGGGATGATAAAAGATCTTGCAATCATAATCTTTTATTAATTCCATCCATCTCCTTTGACGCATGTTCAGGTCCTTCTGTGTGAAAATATACTTCAGACTCTTATGGTCTGTGTATGTCTCACATTTCTCTCCATAGAGATAGTGTCTCCATATCTTTAGAGCAAATACCACCGCATCCAGCTTTAAATCATGAGTCGGATACCCTTTTTCGTAGTCCTTCAATTGCCTTCATGCATACGCAATGACTTTACCGTTCTGCATAAAGACACAACCTAATCCTTTATGTGAGGCATCACTATACACCACAAAGTTTCCTGTATTATCAGGTAACGACAATATAGGTGCCATACTGAGCCGCTTCTTCAATTCCGTAAAACTCTCTTTACACTTTTCCGTCCAAACAAATTTTACAGCTTTTCTCGTCAAATTTGTCAATGGAGTGGCAATCTTGGAAAAATCTTGAATAAATCGTCTGTAATAACCTACCAATCCCAAGAAACTTCTTGCTTCCGATGGATTTCTTGATTGTTCCCAATTTATCACAGCTTCGACTTTTGATGGATCTACTGAAATCCCATCCTTACCAATTACATGGCCGAGAAATTGTACACGTTCCATCCAAAATTCACTTTTAAAGAATTTCGCGTACAACTTTTTTTTTCTTAGTGTCTCCAGCATCAAACGTAAATGTTCCACGTGTTCTTCTTGATATTTGGAGTACACCAAAATATCATTGATAAATACCACCACAAACTTGTCTAAAAATGGTTTAAAAACCCTGTTCATCAAATCCATGAATGCAACAGGGGCGTTTGTCAAACCAAAAGACATCACCAAAAATTCGTAATGTCCATACTGAGTGCATAATTCCGTCTTAGGTACATCTTCCTTCCTTACTTTCAATTGGTGATACCCATTTCTCAAATCTATTTTCGAGAAATATCTAGCACCCTTCAATTGATCAAACAAGTCATCTATTCTTGGCAATGAGTATTTATTCTTAATAGTGACTTTGTTTTATTCCCTATAATCAATGTAAAGACGCATTGACTCATCCTTCTTCTTCATGAATAACATCGGCGCTCCCCACGGTGATACGCTCGATTGAATATACTTCTTATCTAACAGTTCTTGCAGTTGTACCATCAGTTCCTTCATCTCTACCGGAGCCATTCTGTAAGGGGCCTTCGATATTGAAGCAGTTCCTGGCGCTAAGTCGATCACGAACTCGATCTCTCTGTCAGGCGGAAGTCCTGGTAAATCTTTCGGAAACACGTCTACAAAATCCCTAACTACTGGTATCTCCTCCAGTTTCACACCCTTTTTCTTTTGAGTATCGACTATGTAAGCTAGATACCCTACACAACCCTGACTCAACAACTTCTTGGCCTGCATAATCATCAAACATCTCGCTTGTCTAGGCGATTTGCTACCATAGAAAACTACCTTTGATGGAGTCATAAGGTTTACACATTTCTTTTGGCAATCAATTATCACTCCATAATTGAATAGCCAATCCATTCCCAATATTACATCAAACTCTCCAAGTTTTATCGGGATTAAATCTACTGTCATGATATTCCCCTTAATATTCACTCTACAATTTGCAATTTCTAGGTAATTAACAAGAATTACCTCCATATTCGCAATTTCTATGTGTAAAGGGAAATTCAACTCTTCACTAGGTAATTCTAACCTTGTAGCAAATTCATCAGATATAAATGAGCAAATAGCACCCGAATCAAATAATACATATGCATTTATATCATTGATTGGGATAATACTTGACACAACATCTTTTGATTGCACCGCGTCTTGCACTGTCTTGTTGAAGGTTCTGGTTGTGGGCTTATTTGATGATGTTGGTCCAACAATGGTCAATGTACCTCCGCTGCTACCTCCCTTGCTTCCCGGTGTCTCTCCAGCTTTCTTCTTAGGGCAATTGCGAGCAAAATGATCATTTGACCCACAGGTGTAGCAAACATTCTTCTTGGGTTGATTGCAATTTGGGGCAATGTGACCCTCCTGACCACAGTTAAAGTATATATGCTTCCCCTTTAAGCACATACCCGTGTGAAACCTCCAGCATCAAATTTCACCTATCTCAAAGGATCTTCTTTCTCCTACTTGGGGACTAACATATACTGCATCTAAAGCCCGTCCCAATGACTCCATCCTTACCCGTCCAGCCTTCGTCTCAACCTCTAACTGATCCACTCTTCTCGCTGCATGTACCCAGGCATCCTCAACTCGGATCCTGTCAGTGATCTTAAAATAAAACCTTAGGTGCAACGCCTGATGCTCAATACTTAATATCGCAAACTTATTCTTCTCTTGTTCTAGTATCCCCCTCAGCTCAACATTCTTCGCAACCATATGTGTAGCCAAGGTCATCTGCTCCTGCAACTATATCTTTATCTCAGCAAGCTCGTTCTGAGCTTGATATGCCAGTTCCTTATATTGTGTTTCAGTAAACTGATGAGTGGCATTCTCCTGCTCTAACTCTGTCACTCTATTCCCCAGCGCTATATTCTCTTCGAATAAATCCTCCATCACATCCTCGTCACGCTCGTCATTATCAACATGATCCTCAACCTGATCTATCGGCTCTTGCTTAACTGTATGGCTATCCTGCCTCTCCTCAGACATCCTACAACCACAAACAATAAACAACATCACTACCACAATAAAATATATTCATTAATAAAATGAAATGATATTTTATTAAGTACAACCAAAACTCGATGAATTTCCTTCATTCATCTCCTAACATACTCTATAAGAGTTTTCTTCTAAGTTAATAACCTATGTTTTGCATCCTAAAGTTTATAACCTGCAGCTCTGATACCAATCTGTGACACCCCCAAATCCGGGTTCTCAAACCTCGGGTTTGATGCTCACAATCCATCATCATCATAAGCATTCTATAAACTATTGCGGAATAATAAACATACACTATTCATTATAATAAAGTCTTCCAACATTATCCCAAGGTCTATTAACCTTAACTTATACATACCTTAATTAAGTTACCATTAGTAACACAAAAGGTTTACATTACCAATGTACATAATATAATATAGTAGATAAACATTCTTATTATCTATTCTTGTACTTTTTCTTTGCCTTTGTCCTTCTTGGACGTCTCTGACATAGCTGAAATAAATGTCATGATATAGCAAGGGTAAGCAACAAATTTGCTTAGCAAGTTTAAATACAAGGAAGATATATCACGATTAGCAAGTAATTTATCGTTCAATGTTCAAGAATAGGAATCAATTGTGAAAGAACATGAATTAAGTCCTGATAACTGAATATTCGAATACTTGAATAACAGATGCTGAGTGGTCATAATGACCATGAACATATACTAAGGTTATCGATATTTAGGCGGTCCTTTTAATAAGTTTTGGTAATCAAGGGGATCGACCTTTCTTTCCGGTGTATTATGCATAAACACTTAATATCTGACAATAATTGTTTTCAATAATGCTTTAATCAACTTGTTCTTTTCTCGGTCTTGAGTCCTTACCAAATCAATTGGTGAAGAAAAACGCGTTTAACAACATATTTGATTTAACAAATTTAAACATACTTGATCTAAATTTGAAACAATTAACATAGATCCATATCTTAAACAGTTCATGAATAAAAGAACTTTATCTAATTCACAGTTCAATAATAATAGAACAGGAATTTAATCGTACTGAGTGCGAGTATCAATTGTAAGACCCCAACTTTTATAAATAAAGATGAATTTTCTATAAATATTATTTTTGAATATTATGGAATAAATTTGATATAATGTTATAGTTGTGGGTAATATTTATAAATTTTGCAAAAGTAAGCAAGTTGTTATAAAATATTTGTTTGGTGGGGAATATTCTTTTTGTGGGGAATATTAAATGCGGCAGCTCAATCATTAGTGGACCCCACAACGGAAGTATTGTCTTAGTTAGAAAGCGAAAAATTATCTTTCTAAAAAATTATCTTTCTATAAAAATAACTACGGCGGAGGTGTTATCGTTAAAAGCCCACGTTTATTGAACTACCCAGTAGTAAAAATGCAAATGTCTACATATCTCTTATATTGTATAATATGTTATAGTATTAAATCAATAATTGAGGCGACAAGTTATAAATGATTAATAATTGTTGAAAGATTAAATATGTGTTGATTAAAAATAAAATGATTTGTGGTAATATTTATTCAATCCTTGATGTATATAAAGAGTTACATTATATGAGAGCGTTTGTGGTAAGTTTGATTATTTTATGGGGGCCCATATGTCATCATCTAAGAGTCTCTTAAATCGATAGTAATTACCTTCGTCGATAGTAATTACCTTTGTGAATAGTAATTACCTTCGTCGATAGTAATTACCTTTACCAGACGTCAAACCACTTGCTTGTTTCATATTACGAGTGTCCGAACCACTTGTCGTTTCACATTCGGCGTCCGAACCACTTGTCGTTTCACATTACGGTGTCGAACCACTTCTTTCTTTTCACATCACGATTCGTTGAGCCACTTGCCTTTTCACATGGCGGTGCTAAGCTAGAAATCTTCTATAAATAGAGGCTGGTGCTTCATTATTTTCACGAATTCATTCAATCAGCTAGAAGAGAAGAATAAGAGAAAGAAGAAGAGTATTTTGTTACTACACTCTTGCGGTATCCAATCTCTACTAAAAAGTAAGGGGTGTTATTCTTTCTTATTCATGAAGAGAAGCATTTGTTATTCCATTGCTTATTATTACATTGGAATAACTTTTGTATCGTGGTTTACCTATACTTGGTGACATTCTTCTATTATTACATTGGAACATCACATGCATGTGTTTTACATGGGACTGGTTAAAATCTTTATTTATTATTATTCTTGGAACATCACATGCATGTGTTTTACCGCAGGACTGGTTAAAATCTTTATTATTATTCTATTGGAACATCCTGTTTGTGTGTTTTACACGGGACTGGTTTTCGTCTTTATTATTATTACATTTGGAACATCACATGCATGTGTTTCTGGGGACTGGTTCCATTCTTTATTATTACATTGGAATATCACATGCATGCGTTTCTGGCCTTGGGACACAGTTCCGTTATTTATTATTACATGTAGGAATAACTTTGCTGTGTGTGGTCTATCGCATGCATGGTGATTCCTTTTGTTATTACATTCTTTATTATACCCGGTTGGTTAAAACTTTGACTTCTATACTCCATGAAATTAGTGGAATATCCTTGATATTTGCGCTTTATCCAATATCCTTTCATGGAAATATTCTTCTCGATATTCTTGAATTTTACTCTCTAAGCGATGTCGTGTTGTTGTTTGGATGTTATTGGTTCCTAGATAAATTAATTCTTGAACTTGTTTTATTGAATTCTTATATCATTGTCATCATCCTCATGTTTATATTATGTTGAAAGTCATCATGGCACATAGGTGCATAGATGGACTTGGTATGATTATGACGAGACTATTGATTGTAATCATGGTAGTAATGTTACAAATGATGTGGTAAAAATCCTCGATGGCCGTAGTGCATTGATGGGCGATTGTTGGCATGATCATGACCATTAATGAATACCAAAAATATTCTTGGCCGTAGTGCATGAATAATTGTGGTGCGTGATACTAAAAAAGAATATCCTTGGCCGTAGTGCGAGGGTGATTCGATGATGTGGAATATTTATTAAAAGTGAGTCTCGGCTATAACGATGATGAAAAACCTTTTAAATTATAAAAGATAGTAGATTTCATTTTCTACTTGACTCTTTTAATGGATTCTTTGGTTCATTTGTAGTTAAACTTGATGTTCATTATATTTTATCGGTTTAACAACATTGTAGGCTAATGATAATTTATTACGCATTATCTTAGTCATAATATTTCTTCTTGAGCTAGTTGAGCTCACCCTTTCTTTCACTTTGTTCTCTTGAGGAAATGAGAATATAGGCTTTGGGATGAGTCGGGGAGCGGAGTAATGGTCGAGAGGATAACATTAGTAGTCCACACTATTCTATGAAATAGTGTGATATTAATTGTAATGAGGACTCCTTTTGAGTTTGTATGATCTCTAGTAGAATAATATTTGTATTCAAACTCACGATTTATATATTATTGTACCACAGCAGTTATATTAGTAAGTTGTATTTAAATTACATACTATGTATCGACTACCCAAGATGGGTGATGTATACCTAATTTTGGGGCGTCACGGTTGAGTATCGAGCTTAGGGATATGATCCTGGCTAAGATGTGAGAATAGTACTAGGAGGGAGGCAGGGAATACCTTCGCTAGTATGACCTTCCTAAGTTTATGTGCTTTATTTTATTGGTCGGTCGAGAATATAGGATAATATGTTACATGTCGATTAACCTTTTGTTTTGTGGCGATGTCTGAAAATGACATCGAGAATGTTGAGAATAGCAATGGAGCCTGAGTGATCGTTGATTCACCACATATCGATAATTAGGATAATGTGCATCGAGGAAGGCGACAATCCTCATGCAAACAAACAACCTTGACCAAATGATGAATGATCAAATGTTGGAGGCTTTATGCGATTCATGCAACAATGAATGAGGAGAGCGACTCTGTCCAAAAGCGTGGGGTGGAAACACGAGAAACTCTCGGCGGTCACCGCTAAACAATTCAAGGAGCTGGGACCACCGGAGTTTAAGGAGAAGCAAAACCACTTACGGCGGAAGCATGGATAAAAGCAGATTACCAAGATATTTGATGTCTTGGGATGCTCAGGAGCAAAAGGTTTCCTTTCTTGCCTTTATGTTGCTTGCGGAGGCGATTCTTGGTGGGAATCGGTAAAAGCGTACTCGACTTCTTTGTCTTGAAGATATCTTGGGAGAAGTTCGGGGAGTCATTCAGCGATAAATACTTTCACGAAAGTATTACGCCACATGAAGGAGGTGGAGTTTATCAAGTTGGAACAAAAAAATATGGCCAGTGTCGTGTCTGAGGCAAAATTTGCGGAGTTATCACGGTTTCGTCCCACTTGGTGGATAATGAAGAGAAATGGCGCGAATGTTTTTAAGAGGTTTGAAGCGGAGAATACGTCAACATCTTATTTCTCATAAAGCGTGTTTGTATTCGGATGTTGTAAATAGGGCTCGATTAGTGGAGCGCGATAACGAGTCAACGTAACTAAAAAGAAGCGGTAAGCAAAATTATAATACCGGCGAGAGTAGTCATCGAGCGGTGACAACAAGCGTGGAGGGAATCAACGGGCGGATATGGTAACCACTTGGTGGTAATCGGGGCCAAAATAATAAGAATGGACATTTCAAGAAAAGGTGATTCAACAATGATGGAAAGGCGTCGGCACCGACACCGTTGTTAAAGAAGGAGAAAGTCCACCTATCATATGCTTCAAATGCGGAGGAGAGGGACACATCGATCAAAGCTGCCCATGCCATCAAAGCGTGTTATAATTGTGGAAGAGAAGGTCACTTAGCTCGATTTTATCGTTTATCAGAAGACAAATTCAACTAGGATGGAGGCACCAAAGGTAGTCCCGAAAAAGTCAAAAGCCGGTAGTCTGAGGAGGCGTTTGTTGTGACCTCCCAAAGAGCAAGGAACCGAATGAGGTCATCACGGGTAAGCTTATCATAAACTCTAATGAAGTCTATACTTTATTTGATCTGGGTTCTACCCATTCTTTTATTTCTCCTACTTGCACTCATCGATTAAATTTGACTCAGGAGAAATTAGACTTTGACTTATCTGTGGAAACTCCGTTGGGAGAAACCTTCATTACATCCACTTGTTTATAAGTCTTGTTTGGTTCAAATCGGTACCCTCACATTACACATCGATCTTATTTCATTAAAAATACTTGCATTTGGCGTGATTCTAGGGATTGATTGGTTAACTACTTATCATGCAAAAATTGATTGTTTTAAATAAGGTTGTTAGCTTTCATATTCTAACCAACCTATTATCTTGAATTCAACGACCAAACCATTAAAATCAATCACGGTCATCTCAAGCCATAAAGCTATTCGTTTATTGAAAAGCGGATGTCAAGCTTTCTTAGCTCATATCACTGATTTAAACAAAAATACGTCGGTTTTGAGCGATATTTCTATTGTTAATAAATTTCTGACGTATTCCCAGAAGAACTTCTGGCCTACCCAGGCGTGAAATTGAATTTTGTATCGACCTTGAACGGTACAAAACCTATTTCCAAAGCCCCATATCGAATAGCTCTATTGAACTTGAGGAGTTAAAGACCCAATGCGAGGAATTGTTAGACATTGGCTTTATTAAGTCTAGTACTTCTCCTTGGGGTGCTCTGTTACATTACGAAGAAGAAAGATGGGAGTATCGACTTTGTATTGATTATCGGGAGTTGAATCATGTCACCATCAAAATAGGTATCCATTACCACGTATTGATGACTGTTTGACAAGTTGCAAGGAGCCAAATTCTTTTCAAAGATTGATCTTAGTTCGGATATCACCAATTGAAGATTAGAACCGTGACATTCGAAAGGCGGCTTTTCGAACTTCGATGCGGGCATTATGAATTCTAGTCATGTCCTTGGGATTAACTAATGCTCCTATGCTGCCTTCATGGATATGATGAACCGAGTATTTAAGGAATATTTGGATCACTTTGTGGTCGTCTTTATTGATGACATCCTTATTTATTCCAAAAGCGTGAAGATCATGAAAGCAACACTTGAGGTGACACTCCAAAAGCTTCGTGAATATAAGCTTTATGCGAGTTGAAGAAATCGCGAGTTACGGCTTGAAGAAGTAGCATTCCTTGGGCACGTGGTATCAAGTCATGGAATATCTGTTGACCCAACAAAGATTGAAGCTATTCAAAGCGGGAACAACCTAAATCGATGGTAAATCGTAGCTTTCTCGGTTTAGTTGGTTATTATTGGAGATTAAGTGGAAGGATTTTTTCGAATCGCTTCTCCATTGACTCGGTGACTCGGAAAGATCTGAAGTTCGGTTGGGCGAAGAATGTGAGAAGAGTTTTCAAGAACTTCGAGAGAGACTTATTTATTTTGTTCTAACAATACCATCAGCTCGAGAGATTTGTCATCTCTGATGATGCTTGAGCAAAGGTTGGGATGTGTTCTCATGCAACATGGAAAAGTTATAGCCTATGCCTCACGACAACTCAAAGAATATGAGAGGAATTATCCTACTCATGATCTAGAGTTAGCATTTGTTATCTTTACACTTAAAATTTGGAGGCATTACTTGTATGGGAAGAAAGTGGAGATCTTTACGGATCATAAAAGCCTCAAATATTTCTTCACTCAAAAGGAACTCAACATGCGACAACGACGTTGGCTTGAAGCTGTTGAAAGATTATGATTATACCATCGATACCATCTTGGAAAAGCGAGCGTGGTACTGGCGTTGAGTAGAAGATCATATGCAAGTCTGAGTGCGATATTGTCAACCTATGAGCCCCATTTGTGTGACTTAAAAAGGATGGAGATAGAGTTAAAGACTCGAGGGACGCATGTGATGATAGCGAGTATCTGAGTAGAACCGACTTTAATCGATAAAGTTAAAATTTGCTCGAGCTACTGAGGACACAGGTGATGCGTATGAGGAAGAAAGTGAAAGAAGGTGCTATATCTTAGGAAGCAAGAATCGATGAAGAAGGAATACTTGAGTCGACTCCGGACTTTGTGTTCTAACGACCACGATTTAAAGTATAATATCATGATGGAGGCGCCTGACACACCATTTGCAATCCATCACAGGAGTACCAAAATGTATCATGATATTAAATACATTTTGGTGGAAGCAATATGAAGAGAGAGATAGCGTTGTTTATCTCAAGGTGTCTAACTTGTCAGCGAGTTAAAGTGGAGCATCAAGTACCAAAAGGTCCATTGCAACCACTTGAAATTCGAGAATGGAAGTGGGAGCACATTACCATGGATTTAGTTCTGGGGTCTTCCTAAGGTTTCTCAAGGCGTAGATGCGATTTGGGTCATTGTTGATAGATTGACCAAGTCTGCTCATTTCTTCTGGAAATCTGAGAAACTTATACACTTGAACGTCTTGCTTTCGTATGTACATAAACAAGATTGTAAGGCGCATGGTATCTTAGGTATCCATAGTCTCGATCGAGACCAAGATTCACTTCACGATTTTGGGTTAGTTTGCAAAAAGCTATGGGCGCAGACTTACGATTTAGCTTCGGCATATCATCCTCGAGACGGACGGACGATCGGAGAGGACTATTCAAACTCTTGAAGATCTATTAAGACTCTGTGTCCTTGATTTCAAGGAAGTTGGGACAAGTTCTTACCATTGGTGGAGTTTTCCTCTGACAACAACGATTATCAAGCAAGTATTGGCATGGCTCCATTCGAGCGTTGTATGGAAGAAAGTGTCGTTCTCGATATCTTTGGGATGAGGTGGGTGAAGCAACGTTGTTGGGGCCGGAGTTGATGCGTGTATGACTACGGAAAAGATTGAAACGATCCGACAACGTATAAAAACCTCACAAAATCGACAAAAGAGTTATCTTGATCTTCATCGAAAGGGCGTGGAATTCGATATAGGAGATCATGTGTTGTTAAGAGTTGCTCCATGGAAAGGAGTTACAAGATTTGGAAAGAGAGAAAACTCGATCCTCGATTCATCGGTCCATTTTAATCCTCGATCGAGTAGGAGCGTGGCCTATAGACTTCGCTTACTGCCAAGTATGTCTCGTGTTCATAACGTTTTTCACATATCCATATTACGTAAATATGTGAAAGACCGAACCACATTATTGAGTTAGAACCGGACGAAATAGCGGAAGATTTGACGTATGAAGAGGTTCTGTTCAAATCTTGGATAAGAAGGAACATATTCTACGCTCGAGGTTATACCTCAAGTCGAAGTTTTGTGGAGGAACCACGATGTTGAGGAAATGACTTGGGAGTTAGAATCTGAAATGAAATCAAGGTATCCTTACCTCTTGACATACTGAGTCGTACCCTAATTTGAGGGCTGAAATTTCATAAGAAGGGAGGTTGTAAGACCCCAACTTTTATAAATAAAGATGAATTTTCTATAAATATTATTTTTGAATATTATGGAATAAATTTGATATAATGTTATAGTTGTGGGTAATATTTATAAATTTTGCAAAATAAGCAAGTTGTTATAAAATATTTGTTTGGTGGGGAAATATTCTTTTTGTCGGGAAATATTAAATGCGACGGCTCAATCATTAGTGGACCCCTGGCGAAAGTATTGTCGTAGTTAAAAAGCGACAAAATTATCTTTCTATAAAAATAACGGCGGAGGTGTTCTGAATTAAAAGCTATTGAACTACGGTAGTAAAAAAATGCGATGTCTGGCGTAGTTGTATAGTAGCTGCGATATTGATTATTGATGCTTTACGTGAGAAGTCACTTTCGGTATGCTCAATTATTACTCTGATAATTCTTTGCATCATATCTCTTATATTATTGATTCAATTATTGTCACGATTATCATTTGTATAATATGTTATAGTATTAAATCAATAATTGAGGCGACAAGTTATAAATGATTAATAATTGTTGAAAGATTAAATATGTGTTGATTAAAAATAAAATGATTTGTGGTAATATTTATTCGATCCTTGATGTATATAAAGAGTACATTATGAGGCGTTTGTGGTAAGTTTGATTATTTTATGGGGGGCCATATGTCATCATCTAAGAGTCTCTTCGTCGATAGTAATTACCTTAAATCGATAGTAATTACCTTTGTGAATAGTAATTACCTTCGTCGATAGTAATTACCTTTACCGGACGTCAAACCACTTGCCATTTCATATTACAGGCGTCGAACCACTCTTCGTTTCACATTACAGGCGTCGAACCACTTGTCGTTTCACATTCGGGCGTCGAACCACTTGTCGTTTCACATTACAAGCGTCAAACCACTTTTTTTTTCACATCACCGATCATCGAGCCACTTACCTTTTCACATGGCGGTCTTTATGCTAGAAATCTTCTATAAATAGAGGCTTAGTGCTTCATTATTTTCACAATTCATTCAAGCTATAGAGAGAAAAGTATAGAGAATAAGAGAAAGAAGAAGAGTATTTTGTTACTTACACTCTTTGCGATATTCAATCTCCTACTAAAAGTAAGGGGTGTTATTCTTTCTTATTCATGAAGAAACATTTGTTATTCCATTGCTTATTATTACATTGGAATAACTTTTGTATCGTGGTTTACCTATACTTGGTGACATTCTTCTATTATTACATTGGAACAACTTGTCTGCATGTGTTTTACATCGGACTGGTTCCGTCTCTTTATTATTATTCTATTGGAACATCACATGCATGTGTTTTACAGGACTGGTTAAAATCTTTATTATTATTCTATTGGAACATCACATGCATGTGTTTTACACAGGACTGGTTCCGTCTTTATTATTATTACATTGGAACATCACATGCATGTGTGTTTCTGTGGGACTGGTTCCATTCTTTATTATTACATTGGAATATCTTGTGCATGCATTTTCTGGCGAACTCAGTTCCGTTATTTATTATTACATTTGGAATAACTTGCTTGTCTTGCGGTCTATCGCATGCATGGTGATTCTTTTGTTATTCATTCTTTATTTACCCGGTTGGTTAAAACTTTGACTTCTATACTCCATGAAATTAGTGGAATATCCTTGATATTTGCGCTTCATCCAGTATCCTTTCATGGAAATATTCTTCTTAGTATTCTTGAATTTTACTCTACAAAACAGTATCATGTTGACAGTTTGGATGTTATTGGTTCCTAGATAAATTAATTCTTGAACTTGTTTTATTGAATTCTTATATCATTGTCATCATCCTCATGTTTATATTATGTTGAAAGTCATACATGGCACATAGTGCATAGATGGACTTGGTATGATTATGACCGAGAGACTATTCGGTGTAATCATGGTAGTAATGTTACAAATGATGTGGTAAAAATCCTCGATGGCCCGTAGTACATTGATGGGCGATTGTTGGCATGATCATGACCATTAATGAATACACAAATATATTCTTGGCGTGGTGCATGAATAATTGTGGTGCGTGATACTAAAGAATATCCTTGGTAGTAGTGCGAGGGGTGATTCGATGATGTGGAATATTTATTAAAAGTGAGTCTCGGCTATAATGATGATGATGAAAAACCTTTTAAATCATAAAAGATAGTAGATTTTATTTTCTACTTGACTCTTTTAATGGATTTACTTTTATTCATTGTAGTTAAACTTGATGTTCATTATATTTTATCGGTTTTAACAACTTTGTTGTAGGCTAATGATAATTTATTACGCATTATCTTAGTCATAATATTTCTTCTTGAGTTAGTTGAGCTCACCCTTTCTTTCCTTTATTCTCTTGAAAATGAGAATATAAATTTGAGACGAGTCGGGGAGCGGAGTAATGGTCCGGAGGATAGCATTAGTAGTCCTCACTATTACGTGAAATAGTGTGATAATAATTGTAATGAGGACTCCTTTTGAGTTTGTATGATCTCTAGTAGACAATATTTGTATTCAAACTCACGGTTTATATCGTATTGTACTACAGCAGTTATATTAGTAAGTTGTATTTAAATTCTATACCATGTATCTGACTAC
The DNA here is from genome assembly GCA_020205615.1 of Panax quinquefolius. Taxonomy (NCBI): domain Eukaryota; kingdom Viridiplantae; phylum Streptophyta; class Magnoliopsida; order Apiales; family Araliaceae; genus Panax; species Panax quinquefolius. The sequence continues at coordinate 88,301,685 of CM035171.1, read as the reverse complement.
CCAAGATGGGTGATGTATACCTAATTTTGGGGGCGTCACATCAATAATCAATATAGATGTGAATAATAAACAATAATTATTCACTAACATGCTTTGAAAAATAATAACTCAAGTGTGAGTTAGAGAACTTGCCCCAATCGCGGTCTACTGCTAAGCAATCTACTTTAACTTCTTTAGAGAAAAGACCTATAATTGATCTTTCGATTAGTCATAACATAACTCATTTGTAATCTTATCATCTTATATTAAAGTGTCTAACATTTAAACATATAGTTAAGTATTAGACATTATATTTCAGTCTTAATGTTATTGTTATACTTTGATAGTCTTTTAATCACATCATAACTTATACTTATAAGTTATCCCTTTTTATATGCCATCTTAATAAGCTAGATAGCATGTCAGTAAACTGAAATACCATTTCAGTAAACCAAAATATATTTTAGTATCCTGAAATCATCATTTCAGCAGACCAAAATCAGTTATAGTAAATTGAAATCATTTCAGTAACCCTGAATCCATTTCAGTACCCTGACTTCTCAATTCAATCTACTACAAACATAATATAGTTCATTCCCTACCAATTTCAATGACTACGATTAAAATAAAGTAATTTCTCTTATTTAAATCTCCCGTTTAATATTATTAATTAATTAATAATATTTTAAACTAATGTTATTAACTTTTAATAACATTTAAGTCTAATATTACCAATAATATTTTAATCTAATATCATTAGTCATATAAAAATATTTTAAATCATTTATTGAATTAATAAACAATTTATTTAATTACTTTTTCTTTCACCAATTAATTCATTTAAACCTTTTTGAAAACGCCATACACAAAGTCACTCTTTACTACTGACCGAAATCCTTACCATAAATCTGTATCAGTCATACTTAAGGACCTCAAGTCATTAAATCATATTTTTCACATTTTTGACATCATATAATTAATTAAATTCATTTAACCATATAACATCATTTATATGAAAAATAGCAAAACAACCCAAAAACCATTTCTTTTCTGGACAGTAGCTACATATAATCCTCTCATGAAAATAAATTTTCCTGGAAATTTTTATAATTCATTTACTATATTTAAATAGTCCATAATGTCCAAATATTGTCAGATTTTTAATAAATAGAAATTAACTCCAAATATTTTGAAATTTTCAGGGTCGGCTCTAGTTATATACATGTACTTCCAGTAAATATTTCATAATTTTTGGAACAATACATAGAGAGTTTTAAAAGTAGTCCCCGACCGTAAAACTCATAACTCTCAAACCGTATTGCCAAAGTTTCTCAAATTTCTACAGGCGCTACCTAACCTCTGATATTACATTCCCAAAATTTCCTTGAATTTTTAAAGCACATTAAGGGGACGAAACTGCCCCTGTGGCAGACTGGCTAGAAAGCTTTTTGTCCGCTACATGGACTGTTTTGAACAAAACACATACCACGACTGTTAAACACGTGATTCTCATGTTCTACCACTTGGGTTAACTAGTTAACATATATATCTAGCACCACTCTTCAACGGATCATGAAAAGAAGGTCTAGATTTAACATACCATTTGTTCAAAGGAAGCGAAAACTAGGTTTTTCTAGATTTCTAGAAACCTAGTTTCATTTCTCTCCTTTTGAACCACTTTTAAATACTTGAATAAGTTAGATTTATACATGAATCTATATAAAACACATAAATGAAAGGGTTCTAGCTTCCAAATCACAAAACCCTTTTTCTCCATCAAATCTTAAAAAAAAAGAAAAGAAAAGAAAGTCTAGAATTTAATTTTGTACCTTGGTTTCTTAGCTTCCTTCCTTCTACACCCGAAGTAGGTTATAAATCTTGGGTGAATGAGCTTAGCCCCTCTTTCTTTCTTCTTCTTCTTCCCACGAGTTCTTCTATCTCTCTTTCTAGTATTTTCTTTTTCTCTCTCTATATTTTTTTTCTTTAGTAACTAAAATGAGAGTAAAATGAATGTTCTAGTTTTTTGCTAACATAATCCAAATGGTTAGATTACAACTCATCATCTCTTACCTACTCTCTCATCATGACAAAGATAACTTGCAAGAAACAACTAATGTGTTGTCCAAATAAAAAGTTGCCAACTAATAAAGTTGTTTACCTACTAAAGTTAAACTAATCATTACATTCTACTCCTTTTCCCAATCCTAAATTTTCGGCCACATGCTCCCCTTATTCACCACTTTTGTTGTTATTAGCTAGCTTAATTAATTACTATAATAACCTTTCCAAGTGGGCTTAACAATTGGGCTTGCAATAAAATGATTAACGGGGTTGCACTTTATTATCATGCTTACTAAAAATTTTGAACTTGGGCTTCCCCATTAATTCAATTGGGCCATTATTATAATTATCTTATACATGACCTCTTGGGCTAATTTAATAAACTAATTGCCCTTAAATTATTTTTATCTACAAGTCCCACACTAAAAACATAATTGGGTTTGTTTAATTATTACTTTTCTTTCATTACTATCTCTTGAGCTTATGCTCATTATTATTAATATTCCCATATTATTATTCAATAATAATATTAATTCACTCACATAACCTAATTAGAGTTGTATTATTCAAGTTTATTGAGGATTTAATTAAGGTTTAACACCTTACATCTATTTTTCTAGATTATAAAAATACTTAAGTTAGTTCACTAACTTATATAACTTATTAGTGAGACTTCCTTTAAATATTATAGCATATTATCCACATAATCACTTAATCATCCATAAGATATTACAGATTATTTAATATATTTATTTACAATGTACCACAGAAATTCTTGGTTATTACAACCACCATTCTTAACTTCGCCTTCATTTTTCTTCTTTCTCTGCTCTTGATTGTACTTTTATTCTGCTTCGCCTCCACCTTGGTGAGAATTGCCTTTTCGAAAGATCTGTAAATGTCTTCAAATTTGAAACATGGAGACTTCTCTTTGTCTGACGAGTTTGATCCATGCTCAAACCTCTTAGCCTTGTGCTCATCTGTGTTGACTTGGTATGGCGCAAACCTCGTCAATTCGTTAAATTTTATGGCATACTCTGATACCGACATTGATCCATGCTTCAGTTCTAGAAACTGCACCTCCATATGATTCTTCGAACTCTCTGGAAAATAGGTCTCGAAAAATATCTCCTTAAACCTATCCCAAGTCATCACCCCTTGACCTCCTCGGGTTTTATTGTCTTGTCACCAATAACTAGCCGCTGCTTTCAACATAAACATTGCAAAAGTAGTTTTCTGATTCTCACCTACTTTAGCAACATCGATAACTTTATCTGTTTCCATAATCCAGGTCTATGCCTCACCTGGATTCATGGACCCACGGAATTCTGGTGGTACAATCTCCTTGAAGTCCTTAAAAGTTGTAGCTTGATTCTACGGTTGATTCTGCAATGCTCCTGTCAGTAACGTCACTAACTGCTGCACTGGGTTAGCCTCAACATTATTGTTATTGGTAGATCCCTCAGGGGTCCTGTGTCGTGGTTGACGTCTTGGAGGCATTTTCTGTTAAAATATTCTCATTAGATTATTACTCAATCTTCTAGGTATTATGTACTTAATTTGCACATCACAAAATTACCACATAACACACAATATCTTAAATAAATACTAACTTTTATTCATTCATAATATTTTAAAACATCATAATGATAGCATTCTTGCTTTCTACATCACTTTCCTGGACTACTAAAATTTCAAGATAACTTCATCATCATTATATCCCATGGGTTATATCATACACAGAATTTACATCTTATTTACTCACTAATCACATAGTAATTACATTTATGACGACCTACTAAAATACTGCATAACCTTACAACGTTCCTCTTCCATAATATAGAACATTGTTCGACGATCCAACATGTACGATGGCAGTGTCTCAAACTGAATAGAATAACACATGACCCGATCTTGAGCTCGATTGATCACGGTGTTGAAAACACTATTCATCTCTTCCATCTTGATCTTCTTTACTTGTACCTCTCTCTCTGCTATCCCGGCTCGTTGATAAATGTAGACACTCGAATTTTTTTTCCCTGTTACTAACTATGTAGGAGGGTAAAAACATCTTTTTCACACTCCAGAGGTAACCCTGGAGGACCACAACATCAATTCCAACCCCGGAGATAGCCTCGGGATATCCAGTTTCCAACCCCGGAGATAACCTCGGGAGAGTTGGTCCCAACCCTGGAGATAACCCTAGGAAATCAAGTTTAATGCCCGGAGTCAACCCGGGGAGGTCAAGCCAACCTCAGAGATAACCTTGTGGACATTCAGAGTTAATAGCATGACAACCTCAGAGATAAACCTGAGAAAAGATTGCTACAACTGCGCGAACACCGGAGATAACCCAGGGAGGGGCAAAATGGTCATTTTGAAAACTCAACTCAACTTCACTTCACTTCACTTCAAATCAAATACACTCATTTCAACTCAAATTGCTTCAAAAGAAGTCCCACAAGAACCATATCTTAAATTCGGAGCGCAAACTACGCAAAATAGCTCACTGAATTGCCTGACAGAAACCCAAAAATGTTATTTCGGTCATGGAACCATCTTCCTGATATCAAAAAGGGCAAATCCTATGTCATTGTGTAGCTCTCGGAAAGAGATTTCCGGAATGGTATGGCATGCTTCCATCGGACTCCAGGATTGAAAGTTATGAAAGACCGAGCGAACAACGCGTTGTTCGAGTGTACGTACTTCGACACAGCGGGACCCACATTGTGACGCCCCAAAATAGGTATACAACACCCATTCTGAGTCGCCAAATACATGGTACAGAAAGCAAACTACAACTTCAATAATACAATTGTCGTGCAAAATACGACAACACATACTGTGAGTTTAAATACAAATATTGTCTTCTAGACAATATCCACACCTAAATAAGTCCTCATTACAATTATTCAAATAATATTTTACAGAAATAGTGAGGAATTTGCTAAAACATCTTTCTAGAACCATCACTCCATACCCATTAGTTCTGCTATGTTCTCACCTCCACGAGAAAAATGGAACAAAAAGGAAAAGGGTGAGCTCAACTAGCCCAGTAAAGAATATTATGACTAAGTTAATATACAACAAATTATCGTTAGTCTTCAACAGGGAAAAATCTAATAAAATATAATAGACAACAAGTTTTAGATCAATAAATGCAGCGGAAACAACAATTTATTAGAAGAGTCAAGTAGAGAATGAGTTCTACTACCTTTTAAGATTTAAAAGTCCATCATCAATTTTATCCCTGTAACAACAATCAATATACATCTTTAATCAATATTCATCTTTGCACTTCTGAGGCCAAAGATATTCATTTATATCACCGTTTGGTCATTTCATCTCAACACACCGTTCATCTTCGCACTACTGGGCCAATGATATTCATTAGTTAATCATTCATCTTTGCACTACTGAATGGCCAAAGATATTCGATAATATCATCATTTAGGGTGAGAGATGATGAAAATATTTTAAAGAAAAGCGAATCCGGTGAGATGGAAGGACAAATAGTAAGGATTAGTATAATAGTTTATCCAAGATCAATAATACTCCATAATAACCAATTTTGAAGCAAAATTCAAAATAAAGATCAAAACATGGATACAATCAAAGATAGTAACCATAATACACATCTTGGACAAAAAGAAGAAAATTTCATTTTTAGGTGAATAGTCTTGTATTCTGAATAGTGTTATCGTATATCGTGAATAGTAACTAGTAACAGAGCACAAAAAAGTTCCAAATTTGATAAAAAGTTCATACCAACATTTTGGTATAATGATATTGAAGAAAATATCATTTTAAGAAGAATATAACACCCCTTACCTCAAAATATCAGTACTTTTGATCGAAATATCGGTATAAGGCTGAAGGAAACTTACACTGATGAATAGAAACTCACAAAGTATCTAAATACTCACAAAATACACTCGATAATCTAGAGAGAAAAGAGAAAACTTATGTTTACGGTGTGATTTTTAATTCTAACTTAGTCCTCTATTTATAGGAAAATGTTAGCGAGACTTGACCTGCAACTTTGATGGCTTTACTCTTTACTATTCCCACCCACCACATTTGAAATAAAATTCAGCACATTTCTTCACCAACCACAAGTGGGGCCCACTCAATTCTAGAATATTCCACCAAAATGCTAAATTCGGATACTTGATAATTTACGAACCAATCACCTCTTAAAATTCATAACAAATCATACGTTCATTTTAACGGTTCAAAATTTGTGGATATATACTCAACTTATATATGTATAACATATCCAAAAATTACAACGATCAGCGGTCGGATTAAAAATTATAACTCACATAATATATCTCTAAAAATCTTTGGTTTAATTTTTAATACCTTCATTCAAACAATAATACTTGATAAAACACTTCAACATTAACTTTTTCATTTTTAACCACAATAAATATATCCAACATTTATATCCACATAAAATAAATATTTCCTTATCATATGAATCAATAATTAATTATTCACAAATAATATTACGAAATCACATTTATGACAACGACGGTAGTTCCGGGAAAGAGGGGCTTTCGATAAGAATTTCTCCTTCTTGGCACACAATTAGGTGACCAAACCTCTCATTGATGAACTTTCTAGACATTGCCAATAATGCTATCTAATAATATTATTCAAATAATATGAATTATTGATCGATAATGGGAAATCTTTATGCGATGACAATTATTGAAACAACAATAATATAAAATATCAACGCAACAATTATTGAATCAATAAAATAAAATATTGAGCGATAACTCTTGTAATAATTATTGAGTAGTGCCTTCTTACGTAAGGATCAATAATTCATCAATACTGTGCATCCACGCGTATTATTCTGTATTTTAACCCATAGGTATTCCAACGGTGTTAATGGTAACAACTACGCCAGTTATTTATAAAAACTCAAACTTGTCATTTTATTCATCCGATAATTATTACATTATGGGGCCCACAAATGATGCTGGCGTATATCGCATTTAATATTCCCGTGAAAGAGAATATTCCACGACCAAATGAATATTCCCAAAACAATGATTATTTTATAACCACTTGCATATTTTGCAAAATTTGCACATTTCACCCATAACCGAGAATTATATCAAATTAATACCTTATTATTCACAATAATAATTAGAGGAAATTCGATTTTATTTATAATAAGTTGGGGGTCTTACAACCTCCCTCCTTATGAAATTTCATCCTCGAAATTGACATACGTACACAGTGTTTGAAAAGGTGAGGATACCTACGCTTTCATTTACGATTCCAACTCCCAGGTTATTTCTTCAATAGCATGGTTTCTCCACAAAACCTTAACTTGTGGTATAATCTTGGTGCGCATGACATGCTCTTTCCTATCCAAGATCTTAATAGGTACTTCTTCGTACGTTAAATCTTCGGCTATCTCATCTGGATCTAACGCAATAATATGGTTCGGGTCTTTCACATATTTACGAAGCATGGATATGTGAAAAACATTATGAACACGAGACATACTTGGAGGTAATGCGAGTCTATAGGCCACAATTCCTATTCGGTCAAGAATCTCAAATGGACCAATAAATCGTGGATTGAGCTTTCATCTTTTTCCAAATCTTGTAACTCCCTTCCATCGAGCAACACGTAACAATACATGATCTCCAATATTAAACTCCACGTCCTTTCTATGAAGATCAGCATAACTCTTTTGTCGATCTTGTGAGGTTTGAATCGTTGTCGAATCATTTGGATCTTTTTGCGTAGTCATGCGTACTAATTACGGTCCCAACAACGTTGCTTCTCCCACCTCGTCCCAAAGATCTTTGGAGAGCGACACTTTTCGTCCATCTGGCCTCAAATGGAGCCATGCCTATATTTGCTTGATAAGCTGTTGTTGTTGTAGATAATTCTACCAATGACAAGTACTTATCGACTTCCTTTGAAATCTAGGACACAAAGTCTTAATAGATCTTCAAGTTTGAATAGTCCTCTCGATTGCCCGTCCGTTTGAGGATGGTATCTTTGAATTGAATCAATAAATCTGTGCCCATAGCTTTACTTTATAAGCTAACCCAAAATCGTGAAGTGAATCTTGGGTCACGATCCAAAACTATGGATCTTGGCATGCCATACAATCTCATAATCTCATTCACGTAGATACTAGCAAGGCGTTCAAGGAATAAATCTCACGTATCGGCAAGAAATGGATGGACTTGGTTAATCTATCAACAATAACCCAAATAGCATCTATGCCTTGAGAAACTTTGGGAAGACACATGTAAAAATCCATAGTAATGTGTTCCCACTTCCATTTGGAATCTCAAGTGGTTGTAATGGACCCTTTGGCACTTGATGCTCTGCCTTTTTTGCGTTGACAAGTTAAACACCTCGAGATAAACTCATGATCTCTCTCTTCATATTGTTCCACCAAAATGTATATCGAATATCATGATACATTTGGTACTCCCAAGATGGATTGCAAGCGGTGTGTTATGTGCCTCCATCATGATTCTATGCTTCAAGTCGAAATCGTTAGGAACACAAAGTCAGAGTTGAATCTAAGTATTCCTTCTTCATCGATTCTTACTTTAGGAATAGCATCTTCTTGCACTTTCTTCTTCATACGCGCGACTCCTCCGTCCAAGTAGCTTGAGCGACTTTAACTTTATCGATTAAAGTCGGTTCTACTTTCGTATATTCGCCATCATCATGTGGGTCCTGAGTCTTTAATTCTACCTCCATCCTTTGCAAGTCATACTGAAAATGGGCCTTTGCATTGACAATATCGCTTTTCGTACTCGCGTATGATCTTACTACTTCGATAAATCGACTACTACGTTAAGCTTTTCGAGGATGATATTGAATAGTGTGATCGTAATCTTTCAATAGTTCAAGCCAATGTCGTTGCCGCATGTTGAGAGTTCTTTTGGGTGAAAAATATATTTGAGGCTTTTATGGTCCGTATAAATCTCCACTTTCTCCCCATACAAGTAGTGTCTCCAAATTTTCAACGTGAATCACGCTACTTAACTCTAGATCATGAGTAGGATAATTCCTCTCATATTCTTTGAGTTGTCGTGAGGCATAGGCTATGACTTTCCCATGTTGCATGAGAACGCATCCTAACCCTTTGCCTAAAGCATCGCTGTATATAATAAATCCATCCGTACCAGATGGTATTGCAAGAATTGGTGCTGAAATGAGTCTCCTCTTGAGCGCTTGGAAACTCTTCTCACATTCCTCGCTCCATACAAATTTTATATCTTTCCGAGTCAGCTAAGTTAACAGAGTAGCGATTCGAGAAAATCCTTCCACGAATCTCAGATAATAACCATTAAGCCCGAAAAGCTACGCACTTGATCACAGACTTTGGTTTCTCCCAACTTTGTCTTGATTCAATCTTTCTTGGGTCAGCGGATACTCCATGTTTTGACACCACGTGCCCAAGGAATGCTACTTCCTCAAGCGAACTCATATTTCTTGACTTGGCATAAAGCTTGTTTTCACGAAGCCTTTCAAGTATCGACTTCAAATGGTGCTCATGATCTTCACGGCTTTTGGAATAGATGAGGATGTCATCAATAAAGACAACAACAAAGCGATCCAAATATTCCTTGAATACCGGTTCATCATATCCATGAAAAAGCATCGAAGCATTAGTCGATCAAAAGACATGACTAAGAATTCATAATGCCGTCTCTTAGGGTTACGAAAGGCGGTCTTTGGAATATCCTCGGTTTTAATCTTTAGTGATGATATCCGGAAGAAGATCGATCTTTGAAAAAATTGTGCTCCTTGCAACCGGTCGAACAGTCATCAATGCGAGGTAGCGGATACCTATTCTTGATGGTGACATGGTTTAATTCTCGGTAGTCAATACAAAATCGCATACTCCGTCTTTCTTCTTTTACGAATAAAACAGGAGCACCCCAAGGAGATGTCTTGGGGCCAGAATGAAACCTATGTCTAACAATTCCTATAGTTGGACTTTTAACTCCACGAAGTTCAATAGGAGCCATTCGATATGGGGTTTTAAAAATGGGTTTTGTACGGCTCGAAGGTCGATAAAGAATTCAACATCACGTTACGGGGTAGGCCGGGAGTTCTTGAAATACATCGGAAATTCTCTAACAATGAAATATTATTCAAATTTGACTTGTCTTTGTTCAAATCCATAACATGGGCTAAGAAAGCTTGACATCCGTTTTTCAATAAACGAATAGCTTTATGGCTTGATATGATAGTGACTGATTTTAGTGGTTTAGTTGTTTGAATTCATATGACAGGTTGGTTAGGAATTTGAAAACTAATAACCTTACGAAAATAATCAATTTTGGCATGATGAGTGGTTAACCAATCAATTCCTAAAATCACATCAAAAGCAAGTATCTTTAAAGAGATAAGATCAACAGGTAATGTGATAGTGCCAACTTGGATCATTCAAGATTTATAAACTGTGGATGTAACGAAAGTTTCACCCAACGGAGTCTCCACTGATAAATCAAAGTCTAATTTCTTCGGAGTCAAGTTTAAACGTTGAGCACAAGAAGGAGAGATAAAAGAATGGGTAGAACCGGTATCTAGTAAGGTATAAACTTTGCAAGAGTTCAAGATTATCTTACCTGTAATCACCTCGTTCGGGTTCCTCGCGTTTTTGGCGATCGCGACAAACGCTCTTCCGAGAACCGATTTTGACTTATCAGGAATGACCCTTGGAGTCACCATCCCAGATTGAACTTGGTTTTGCTACAGAACAATCCCGAGCTATGTGGCCTTCCATTCCACAGTTGTAACATACCTTGGATTGTTGTGGAAAGTTTGGGCTGATATGTCCCTCTTTCCCGCATTTATAACATCTAATTGGCGGTCGTTCTCCTCCCCTAGAATTTGTTGTTGGTCTTTGGTCTTTGCTTTGATGTCTTCCGTCGTTGTTAAATCTCCTCTTTACGAAATTTCCACTTGACTCACCTCTCCTATTATCATGGCCCACGATGACCACCCGAAAGTGGTTCTAGCGCTTTGTTAAGTATTTTTCCTCCTCGTTGGTTATCATCGCTCTCGATGGCTAGCCATCATACGATATGACCACAGTTGTGGTCCCTCGATTGCACATACTCATTATCTCGCTCTAATAATTGAGCCCTGTTTACAACATCTGAATATAAAGAAAATTTATGAGATATAAGATATTGCCGAATCTCGGGCTTTAGACCTCTCAGAAACATCCTTGTCATTCGTTCCTCATTTTCGACCAAATGAGGTGCAAACCTGGATAACTCTGCAAACTTCGCCTCGTACTGGGACACCGTCATGTTGTTTTGTTCCAGTCTGATAAACTCCACCTCCTTCATATAGCCGAATACTTTCGGGAAAGTACTTGTCATTGAATAGTTTCGAAATGTTTCCCAAGACATCTTGAGTCTGCGGTTGGTGAGTGAGTGCTTCACAGACTCCCACCGATGATCGCCTCACCGCATGGAACATAAAGGTGGCGAATGGAACCTTCATTTCCTCCGTGCATCCCAAGACATCGAATATCTTGGTAATTTGCTTGACCCACGTTTCTTGTGATCGGATCCGGCTTTCCCTTAAATTACGGTGGTCCCACTCTTTGAAGCGCTTGGTTGTGACAAGCCAATAGCGCATTACTAACATTTCCACCGTATTTTGTGCACGAGTTTCCCTCGTCTGCGGTTTTTCATAAAATCTGAAAAACTTACGAACATCCATCATTCATCATTTGTTCGGTAGTGTTGTTTACAGAGGATTATTGCCTTCTGTTGCACGTTCTCTGGTTTGTAACTAAAGGTTTATTCCACGATCTCATACATCCATTGTTAACGTTCTCGTGACCATTCTTAAATCTTTCCATAAAACAAGGGTTAATTAAACAAATTAACATATCACATAATATCCTATATTATGGTGACGACCAACAAATAAGCTTAGATAGGACACACTAGCGAAGGATTTACTCATCTCTCCCCTCTAGTTCTATTCTCCAGATCTCATGATAGACCATATCCTAAGCTCGATACCAAGCTGTGGCGCCCCCAAAATAGGTATACAACACCCATTACGAGTGCGCCAAATACATGGTACGAAAAGCAAACTACTGACTTCATAATACAATTGTCGTGCAAAATACGACACACACATCTTTATGAGTTTAAATACAAATATTGTCTTCTAGACAATATCCACACTCAAATAAGTCCTCATTATAATTATTCAAACACTATTTTACAAAAATAGTGAGGACTTATAAAACATCTTTCTAGAACCATCACTCCATACCCATTAGTTCTGCTATGTTTCTCACCTCACGAGAAAAAAAATGGAACAAAAAGGAAAAGGGTGAGCTCAACTAGCCCGATAAAGAATATTATGACTAAGATAATATCTGACAAATTATCGTTAGTCTTCAACGAGGAAAAAATCGATAAAATATAATAGAAATGACAAGTTTTAGATCAACAAGCTGCGGTGAAACAACAATCCATTAGAAGAGTCAGTAGAGAATGAGTTCTACTATCTTCTAAGATTTAAAAATCCATCATCAATATTTTATCCACATAACAACAATCAATATACATCTTTAATCAATATTCATCTTTTTTACTACGAGGCCAAAGATATTCATTTATATCACCGGTTTGGTCATATTCATCTCAACACACATTCATCTTTGCACTTTCTGGGCCAAAGATATTCATCGATTAATCATTCATCTTTTGCTTCTGGGGCGAAAGATATTCGATAATATCATCATTTAGGGTGAGGATGATGAAAAATATTTTAAAAAAAAGCGAATCCGATGAGACGGAAGGACAAATAGTAAGGATTAAGTATAACGGTTTATCGAAGATCAATAATACTCCATAATAACCAATTTTGAAGCAAAATTCAAGAATAAAGATCAAAACATGGATCTGATCAAAGATAGTAACCATAATAGACATCTTGGACAAAAAAAGAAAATTTCATTTTTCGGTGAATAGTGTAAATGATAAGTGAATAGTGTTGTATCGTGAATAGTCTTAGTATCGTGAATAGTAACCCAGACACAAAAAGTTCCAAATTTGATAAAAAGTTCATACCAACATTTGGTATAATGATATTGAAGAAAATATCATTTTAAGAAGAATATAACACCCTTTACCTCAAAATATCGATGCCTTACGATCGGAATATGGGTATAAAATTTGAAGGAAACTTGCAGCGATGAATAAAAAACTCACAAAGTATCTAAATACTCACAAAATACACTCGATAATCTAGAGAGAAAAGAAAACTTATGTTTACGGTGTGTGATTTTCAATTCTAACTTAGCCCTCTATTTATAGGAAAATGTTAGCAGACTTGACTGCTGACTTTGATGGCTTTACTGCTACTATTTCCACCACCACATTTGAAATAAAATTCAGCACATTTCTTCACCAACCACAAGTGGGGCCCACTCAATTCTAAATTTTCCACCAAAATGCTAAATTCGGATACTTGACAATTTACGAACCGATCACCTCTTAAAATTCATAACAAATCATCGTTCATTTTAGCGGTTCAAAATTTGTGGACATATACTCAACTTATATATATAACATATCCAAAAATTACAACGATCAAGCGGTCGGGATTAAAAATTATAACTCACATGATATATCTCAAAAAACTTTGGTTTTAATTTTTAATACCTTCATTCAAAACAAAAATCTTGATAAAACACCTCAACATTAACTCTTTCATTTTAAACCACAATAAATATATCCAACATTTATATCCACATAAAATAAATATTTCCTTATCATATGAATCAATAATTAATTATTCACAAATAATATTACGAATCACATTTATGACAACCAGTAGTTCCCGGAAAGAGGGGCTTTCAATAAAATTTCTCTCCTTCTTGGCGCATGATTAGGTGACCAAACCTCTCCTTGACAAAACTTTCTAGACATTGCCAATAATGCTATCTAATAATATTATTCAAATAATATGAATTATTGATCGATAATGGGAAATCTTTATGCGATGACAATTATTGAAACAACAATAATATAAAATATCAACGCAGACAATTATTGAATCAATAAAATAAAATATTGAGCGATAACTCTGTAACAATTATTGAGTAGTGCCTTCTTACGTAAGGATCGATAATTCATCAATCTTGTGCATCCACAGCGATATTTCTTTATATTTTAACCACGGGGTATTTCAACGATGTTAGCTTGGTAACAACTATGTAGTTATTTATAAAAACTTCAAACTTGTCGTTTTTCTTCATCAGATAATTATTACATTATGGGGCCCTGAATAGCTACTTGCCGTCGTCTGAATATTCCCAAACAACAAGAATATTCCACGACCAAATGAATATTCCCAAACAACAATGATTATTTTATAACCACTTGCATATTTTGCAAAATTTGCACATTTCACCCATAACCAGAGAATTATATCAAATTAATACCTTATTATTCACAATAATAATTAGAGGAAATTCGATTTTATTTATAATAAGTTGAGGTCTTACAACCTCCTCTCCTTATGAAATTTCATCCTCTAAATTGACATACGTACCTGGTGTTTCGAAAAGGTGAGGATACCTCGCTTTCATTTCTGATTCCAACTCCCAGGTCATTTCTTGATAGCATGGTTTCTCCACAAAAACCTTAACTTGTGGTATAACCTTGAATGCGTGGGACATGCTCTTTCTATCCAAGATCTTAACAGTACTTCTTCGTCGTTACGTTAAATCTTGACTATCTCGTCTGCGGTTCTAACTTGATAATATGGTTGGGTCTTTCACATATTTGAAGCATGGATATGTGAAAAACATTATGAACACGAGACATACTTGGAGGTAATCTTGAGTCTATAGGCCACATTTCCTATTAGGTCGAGAATCTCAAATGGACCAACAAATCGTGGATTGAGCTTTCCTCTCTTTCCAAATCTTGTAACTCCCTTCCATGGAGCAACACGTAACAATACATGATCTCGATATTAAACTCCACGTCCTTTCTATGAAGATCGGCATAACTCTTTTGTCGATCTTGTGAGGTTTGAATCGTTGTCGAATCATTTGGATCTTTTACGTAGTCATGCGTACTAATTACGGTCCCAACAACGTTGCTTCTCCCACCTCGTCCCGACATCTTTGGAGAGCGACACTTTTCGTCCATCTGACCGCCTCAAATGGAGCCATGCCTATACTTGCTTGATAAGCTGTTGTTGTAGGAGAATTCCACCATGGCAAGTACTTATCCCAACTTCCTTTAAAATCTAGGACACAAAGTCTTAATAGATCTTGAGGTTTGAATAGTCCTCTCGATTGTCCGTCCGTTTGAGGATGGTATCTTTGCCAGATAAATCGTAAATCCGTGCCCATAGCTTTACGTAAGCTAACCCAAAATCGTGAAGTGAATCTTGGGTCACGATCCGAAACTATGGATCTTGGCATGCCATGCAATCTCACAATCTCATTCACGTACATACTAGCAAGGCGTTCAAGGAATAAATCTCACGTGTCGGCAAGAAATGGGCGGACTTGGTTAATCTATCAACAATAACCCAAATAGCATCTATGCCTTGAGAAACTTTGGGAAGACACATGTGAAATCCATAGTAATGTGTTCCCACTTCCATTTGGAATCTCAAGTGGTTGTAATGGACCCTTTGGCACTTGATGCTCGCCTTTACGTTGACAAGTTAAACACCTCGAGATAAACTCCATGATCTCTCTTTCATATTGTTCCACCAAAATGTATGTAGAATATCATGATACATTTTGGTACTCCCGAGATGGATTACAAAGCGGTGTGTTGTGTGCCTCCATCATGATTCTATGCTTCAAGTCGAATCGTTAGGAACACAAAGTGCAGAGTTGAATCTAAGTATTCCTTCTTCATCGATTCTTGCTTACGGAATAGCACCTTCTTGCACTTTCTTCTTCATACGCATCGGCTCCATGTCCGTAGCTTGGCGACTTTAACTTTATCGATTAAAGTCGGTTCTACTCGTATATTTCGCCATCATCATGTGGGTCCACAGAGTCTTTAATTCTACCTCCATCCTTTGCAAGTCATCTGAGAATGGGCCTTTGCATTGACAATATCGCTTTTCGTACTCGCGTATGATCTTACTACTCGATCGTCGACTACTACGTTAAACTTTTCGGGATGATATTGAATAGTGTGATCGTAATCTTTCAATAGTTCAAGCCAACGTCGTTCTTAGCATGTTGAGTTCTTTTTGGGTGAAGAAATATTTGAGGCTTTTATGGTCAAGTATAAATCTCCACTTTCTCCCCATACAAGTAGTGTCTCCAAATTTTCAACGCGAATCATTGCTTTGCATGACTCTAGATCATGAGTAGGATAATTCCTCTCATATTCTTTGAGTTATCGTGAGGCATAGGCTATGACTTTCCCATGTTGCATGAGAACGCATCCTAACCCTTTGCACGAAAGCATCATTGTATATAACAAATCCATCCGTACCGGATGGTATTGCGAGCAGTGCTTGAAATGAGTCTCCTCTTGAGCTCTTGGAAACTCTTCTCGCATTCCTCGCTCCATCACAATTTTGTATCTTTTCTGAGTCGGTGAGTTAACGGAGTAGCGATTCGAAAAATCCTTCCACGAATCTCAGATAATAACCGGCTAAGCCCGAAGCTCGCGCGCTTGGTCATGACTTTGGTTGCTCCCACTTTGTCTTTGCTTGATCTTTCTTGGGTCAGCGGATACTCCATGTTTTGACACCACGTGCCCCCAAGGAATGCTACTTCCTCAAGCGAACTCACATTTCTTGACTTGGCATAAAGCTTGTTTTCACGAAGCCTTTCAAGTATCGACTTCAAATGGTGCTCATGATCTTCACGGCTTTTGGAATAGATGAGGATGTCATCAATAAAGACAACAACAAAAAGCCGATCCAAATATTCCTTGAATACCACGGTTCATCATATCCATGAAAGCGGCGGGAGCATTAGTCGATCAAAAGACATGACTAAGAATTCATAATGCCGTCTTAGGAGTTACGAAGGCGGTCTTTGGAATATCCTCGGTTTTAATCTTGGTGATGATATCCGAGCGAAGATCGATCTTTGAAAAGAATTGTGCTCCTTGCAAGTAGGTCGAACATTCGTCAATGCGAGGTGGCGGATACCTATTCTTGATGGTGACATGGTTTAATTCTCGGTAGTCGTCTGAAAATTCGCATACTCCGTCTTTCTTCTTTCTGAATAAAATAGGAGCACACCCCGAGGAGATGTACTAGGATGAATGAAACCTATGTCTAACAATTCTGTAGTTGGACTTTTAACTCCACGAAGTTCAATAGGAGCCATTCGATATGGGGTTTTAGAAATGGGTTTTGTGCGGCTCGAAGGTCGATAAAGAATTCAACATCACGTTACGGGGTAGGCCAGGAAGTTCTTGAAAATACATCGGAAATTCTCTAACAATGAAATATTATTCAAATCGACTTGTCTTTGTTCAAATCCATAACATGGGCTAAGAAAGCTTGACATCCATTTTTCAATAAGCGAATAGCTTTATGGCTTGATATGATAGTGACTGATTTTAGTGGTTTAGTTGTTTGAATTAATTATGATGGGTTGGTTAGGAATATGAAAACTAACACCTTACGAAAACAAATCAATTTTGGCATGATGGTGGTTAACGATCAATTCCTAAAATCACATCAAAAGCAAGTATCTTTAAAGAGATAAGATCGGCGGGTAATGTGATAGTGCCAACTTGGATCATGCAAGATTTATAAACTGTGGATGTAACGAAAGTTTCACCCAATGAGTCTCCAACGATAAATCAAAGTCTAATTTCTCGGTCAAGTTTAAGCGTTGAGCCTGGCGGGAGAGATAAAAAAGAATGGGTAGAACCAGGTATCTAGTAAGGTATAAACTTACAAAGAGTTCAAGATTATCTTACCGTAATCACCTCGTTAGGGTTCCTCGCGTTTTGGCGATCGCGACAAACGCTCTTCCGAGAACCAGATTGATTTTGACTTATCAGGACGACCCTTGGAGTCACCATCCCGTTGAACTTGGTTTTGCTCTGAACAATCCAGAGCTATGTGGCCTTCCTTTCCACGTTATAACATACCTTGGATTGTTGTGGGCGATTTTTGGTGATATGTCCCCCTCTTTCCGCATTTGTAACATCTAATGGGCGGTCGTTCTCCTCCCCTAGAATTTGTTGTTGGTCTTTGGTCTTCTTCTTTGATGTCTTCCGTCGTTGTTAAATCTCCTCTTTCTAAAATTTCCACTTGACTCACCTCTCCTATTATCATGGCCACGATGACCACCCAGTGGTTCTGCCTTTGTTAAGTATTTTTCCTCCTCGTTGGTTATCATCGCTCGATGATGACTCTTTGTCACCTTGCGATATGACCACAGGTTGTGGTCCCTCGGTTGCACATACTCATTATCTCGCTCTAATAATTGAGCCACATTTACAACATCTGAATATAAAAAAATTTATGAGATATAAGATATTGCGAATCTCGGGCTTTAGACCTCTCGAAACATCCTTGTCATTCGTTCCTCATTTTCGACCAAATGAGGTGCAAACACGGATAACTCTGCAAACTTACGCCTCGTCTTTGGGACACCGTCATATTGTTTTGTTCGATCGATAAACTCCACCTCCTTCGTATAGCCGAATACTTTCGGGAAAGTACTTGTCATTGAATAGTTTCTGAAATGTTTCCCAAGACATCTTGAGTCGCGGTTGGTGGAGTGCGCTTCAGAGACTCCCACCGATGATCTGCCTCCTCACATGGAACATAAAAGGTGGCGAATGGAACCTTCATTCCTCCGTGCATCCCAAGACATCGAATATCTTGGTAATTTGCTTGACCCACGTTTCCGCTGCCATGATCGGATCCGGCTTTCCCTTAAATTACGGTGGTCCCAACTCTTTGAAGCTGCTTGCATTTGTGAAATCGCGCATTGCTATCATTTCCACCACGTATTACGTACACGAGTTTCCCTCGTCTGCGGTTTTGCATAAAATGGAAAAAACTTACGAACATCCCATCATTCATCATTTGTTCGGTAGTGTTGTTTCTGAGGGAGGATTATTGCCTTCTGTTGCACGTTCTCTGGTTTTGTAACTAAAGGTTGTTCCACAGTCTCATACACTCCATTGTTAACGTTCTCGTGACCATTCTTAAATCTTGCCATAAAACAAGGGTTAATTAAACAAATTAACATATCACATAATATCCTATATTATGGTGACCAACAAATAAGCTTAGATAGGACACACTAGCGAAGGATTTACTCATCTCTCCCCTCTAGTTCTATTCCCCGATCTCTCTTGGAGACCATATCCTAAGCTCGATACCAAGCTGTGGCGCCCCCAAAATAGGTATCTGACACCCATTACGAGTGCGCCAAATATACATGATGCGAAAGCAAACTACAACTTCAATAATACAATTGTGGAATGCAAAATCGACAACACATCTTGTGAGTTTAAATACAAATATTGTCTTCTAGATAATATCCACACTCAAATAAGTCCTCATTACAATTATTCAAACACTATTTTACGAAAATAGTGAGGGCGCTAAAACATCTTTCTAGAACCATCACTCCATTACCCAGGCTAGTTCTGCTATGTTCTCACCTCCACGAGAAAAAAAATGGAACAAAAAGGAAAAGGGTGAGCTCAACTAGCCCGATAAAGAATATTATGACTAAGATAATATACAACAAATTATCGTTAGTCTTCAACGAGGAAAAAATCGATAAAATATAATAGACAACAAGTTTTAGATCAACAATTGCGGTGAAAACAACAATCCATTAGAAGAGTCAGTAGAGAATGAGTTCTACTATCTTCTAAGATTTAAAAATCCATCATCAATTTTTATCCTGTAACAACAATCAATATACATCTTTAATCAATATTCATCTTTGCACTACTGAGGCCAAAGATATTCATTTATATCACCGATTGGTCATATTCATCTCAACACACATTCATCTTACGCTTCTGGGCCAAGATATTCATCGATTAATCATTCATCTTTTTTTGCTACTGGCCGAAGATATTCGATAATATCATCATTTAGGGTGAGGATGATGAAAAATATTTTAAAGAAAAGCGAATCCGATGAGACGGAAGGACAAATAGTAAGGATTAAGTATAACGGTTTATCGAAGATCAATAATACTCCATAATAACCAATTTTGAAGCAAAATTCAAGAATAAAGATCAAAACATGGATCTGATCAAAGATAGTAACCATAATAGACATCTTGGACAAAAAGAAGAAAATTTTATTTTTTAGGTTGAATAGTCTGCCGTATTAAGTGAATAGTGTTGTATCGTGAATAGTCTTTGAATGAATAGTCGTATCGTAATAACTTAACTCAGCACAAAAAGTTCTAAATTTGATAAAAGTTCATACCAACATTTGGTATAATGATATTGAAGAAAATATCATTTTAAGAAGAATATAACACCACTTACCTCAAAATATCGAGTACTTACGATCGAAATATCGGTATAAAAAAATTGAAGGAAACTTGCAGCGATGAATAGAAACTCACAAAAGTATCTAAATACTCACAAAATACACTCGATAATCTAGAGAAGAAAGAGAAAGCTTATGTTTACGGTGTGATTTTCAATTCTAACTTAGCCCTCTATTTATAGGAAAATGTTAGCGAACTTGACTGCTGCTTTGATGGCTTTACTACTACTACTATTCCCACCCACCACATTTGAAATAAAATTCAGCACATTTCTTCACCAACCACAAGTGGGGCCCACTCAATTCTAAATTTTCCACCAAAATGCTAAATTTGGATACTTGACAATTTACGAACCGGTCACCTCTTAAAATTCATAACAAATCATACGTTCATTTTAACGGTTCAAAATTTGTGGACATATACTCAACTTATATATGTATAACATATCCAAAAATTACAACGATCCAGCGGTCGGATTAAAAATTATAACTCACGTGATATATCTCAAAAACACTTTGGTTTAATTTTTTTAATACCTTCATTCAAACAAAAATCTTGATAAAACACCTCAACATTAACTCTTTCATTTTTAACCACAATAAATATATCCAACATTTATATCCACATAAAATAAATATTTCCTTATCATATGAATCAATAATTAATTATTCACAAATAATATTACGAATCACATTTATAATGACGGTAGTTCCGGAAAGAGGGGGCTTTCGATAAAATTTCTCCTTCTTGGCGCATGATTTAGGTGACCAAACCTCTCCTTGTGAACTTTCTAGACATTGCCAATAATGCTATCTAATAATATTATTCAAATAATATGAATTATTGATCGATAATGGGAAATCTTGTGCGATGACAATTATTGAAACAACAATAATATAAAATATCAATATGACAATTATTGAATCAATAAAATAAAATATTGAGCATTAACTACTATAACAATTATTGAGTAGTGCCTTCTTACGTAAGGATCAATAATTCATCAATCTTTGCATCCATGCGTATTCTTTATATTTTAACCACCGGGTATTCAACGAGTGTTAGCAGTAACAACTCTGTAGTTATTTATAAAAACTTCAAACTTGTCGTTTTCTTCATCAAACAATTATTACATTATGGGGCCCATAAAATTTACCTTATGGCCTTGTCGTACAAATATTCCCGAAAACAAGAATATTCCACGACCGAATGAATATTCCCAAACAATGATATTTTATAACCACGACATATTTTGCAAAATTTGAATATTCCACCCATAACCAATCAAATTAATACCTTATTATTCACAATAATATTATTTTATTTTTATAACTTGGGTCTTACACACATTTTGAATCATTTGCAAAATTTGCACATTTCACCCATAACTTATTTGGAGGGAAAGAGTGAGAAACCACATCCCAATGCTTTATGCACTATATCATTTCCCAATTAATACCTTATTATTCACAATAATAATTTCTTCAGAAATTCTTGATTTTATTATTTATAATAAGTTGGGGTCTTATATAATTACTATTGAGCACAAGGGTTTGAAAAACCTTTTTCTTACAAAACATCCCTGCCATATTTTATTTAAAACTGAATTTTTATACAAATTCAAACCCTATGTATATAGGTACGAACGAGGCCTCGCACTACTTCCATATAAATAGCACATTGACCCACACACACATTCATATAACAATTTCTTGAAAAGTGGCGGTCACCGTGGTAACACGGATGTCGGGGGGTGCCTAAAACCTTCCCTCCGCATAATCAAGCCCCTGAACCCTAATGAATCTCGGTTTCATAGACCCGTTTAGCAGTGTCAGATCACTGGGTTAATGTGCAAACCTTTTCTCGGTTGTGTTGGTACAACCATATAAAAAACCAACTGGCGACTCTTAACAGTCCATCGTCGACATGATACATGTCTGACCTTTTTCACTTGTTTTTTCAAATAAATCTCACCTAACACGAGAACACCAAAGAATAAGTAACGAAAATGGACAAATAAAAATCCCGACGTCGACAATAAGCTTCCTCGTACGCGTCTTCGGCTCTTGCCCTCTTAGTAGATTCTTCTTTCAACTTATTCTTCAGCTTTGCAATCTCCTTTGTCATTCTCCTTCAGTGTGGATCAGCTTCCCTTCGACATTATTCAGACGTTCATCTCGATCCTGGATCTCGTTGTCCTTCTGCGCCATTGCGATCTGCTGTTCAGGTACCATCTCTTCAACCTCCTTGACGGTATCATGAAGTTCCACATTGCGGTCGTATACTTCGTCGTACATACGGGCAACGATCGAGTTTAGTGGAATCTCTTCCTCTTCGCCCTCCTCATCCTCATTCGACTGTAGTAGCTCAACAGGGTCCTTATTTTCCGTCTCTATCTCATCATCCTCATCAGGTAAACCCTCCTGCTCAACCATTGTGACCAACGGAGATGTTTCCCGTGGCAGTAGTTGTTCCTAAACCACCTGAACATCTCGATGCTCCTCCTCCCTAGGCATCTGGAACCCTTCCTCTCTAGCCTGAATGGATTCTTCTACATTAGCCATCCCGACAACCAAAATTTTAAGCTTTAATTACTAATCATTACTACTCAACACTCACGAGCACATAGGTTACAACCACATAAGCACATAAGTGTTTTATTATTTCTTTCTTAAAACTCAACAAGAGTTCATCACCACTATCTTTTCGTCTTCTATAAGGTTACTTCCTAAGGCTTTTCCCCACCTAAGGTTCATAACATAAAGCTTTGATACCAACTTGTGACACCCCCAAATCCAGGTACTTCATTCCCACAAGATTTGGTGTTCACTTTCCATTCATTCATATCTACTACCCAAATATAATAAAATTAAATCATAAATTCTCCCTTTAAAAGGGTTACATCATTAATCAAAAAGTATTCCCAGGTTGTCTAACCTTAAACATCAATCAAGTGCGGAAATAAAATAATTACATCACATCATTAAATATAAAGTCTATCATCATGACAATAAATGAAATTATAAGTCTTCATCACTTGCACATTTTCCCTTTCCTTTGCTAGTCGTAGGTTCATCGACCTTCTCAACTTTAGCTGCAATGAGTGTATATATATGCAAGAGTGAGCAAAACAAATACTCACTAGATATAGCAATGAATCAACAAGAGAATAATAGCTACTAATAAATAGGCTCATCAAAACTGAGTAGTACTCTATCAATGATAACCAAGAACTGAAATCAAAATATGAAATATATCTGAGGGTCATAAGACTACAAACTATGTCCACGGTTAAAAGTAATCTTTTAACTTTAACCTAAACATTTATACTGTAGGGACTTCACGTACTTAGGGGGATCAACCATTCGTATCATGTATTGTGCACAAAAATCTAAACGCATCGCGTACCCCTATACTAGGGTTGTTCTTCTAAGTTTTAGAGTGCAAGTCCGCACCAAAGAAAGTTTGGTTTGGATAAGCTCCAAGGGTAATTTAGAGTTTCACAATCATCAACTAAAGGATTAGTTAAGTCAATAAGGTTTGATAACACTACGGTTGATCAATAATAACATAATATGGAACAATGAATAATCATAAGTAAACTAACTATATATTAAACTAATGCTTAGAAACAACTAAAAAGCATAAGTATTGAATAAAACAATAAACCTTGCTTGAACAATATTAAGCTAAGGCTATAGTCTTGGGATAAAAGAATTAAGTTAGGAACATGTACTAAGGAAAAACAAGCTTAGAATAAAACTTGCTCAAAATAATAATATTTCGAATTGCGTTAAGTAAATAAAATAGAACAACTCAGTTAAAGACCTGAGTTCAAGAATTTTCATTTATCATAAAAGAATAGAACTTCAAAAAACTTGCTTAACTATAAACAAGTTAGAATAACTAAACAATGATTAGAATTCAAAACTTGCTTGAATAACGTTTGAATTATAGCTTGCTCGAATA
Source organism: Panax quinquefolius (assembly GCA_020205615.1). NCBI lineage: Eukaryota > Viridiplantae > Streptophyta > Magnoliopsida > Apiales > Araliaceae > Panax > Panax quinquefolius. Next base: position 88,277,150 of record CM035171.1, on the reverse strand, counting down.
AAGATTAGGAATAAAAGAATTTGCTTAATTAAGGTTTAGGGTAAGAAACTTGCTCAATGTAAAGAGGTAAGGTTTAGAAACTTGCCTCGTGCGTAAACTATAAATTTACAACTCACGTTTGTAGACACTCAAAATTTTCTGTACACCTATCACTAACATTGCGGAAGACAGATTCGTCTTTTAAGAGGTAACCCTGAAAGACAATCCATATCCATTCCGGATACTACCGGAAGTTCAGCATCAACCCCGGAACACACACTGGGAGTAACAAATCTAACCTAGGAGATAACCCCGAGACGTGGAGATCCAATACCGGAACACACACCGGAGAAGACCGATTAATCTCAGAGATAACCCCGAGGTATCCAGTCTCAGTCCCAATCATGGGAATAGCCACCAACCTTGGTGATAACCCCAAGGAATACAGTTTTGGCGATAACCCCGGAAATGCTTGTTTCAAATGCAACCAGCTTCAATCTCGGCACTCACAACGAGATACTCCGTACCAACATGGAGATAACACCGGGAGGATAGGCACACCTCAAAGATGACATTGAGGACTTTTAACAATTGCAGCAGTCCAATCTCAGCGAAGCCCTTAGCAACGTCTGCTTTATCAGCCCAAACCAGCGATAACACCGGTGAGGGGAAATATTGTCATCTCGCCAACATGATGCCACGCCATATCGTCTCAACATTTTTATACACACATATCTACACAATGATGTCCCACAAGAATCAAGGAGAACTAATCCCGAGTGACTATTGTGCGGGGTAACAGATAGAATTTGAAGCTTGAAGACCCGAGGGCATCGTCCCATCTTCAATGACTTTGTACAAATTCTAATACCATGCCATTGTACAACTCTCGACAATGACGGTCCAAAAATAGGTCTTGTATACCTCATTCGGATGCCCGGACTGCACTTTTGAAAGTTCGAGCGGATATTACAATGCCCGAGTGCAAGTACTACAAGACGACCCGACCCGAGAAACTCGGGGTAACCCGGGTTGCCTCTGGTACACCTGCGGCTCAGCCGCAGGTACACCTGCGACTCCACCCTTTATAAATAGAGGGCTTGGGGTGGCCATTTTACAAGAGAAAACGGTGAGGAAGCCCTGCCCAATTTGCTCTGTACTCACTCCATACGGAGTACTTTCTCATTTTAAACACCTGTGAGCTCATATATAGCTACTTTTGTACCTACAAAAGCCAGTGTTTACCCACTTTAAAGATATAGAAGTCTTCTTTGGTAGCCCACTGTAAGCTTTCTCACACACTTTAAAGTCTTTCTCTTCATCTTTGAACACACCCTTCTTCACGTCGAGAGTCGTGTTGCGTGCGTTTGCCCGGATTTCAGTCCGTGGTTTTATTTCAGTTTGTATATACATATATTATATATATATATATATATTTAAATATATGGACTAACATTATCGAGTTATGTCTCGATTGAGCCTGAACTTGATGCGGGCGTTTATCCGCTTATATATATATTTATATATATATGAATCGTATGTCGAACTTTGTTCGATGAGCTGAACTTGATGCGGAGGCGTTCTTGCTTTAATATATATATATATATATATACTTATATATATTATCGTGTGTCGAACTCATTCGATGAGCACAGATTTTACATCTGGTGCATTTACTAAGCTTATATATATATATATATATATAGCGATAAACACACTGGAGTTTACTTAAATGGTAGTTGATCGCTTTTACGACTTTCTTTACGTTTAAATCTGGCCGAGTTTTACTTACGTGGCGATTGATTGCTTTGTACAACTTTATTTACATTTTGTCACTTTGGAGTTTCCTCGTGGTGGTTGGCCGTCTTCTGACTTTATTTACGTTTTGTTCCGCTTTGGAGTTTCCTCCGTGGCGGTTGATAACTTTTATGACTTTATTTACATTTCTGATCCCCTATGGAGGTGCTTCGTGGTTGGTGATCATGTCTGTATATATATTTACAACTTTTATATATATACCTGCACACTGCTTTCATACAAATTGCGGTATCATGTGCGCCTAGGAATCATGTGATCACAGATTCAACCTATTGGATCTAGATTCGGTTCCTGTGATGGACGTTTTCAGCTGTAAGCAACTTGTAAATTATTTTGCGATGTCTGAATTTCCTCAGATGGTTATCATACCCACGAGGAAGTCGGCATTATTTTGTACATTATTTTCGTACAGATGTCTCACATCTGTAAAATAAAATCAATCAAGCCGAGCACTTAATAAAATGGAAGAGTAAAAAATCTCAATTACTATTGAGCATCAGGGTTTGAAAAACCTCTATTATAAAACATCACTGCCATATCTTGCTAAAAATTGAATTTTTACATAAATTCAAACCCTGTGTATATAGGTGCGAACGAGGCCTCGCACTACTTCCAAATAACAGCACATTGACCCACACACACACACACATACATTCAGATAATAGTTTCTTGAAAAGAGGCGGTCACCATGGTAACACGGATGTCGGGGGGTGCCTAACACCTTCCCTCCGCATAACCAAGTCCCCGGACCCTAATGAATCTCGGTTTCACCGACCCGTTTAGCAGTGTCATATCACTGGGTCATTGTGCAAACATTTTCTCGTTTGTGTTGGTACAACCATTTAAAAAACCAACTGGCGACTCTTAACAGTCCATCGTCGACATTATACATGTCGGACCTTTTTCACTTATTTTTTCAAACAAATATTGTGACGCCCCCAAAATAGGTCCATTCCATCCAACCCATTCTGAGTCGCCAAATACATGGTACAGAAATAACTACAACTTTATTAATACATTTGTTGTGCAAAATACGACAACATATATACTGTGAGTTTAAATGCAATTATTGTCTTCTAGACAATATACATACCCAAATAAATCCTCATCACAATTATTTATACATTATTTTACAAAAATGGTGAGGACTACTAAACAACTCTCTCTAGAACCTTCATTCCATACCCCGACTAGTACTCGCTACATTCTCACCTCCTGAGAAGAAAAATGGAACAACAAGGAAAAGGGTGAGCTCAACTAGCCTAGTAAAGAATATTATGACTAAGATAATATACAACAAATTATCGTTAGTCTCCAACAAGGAAAAATCTAATAGAATACAATAGATAACCAGTTTTAAATCAACAACTGCAGCGGAAACAACAATTCATTAGAAGAGTTAAGTAGAGAATGCAAACTACTATCTTCTATATATGAATTTAAAAGTTCATCGTCGATATTTTATCCCCTGTAACATCAATCAATATATATCTGGAATCAAATATTCATCTTTTGCACTCTGAGCCAAAGATATTCATCGATTAATCATGTTCATCTAAACACTGTTCATCTTTTGCACTACGGGCCAAAGATATTAATCGATGAGTCATGTTCATCTCAACACTGCTCATCTTTGCACTCTTGGCCAAAGATATTCATCAAGAAATCATTCATCTTTGCACTCTGGGCCAAAGATATTCATAATATCATCATTTAGAGTGCGAGGATGATGAAAAATATTTCAAAGAAAATGAATCCAATTGAAACAAAAGAAAAAATATTAAGGATTAAGTATTTTAAACAATCCAAGTTCAAAAATACTTCATAAGTAATCGAGTGGAGTAAAATTTAAGAATGATCAAAACATGGATACAATCAAAGCTAGTATCCATAATAGATATTTTGGACAAAAAGAAGAAATTTCATTTTTAATTGAATAGTCTTGGTATTAAGTGAATAGTCTTGATATATCGTGAATAATTAATAAGTATCGTGAATAGTAACTCCGACACCAAAAGATAGAAATTTCACAAAAAAACATCTTCATGCTTCGTGAATAGTACTCGTGAATAGTAACTCGTGAATAGTAACTCATGAATAGTAACTCGTGAATAGTAACTCATGAATAAGTAACCCAAACATGAAAAAGTTCCAAATTTGATAAAATTTCCAACCAATATTTTAGCATAATGATATTGAAGAAATAATATCATTTTCGAATAAAATAACATCCTTACCTCGAAAGACAAGTACTTCTAGTTGAAACAGGATATAGGCTATGACTTGAACTACTTGTAGTATAGCAATACTCAAAGTATACTCAAAATACTCACAAGAATATGCTCGATAATATAGAGAGAGAAAACTTCAGTTTCTGGTGTGATTTTCAATTCTAACCTAAGCATCCTATTTATAGGAAAATGCTTAGAACACCAAAGTAGAAAATTTAATTAATCAATTATTTTGGAGCTTCGGAACTTCAATAATTCATAATAAATAGCCCTTTTATCAGAAAATTTGAATCTTGTGATTTGTTATAGGAAATTTAATTCTCTACAACTTTGCAGAAGAAATTTTTACCAAATTCCAAAGAAATTGGCCAAAAATCCACAAGCAGGCGATTTTACGAAAGCTATAATCAAATTTCGGTCAAGAAATGGGGTCCACCAAACACACAAAACATGTGTTAATCATTTAATGCCACAAAAATACTCTTCCTCCTCATATACTCACATATCGCACATTCATTATAAAATATCACCGTTAATATATTATTAAAATAATATATTTAAATGAATTATTTTATCGAGAAAAAGATAAAATATTAATTTTCAACAATTGTTATATTAAAAGTTTTCTCCATCTATATCCACATAAAATCAATATTTTGTCATCATATAAATCAATAATTGATTATTCACAAATAATATTACTGAATCACAATCTTGATCTTGTGACGGTAGTTCCCGGAAAGAGGGGCTTTCAATAAGGATCTCTCCTCTTCTTGGCGCCGCAATTAGGTGACCAAACCTCTCCTTAGATGAACTTTCTAGACATTGCCAATAATGTTATCCAATAATATTATTCAGATAATATGAATTATTGCTCTGATAATGGAAAATCTTGTGTAATGACAATTTATTGAAACAACGATAATATAAAATATCAATGCGTGAATTATTGAATCAATAAAATAAAATCTTTGAGCGATAATTCTTGTATAATTATTGAGTAGTGCCTTTTACGTAAGAATCAATAATTGGTGCAATACCGTGTGCTTCTTGTTTCAACAACGTGAATTAGTGTGTTTTAACCACCGGGTATTCCAACAAGATATTAGCAGTAATAACTTCTATTTATTATTTATAAACAACTTATATTTATCGTTTTCTTCATCCAATCGCTTTCCATTATGGGGCCCACAAAAGATCTACAAAAATCGTATTAATATTCCCAAGACGATGCGAATATTCCACCACGAATATTCCCAACAATAATGAATATTTTATAACCACTTGCTTATTCAAAATATTTGCGTATTTTACCCATAACTATCCATATTAATTAAATCAACCCTTACTATTTCAAAATAATAAATAGAGGAAAATAAATTTCATTTATTAATAATTTGGGGTCTTACAAATATCACCTAAAAATGAGAACACCAAAGAACAAGTAATGGAAAGGGACATCTAAAAATCCCGACGTCGACAAGTGGCGACTCTGCTGGGGACTCTAGTAAGAGGACTTAAGCCGCTATTTCAATCTTTTCAAAATTGTTATCTGTTTGTATATGGATTTTGCATTTACATTTATGATGAATGTGTACGAATGCATTTACTTATTGCACTTAGTGCCTCGCACTATAACTGCTTGTGATATTAGTGCTTCGCACATGTCATCATTTTCATACGGTGAGACGCGATGTATGTGAATGTATGTTGTGTGGTCCCTCCACCAGGAGGCTATCTCGTCGGTGTTTGATTCTTTGGACTCGTGGGAAGACCCATTCCCGAGGCTCGGAAAAACACCACCCAAATTCGCTCCAGTTGAAAGACCGGATTAATTTCCCGTTGAGTAAATTGCGATGATTTGGGAACCTTCATGCCAAAAAGCCGCGAGAGTAACCTAAGATAGGTCAACCTCTGATAAACCCAAAATGGAGGAAAGTCTCTTCATGCTCTCTCATTTCAATTACTTGTAAACACAATATATTACTTGTAATTTCATTCTATATATATCTCCATGTAATGAGAAATATGAAGAAATGTGTACACATACATATTAACATGCTACAAACAGCTGACATCCGTTTTGCAGGATAAAATTCCTAAAATAGGCACATCACATAACATGTTATTATACACATTCCCTAAAGACTAAACTATGCAAGTCTTTCGCAGGGAACCAATTGGACCTACTACCCGGTCAAAATCCATAAAGGCTACAGTCAATCATGTCGACATCTGACCAGACTAACCTTAATCCAGTTTCTCACAAAGAATTCGACGGATTAAGCAAACAAATTACAGATTTGGCTGTTCTACTCAAAGAACTACACCAGTTCACTCAGGGTCCAAAAATACCCGTACATGTTGAATCCTCCACATAAGGGGGAACCCAGGTCATAACAATACCTGAACTGCAGTTGGATACGACCAACAAAACTTATGATGTTGCCCATCCCACTGGAGATCCAAACACTGGTGACATCAAAAAGAAAGTCCTCCAAATGGAAGAGACCCTTCGTGCTATCAAAGGAATTGGAACACACGGGAGTGTTTCATATGCTGATCTTTGCATTTTCCCTGGTGTTCATTATCCAGAAAAGTTTAAAACTCCTGGCTTCAAAAAATATGACGGGTTAGGAGATCCTTACACACATTTAAAGGTGTTTATTGGAGAACTTGGATCTTATGCAGAGAACGAAAATCTCAGAATGCAATTGTTCCAGAAAAGTCTAACTGGAGAAGCTCTTTCGTGGTACACAAGATTAGACAACTCAAAGATCCATAGCTGGGAAGAGCTAGCACATGCTTTCCTCACTCAATACAACTTTCAATCTCAGATGGCTCCTGATCGATATCAAATTACCAAGATCAAGAAACAGTCTAACGAGTCTTTCAGAGAGTATGCTAAAAGGTGGAAACGCCTGGCTGCCCAAGTTAGTCCTTCCATGACAGAATCAGAGATGGTCATGACTTTCATAGACATACACAAAGATCCTTTCTATGAAAGAGTTTTAGCTGGCATCGGCAAACCATTTTCTGAAATGGTCAAACATGGGGAGATGACTGAAATGGGTTAGAAGTCCGGAAAGATTCAAGACCTAGCTACCCTTAAAGCTATTTTTGATCACATCCAGTCCAGAAATTATAAAAATAACCCCCGGAGGGTCCATAAAAAGAAAGAGGAAGATGTTTCCCTGATACTACAGGGTCAAAAAGGCAGTCAGAACATGCCTATTCAAAGGAGAAACTACACTCCCTTTCAAGCACAGTCTGCGAACCCTCCAATACCAAAAGGTGGAGAAGTCAAACGCCCTCGAGTGTTCACACCCTTAGGGGACAACCTCGAGAACATTCTCAATCTTCTGACAACACAGAAGAAATTTACGCATCTTCTTCCACCAACCAACCCTAATGGACGGGGTTTCAATGCTGCTCGGAAATGTGCTTATCATGACGGGGCACCTGGACATGATACTCTGGATTGTTGGGCCTTGAAACACAAGATCCTAGACCTGATAGACAACGGTGAGATCGTTGTCACCAAACCAGATCAGCCTCACGTTCAAGACAACCCTCTTCCTCAACACAAAGAAGAAGAAATTCAACATGATCAATTGGAGCAATGGACGAATTCCAATTTCAACTGAATCCTCCTAGACCCTTAAAGGCGGTGTTGACAAATGGGATTATGCCAAGTTCCGATTCCACAATGGAGCGAAGATGAAAGCTCCATGCAAGCAAATTGAGCAATTAGGCGGAATTGGTGACTTATCGACTGATCAAGTGACACGTCGATTAATCGGCCAGAGGCATGCCGGTCTCCTACCCTTGTCATGAATATTCCTCATCACTTTCAAAAATGAAATCTTTGGAAGACAAAGTGACAAAGAGAGCAAATTCCAAAGCAAATCGAGTTTTGCTAACAAAAGGGAATTCACCTATTTAGGCCAACCTATGGAGGAAATCCTTCAGATGTTAATCAATGAAGGAAGGATTAGTTCCCTTCTACCTCCAATCAACCCCCGTTTAGGACGGTATAACTCTGATAGAGTAAGTCAATATTACTCCCATTCTCGCGGTCACAACACAGAAGAATGTTGGGCACTCCGCCACCTTATCCAAAATCTAATTGACAGTGGTGTCCTGCACCTAACAGACCTAACAGACGATGATACTGTGTTACGTGCAAGTGAGAATACAGGTCCTACTAAGTGGAAGAGTGTGGTAGAAGTCATATCCACTGAAACTGATGGGGCTAACAGATTACTCACAATGCCAACAATTCAACTCAAGGGAAGCAACAATCCTTTGAAAGTGGCCGCTCTCGAGCCAATCAACTTGCCGTGGAGAGCACAATATCCTATTGTTAGCTTGCGCAAAGTTCCGTGGAATTATGGAAAAGGTGAAGGATCCACCTCACATACAACTGTTACAGTGTCGAGGAAAATCCACTGCATCTTCCCCAACGGGTGATGAAGCCTACCATCAAATCAAAGGGAAAAATACCCATGGAGAAGATTGAAGAATTCCTCCGCACTATGGGTCATAACGAAGCCACAGTGGTTTTAAGATTAAAAGAAGCTCCACAATAAATATCAATTTTGGACTTAGTCCTAACTTCTGAGAATCACCGGAAGATCTTGTTGAAGGTTTTAGAAGAAGCCTATCTACCAACATCAGTTGATACGGAAAAATTTCAACATCTGGTTGATCACATTTTCAACAACAATGTAATATCCTTTCTTGATGATATATCTGGCAGGGGACCGGTCATTCTGCCGTTGCACATTGCGGTCTTTTCTTCCGGATACATGCTAGCTGGAGTCTTGATAGATGGAGGTTCATCTCTGAATATCTATCCATACGCTACTTTGGTGAAAATGAATATCAATCCCAACAGACTCCGGAGTAGCCATACCATCATCAAGGCTTTTGATGGCCCACCAAAATTAGGTCGGAGTAATTGAACTGCCAATCGAAATTGGTCCCCATACATTCTGCGTATCTTTTCACGTACTCAAGATAGATTCGGGATCTGACTTTGCTCTTGGGGCGACCTTGGATTCATATGGCGAAGCGATCCCTCCACTCTTCATCAACAGGTTGAAATACATTATCAACAATAGCTTTGTCACGGGTCGGCGCCGAACGAGTGTCCTCAACACGGAGACATGCCATTCATCAATGCCAATGCAGATGTTGAACCGGTCAGTTTTCATGCCTTGGAAGTAAGCAATACCCAATAACATGCTATTGGAATGCCATTTCTCGAACCCAAGATTTCTGCCGAGGTAATGTCAACTACTCAAGAAATGATGTGATTGGGTTATAAACCGGGACAAGAGCTGGGTAAAGATTGCCAGGGTATCAAGTACCCAATTCAATTAACCAAGCAAAGTGGAACAGCTGGACTAGGCTATTCTGCCAGTTCTAGTCACAGGAATCCTCATAAGCATCAGCAGATTCCTTCAGCTTCAACCATGTGGCGTTTATCTTCGTCTTCAAACTCTGAGTCCGCACAACCTCCTGTAAAGGTGCCAGCCAATGTAATGGCTATGTTATTTCCCAAGCCGGTACCGGTGAAGGAGAAAGAAGTCTTTGTTCCAAATCCCGCAGTGGAAGAGGAGGAATGAAGAATCAAGCAAGACGTCATCCAAATGATGTCAGGCGTACACATCATTGTTCATGATGAACATACCAACAGATACACCCCAGATGATGATTGCCCAAATGTAATGGCCATCATTTCTGATAGAGAGGATGATGACAATCCCTCCATCACTGCAGTCCACCCAGACTTTGCCCTTGCCAATTGGAACAACATTCCTTGCATTGGTCGACAAGGGTAAAATGGGCAGAACTCTTTCTACCCTATAGATATAATAACTGCTTACTTTTTTGTACAGTATTAGCAGTTTATTTTGTCAGTATATGCTAACTGTAATAACCCGATATTTTCTATATAATTAAATCAAAAATTTTGCGTATAAATTTTTTTTTTATTATAAATTATTTATTTTAATAGTCAGAATGTGTGCAAGGTATTATGTATGTATTTATGTGATGAATATAAAATATATTTATTACATGAATGATTACAAATAATTTTATTTTAGAATTATTGATCTCTATAAATTATATTCTTATAATAATTAATTTTACAATAAACATATTTTTATTAATTATTTTCCATGAAAATATGTTTATATACTATTTAAATAATATATGAAATGAATACGAAATTATTATAATAATTATTTTATTATATGAAATTACTTTAGAATAGTTAAGTTAATTATTTTAACTTAATTATTAATGTTGTATATAAGCGAGATAAATCGGATATGGAATCCAAACCCTAATTACGGGTTTTGATCAAGGAATGAGAATAATAATATTATATTTTTATTTATCGATTATTATAATTATGTATGCTATGTGTGTAAGGTTATTGTGTGGAGCAGTTTATAGTAGAGACAATACAAAATTCCTAGCATTCTTGATAAACTATAGTATAAAAGTCAAATATGACTATAATGGTTGTTAAGTTAGTGTTATGTAATTAATGATTATTATTATGATTAATGTTAATTAGGTAAACCCTAATTAGTATCTAAAAACCCTAATTATTGGAATAAAACCCTAATTGCTAAATTACAAACCTTAGTTATTAATTTAGCAAGCTTAATAGTAATTAGTAGATTATAAAGCCTAATTTATAAGTCCTAAGTGATTAGGAAACTTAATTTCATTAAGAAACCCTAATCAACATTTTAGAAAACTAAGATTTCCTGTTTTTCCCTTAACACACAATTCTAGATTTAGAGTTTATGAAACCTTAGGGTCAAACCCTAAGGGTTAAAACCTAATAAGTGTGAGAAGTTACCAAAGTACCATGCACTTTATAAGTCAAATGACCAAATTGCCCTTCTAGCATTATTTAAATAGATAACTTGTATAGGTTGCCATAACTTTAGTTGGTAAACCAACTCAACATAGCCATGTGGTCTAGTAATAGCCTTTAATCAATAAGCATGATCAACCCTAACCATTTCATCAAGTTATATATAGATTGAGAGAGAGGAAAGTTCATAACTTTGTCCCAATTTCTCACACATACACCACCAAGCTTCTTTCTCTCTAAACCCACGAAAATAGTTAGCATTTCAGTTCTTTAGTGAGTCCCCAGAACATCAAGATCGATTAGGGCGGAAGATCAAAATTTGGTTCATAGAGGTATAAGACCCAACTTAGAAAATTTGATCTTTATGCTATGTTTGGATTAGATGTTAGAATGTTTAGATATGTTGTATGATGTGTAAATTAATGTTCGGTTTGGTATCTTATGAGTCCATAACATCAAAGTGCTCAAATCAAAGATTTTCAAAATCTGGGAAAAAGTTTTTTTGTGATCGACATCAAATGTCGGAGGCTATATATTGTTGTGTGTTTATTATTTTTGTTGTTTAAAAGTGTTAATCTATAGCTGTCATGTTTTCTTTAATATTCAAAAGGAATTAAAGTTAGATCTATTCTGATTTGAAGTTATAATCGGTTGAAAGGTCGTTGATCGACCGTGATGAGATAATCTGGCGACCAGAGAAAGTTTAAAATCGCGTCGGCGGATATTTTAATGGCCTGATCGACATCCTTGATGATTATTTGTTGATGTTTTGGTAGTCAAGTTGTAGTTGGTAATTTGAATTTGTAGATTCATGTCTTAAAACCCCACAAACAATGAACATATCGAACGTAGCAAGTGGTCAAAGTAGTCCACTTGCAATGTTTTCACATTTCAGGAATTTCGGAAAAATGATGAACACGATTTCGACACCCTTTAGTAGAAATTGTAGATAGTGATTTAAATGTTTTTGAAGTGTAATCACGATATGTTGTTATACCTTGTCATTAATACTACATGTATGAATCATAGAACCACCAAAAAATAACTAAAACCTAGATAAATTTGTCTTTGGAAAGTGACGATTGATGTTACGGGTTTCAAAGAAACCAGAGAAATGTCCGATGATTCTTTAGCGAGCCCAGATCGTTTTGATATGTGTGTTATAAATTTGAGATGATGAATGATCATTGTAGTATTACGGTTTGTCTACATAATCAAAGTTCAAGTTAGTTTAGAAACATTTTAGATTGAAAATTACACGGGGTCAAAGGAGGCAACTTTCGAACATCGACTGTCGGTGTTCTTGAGCTCAAGAACACCTAAAGCTGACGTTTTTACGCCATTACATGGAAACTGCGACAGACTTAATTAATTTTAATTTCTATTTTTCAGAAAAATAATTAAAAATAAGAAATAAATTATAAAATTACCAAGAATGATTTTAAAAATTATTTTAAATTATGAAAATAACTTTTAATTATTTGTGATATTTTCATTAATATTTATAATTATTTGAATATTAATGATATTTAATTTATTTAGTTAGTGTATTAAATAAATTAGAGAAAAATGATTTTAATTATTTTAAATGAGAATAAAGTGTTAGAAAATGTTTTAACTTATAAAATATATTTTTCTATATTTTTGGAGAATTCTCATTAATAAATTAATATTAATGATATTAGTTTTATTTAATGATTATATTAAATAAATAGTTTAAAAATGATTTTATTTATTTAAAAATCATTTAAAAGGATATAAATGAATTAAAGATATTTTAAGTTATAATTAATGACTTTTAATATTTGGATAAATAGTTCATTAATATTTTAATATTAATGGTAATTGTGACACCCCAAAAATAGGTATACATCACCCATTCGAGAGTTAATACATGAGTACGTAAACAACTACAACTTTATTATTACAACAAAGTAAAGCGTGAGTTTAAATACAAATATTATCTTACAGACAATATTTATACTCAAATAAATCCTCATCACATTTATTGATACATTATTTTACAAAATGGCGAGGACTACTAAACAATCCTTTCTAAAACCTTCATTCCATACCCAGACTACGTACTATCGCTATATTCTCGCCTCCACGAGAAGAATGGAACAAAAGGAAAAAGGTGAGCTCAACTAGCCCAAAGAAAATATTATGACTAAGATAATATACAACAAATTATCGTTAGTCTTCAACGAGGAAAAATTTAATAGAATCTGATAGACAACAAGTTTGAGATCAATATTCGCATGCTGAAATAATAATTCATAGAAGAGTTACGTAGAGAATGAAATCTACTATAATCTATGAATTTAACAGGTCCATCATCAATATTTTATCCTGTAACATCAATCAATATTCATCTCAAATCAAACATTCATCTTTGCACTACTGAGCCAAAGATATTCATCGATCGGTCGTGTTCATCTCAACACTGTTCATCTTTTTGCACTACTGAGCCAAAGATATTCATCGATTAGTCATGTTCATTTAAACACTGTTCATCTTTTGCACTCTGAGCCAAAGATATTCTTCGAAATCATTCATCTTTGCACTTCTGGGCCAAAGATATTCAATAATATCATCATTTAAGATCGAGGATGATGAAAAATATTTTAAAGAACGAATCCAAAGAAACAAAATGACAAGGATTAAGGATTTATGATTCGTACTTTGTTTTATCCATGTCCAACAATACCTCAAAAATAATCATAGTGGTGTAAAATTCAAGAATGATCAAAACATGGATACAATCAAAGCTAGTATCCGAATAGATATTTTGGACGTAAAGAAGAAATTTTATTTTTCTATTGAATAGTCTTGAGTATCGTGAATAGTCTTGATATCGTGAATAGTCCGATATCGTGAATAGTAACTCCGACACCAAAAGATAGAAATTCCACAAAAAAAACATTTTCACGCTTCATGAATAGTACTCGTGAATAGTAACTCGTGAATAGTAACTCATGAATAGTAACTCGTGAATAGTAACTCATGAATAGTAACCCCGACATGAAAAAGTTCCAAATTTGATAAAAACTTCAGATCAACATTTCAGCATAATGATATTGAAGAAATAATATCATTACGAAAAAATAATATCCCTTACCTCAAAGAATCAGTACTTCGGAAGGAAAGGTCGGAAGTGATGCTGAATGAAACTTGTGTGCTCTCTTATGCGACCACGCCAGTATTCTTGTATTTTAACCACCGGGTATTCCAACAAGATAATACTTGGTAACAACTACGTCGTTATTTTTAACCAACTTATATTTGTCGTTTTCTTCATCCAATCGCTTTCTCAGTTATAGAAGCGCGCATACATGGCTCATACTGCCGTCGTATTTAATATTCCCCACAAAAATGAATATTTTATAACCAATTGAAATATTTATGTATTTAACCCTTAACTATCCACATTAATCAAATCAACCCTTACTATTTCAAAATAATAAATAAAGGAAATTCCTTTTATTTAAAAAAAATTCGGGTCTTACAACCTCCCTCCTTATGAAATTTAGTCCTCGAAATTGGCGTCGTACTGGTGTTTCGAAAAGGTGAGGATACCTCGCTTTCATTTCCGTTTCCAATTCCCGTGTCATTTCCTCTATAGCATGATTCCTCCACAAAACTTTAACTTGTGGTATGACCTTTCTTGGCGTAGGACATGTTCCTTCCTATCCAAAATCTTGACAGTACCTCCTCATACGTTAAGTCTTTGGCTATCTCGTCCTGGTTCTAACTCTATAACGTGGTTCGGGTCTTTCACATATTTACTGAAATGCATGATATGTGAAACACATTATGAACACGAGACATACTTTGGAGGTAACGCAAGTCTATAGGCTACATTTCCTACTCGGTCAAGAATTTGAAATGGACCAATAAATCGTGGATTGAGCTTTCCTCTCTTCCCAAATCTTGTAACTCCCTTCCATGGAGCAACTCGTAACAATACATGATCCCCTACATTAAATTCCACGTCCTTTCGATGAAGATCCGCATAACTCTTTTGTCGATCTTGTGCTTGCTTTTGTATCGTTGTCGAATCATTTGGATCTTTTCGGTGAGTAATATATCGCGTACTAACTCGGGTCCCAACAATGTTGCTTCACCCACCTCATCCCAACATATTGGAGAACGACATTTTCGTCCATATAATGCTTCGAATGGAGCCACACCTATACTTGCCTGATAACTGTTGTTGTAGGAGAATTCCACCAATGGTAAATACTTATCCCAACTGCCCTTGAAGTCTAGGACACAGAGTCTTAATAAATCTTCAAGAGTTTGAATAGTCCTCTCTGATTGTCCGTCCGTTTTGAGGATGGTATGCGAACTAAATCGCAAATCCGTGCCCATAGCTTTTTGCAAGCTAACCCAAAATCTTGAAGTGAATCTTGGGTCACGATCCGAAACTATGGATACAGGTATGCCATGCAACCTCACAATCTCATTTACGTACATACTAGCAAGACGTTCAAGTGAATAAGTCTCCCGTATCGGCAAGAAATGAGCAGACTTGGTTAATCTATCAACAATAACCCAAATAGCATTGATGCCTTGAGAAACCGTAGGAAGACCCGTAACGAAATCCATGGTAATGTGTTCCCACTTCCATTCCTAATCTCAAGTGGTTGCAACGGACCCTTAGGTACTAGATGCTCGCCTTTACACGTTGACAAGTTAAACACATTGAGATAAACTTTGCAATCTCTCTCTTCATATTATTCCACCAAAATGTATGTAGAAGATCACGATACATTTTAGTACTTCGAGATGGATTGCAAATGGTGTATTGTGTGCCTCCATCATAATCTTGTACTTCAAATCGTAGTCGTTAGGAACACAAAGTCTAGAGTGGACTCAAGTATTCCTTCTTCATCAATTCTCGCTTAGGAATAGCTCCTTCTTGTACTTTCTTCTTCATACGTGTCGATTCTCAAGATTGGGTGGCTTGAGCAACCTTAACTTTTTCTATTAAAGTTGGCTCTGTCGCGTATACTTGACATCATCACACTCGTCCAGCATATGATCTTCTACTCGATGCGTCGGCTACCACGTTAAACTTTACCGGGATGGTATTGAATAGTGTGGTCGTAGTCTTTCAATAGCTCGAGCCAACGTCACGCCGCATGTTGAGTTCTTTTTGAGTGAAGAAATATTTAAGGCTTTTATGGTCCGAATATATCTCCACTTTCTCCCATATAGATAGTGCCTCCATATTTTTAAGCGCTTGAACATCATTGCTTGACTCTAGATCATGAGTAGGATAATTCCTCTCATACTCTTTAAGTTGTCATGGCATAAAGCTATGACTTTCCCACGTTGCATGAGAACACATCCTAACCCTTTGCACAAGCATCATTTGTAGATAACAAATCCATCCGAACCGATGGTATTGTTAGAACAGTCTTAAAATAAGTCTCCTCTTAAGCTCTTGAAACTCTTCTCGCATTCTTCATTCCAAACGAATTTTGTATCCTTCCGAAGTTAATGAGAGTTAATGGAGTAGCGATTAGAAAACCCTTCCACGAATCTCCGATAATAACCGGCTAAGCCCAAAAGCTACGTGACTTGATCCATGACTTTCCAACTTTGTTCCTCAACTTTGTATTGCTTGATAAAGACAACAACGAATCGATCCAAATATTCCTTGAATACTCGGTTCATCATATCCATGAAAGCCGCAGAGGAGCATTAGTTAGTCCGAAAGACATGACTAAGAATTCATAATGCCCATACCGAGTTCTAAAGCGCGGTCTTTGGAATATCCTCGATTCTAATTTTCAATTTGATGATATCCAGAACGAAGATCGATTTTTGAAAAGAATTGTGCCCCTTGCAACTGGTCAAACAAGTCATCAATACGAGGTAGAGGATACCTATTCTTGATGGTGACATGGTTCAATTCCCGATAGTCAATACAAAGTCGCATACTCCCGTCTTTCTTTTTTACAAATAAAACAGGAGCACCCCAAGGAGATGTACTAGGACGAATGAAACCGATGTCCAACAATTCCTGTAGTTGGACCTTTAACTCCTGAAGTTCAATAGGAGCCATTCGATATGGGGTTTTAGAAATGGGCTTTGTATCGAGTTCAAGATCAATAAAGAATTCAACTTCACGTTACGGGGTAGGCCGGAAGTTCTTCAGAAATACGTCGGGAAAGTTAATAACAACAGAATATTATTCAAATTTGGCGTGTCTTTATTCAAATCCATAACATGGGCTAAGAAAGCTTGACATCCGTTTTTCAATAAGCGAATAGCTTTATGATTAGATATGATGGTGATTGATTTTAATGGTTTAGTTGCTTGAATTAAATAACAAAGGTTGGTTAGGAATATGAAAACTAACAACCTTACGAAAACAATCAATTTTGGCATGATGAGTAGTTAACCAATCAATCCTAAAATCACATCAAAAGCAAGTATCTTTAAAGAGATAAGGTCAATGGTAAGGTGATGGTGCCAACTTGAATCAAACAAAATTTATAAACAGTGGATGTGATGAAAGTTTCTCCTAACGGAGTTTCCACAGATAGGTCAAAGTCTAATTTCTCCGGAGTCAAGTTTAAACGTTGAGCACAAGCGGAGAGATAAATGAATGGGTAGCACCAGATGTCGAGTAAGGTATAAACTTCGCAAGAATTTATAAATAGCTTACCCGTGATCACCTCGTTTGGGTTCCTCGCATTATGACCCGATCCACAACAAACGCTCTTCCCGGAATCGTTGACTTTGACTTTTACGGGGACGATCTTTTTGAGTCACCGTCCCCATTGAACTAGGTTTCGCTCTGCATCTGATCTCGAGCGATATGTCCTTCCTTTCCACAACTATAGCATACCTTGAACTGTTGTGGGGCGGTTGGATGATATGTCCCTCTTTTCGCATTTGTAGCATATAACCGGTGGTCGTTCTCCTCCCTTAGAACCGATTCTTTGCCGCAACCTTTGCCGTCTTCACATAGTCGTTGTTAAATCTCCTCTTTTTAAAATCTCCTCCTGACTCGCTTCTTCTGTTTTCATAACCATGATTACCACCAGAGTGGTTACCATTTCTGTCCGTCTGTTTCTTTCTCATGCAGTTATCATTATTCATTGGCTACCGCTATCTCTGATACGATCCTGGTTATGGTCCCTCGGTTGACCGTACTCGTTATCTCGCTCTAATAATTGAGCCTGCTTACAACATCTGAATAAAGAGAAAGTTTATGAGAAATGAGATATCTTGACGTATCTTGGGTTTCAAACCTCTAAGAAACATCCGCGTCATCGTTCCTCATTCTCCACCAAATGAGGTGCAAACACGGATAACTCTGCAAACTTTGCCTCGTCTTTGAGACACCGTCATGTTGTTTTGCTCTAATCGATGAACTCCACTTCCTTCATATGACGAACACTTTCGGAAAGTATTTGTCATTAAATAGTCTCTGAAACGTCTCCCAAGACATCTTTGAGTCTTGGTGGATGGAGTACGCTTCCTGAGACTCCACCAGATGAGTCTGCCTCATACGGAACATAAAGGTGGCGAATGGAACCTTCTGTTCCTCCGTGCATCCCAAGACATCAATATCTTGGTAATTTGCTTGACCCATGTTTTTCGCCATGATCGGATCCGGCTTTCCTTAAATTCGTGGTCCCAACTCTTTGAACTTGCTTGGTTTGTGACAACCCGTGAATTGCTATCATTTCCTCCTCGTATTTTGAACACGAGTCTCAGGTAAATGCGATTTTGCATGAATCGCAAAAACTTCTAAACATCCCTCGTTCATCATCGCTTTCAGGTGGTGTTGTTCACGGGAGGAACATTGCCACTTTGTTGCCGCGTTCTCCTCGTTGGTAAGTACGAGGCATCTCCACGGTCTCATTTACTCCATTATTAATATTCTCGGTGAGACATTCTCAAATCTTGTCATAAAACAAGGGTTAATTAAGGAAATCAATATATCACATAATATCCCTTATATACTGACCAACTAACAAATAAGCTTAGGTAGGACACACTAGCGAAGGATTTACTCGTCTCTCCCCTCCTAGTTCTATTCCCCGATCTCCGCCAGAAATCATATCCCTAAGCTCTGATACCAACTGTGATGCCCCCAAAATAGGAATACATCACCCATTACGAGTTGTCAATACATGATACGAAACAACTACAACTTTATTATTACAACAAGAAAGCTGTGAGTTTAAATACAAATATTATCTTCTGCACAATATTTATACTCAAATAAATCCTCATCACATTTATTGATACATTATTTTACAAAATGGTGAGGACTACTAAACAATCCTTTCTAAAACCTTCATTCCATACCCAGGCTACGTACTCGCTATATTCTCGCCTCCACGAGAAGAATGGAACAAAAAGGAAAAGGGTGAGCTCAACTAGCCCAATAAAGAATATTATGACTAAGAT
Source organism: Panax quinquefolius (assembly GCA_020205615.1). Taxonomy (NCBI): domain Eukaryota; kingdom Viridiplantae; phylum Streptophyta; class Magnoliopsida; order Apiales; family Araliaceae; genus Panax; species Panax quinquefolius. The sequence continues at coordinate 88,257,779 of CM035171.1, read as the reverse complement.
AATATACAACAAATTATCGTTAGTCTTCAACAGGAAAAATTTAATAGAATACAATAGACAACAAGTTTCAGATCAATATTACATGGCGAAATAATAATTCATAGAAGAGTTACGTAGAGAATGAAATCTACTATAATCTATGAATTTAATAGTCCATCATCAATATTTTATCCTGTAACATCAATCAATATTCATCTCAAATCAAACATTCATCTTTGCACTGTGCCAAAGATATTCATCGATCGGTCATTATTCATCTCAACACTGTTCATCTTTTGCACTCTGAATAGCGATATTCATCAGGTTGGTCATGTTCATTTAAACACTGTTCATCTTTGCACTACAGCCAAAGATATTCTTCAGACATCATTCATCTTTGCACTACAGCCAAAGATATTCAATAATATCATCATTTAAGGCCGAGGATGATGAAAATATTTTAAAAAACGAATCCGGTGAAACAAAATGACAAGGATTAAGGATTTATGATTAGTACTTTGTTTTATCCATGTCCAACAATACCTCAAAAATAATCATAGTGGTGTAAAATTCAAGAATGATCAAAACATGGATACAATCAAAGCTAGTATCCGAATAGATATTTTGGACGTAAAGAAGAAATTTTATTTTTGAATTGAATAGTGCAGTATCGTGAATAGTCTTGATATCGTGAATAGTCTTGCCGTATCGTGAATAGTAACTCAGACACCAAAAGATAGAAATTCCACAAAAAAAAAAAACATTTTCACGCTTCATGAATAGTACTCGTGAATAGTAACTCGTGAATAGTAACTCATGAATAGTAACTCGTGAATAGTAACTCATGAATAGTAACCCCGACATGAAAAAGTTCCAAATTTGATAAAAACTTGGATCAACATTTCAAAGATAATGATATTGAAGAAATAATATCATTCTGAAAAAATAATATCCTTACCTCAAAGAATCGATGCCGGAAGGAAAGGTCGGAAGTGATCTTTGAATGAAACTTATCTTTGAGCAAAGAACTCTCAAAGTATCTAAATACTCACAAAATACGCTCAATAATATAAAGAGAGAAAGAGAGAAAACTTTGTTTACGGTGTGATTTTCAATTCTAACTTAGCCCTCTTTTATAGGAAAATTAGCTAGCCAAAAGCGGACTTGACTTGCTTTACTGATGGCTTTACACTACTACTATTGCCACCCACCACATTTGAAATAAAATTCAGCACATTTCTTCACCAACCACAAGTGGGGCCCACTCAATTCTAGAATTTTCCACCAAAATCAATTATAAACCTAATTTAAGAATCGAGACACCTCTTAAAATTCATAACAAATCATTCGTGAATTTTTAACGGTTCAAAATTTGTGGACATATACTCAACTTATGTATGTATAACATACCCAAAAATTACCACAATCCAACGGTGGATTAAAAATTATAACCCCATGAATATATCTCAAAACCCCGATTTAATTTTTAATACCTCCAATCCGATAAAATACGATAAAACACCTCAACATAATTTCTTCATTTATAACCACATAAATAAATCCATCATTTATATCCACATAAAATAAATATTTCTTTATCATATGAATCAATAATTAATTATGTGAGACCCCAGATTTTATCAATAAAGATTTAAATTTTGTCAAAATAATTTTTTAATATTATGGTGTGAATTTGAGATAATATTATAGTTGTGGGTAGTATTTATAAATTTTGCAAAGTATACAAGTGGTTATATTATATTCGATTGGTCTGGGAATATTCGATTTAGCGAGGAATATTCGTAAATGCGGCTCAATCATTGGTGGACCCCACAATGTAATTATTATCGGATTGAGAAAACGACAAAAATATTTTATTGAAATAACGGCGGAAGTTTTTACCGTGATTCTTGTTGAACTACTCGGTAGTAAAAGTACGATGTACGTGTGGTTGCATAGTAGCACACGCCTATTGATTATTGATGCTTATGTGAGAAGTCACTCGGTTTGATTCCATTATTGTCGATTAATAATATGAATTATTATAATGATAATGACGTTTTGTTTTATTCAGATTATTAACGTAATAAAACGAAACATCTTTTTATATAAAATAGAATACTTTATTAAAGTTATTCTATAAATAGAATATATTATATTTTATTATGCATAGTGTTGCGTAGTGTTTTGCATAGTGTTTTGCATAGTATTGCATAGTGTTTGCATAGTAAAAATGTTTTTATATAAATAGAATATATTATATTTTATTTAAAAGATTTTTCTTTAAATATGGACCGTCGATTAAAGTAAATCAATCTGGACCGTTCATGGATTAGTTACTATGCATTCCATTTTCCTATAAATAGAAGCTCATTCCTTCATTATTTTCTTACGAATTCATTGAAACTCTAGAGAGAGAAATTATAGAGAAGAAGCTATAGAGAGAAAATTATAGAAAGAAGAAGAGTATTCGCTACTTCACTACTTCTATATTCGGTTCTTTTTACGATAAGGGGTGTTATTCTTTCTTCTTGAAGAGAACTTACATTATTCCATTCATTATTATTCATTGGAATAACTTTGTAAAAGTGGCATACCCTATACATAACTTTGTATACGCCAGATACCCTATACTTGGTGAAATCCTTATGTTATTCCGTTGCTTATTATTATTCATTTGAATAACTTTGATACGCCGTTTTACCCTATACTTAGTGACATTCTTCTATTATTACATTGGAACATCCTCATGCATGTGTTTTACAATTTTGGTTCCGCTTTTATTATTCTGTTGGAACATCACATGCATGTGTTTTACACCTGACTTGGTTCCATCTTTATCATTCTGCTGGAATATCCTATCTCGTGTGTTTTACACCGATCCAGTTCCATCTTTATTATTACATTTGGAACATCCTGCTTGCGTGTGAATTTCACGACTGGTTCCGTTATTATTATTACATTGGAATAACTTTTATACTGTCTGCACCGCATGCATGGTGATTTCTTTTGTTATTCCATTCTTTATTATACCTAGTTGGTTAAAACTTTGACTTCTATACTCCATGAAATTAGTAGAATATCCTTGATATTTGCGTTTCATCCAATATCTTTTCATGGAAATATTCTTCTGATCATTCTTGAATTTTACTCTATGAAACAGTATCATGTTGACAATTTGGACGTTAATAATTCATGGATTAAATAATTCTTGAACTTGTTTTATTGAATTACTATGTCATTGTCATCATCCTCATGTTATATTATGTTATCTTTGGCTTACGTGCATAGATGAACTTAGTATGATTATGACCAAGGATCATTCGGTATAATCATGACTTGATATAAATGATGTGACAAAAGTCCTCGATGGCTTTGTGTAATGCAATGATGGATAGTCTTTGGTATGATTATGACCGGGGGTGATTCGGTATAGTCATGACCATTGATAATTTGATGAAAATCCTTGGCCGTGTAATGCGGATGATTAGAATTGGTGGTTTATTTATAAAGTTTGAGTCTCGTGATAAAAATTGAAAAAACCTTTTAAAACCTAAAAGATAGTAGACTTTATTCTCTACTTGACTCTTTTAATGGCTTGCTTATTCAACTGCAGCTTAAACCGGTTGTCTATTGTATTTTATCGGTTTAACAACATTGAAGGCTAATGATAATTTATTACGCATTATCTTAGTCATAATATTTCTTCTTGGGCTAGTTGAGCTCACCCTTTCTTTCACTTTGTTCTCTTCGAGAAATGAGAACATAGTTTGGACGAGTCGGGGAACGAAGTAATGGTCCGGAGGATAGCATTAGTAGTCCTCACTATTACGTGAAATAGTGTGATAATAGTTGTAATGAGGACTCCTTTTGAGTTTGTATAATATCTAGTAGACAAAATTTGTATTCAAACTCACGCTTTATGTCGTATTGTACACCAGCGCTTATATTAGTAAGTTGTATTTGAATTTATGTACCATGTAAGTGGCGACCCAAGATGGGTGACGATACCTTATTTTGGGGGCGTCGCCACAACAGTATCGAGCTTAGGGATATGATCCCAGCTAAGATGTGAGAATAGTACTAGGAGGGAGAGACGGGAATTCCTTCGCTAGTATGACCTACCTAAATTTATTTGGTATTTAATTGGTCACGTAGTATAGGGATAATATGTGATATGTTAAAAACCCTTATTTTATGGCGGATTTGAAAATGGCATCCGAGAATGTTGAGAATAGCAATGGAGCACGTGGAGACTGTTGATTCTCCACGATCAATAATCGACAATGTACAACAGGATGGCGATAATCCTCCGTAAACAACAACATCGATCAATTGACTAACGACGCGTTTAAGAGGTTTTAGAATTCATGCAACATCGGTAAAAGCGACTCTCATCCCAAAACGTGGGTGGAAACACGGAAAAACTCTCTGGCGGTCACCGCTAAACAATTCAAGGAGCCGACCACCGGAGTTTAAGGGAGAGCCAAAACCACTTCTAGCGGAAGCATGGATAAAGCAGATTACCAAGATATTTGATGTCTTGGGATGCTCCGAGGAGAAAAAGGTTCCCTTTGCCGCCTTTATGTTGCTGCGAGAGGCGATTCTTGGTGGGAATCGGTAGAAACGTACTCAACTTTCTTGTCTCAAGATATCTTGGGAGAAGTTCCAGAGTCGTTCAACGACAAATACTTTCCCGAAAGTATTCGCCACATGAAGGAGGTGGAGTTTATCAAGTTGGAACAAAACAATATGACCGTGTCGTAATACTGAGGCAAAGTTTGCGGAGTTATCACGGTTTCGTCCCCACTTGGTAGATAATGAAGAGATAATGGCGCGAATGTTTTTAAGAGGTTTGAAGCCGAGATACGTCGACATCTTATTTCTCATAAACCGTGTTTTTATTCAAATGTTGTAAATAGGGCTCAATTAGTGGAGCGCGATAACGAGTCAACCCAACTAAAAGAAAGTAGCCAAGAAAAATTATAATACCAATGAGAGTAGTCATCGAGCGGTGACAACAAGCATGGAGGGAATCAACAAAGCCGGATATGGTAACCACTTGGGTGGTAATCGTACCAAAACAATAAGAATGGACATTTCAAGAAAAGGAGATTCAACAATGATGGAAAGACGTCGGCCAGACCAAGACTTTTTGTTGTTAAGGAAGGAGAAGGACCACCTATTATATGCTTCAAATGCGGAGGAGAGGGACACATCGGTCGAATCTGCGCCATGCCATTCAAAGCATGTTATAATTGTGGAAGAGAAGGTCACTTAGCTCGATTTTGTCGTTTCTCAAGACAAATTCAACTAGGATGGAGGCACCAAAGGTCATTCCCTGCATAAACCAAAGCTAGTAGTTTAAGAGAGAGCGTTTTTTTCTCGTGACGAGGAACCCGAATAAAATTATCACCGGTAAGTTAATCATAAGCTCTTGCGAAGTCTATACTGTGTTAGATACCGCCTTCTACCCACTCTTTTATTTCACCTAGTTGCGTTCAACGTTTAAATTTGACTCAGAGAGAAATTGGACTTTGATTTATCTGTTTAAACTTAGTTGGGAGAAACCTTCGTTACCTCCAATCGCTTATAAATCTTGTTGATTCAAATCGAAACTTTCACGTTACTGTCAATCTTATCTCTTTGAAAATACTTGCCTTTGATTTTAGGAATCAATTGGTTAACTACTCATCATGCTTTTAAGTAAGGTTGTTAGCTTTTATATTTATAACAACCAAGTATACTAATTCAAAGTAACCAAACCCTAAAATTAATCATTGTCATATCAAGCCATAAGTAAAGAGCCCCGAACCTTTCGTTGTTGACTTCCTTGTGTGGAATGCAAAAGCCGGACTTTCTCGTAGGCGACATCGTGAATGAAGATGGCAAGTTTATAGGTATCATTGTGAGGTGTTATCTAGGTTAAGGATAGAAGTCACAGTTGGTATCAATGTGACGTCTTATCCAAGTCTTGAATAAAATGTGATTTTGAATGATATTTCTATCATTAATAAATTTCTTGACGTATTCTTGAAGATTTCCTAGCCTACCCTAGAACGTGAAATCGAATTTTGTATTGACCCCAGTACAAAAATCCATTTCTTAAACCCTCAAATATTTCTTCAACTAAAAGGATCTGTTTACGTGGTTTATGATGAAAGTCATAATAAAAGCATTGGAATAATGAAAATCATGGGTATTCGTGGTATTAGTAAGTTTTATGATGAGTTATGTTGGTTAGTATGTAAAAACATGAAAGTTTCTTAGAAATCACAAAGAGTTGAAAATCAGATTTTGGTGAAAAACGTAACATGAAATTCAATTGACCATATCTCTTATTATATTTTGAATTTTTGAATGTGGTCAAGTCCTAGAGTTAGATCTATGAGTTACCTAACTAATCCAAGTGGAATTACTGGAAAAAGTATTGTAGATTTTTGTGTGGACTGATTTTAGCAAAGGAGGCCAAAGCTGTAAATTTCAAAAATGCTACTGCCCAGAAACTTTAAGGGGCTGTTTCGGCCACTTAAATTATGAGAAAAATTCTGGCCTTTAGGGACATGAAGGTATATGGTATAAAGTATCTCCTGTCCAAAAATGAGCTCATTCTGACTTAAAATGAGCAAGTTATGACTCTTTCAATATTTAGGTTTTTCCGATTTAAAATGCTATAACCAGAGTTCTATAACTCCGATGACCATGAAATTTAAACTAGAAGCTCACGTTAACATGTGTAAGGTCCTGCAAAAATTTGGGAATTTTTGGAGTTAAACTTGAGGTAGCTAATTTCTTAAGGAATTAATTAGAAATTGATTTTTGAAAAATAGTAAATGAATTTTAACAATTCCGAGAAAAATATATTTTCATCATGGGACTATATTATGCTAAATCCCAGAAAAGAAATATTTTTGGGACTGATTTGGTATTTTTCATGAAAATAGTTTAGTTACGAACATATGAGTTAAATATGTTATGTGAAGTAACAAAGTTGAAAATAGGATTTTATGGCTAGAGAATCCTATATAGAGTATATGCATATTTTTTTGAAGGATTTGATAATTGGTAATGATATCTTATGAGTATGGCATTTTTGAATGATTAAATGCATTATATGGTAAAGCGTAAACAATTGAGATAAATTGTTTATAAATTTAAGAAGTGATTAAAATATTGGTATAATATTAATGATATTAGATTATGAGATTATTAAGTGATTGATAACATGGGGATATTCTTGAATCTGGATAAATTATATTATAAATGTTTAATATTTATCCTTTATCTTATTTGATTGATTCTTTATATCATTATCCTCATGTTTATATTTTTTTAAAGTCATCGTGGCTTTGTAGAGAGCATAGATGGACTTGGTATGATTATGACTGTGGATTGTTCGGTATAATCATAACTTAGTAATTGAAAACACAATTATCTTTGGTAGTAGTGCATGGATAATTTGTGGTCGTGATACTAATGAATATCCTTAGCCTGTAGTGCAGGGATGATTCGACGATGTGGATTAATTATTGAGCTGAGTCTCAGCAATGAAATATTAATTCATGGATGTGTTCAAAGTCATCTGTGGCTTACGTGCATAGATGGACTTGGTATGATTATGACCGGGGATCATTCGGTATAATCATAACCAGTAATTGAAAACACAATTATCTTTAAGTAGTAGTGCATGGATAATTTGTGGTCGTGATACTAATGAATACACGATTATCTTTGGTAGTAGTGCATGGATAATTTGTGGTCGTGATACTAATGAATACACGATTATCTTTGGTAGTAGTGCATGGATAATTTGTGGTCGTAATACTAATGAATACACGATTATCTTTGGTAGTAGTGCATGGATAATTTGTGGTCGTGATACTTAATGAATACACGATTATCTTTGGTAGTGAGTGCATGGATAATTCGTGGTCATGATACTAATGAATATCCTTGGCACCAGTAGTGCGGGGATGATTCGATGATATGGATTAATTATTGAAATGAGTCTCAAAGAATGAAATATTAATTCATGGATGTGGTAAAAGTCATCTTTGGTAGTAGTGCATTGATAGACTTGGTATAATTATGACCACGGATTATTCTAAGTATAATCATGATCGTAATTGAAAACACGAATATCCTTAGCCAGTAGTGCATGGATAATTCATGGTTGTGATACTATTAAGCTGAGTCTCAGTATTATTGGTTTTACAGTTGTATATCTTTGGCCTGTAGTGCAAAGATGAATTGTTAATGAATATCTTTGGCTGGATTGCAAAGATGAATTTAATATTTTAAACGATAAAGGTATTCAAGGTATCCTCATCTCTTTATCATATCGTAGTCGTACCCTAATTTCGAGGGCTTAAATTCCATAAGGAGGGGAGATTGTGAGACCCCAGATTTTATCAATAAAGATTTAAATTTTGTCAAAATAATTTTTAATATTATGGTGTGAATTTGAGATAATATTATAGTTGTGGGTAGTATTTATAAATTTTGCAAAGTATGCAAGTGGTTATATTATATTCGATTGGTTCAGAATATTCGATTTAGGAGGAAATATTAGACAACGGCTCAATCATTGGTGGACCCATAATGTAATTATTGTCGGATTGAGAAAACGACAAAAATATTTTATTGAAATAACGGCTGGAAGTTTTACCGTAGTTTCTTGTTGAACTACTCAGGTAGTAAAAGTATAATAATACGTGTGGTTTGCATAGTAGCACACCAGTATTGATTATTGATGCTTATGTGAGAAGTCACTCAGTTTGATTCCATTATTGTCGATTAATAATATGAATTATTATAGCGATAATGACGTTTTGTTTTATTCAGTATTATTAACGTAATAAAACGAAACATCTTTTATATAAAATAGAATACTTTATTAAAGTTATTCTATAAATAGAATATATTATATTTTATTATGCATAGTGTTGCATAGTGTTTTTTTGCATAGTGTTTTGCATAGTATTGCATAGTGTTTGCATAGTAAAATGTTTTTATATAAATAGAATATATTATATTTTATTTAAAAGATTTTTCTTTAAATATGGACCGTCAGATTAAAGTAAATCAATCTGGACCGCTTCATGGATTAGTTACTATGCATTCCATTTTCCTATAAATAAGCTCATTCCTTCATTATTTTCTTACGAATTCATTGAAACTCTAGAGAGAGAAATTATAGAGAGAAGCTATAGAGAGAAAATTATAAGAAAGAAGAAGAGTATTCTCGCTACTTCACTACTTCTATATTCAGTTCTTTTTACGGTAAGGGGTGTTATTCTTTCTTCTTGAAGAGAACTTCATTATTCCATTCATTATTATTCATTGGAATAACTCGTAAAAGTGGCATACCCTATACATAACTTTGTATCACGCAGATACCCTATACTTGGTGAAATCCTTATGTTATTCCGCTGCTTATTATTCTCATTGGAATAACTCAGTATACGCCAGTTTACCCTATACTTAGTGACATTCTTCTATTATTCTGGCTGGAACATCCTCGTCATGTGTTTTACACCCGGACTGGTTCCGCTTTTATTATTCTGCTGGAACATCCCATGCGTGTGTTTTACACCGGACCTGGTTCCGTCTTTATCATTCTGTTGGAATATCCTATCTGTGTGTTTTACACCTGATCTGGTTCCATCTTTATTATTCTGTTGGAACATCCTGTCGGTGTGAATTTCACCTGACCTGGTTCCGTTATTATTATTCTGTTGGAATAACCTGTCTATGCGAAGTACCGCATGCATGGTGATTTCTTTTGTTATTCCATTCTTTATTATACCTAGTTGGTTAAAACTTTGACTTCTATACTCCATGAAATTAGTAGAATATCCTTGATATTTGCGTTTCATCCAGTATCTTTTCATGGAAATATTCTTCTGATCATTCTTGAATTTTACTCTGTAAACGAAGATCATGTTGACAATTTGGACGTTAATAATTCATGGATTAAATAATTCTTGAACTTGTTTTATTGAATTACTATGTCATTGTCATCATCCTCATGTTATATTATGTTATCTTTGGCTTACGTGCATAGATGAACTTAGTATGATTATGACCAGGGATCATTCGGTATAATCATGACTTGATATAAATGATGTGACAAAAGTCCTCGAAAGGCTCTTCGTAATGCGATGATGGATAGTTTTTGGGTATGATTATGACCGGGGGTGATTCGGTATAGTCATGACCATTGATAATTTGATGAAAATCCTTGACAGTGGGTACGTGGATGATTAGAATTGGTGGTTTATTTATAAAGTCGAGTCTCAAATGATAAAAATTGATGAAAACCTTTTAAAACCTAAAAGATAGTAGACTTTATTCTCTACTTGACTCTTTTAATGGCTTGCTTATTCCGCTGCAGCTTAAACCGGTTGTCTATTGTATTTTATCGGTTTAACATCATTGAAGGCTAATGATAATTTATTCTCGCATTATCTTAGTCATAATATTTCTTCTTGGGCTAGTTGAGCTCACCTTTTCTTTTCACTGTTCTCTTCGTGAAATGAGAACATAGTCGACGGACGCGAGTGGGAACGAAGTAATGGTCCGGAGGATAGCATTAGTAGTCCTCACTATTCTCGTGAAATAGTGTGATAATAGTTGTAATGAGGACTCCTTTTGAGTTTGTATAATATCTAGTAGACAAAATTTGTATTCAAACTCACGCTTTATGTCGATTGTTGTACGGCGCTTATATTAGTAAGTTGTATTTGAATTTATGTACCATGTAAGTGGCGACCCAAGATGGGTGACGATACCTAATTTTGGGGGCGCCACAAATTATTCACAAATAATATTACGAAATCACAATTATGACAACCAGTAGTTCCTGTGAAAGAGGGCTTTTCGATAAGGATTTCTCCTTCATCGGCGCAATTAGGTGACCAAACCTCTCCTTGATGAACTTTCTAGACATTGCCAATAATGCTATCTAATAATATTATTCAAATAATATGAATTATTGATCCGATAATGGAGATAATAATGCAAAGGACAATTATTGAACAATGAATAATATAAAATATCAACGCAAAGAATTATTGAATCAATAAAATAAAATATTGAACAAGAACTCATCGTGAAAATTATTGAGTAGTGCCTTCTTACGTAAGGATCAATAATTCAACAATTACATGCAATACTGGTATCTATCTTTAAGCAACCACGCCAGACATCAGTATTTTAACCAATTTGGTATTCCAACAAGATAATTCGGTAACAACTACGCCAAGTTATTTTTAACCAACTTATATTTGTCGCTTTCTTCATCCAATCGCTTTTATGGGGGGGCCACACACGGGTCATTTACTGTCAGTATTTAATATTCCCCGACAATCTGAATATTCCACGACCAAACGAATATTCCCCGACAAAATGAATATTTTATAACCAATTGAAATATTTATGTATTTAACCCTTAACTATCCACATTAATCAAATCAACCCTTACTATTTCAAAATAATAAATAAAGGAAATTCCTTTTTATTTAAAAAAAATTGGGGTCTTACAAGAATTATTTAATAATGATTTTAATTGTTTTAAAAATCATTTAAGGGTAATATAAGTACTTTAAAAATATTACGAGTTATTATAAATAACTTTAATATTTTTGGCAATGATTTCATTAATAGTTTAATATTAATTAAATATTAATGATAATAGAATTGTGTACTATTTTTAAATCATTTAATAATGATTCCAAGTGTTTGAAAATTAAGTGATGAATTATAATAAATATTTAAAATTATTATAAGTCGCTTAAAATAATTTGAATTGATACTTGTAGATATTGATATACGAGATAGAGTCTTAGACTTGATAATTACTCGATAAAGCCGCATTTAGAATCGACGTATTTTAGAAATTGATCCGGACTTAGATATTTTGATCAGATAAATGTTTGTTTGTGATTCTATGATCGTTGAATATGTATGACAATGTGATTAAGTTATATGCACTGACAAAGACGAGAGTATGCTATGTGTTATGATATGTTATTCTAATCAAGAAATGCTCTTATTAATGATAGGTTGCTATATAAAAGATAAAACTAAGTTGCGTGTTATAGAAGCGGCAGACCCGAGCAAGTATCCTACATTTGCATTTTCTTTATGCAATGGACAAGTGTAAGAATGTTTCAGAATTATACTATTACTGTACAGATTATTAAACCTATATTATATACGCCCATTGATTATCAACATGTTAGTATATGGTAATTCAGATAGTTATTCTGTTCTTTAATTTCTATAAATGATTATACAAGTGTCCCCACTTGGATAATCATTGTATTTAATCACATGTTGATACACCTTTGATATATATATATATGTTGAATTATAGATTATTGTTGGATAGGATAAAACCTTTTGTTTGGAACCCTGACAAGTATGAACATCCCGAACATGGGAAAATTTTTATGCGCTACGGCGGACAAAGGATGAACGATAATATCATTCTAGCAATGTAGTATTGATCAATACAGGGTCCATGGACTGTACACCCTCAGGCCCGTAAGTTATGACGATTTGCAGATAAATTTCTGTCTAACCTATTCGAAAACAGAAAATAATGTTCATAATCTGTCGACTACCCTATATATATAGTCAATACGTAGTTTCAAAAATTTAAACGAGGGTTGTTATGTTATTATTATTAGTACAGATTACTTCACAACTATTGACTTGTTGTAGAAGGGTATTATAAAGAAAACATTTAAATTCTTTCAGCTTATATATATATATAATACTTGCTGGGCACTCAAATGCTCATCCTTGCTTAATTTAAATATTTACAGCTAAGCATGACCAACTGGAAAGTCAAGCCAAGAACACGTGAAAAGGAAAGCAAATAGAATATGTTATTGGTATCATTTGTAATAGATAGAATGTATTAAGTTAATGATATGTATTATATATCATGTAAAGAATGTAGTAAAGGTTGCGTACTTAGGATTAGACTCTGATAAATGTAAGATAAGTTTGAAATTTATATCATTGTTATTATTATTGGTAATATTTCTGCTCATGGAAATGGTATCATAAAGCACTGAATTCGGGTTTCAAGTACCTGGATTTGGGGGCGTTACACTAACACTGTGTATGATTAAAACATTTCATATATACTAAGTGAAAGCATATTTTGTTTCAGGACCCTGAATTTAGATGTGCCTTTACTTGCTGATGCGATGCCTCTTCTCCACAAGGATTGTACCTTTGATGTAGAGATGAATTCAGCCTTGATGGAAATACAGGATGACATTGAGGTGCCTCCAGAAATTCAAGAATGGGTCAAAGACAAACCTAAACCCAACCTTGACCAAACCACTTCCTTCAATCTCTAACCTTTAGAAAGACCTGTTAATCCAGTTTGTTCGGACCTTACCCCAAACCAACGGAATGACATGGTTACGCTATTAACCCAATTCTAGGATGTGTTTGCATGGTCTCATGAAGACATGGTGGGTTTATCCACTGACATTGTCCTTCATTGCCTTCCCATTAAAGAAGGATTTAAGCCAGTCAAGAAAAAGCTTAGGGGATTGAAACCTGAGTGGAGTTTAAAGGTGAAAGAAGAAATTGTGAAATAATTTCAAGTTGGCATCATCATGGTGTCCACATATCCTGAGTGGATATCCAACATTGTTCACGTGCCTAAACCCGGAGGGAAGGTGCGAGTTTGCGTGGATTACCGGGACTTGAACAAAGCTTGCTTAAAAGATAGCTTTCCCATGCCATTTATCCACATTCTTATTAACAATACTGCGCAATACGATATGTACTCCTTTGCTGATTGCTTTGTGGGGTATCATCAGATCATGGTTGCTGAGGAAGATCATGAGAAAAATGCTTTCATCACGCCTTGGGGAACTTTTTGCTATAGACGGTTGTCGTTCGGCCTCATCAATGCCGGAGCCACTTATCAACGAGCTATGATGGCTCTTTTTCACGACTTAATGCACAAAGAGATTGAGATCTATGTGGATGACATCATCGTCAAGTCCCGAAAGGAGGATGACCATCTAGACCATCTCAGAAAATTATTCAACACATTGCGTAAGAACAACTTGAAGTTCAAACTAGCTAAATGCGCCTTTGGAGTTAAATCAGGCAAGTTGCTAGGATTTCTAGTCAGCCACAAAGGGATTGAGTTGGATCCCGCAAAATCCAAATTTATCACTTAAAATTCCCATTCCTTAGACAGAAAAGGAAATACGGAGATTTTTGGGAAGAATCAACTTCATTAGCAGGTTTATCTCTCAACTCACAACAACCTGTGAGCCAATCTTCAAGCTGTTAAGGAAGAACTCCTCCATGAATTGGAATGATGAGTGTCAAAATGCCTTCCTCATAATCTTGAAACAGCTAGTCAAAGCTCCCATTTTGGTACCACCCAGGGATTATGTTCCCCTGTTCATGTACCTATCCATAAGTGATAATGCCATGGGCTGCATGCTGGGACAGAAAGATGATAGAGGCCAAGAATGAGCTATCTATTACCTCAGAAAAAGATTCAGCAGCAGTGAACACAAGTACACTCTAATTGAGAAGACTTGTTGTGCTTTAGCATGGGCTTCCATGAGGTTACAACATTACCTCCATGGTCACACAACCTATCTCATATCCCGCGTGGATCCTCTCAAGTACGTGTTCAATAAACCCATGTTAAATTGCTGGCTGTCCAAATGGCAGTTGATCCTACAACAATTTGACATCGTATATGTGACTCAAAAGTCCATCAAAGGTCAAGGAATTGCGGATCAACTGGCCGCCGTACCTTCAGGGGATTTCAAACCCTTGGAAATATACTTCCTCGATGAAGGAGTAATGACAGTTCAGTAACACCATCAGTACGATACACGCTAATCTTGGAAGATGTATTTCGATGGAGTATTATTATGGAAGGTCTTTGGTCGGAGCGCTTCTAGTCATTTGATGCGGGGAGCGATATCCGTCGTGGTTCAATTGCGCTTTATCGGCACCAACAACAACACGTACCGTATGAAGGCTGTCTCATGGGGCTAAAACTTACCCGTTCAATGGCCGTCAGGCGGTTAACTATCTTTGGAGATTCAGAGTTGGTAATCAGACAATCCACCGAAATCTATCAAACTAAGGAACTACATTTGCTGCCTTACCATCGGCAAGTTTTACAGATGGTTGTGGAGTTCGAAGAAATCTCCTTTATACACGTTCCTCGTAATAGGAATGACTTTGCGGACGCGTTAGCAACTTTGGCCGCCTTGATTCGCATATCACACAAGGAACATTTGCCAAGCGTCATAATTTCCCTGCACAAGGCCCCAGCCTACGGGAATTACGTTGGAGAAGTATCGGATGAGCTACCTCCCATCAAACATCCTTGGTATCAGCCTATCAAGGAATATCTACGAGGTGGATCTACACCCGCTGAGGCGAGCCCGACTGAGAAAAGGTGGATCCATCTACTTGTTATGAAATTCTATTTGAGTGGAGATACGCTCTACAAAAGAGATGCAGGATTAGGTCTCCTCAGATGTTTAGACAAAGATCAAGCACAAAGGCTTATGGATGAAATCCATGGTGGAGTCTGTGGCCCCCTCCTTGTCAAGAAAGTTCTCAGGACAGGACATTATTGGCTATCTCTCAAAGCTGATTGCAATGACCACGTTAGGAGATGCTATCAGTGCCAGATTCATGGGAATGCTATACACACGCCTCCAAAGGAACTCCACAACATGAGTTCTCCTTGGCCCTTCTCAATATGGGGAATGGACATTATCGGGCCCATTGAGCCTAAAGCCAGTAATGGACATAGATTTATCTTCACCATGATCGACTACTTCACCAAGTGGGTAGAAGCAACCTCTTTCCCCAGGGTTACTAAAGAAGTCATCATTGCTTTCATCAGAAACAATGTCGTTTGTCGATATGGACAACCAGAGGTGATTGTGTCAGATAATGCTAAGAACCTCAACAACAAAATGATGGAGGAATTATGCAGTAAATTCCACATAAAACATCTCAACTCTGTCATCTATCGTCTGAAGATGAATGGTTCTGTTGAAGCGGCTAACAAAAACATCAAGAAGATTATGCAAAAGATGTCCGCCAACCACAAAGAATGGCCTGACCTATTGCCTCTTACTCTGTTAGCCTACAGAACCTAAATGCGCACTTCCACTGGGGCAACCCCTACGCCTTAACCTATGGGATGGAAGCAGTGCTACCCATAGAAGTTGAAATGGAATCCCTTAGAGTGTTGATAGACGCTCAGCAGGAAGAAGACCAATGGGTACAAGACAGGTATCACCAATTGTCTCTGATAGACGAAAGGCGAACCACGACAATCTTCCATGGTCAGTTATATCAGCAAAGGATCGCCAGATCCTACAACAAAAAAGTCCAGCTATGACAGTTTAAACAACATGACTTGGTTTTGAAGAAGATCATTGACAAACAAGATCAATCTAAGGGAAAATTCGCTCCTAACTGGGAAGGCCCATTTGTTGTCAAGGAAGTATTGACAGGAGGCGCTCTCAGATTGCAAGAAATAGACGACGATGAATTTCCATAACTCATCAATTCGAACACCGTGAAATGGTACTATGTCTGAAGTTGTCCTCAAGAAAACGGTACTATCAGGTCACGAGTCATTCTGGTTCTTTAACCCTTTACCACCTACAACTCTTCCACACTTTGTCCCTAAGGGAAATATACTTTTCAAGCCAACAACCTGGATTCTCTGCGTTCCTACGACTTAGGTCATCCCACAACGGATTGAACCTCTTGCGTTTGCAGTTTAGCTACCCATACATGGGATCAAACTTCTCATACCTACAGTTTATCCTCAACCTAGGATTAAACTTTATCCTCCCCGCAATCTGACCTGCAAATGGGATAACGCTTTTCACCTTGCCCTGAGGGGCGAACTACGTCGACCTGATCTCCTCTTCAATAGGAGTACGTAGGCAACCATTTCACATGGTCTGGTCGTAATAAAAAAAAACAACAAAGACATTTCTACCCTCTTCTCCTCACAAAAACAACAAAAATATTCCTACACCATTTCTGCCATATGCAGCGTTGAACCTCTTACACCAGGTTCGAACTACGCAGACCTGATCTCCTCTTCAATAGGAGTAAGTAGGCAGCCATTCATGGTGCGGTCTCACCCCCTACCAAAACACAAACCCTTGTCAGTTGGTACTGGGATCACCTTTCAATCCACTATATTTCATCGGCTTCAGACCAAAGGGATGGAATTACCTGAACTCCTCCCAAATAGGAGATTCGGTGACCATCTAAGCTGTGGTCATACCTTGAAGAGCAACATCAATCCATAAGAGATGGAATTAACTAGGCTTCTCCTAAATAGAAGTACTGGAGACCATCTGTGGTGCGGTCAATCTCAGAGAGGAAAGCCACACTCCTCTCTACATTTCTAGTCATAAACCAGTCCCAAGACACCAAAGACGGTAGGGATACATACAGATTGATGATCCATTCTAAACTGTTCAGAGACAACTCAATGTCCGTCCACCCAGGAGGAATTCAGAATATATCAAGATCGCAAGCCCTAAAGTAGTAGGCAAAATATCAAGCAAGTAGCAAAGCATATCTAAAAGGGAAGTGATCCAAAAATATATTTCCCTATCATATATATATATATATATATATATAATGCTGTTTGATATATACAATGTAAACTGTACATGACAAAATGGCTAAGCTAGTCTGTGCAAGAAAATACAAGCTCATCTACAAGTCGGGGTATATCGCGAGCTAACAAGCCCAACATGGCGTCCCTCTCAAAAGAAGGAGGCGGTCATGGTCTCTGTGACGAGAATATCCACACGACCAAACAGATCTGCGACCATCTGCATGGTGACCATATGCTCATCGATGTAAGTGCTCATCTCTGCGATCATGCCAAAGGTAAGGGACCTCACCAAGAAGATCTATCTGTGATTTACATCCGGGAAGATATAACACTATCCCGCTCAACTATCATCGCATCTCTGGGCTGATCGGCCTCATCCCGCTCAACAACAAATGACATCTCTCGTGAGCTAATGCCTCGTCTCTCTCCAACAGAGCTGCGTCTCTCCCATCAAGGGCAGTCAACATCATAGATTGAGCCTGATCTCTCTCGAAGGTCATCAGATGAAGACTCTGCTCAACATACTGTGCTGAATGCTGTATAACGACAGTGCTGGTACTAGGAGAATCTAGAGGAAATGCTGGCAACCCAACAACGAGCTCCTCCTCGATGTGGGAATCAATGTCCTCCATAGGCTCTACATCATCTGACTCACTATCCGGTACTATGGATACTGCCGCAGCCGATGCAATCTATGTCTCCATCCATGCGGAATACTCTGCAGAACAACCTGGATGACTGATAGAAAAATTAGCTATCTCACGCTGATCCCAACAAGCATATACACGGGATCAGTCCTCTACTGAAAGATAGCGAGAAGCTGAACGCTGACCTATCGCCCCCTTGAAAGGATGAAAATCCTGAAACTGGTCAAACTACGACATCACGGCTAATGGGTGATAAGTAGTCACGCCCCTCAAACAAGCCAGAGGGAGGTAGTCTATGCCTGAAGCATGAGTAATAAAGCTGTATGGTGAGCTAAGCCCCAAGCACGACAATATGACAAATGGATCTCTGATATCCGCTAAGAATATGGACCAAGACATAGCATCTGTACACTCTGATGGCTGAAAGGAGTACGACATGGCTATATCATGGGTGAACCAGTACCCATGCCATCTAAGAGTGCCAATCGGTCTCAAGTGTGATATAAACCACACATATAGCATGACTGAATTGCCCGTGAACACTCTTGTCGGATAAGTGCAGCAGTAGGAGGCTGACCGCAGGGTCTCTACTACAATCATAGGTATAATGGTGCGACCCTCCCTGAGAGCTCTCACCGCCATGATGACTCTGATGTCTATCTCATCCATGTACCGTGGCATATAGATATCTGACGATGACGCATACAAAGAAGATCTGATGACCTCGGCTAAATGCCAATGATCCTACGGTGCAGTGAAATCCCCAGAATGTCGTGAATAACTATCCTCAGAGCCAAATCTGTTGAACAAAAAATGCTGGGATATGATGTGGCTCGAGGTAAGCTCATCCTGCACC
This sequence comes from Panax quinquefolius, assembly GCA_020205615.1. Classification (NCBI taxonomy): domain Eukaryota; kingdom Viridiplantae; phylum Streptophyta; class Magnoliopsida; order Apiales; family Araliaceae; genus Panax; species Panax quinquefolius. The sequence continues at coordinate 88,238,620 of CM035171.1, read as the reverse complement.
ACTCTGCGTCGCAATCCAGTGAGAGTCATGAACCATCGACTCATGTCTCCTAGGGCCATATGCACGCAAGGTCTGTCCAGCGGCAGCATCGTCAATCGTGCATACTCCTCCAGAGTAGGAGTCAACTCATGGGTGCCAAATCGAAAAACCTGCCTATCCGATACCCAATGCTCTAGCATGTCATCTATAAACCCTGCGGGAACCTAAAACATCAATAAGGTCATGGTATGCTGCAGCAAATGATCTACATTCACCCTGTCTTATGGTGACATGCTATCATACCATGATCGCATACCCGATGCCACCAATGATGGTGGGGTATGATCAATACGGCTAACTGTCGAAGAAGACATATGTACGGGCCGTGTCATAAGACCATCCAGGGGTCAATGCTGAATATCTCTAGACATACATACATATGCATAACATGATAAATGTATAACAGATAATAGATGGCAATATGATATAGGGAATGAAAAACTGTGCATACATTCCTAAGTATATTAACATCTTAAAAGCATCATCTCTGTACAACTACAAATACAGGGAAATGGGGCACAGACGCCCTACTACTAATAGAGGCCTATCAAAAGATATAGCGAGAATGGGTACAACCACCCAATATCTAACAGAGGCCTATCAAAAGATATAACGAGAATACACGTCAGTGAAGGTCAAGCAGCCTTGAAAGTATATCCCACAGGGTTTTTCAGCCGTTGATTCACTTGTCGGTGAAGTACACGTCAACGAAGGTCAGGCATCTCTGACAACATTTGCTGTTGGCAGTAAATCCAACAGAATCTTGACATATCCTGGCAATACCAACCAGGAAAGGTTAATGTTATCAAGGAGGATTGATGATGGAATATGTTATACACATCCTTAAACAGACCAAGCTTTATCCCCACAGATCTCTTACACATAAGAGGTACATCTTCAAGATCAAGCCGTTATAAAAAACCCAGGAATTTGGTGATAACCCCAACATTAACATCCTAACAGATTCGGATTACACATCAAATCTGGTCATCATTGCCAATCCCCAGTTGAAGCAACAGGGAGCCAGTAATCATCCCCAAAGATGTTGGGCTACAACCCGTACATACATCATCATACGGTTGCATCATGTTGCTACACATAGTACCATGTTTGTCTTGTTGCATTTCAAGTGTCTAGGATTCTTTATCCTACCCATGCATCGCCATGCATGAGTATGATAAAGAGGGGCATCTGTAGACACTCAAAATTTTCTATACACCTGTCACTAACATTGCAGGAGGACAGATTTGTCTTTTAAGAGGGAACCCTGAAAGACAATCCATATCCATTCCGAATACTACCGGAAGTTCAGCATCAACCCCGGAACACACACTAGGAGTAACAAATCCAACCTTGGAGATAAACCCGAGACGTGGAGATCCAATACCGGAACACACACCGGAGAAGACCGATTAATCTCGGAGATAACCCCGAGGTATCCAGTCTCATTCCCAATCATGGGAATAGCCACCAACCTTGGTGATAACCCCAAGGAATGCAGTTTCGGTGATAACCCTGGAAATGCTTGTTTCAAATGCAACCAGCTTCAATCTCGACACTCACAACGAGATACTCCGTACCAACCCAGAGATAACACCGGGAGGACAGGCACTGTAATGACCCCAAAATTCATACAATTTAATTCTCGACTTCGGTCGTTAATAATACATTCAACCTCTAATTTTACATCATTATTCGATGCTAAACATTATAAAATATGGAATAATTTAAACTTTTATGTCTTCTTACTTTAATTCCCTGAATCAAAACCTTTATCATCTACATGTCTTTGAATCAATCTTATTTTATGATTCACTTTATCACTGTTATTATATAAAATTTTACCTTTCAATCCGATAACCTTTACATATCAGATAACTCTAACTTTAGCTTTACAACTCAACATAAAATTATACATCATAAAACATTTAGTACATCTCATGAATCTTAATCGTGGTATAAAGAAATAACAACTTTAGTTAAAATATTAATCTCCGTGTATTAATTCTGATCCACATCATTCAAGTAGCACATAGTGTTACCTTCAATCCTTGACACCGCAAAAATGGTTATTTGCAAGAAATGAGCTTGATGACCAAGAAAATCTAACGAGCTTTTCATGCATCACGTAGCACATAATAACATGCTCAACATATAAGAATAATCATAAAACAAACATAACATACATGTTGTAGTTCACATAACAACTTTAAAGATTGAGTTCATTACTCAATCATCATTAGATTGACTTTCACATTTCATACTTTAGACATATACAATACATCATACACTAAAATTTTAAAGCAGTTCATCAGCAAGTTCACATAGCAAAAAGGAACTGAAAGACTTGCCTTTACCGGCGTTTTATCAACACGCTAATACTTCGCGTCCTTGCACAACCTACACTGTATGCGAGATTGATAATAAATAAAATCAATACCCAATCTCATGGTCAAATTTATTCTAAGACCTTACTTTATCTTATTATCCTATATAATGTCTTTATAGACATCTAACTATTTTATATGCAACTCAGTTTTATTTTCATTTTCATCACCACACATGCTAGACTATCTCACTTGTAGTTTAGTGTGCGTATATCACACCATTTTATTTTACCACTTTGGTTTCAAAAATGCATATTCAACACATTGTTTACATGCTTAATTTTCCTTCATAAATCAAAAATTACCTTTTTCGATTTCTTTCCATTATTATTCTTGTATTATCATCTTTTCATACTTAGATATCCAATATTAGCCATTAGTTAGACACTTTGTATACCAAAGTTTAGAAACACTATTACTTTTAGGCATTTTATCGAGCACGTTATGTGCACACATTAACTTATCTCAACTCTTGATCTTAAATGGTTAATTATGCATAGAATGTGATAACACATATCTATACTCATTACATATGTCAAAATATATTTTTAATTATCAAAATATATCATCACCCAAAATCTTAATTCAAACAGAATTATAAAACTCATCTTCACAATTTCTTGAACAAACCGTTGTTTTCGTTTTTAACGTAACTCGTTCGTTACATGTCCGTTTTTGTTACTTCTTATATAGAATTAACCCTTACTCAGTGTACTACAACCTCATCTAGGCCTTAAAGTCAGACCCTTATTCATCTAAACTAGATTCTGTAATTCATCAACTAGTCTAGAAGATTTCATTTTCTGGACATCCTTACTAAACAATTTATTTCGGACATTATCCGGTCCATAAAATGGCTCAATCTCGTGAGTCTAGCTAGTAAACTTCCATATCTACAACTTTGCGGTTTTAAGTTTCTTCATATTCAAAACACACGAATTTATATGAATTTTTCAAAGTCAGAAACTGTAACAGTTTTGATTTTTTGGACAAATTATTTTCCCTTCGGACCAGCCTTACTAAAACAGACATTTCAAGACATCTACTAAGAGTTTTCATGTGATTCCACTTTCAGAATATAGCTTACTTCCATATCTTCGATTTGATATAAGGCTCACTTTCTAACTCATTATACCCAAAGAGATATGAATTTCACAAGATATGTCCACAATTACTCAAAACCTACGAATTATGTTCTTCAAATTTTCTTTCCATTTCATTTTCTTTCTTGAATCCTCTTGTTTGATTCTTGATAATCCAAGATTAAACCTATACAAACAAGATTAAGCATGATCTACTACCCTAGAACATAAATCTACCCAAAAATTCAAAGATTAAATAAGAGTTTAGAAGTTACCTTCTTCTAGCTTTTTCTTTTTCTTTTTCTTCTTTTTCTTCTTCTTCTTCTTCTAGCTCATCTCAATTCCTCTATTTCTCTCCATCTCTCTCAATTTCTCAATACAACTTCTACATAACAATTATCTACATTATGAAGAACATACAAATATAATTAAAACAATGAATTTAGATTATAATTTTATTAGTATGAATTTAAGAGAGAGATGAAGATGATGATGGGGCTTGTTTTGTCTTCTCAAAGCTTTCCCTTCTTCTTTTTCTTCCTCTTCTTCTTCTCCTACAACTCTCTCTAACTCTCTTCTTCTTTCTTTGGTTTTTGTTTTCTAAAACTAATATACTAACTTATAGTATATACATATAATATACAATACTAGTAATATATAATATATGTAACTCCTAGTAATTATTAGATATTCTAATTACTAGTTAATACATAGGTTACACCAATTTGAACTTGAAAAGCCTAAGACCATGTTTGGCAAATACTCATTATTTTAATTAATCAATAGCTTAACATCAATCAATCTCATCAAATTGTCACATAATTATATTTACTTGTTAATTATAATTTCGTGTAATAATCATCACATAACTCATCTAATTTAATTATCTCAATTAAAATAGAACTATAACATAAAATTATTATATTAATTAAATTAAATACTAAATATTTATTTAATTAATCTACTACACTTAATTACATTACTCTATAATCAAAACAAAATTTATTTATTTAACTCAATAAATAATTCAATTAAATATTTATATATATTAAAATTAATATATAATATTCTCTTCACATCAATTCCCATATTCTACAATATATGACATACACATACTCACACCCAACATATCTCATAAATAATACTTTTATTTATAAAATTCTCATTTATAATTTCTAAAAATCTGGAATGTCACAGGCACACCTCAAAGATGACATTGAGGACTTTCAAAAATTGCAGGAGTCCAATCTCAGCGAAGCCCTGAGCAACGCTCGCTTTATCAAATTTCAACCGTGATAACACCCATGTGAGGGCAACATCGTCATCTCGCCAAAACGATGCCACGCCACGTCGTCTCAACATTTTCATACACACATCTCTACACAACGATGTCCCACAAGAATCAAGGAGAACTAATCCCGAGTGACTATTGTGCGGGGTAACGGATAGAATTTGAAGCTTGAAGACCAGAGGGCATCGTCCCATCTTCAATGACTTCGTACAAACTCTAATCCCATGCCATTGTACAACTCTCGACAACGGCGGTCCAAAAATAGGTCCTGTATGCCTCAATCGGATGCCTGAATTGCACTTTTGAAAGTTCGAGCGGACATTACAGTGCCCGAGTGCACGTACTATGACACAACCCGACCCGAGAAACCCGGGTTGCCTCTAGTACACCTGCGGCTCAGCCGCAGGTCCACCCTCTATAAATAGAGGGCTTGGGGTGGCCATTTTGCAAGAGTAAACCAATGAGGAAGCCACCTTGATTTGCTCAGACTCACCCCATACGGAGTACTTTCTCATTTTAAAGACCTGTGAGCTCATATATAGCTACTTTTATACCTACAAAAGCAAGTGTTTACCCACTTTAAAGATATATAAGTCTTCTTTGGCAGCCCACTGTAAGCTTTCTCACACACTTTAAAGTCTTTCTCTTCATCTTTGCACACACCCTTCTTCACGTTGAGAGTCGTGTTGCGTCGCGTTTGCTTGACTTCTATCCATGGTTTTATTTCAATAGAGTATATATATATATATATATTTATATATATGGACTAACATTATCGAGTTATGACTCGATTGAGCCTAGACTTCGGTCTAGAGCATTTATCTGCTTATATATATATATATCTGCTTATATACACACAGTTCATATATATATATATATATATATGAACTGTGTGTCGAATTTTGTTCGATGAGCCTAGACTTCAGTTTGGAGCGTTTACTACTTTAATATATATATATATATATATTCTTATATATATTAATCGTGTGTGAACTCGCATTCGATGAGCACTCGATTTTACATCCTATATGTTTACTCGCTTATATATATATATATATATACTTAAATATATGAATGTTGTCGAACTCATTACGATGAGCACGATTTTACATCCCAGACGCTTTTATCGCTTATATATATATATATATTTTCATTCCACCGAGTTTACTTACGTGGTGGTTGATCGCTTCTGACTTTCTTTACGTTTAAATCACGCTTGGAGTTTACTTGTTGCGCTTGATTGCTTTGTATGCAACTTTATTTATATTTTGTCCCACGGGAGTTTCTCCGTATGCGGTTGATAGCTTTTTATGACTTTATTTACATTTTGATCCCCATGGAGGAGCTTTGTGGTTAGTGATCATGTCTGTATATATATATATTTACAGCTTTTATATATATATCTGTTTACTGCTTTCATACAAATTGTGGTATCATTTGCGCCTTGGAATCATGTGATCACAGATTCAACCTATTGGATCTAGATTCGGTTCCTGTGATGGACGTTTTCAGCTGTAAGCAGCTTGTAAATTATTCTGTGATGTCTGAATTTCCTCAAATGGTTTTCATACCCACGAGGAAGTCGGCATTATTTTGTACATTATTTTCGTACAGATGCCCCGCATCTGTAAAAAAAAATCAATCAAGCCGAGCACTTAATAAAATGGAAGTGTAAAAGGTCTCAATTACTATTGAGCATCAGGGTTTAAAAAACCTCTTTTATAAAACATCACTGTTATAACTTGCTAAAATTTGAATTTTTACATAAATTCAAACCCTGTGTATATAGGTGCGAACGAGGCCTCACACTACTTCCAAATAATAGCACATTAACCCACACACACACACATATTCAGATAATAGTTTCTTGAAAAGAGGCGGTCACCGTGGTAACACGGATGTCAGGGGGTGCCTAACACCTTTCCTCCGCATAACCAAGTCCCCGGACCCTAATGAATCTCGGTTTCACCGACCCGTTTAGCAGTGTCACATCACTGGGTCAATGTACAAACCTTTTCTCGGTTGTGTTGGTACAACCATTTAAAAAACCAACTGACGACTCTTAATAGTCCATTGTCGACATTATACATGTCAGACTTTTTTCACTTGTTTTTTCAAACAAATATTACCTAAAAATGAGAACACCAAAGAACAAGTAACGGAAAGGGACAATTAAAAATCCCGACATCGACAACGTTCACATACACATAGTATTAGAATTACAATATTTATTAGATATATTAACATCCACTTTCCAAAATAATACTCACTTCTAGCTAAACTTGTTATTTTAGCACAAGTCTTACTTTACCATATACATTTCAGAATTCATAAGTGTTAACTTCATAACACTTATCTACCATTCATTGTGTATACTAAGTCATAACATAACATGTTCGTAACTTACTAATCTTTTTTTTTCAACTTTGAAATTATCAAAGACATGATACGGTTCTGTTTTAACATCCTCTTTACATGTTTGTTACCTTAACACATCGTTAACTAGGTTACATTAAGAGTTCAAAGTCTGCAGAAGTAGCAGACTTCACTGGGTATGACTGACTAGTGGCGCGGCCGCGCCATAAATAACTTAGAGTCAAGCGCTGTGGCATACGTCAGCCACCACCGCGCCTAGAGGCGTAGGCTTTCGGCAGACCGAGTCGATTTTGCGAGAATCGCGAGTTTCGACTGCTTCTAAGCCAACTAACACGAATTTCATCCACAAAACAGTAAACGAAGCATACCCAATTGACATAGGACTCATACAAACATGATTCCTCATATATTCAACCACTTAGAAAAATTAAACAACAACTTTAACTAATTTAAATCCTTAAATTTCATGTTTTCATACAAAAACTCCATTTTTGACATCCTTCATAGAAATTCACACTATGATCACAATTCTACACCAAATTACTTCATTCAAACTACGTTCTCTTCGTTCCTTACTGAATATTGTCTCCTAGACTGTGAGAGCCCCAAATTCGGGTCCTAAATCACCGCGGATCCGGTACAATCATTCTACAACTATTGCGGAAGATATACACATAAATTGTTTATACAATAAACTTTACACACTATTCCCCAAGGTCGAGTAGACTTATACACAATTCATAAACTATCAATCATATAATGTTATTATCATACATTACCGTTACAATTTAACTACACATGTAAACTAAAGCTGGAACTATCTTTGACCTTTTCTTTGTATCCGACGTATTCGTCTTGATCTGCAATGTTAATCATGATATAGCAAGGGTGAGCAACAATTTTGCCCAACAAGTTTAATTTCAATAAATTAACGAAATATCATGATGGAAAGAATTTGAATAATAACTGGCTAACATTCAATAATATAATTATGAACTAGCATGAACAAACTATCATAGCTGAACGAACATTGAACGTGAACATATCAATTATATCTGGACCGAATGGTAACGAAGGTGATCAACCTTTCATACCTGATGAATACATGCAATATGCATTGAGTATGATTCAACAATTCATAGACATGGTAGTCAGCAATGATTAACTATAAGTATATTTGAATGAAACAACTCGAGGTCGAGTTAAGAAAAACTTGCCTGATCCGTTGTTTATTGTTACGCATTTTAATAAGCTTTGTCTGAAGACCTAATATATAAATAATATCGATATACAAATTAGAATAATATTATCACAGTATTTAAAATAACCTAAACACATTATCACATAATCCTATCACTCTATAACACACATAAGACCTAGTATCAAGTCAAACTATTTCAGTCTGAGTTGAATTTGGTACAACTCTAACATCCCGACAGCCTAGTCGGACAATTATCGAGTTTAAGTTCAATTAAACTCTGCCTAAACACTTAACGATTATCTGAGATAATTATATTATCAATCAAAATAATTTTCCAAGTCTCATAATAATTTTCAGATAATTATTATCATTTATTATGATTTTTCAATCATTCATATCGTATTTATATGATTTAAATACCACTTAATTCTATTATCATTAATATTTATTTAATAATAAATATTAATGAAAATCATAACATAATAATATAATATATTTATAATATCTCAAAGTATTTTTAATACCTTAAAATCATTTTTATATGATTTTAAACCTTTAAATCCATTATCCGATAATTGCCATTAATATTAAATATTAATGTTTTTCATAGCAAAATATCAAAAGTTATATTTTATAACTTAAAATATTTTTATAACCTTTAAATTATTTTTATATAATTTTTAAATCATTAATTATATTTGTTCATAACTTATTTAATACATTTATTAAATAAATTAATTATCATTAATTTTAATTTATTAATGGAATTTATCACAAAATATCAAATGTCATTAAAAATAACTTCAAATATTTTCTTATACAATAATATAATTTTTCATGATTTTTCAAGTATTAAAACCATTTTTAAATAATTTATTTAATATTATAATTAAATAAATTAAATACCATGAATATTCCAAAAATATTAAATATTAATGAAATATATTCAAAATAATTAAAAACCCATTTTTGGTCTTTAAAATAATTTTTAGGAATTTATTTTGTATTTTTAATAATTAAAAACCATTTTTTTCTATTTATTAAATAAAATAATTGATTTTCCAAAATTAATTGTCGCGCAAGGGCCCTATAGCGACGAAACTGTCGCTATAGGTGTTCTTGAGGAAAACCCAGAACTTCATGTCAGAGTTCGTGGTGCTCACTTTGACCAGTTCTAGATTCATTATCTTTAAGTTTCCGATTTGTCTAAAGGGTTAATGTTGTAGTATTTATGTAATACTACAACCACAATTTCATTTCATAGCTAAACTGCAACAGATACAAAAGATATAAAGCACCAAACATGTTGTCAGAAGCTGTTCTTCATTTATGGGTTACCCAGAAATGAAGAACAGGTCAGTGTTGCTACTTTGAATCCTCATATCTTGCATCATGGGTCTCGCTTGTGTGATTACAAGGTTTAATCATGTAGACTACATGTCAAGGAACAACTATACAACATAATATCAACTTAACAACATCACCAACGTAAGATCTGGACCGGTCAAAGTAGGCCAGAAAAATTGCCTTTGAAGATTTCTGGGTTACCTAGAATCTTCATCCGGCATGATGGTCAGCCATACTTTGACCACCATTAAGTTCGATTCTGTTATGGATCTGGGTGATCTAAAGGCTAGAATTTGTAGTCCTCATGTCAGACTACAAGATCAAAATACTAACACGACCTAATACTTTAAACACATCAAGATTCAAGCCCTGCAAAATGTTATCAGAAATTCTGGGTTTCTGGGTTTGCCCAGATTTCCAGAATTCGTGCTCGGTCAACGTACTTTGACCGCTTATATCTTGAAATCTATACATGATCTGGGCTTGATTCAAGTTTCAGATCATAGCCCTAACAACATAGAACACATATATAACCTTAAACACAACAAATCATTAACACAGAGAGATCTACGAGCCCTGACATTCGCCTGTCAGGCCATATTTTCATTCGCCCTGACATTCTTGATTTTCGAGCACTTTGATGATATGTATCTATGTTCTAGCAACTCAGATCACTAATTGTCACCCTCTAACACAACTTAAAACAACAAAACATATCATCTAACAAGATTTGGCAAATTTAGGGTTTATACCTCATTCTAACTTTGATCTTGAATCTAATCGTCATGATCTGTTCTTTAGATGCTATATATCATTCTAGGGACTGAATCACTAATTGATTTCGTGGGTCTAGAGAGAGAGAGAGAGTTGGTTGAGTGTTTGGTGACCAAATGGCTATTTCTGTTAACTTTTCTCTCTTTAATTCTATATATAATTTGATTCAATAATGTGGCTGATGTAAAGTGGCTAATGCTGGAGATTTTAAGTCACATGGACTGATCTAGGTTGGACACCAACTCCCATATATGGCAATATTTGCAAGTTATGTCCAAATAATGCAACAAGGGTAAATGGGTCATTTGATTTCTAATTTTAATGGCAACATGGTAACTTGTGCAAACCCTTATGGTAAAACCTAAGGTTTTACAAATTAATTCTAGGATTTCTAAATTAGGGTTTTCAAAATAGAAAATTAATATTTCTAAATTATAATTAGGGTTTTCTAATTATATTAAAATTTCCTAATCATAATTCAAACTTGCTAATTAGGATTAATATTTCCTAATTAAAATTGCTAATTTATCGATTAGGTCCATAATTGCACATTAGGGTTTCTAACAGAACAATTAGGGTTTTCTAATTTAGCAATAAGGCTATCCCTAATTAAATATATATAAAATCAAAATACTTAAGCCATTATATTTAGCCTTTGATTTCCCAAATTAGGGTTTTCTAATTCCGAATTAGGGGTTTGGATTCCCGGAACTGAAATTAGGATTTCCAGAACCGATTTCTAGGGTTTCTTATCTATCGTTAGGGTTTTCTAACTGAACGTTGACGTTCTTAATATATACTTAGGGTTTGTTACAGATATAGCTTATCTGGTCAACCCGTGACCCTTAACCACATACTGTACACATATACAACCATATACACAGAACATATACACTTATATCCTTAATCCTGAATAAGTCACCACAAAATTTTTAAATCCATAAATTTCTTCCCAGAAATCTCAAATCCATTCACTTATTTTCTGTCTAGGTTTATTATTTAACCTTAAACCAATTTTTTAAGATTTAATAAATATCCAAATTCTCGGAATAGTGAGGACTACTAAAGAAACCATCTGGACCATCACTCCATTCCTCGACTAGTTCCAGCTATATTCTCATTTCCTGAAGAGAACAAAGAAAGCAAAGGGTGAGCTCAACTAGCCTAGTAAAGAATATTATGACTAAGATAATGCAGAATAAATTATCGTTAGCCTTCAACAGTGTTAAACTAATAGAATACAATAGACAACAAGTTTAATTGCAGCGGAACAAATAATCCATTAGAAGAGTCAAGTAGAGCATGATATCTACTATCTTTTATGATTTAAAATTTTATCATCAATTTTATCGCTAAGACTCTGCTTAATAAATAATCCACATCACTGAATTATCCATGCACTACGGCCCATGGATATTCATTATTATCACATTCACGAATCATCCATGCACTACGAGCCAATGATATTCGTATTATCACCAATGGTCATGATTATACCGATACATAGTCACAATCATACCAATCAACAGTCCATCTATGCACTATGGGCCAAAGATGACTTTTATCACAATATAAGCATGAGGATAATGACAATGATATAAGAATCAATCAAACGAAATCAAGGATAAATATTAAAGATTTTTAATTTATCCAAAGTTTAAAAATGTCCAAATTGTCAACTACTTTGTGGAGTAAAATTCAAGAATAATATTCATGTATCAAAAATAATTTGAACAGAAAAGAAATTAATTTTTCGGGTGAGTAGTACCCCGTGAATAGTACTTCATGAATAGTGTCGTACGTATGAATAGTACTGTACGTATGAATAATGTCGTACGTATAAATAGTACCCATGAATAGTACTCCAACATAAAAAGCTTAAAATTTAACAAGAATGTTCAGAAAAATATCCTTGTAAAACGATAATAGATGAAGTGCAAATTTCAAGGATATTCTACTAATTTCAAGGAGTATAGAAATAATACTTAACAAAATGAGTGTAGAATTCGGAATCTGAAACGAAATAATATTACTTACATACTACAGAGTATGAAAGAAAATATTATTTCTTACGAATATTGAACAAAAATAATATCCCTTACCTTAAAAGGAGAGTATTTTTGACTGGTAGGGCGAGGATATTCTTGAAGAAAACTTGCACTGTTTTCTACACTCAAAGCTTCCTTAAATTCTAAAGAAATACGCTCAATATTATAGAAGAAGAATTCTCTGATTCTAGTGTGATTTTCAATTCTAAACTAAGCATCCTATTTACAGGAGAATGGAAGGATACTATTTAGAAAAATCATGGGGCCTTACCAAAGTCGTAAATTCTAGACGAATTCTTTTGACGGCCCGAAATCAAGAAATTTTTGCTTTTACTATGTTGTACTTTGCAGCACTATGCAACACTATGCAGTACTATGCAAATAATAAAATATAATATATTCTATTTTACATAAAAAACAAAACTTATATATATATATATATATATAAAACAAAACTAAGATAACTTTTTACTGATTATTTTGAAAAATGAGTAAGTGGGGTCCATATAATAAGTAAAATTTATAACAAATACTTCAATAAAACCCCCTCTATTTATCTCAACTCATTTGGCTTCACTAAACACATTTTTAATAACATTTATTCATCATTTATAACTCACAATATTAACGACCAGGTCATTCCAGGGAAAGAGGGGGGTTTTCGATAAGGATTTCTCCTTATTGGCGCACAATTAGGTGACCAAACCCATTTCTTCTAAAAATTTTATAGACATTGTCAATAATGCAAATAATAATATGAATAACTTTGTCGTCTGAATTATTAATTTAATAATATAAAATATTATGCAGATGATACTGTGACAATAATTGAATCAATAATATGAGATACTATGCATCAATTACTGTGGCAATAATTGAGTGACTTCTCACGTAAGCATCAATAATCAAAGATATTTTACAATAATGTGTGCTACTATGCAACCACATGTATTACTGTACTTTTATCACCGGGTATTTCAACAGTTAACGGTAAAATCCTTGCTGTTATTTTTATAAAAAGTTATTTCTGTCGCTTTCTAACTCCAACAATAATTCTGTTGTGGGGTCTACCAATGATTGTGCCGTCGTACGAATATTTCCTGATAAAATGAATATTCTCTGACCAATCGAATATTTCATAACAACTTGCTTACTTTGCAAAATTTGTTAATATTACCCACAACTATAACATTATATCAAATCCATACCATAATATTCAAAATGATATTTAGAGAAAATTATTCTTTATTCATAAAAGTTGGGGTCTTACAACCTACCCTTCTTATGAAATTTCATCCTCAAAATTGGTGTACATACCTGGAATGTCGAAGAGGTGAGAATACCTTGATTTCATTTCAGATTCTAACTCCCAGGTCATTTCCTCAATATCGTGGTTTTTCCACAAAATTTTGACTTGAGGTATAACCTTGGAGTGTATAATATGTTTCTTCTTATCCAAGATTTTAACAGGTACCTCTTCATACGTTAAATCTTCCGTTATCTCGTCTGGTTCTAACTCAATAATGTGGTTCGGGTCTTCCACATATTTACGTAACATATATATGTGAAAAACGTTATGAACACGTACTTGGCGGTAAGATGAGTCTATAGGCCATAGTTCCAACTCGATCGAGGATTTCAAATGGGCCAATGAATCGAGGATTAAGCTTTCCTCTCTTTCCAAATCTCGTAACTCCTTTCCATAGAGCAACACGTAACAACACATGATCTCCAACATTGAATTCCACGTCCCTTTGATGAAGATCAACATAACTCTTTTGTCGATCTTGTGAGGTTTTTATACGTTGCCAGATCATTTGAATCTTTTTCATTGTCATGCGTACCAATTCTGGTCCCAACAACGTTGCTTCACCCACCTCATCCCAGCATACTTGAGAACGACACTTGCGTCCATACAACGTCTCGAATGGAGCCATGCCTATACTTGCTTGATAACTGTTGTTGTAGGAGAATTCCACCAATGACAAGAACTTGTCCCAACTTCCTTTGAAGTCAAGGACACAGAGTCTTAATAGATCCTCAAGAGTTTGAATAGTCCTCTCCGACTGCCCGTCGTTCTGAGGATTATATGCCGAACTGAATCATAAATTCGTGCCCATAGCTTGTTGTAAACTGACCCAAAACTGTGAAGTGAATCTTTGGTCTCGATCAGAAACTATAGATACTGGCATACCATGCAGTCTTATAATCTCATTCATGTATATACGAGCAGGACGTTCAAGTGAATAAGTTTCTCGTATAGGTAAGAAATGAGCAGACTTGGTTAATCTATCAACAATGACCCAAATTGCATCTATGCCTTGAGAAACCTTGGGAAGACCAGTAACGAAATCCATGGTAATGTGCTCCCACTTCCATTCTGGAATTTTAAGTGGTTGCAATGGACCTTTTGGAACTTGATGCTCTGCCTTGACAAGTTAACATGTTAAACACCTTGAGATAAACTCCGTTATCTCTCTTTTCATATTGCTCCATCAAAATGTATATCGAAGATCACGATACATTTTGGTACTTCCAGGATGGATTGCAAACGGTGTGTTGTGCGCCTCCATCATGATTTTATACTTCAAATCAGAGTCGTTAGGAACACAAAGTCTGGAGTTGACTCGAAGTATTCCTTCTTCATTGATTCTTGCTTCTGGAATAGCACCTTCTTGCACCTTCTTCCTCATACGTATCAGCTCTAGGTCTGTATCTTGAGCAACTTTAACTTTATCGATTAAAGTCAGTTCTACTCGTATATTTGACACCATCATGTGGGTCCCTGAAGTCTTTAACTCTATCTCCATCCTTTGTAAGTCATACCAAATAGGCCTTTGCGTTGAAAATATCGCACTCGTACCCACATATGATCTTCTACTCAAAGTGTCAGCTACCATGTTCGCTTTTCCAAGATGGTATTGAATGGTATGATTGTAATCTTTCAACAGCTCGAGCCAATGTTATTGCTGCATGTTAAGTTCTTTTTGGGTGAAGAAATATTTGAGGCTTTTATGATCTGTATAGATCTCCACCTTCTCCCCATACAGGTAATTCCTCCAGATCTTTATTGTGAAAACGAATATTTCCAACTCTCGATCATGAGTAGGATAATTCCTCTCATATTCTTTGAGTTGTCGTGAGGCATAGGCTATCACTTTCCCATGTTGCATGAGAACACATCCTAACCCTCTTCCTAAAGCATCACTGTAGATGACAA
Organism: Panax quinquefolius; assembly: GCA_020205615.1. NCBI lineage: Eukaryota > Viridiplantae > Streptophyta > Magnoliopsida > Apiales > Araliaceae > Panax > Panax quinquefolius. Next base: position 88,222,855 of record CM035171.1, on the reverse strand, counting down.
ATCCTTTCGAACCAGATGGTATTGTCAAAACAGGTGCCAAAATGAGTCTCATCTTGAGTTCTTGAAAACTCTTCTCACATTCCTTGCTCCAACCAAATTTTGTATCTTTTCGAGTCAGCTGAGCTAATGGAGTAGCGATTCAATAAAATCCTTCCACGAATCTCCGATAATAACCAGCTAAGCCCAGAAAGCTACGTACTTCGGTTACTAACTTAGGTTGCTCCCATCTTTGAATCGCTTCAATCTTTGCCGTGTCAATAGATATTCCATGATTTGATATCACGTGCCCAAGGAATACAACTTCCTCAATCCATAACTCTCATTTATTCTACTTGGTATATAGCTTGTTTTCATGAAGCTTTTTGAGTATCAGCCTCAAGTGATGCTCATGATCTTCACAGCTTTTGGAGTATATGAGGATATCATTAATAAAGACAACCACAAAATGATCCAAATATTCCTTGAATATTCGGTTCATCATATCCATGAAGGCAGTAAGAGCATTAGTCAATCCAAAAGACATGACTAGGAATTTGTAATGCTCGTACCGAGTTCTGAAAGCAGTCTTTGGAATGTCATCAGTTTTAATCTTTAACTGATGATATCTGGAACAAAGATTGATCTTTGAAAAGAATTTAGCTCCTTGCAACTGGTCAAACAAGTCATCAATGCGAGGTAGTGGGTACCTATTTTTGACGGTGACATGATTCAACTTCTGATAGTCAATACAAAGTCGCATACTTCCATCTTTCTTCTTTACGAATAGAACATGAGCATCCCAAGAAGACGTATTAGAACGAATGAAACCGATGTCTAACAATTCTTGTAGTTAGGTTTTTAACTCGTGAAGTTCAATAGGAGTAATTCGATATGGGGCTTTGGAAATGGGTTTTGTACCGGGTTCAAGGTCAATACAAAACTCGATTTCATGCTCTAGGTGTAGGCCAGGAAGTTCTTCAGGGAATACGTCAAGAAATTTATTAACAATAGAAATATCATTCAAATCTGACGCATTTTTCTTTAAATCCGTGACACAGGCTAAGAAAGCTTGACATATGTTTTTCAATAAAAGAATGGCTTTATGGCTTGATATGACAGTGACTTGAATTCGCATAATAGGTTGGTTAGGAATATGAAAGCTAACAACCTTACGAAAACAATCAATTTTAGCTTGATGAGAAGTTAACCAATCAATCCCTAAAATCACATCAAATGCAAGTATTTTCAAAAGGATAAGATCGACAGGTAATATGAGGGTGCCGATTTGAATCAAACAAGATTTATAAATAGCGGATGTAATGAATGTTTTTCCTAACGTAGTTTCAAAAGATAAGTCAAAGTCTAATTTCTCCAGAGTTAAATTTAAACGTTGAGCACAAGTTGGATAAATAAAAGAATGGGTAGAACCGGTATCAAATAAGGTATAGACTTCGCAAGAGTTTATAATTAGCTTACCCGTGATATCTTCATTCGGGTTACTAGCTTTTTGAGAGGTCACGACAAATGCTCTCCCTTGAACTACCGGCTTTGACTTGTCTGGGACGACCTTTGGTGCCTCCATCCCAGCTAGACTTGAATTCACTACACGACAAAATTGGGCTAGGTGACCTTCTCTTCCGCAATTGTAACACGCTTTGGGTTGCTGCATACATTTTGGACTGATGTGTCACTCCCCTCTGTATTTGTAGCATACGACCGGTGGTCGTTCTCCTTCCTTGAAAATAGGTCCTGGTGCTGCTGTCTTTCCATCATTTTAGAATCTCCTCTTCTTAAAATTTCTACTTCTATTATCTTGGCCATGATTACCACCGAAGTGGTTACCATTTCTGGCATGTTGATTTCCTCCACGTTTGTTGTCACCGCTTCGATGATTGCTACCACTAGTATTATCGTTTTATTGGCTGCTATCTCTTGGTTGGGTTGACTCATTATCGCGCTCCAATAACTGAGCCCTATTCACAACATCTGAATACAAGCAAAGTTTGTGAGAAATGAGGTATTAACGTATTTCAGGTTTCAAACCTCTTAGAAACATTCGCGTCATTCGCTCCTCATTATCAACCAAATGGGATGCGAACCAGGACAACTCAGCAAACATAGCCTCTGTAACGACCGAGAAATTCGGATCCTTTGTAAACTACTTTTAGGAATTAAATAATGAATAAAATAATATTATTTGTTATTATTACGTGTTAATAAGATCTATGTCGTTTTATAACCTAGAAACGTCGGAACATCGTAGTATTTTAACTACGTAAAGGAATTAAGGTGTTTGAATTTTCAAGATGAAAATAAAAGCTTTTCGAGAAATTTTACAAAAAACACTATTCATCATTTTCCGTTCGGGAATTATTTTTGAACTTCCGAGAAATAAGTAACGTTATAATATCAAGGTAAGATGGATTATGTAATAATAATTCAAGTATGGATAACGCAATATTTCGCATGCAGACTTAATTTTAGAATGTTAAATATTAAATTCTAATGGAATGGAATTGTGGATTTTGTAAGAAGTGCAAGTCCAATAAGCTTTAAGGGATAAGCCCAAAATGTAGTAATGTTTAGCCCAAAAGTTGGTTAATATGAAGCCCAAATTTAATTAATGAAAGCCCATCAGAATAATCTAATTAGTTAAACCTAAGCCCATGTAATGATCCAATGGGTAAAGCTAGGTCCATGGGGAAACCCATGGATGAACTTGGTGACCAAGACTTTGTTATGGTGGCCAAGTAATAAGAGTAGGGGGCAAGTTTACTTAGGGATTAAGTATCAAATAGTAAGGAGGTTAGTAAGGAGGTGGAGTAACCTAATGACTACTATGCCCTAACATTAGCAAGTCTATAAATAGCAAGCTTGAATTCATTATTTGGTTGTTAGTTTTCATCCAACACAAAGCAACTTAATTGTTAGAGAAGATAAGCACTTTTGAGTCAAACATCCTTTGTTAGATTTTCAAGAAGGAAGTTAGCCAACAAAGGTAATGATCTTATATCCTCCATCTCTACCATACTAGCTTGATAGAGAAGTGATGATCATGTATGCTAAGAACATATGAGAATTGAATAATCAATGGATTTAAGCCGAATAAGTCATGAATAAGTAACTTAAACCTATTTTAAGTTAAGAACTTATGAAGAACATATATGGACTTGTCATATGATTACCTTAAGAAGTTTGTAAGATTGATAAGATGTAAGAATGTTGCTTAAAGGACTTTAATCAATAATAAGTCAAAAGGAAAGGAAATCTTATGTTAAAGAATTTGTTAAGTTATGAACTTATAAGAAATAAGCCATAACCTAATTTAAAGATACGTTGTTGTAATATGTAGGTTGAGATGTCTAGTTAATGAAATGAATCCATTTGGAATGATGAACAAATTGTTAGTAATGAAGTTTTGCAGGAATTCACATGATTGGACGATAATCGTCGAATTCGTGAAATTCTCGGAATGGAAGTCAGATTTTGTGTTTGAGTTTGGAAACGTTAGTTGTTGATGGAGACAAGTCTTATTTGGCATTATAGAGTTGCGGACTCAAAAATGACTGGATTCTGACTTAGAACGAAGAAACGAGCGTTGAACGTTCACGAATATTTATCGTTTTCGTTAAAAATGAACTAATAGGTGAACTTTTAGTTAATGAAGTCAAATAGATAAAGTTCTTGTAGGAACACGTAGAGTATGTGATTTGTGATCCGTAGGTTCTTGAACGAGCCAATTCGGACTAATAACGAAGAAGTTACGAGTCAAGGAGTTTCACAAAATTTCAAGTCTGTCAAAATTTTCTAGTACACATGTAGACACTCGAAATTTTCTATACTACTGTTACTAACATTGCAGGAAGACAGATTCGTCTTTTAAGAGAGAACCCTGAAAGACAATCCAAATCCATACCGGATACTACCGGAAGTGCAACATCAACCCCGGATCGTAATCTGGGAGTAACTCTTTCAACCTCGGATCTAACCCTGAGACATGCAGATACAATATCGGAACACACACCGGAGAAGACCGATTAATCACGGAGATGACCCCGAGGTATCCAGTCTCAGTCCCAACCATGGGAATAGCCACCAACCTTGGTGATAACCCCAAAGAATGCAGTTTCGGAGATAACCCCAGAAATGCTTGTTTTAAATGCCACCAGCTTCAATCTCGACACTCACAACGAGATACACTGTACCAACCCGACAATAACATCGGAAAGACAGGCACACCTCAAAGATGTCTGAGTAATGTCTGCTTATCGGCCCAATTCGGCAATAACACCGGTGAGGGGCAACATCGCCATCTCGTCCAACACGATGCCACGTCTCGTCTGTACGCAAAAATGTCCCATAAGGCTAACCAATCCCGAGTGACTATTGTGCGGGGTAACGGATGAAAGTTGAAGCTTGAAGACCAGAGGGCATCGTCCCATCTTTAAAGACTTTGTACAAACTCTAATCCCATGCCATCGTACAACTCTCGACAACGGCGGTCCGAAATAGGTCTTGAATACCTCAAAACGGATGCCCGAATTGCACTTCTCAAAATTGAGTGGACATTACAAAGGTGCACGAGTGCACGTGCTTGAGACGACCCGACAGACAAATTCGGGGCCGAACCGACCATCTCTACAGTACACTGCAATTTGAGCAGCAGGTACACCTCATGACATCTTTTGCCTATAAATAAGAGGCTTGGGGTGCTAATTTTTTAAGAGAAAAAATACGGGGAAACCCTGCACAATTTGCTCTGCACTTTACATACAGTGTATTTTCCCACTTTCAAACACCTGTGAGCTCATATATAGCCTCTTTTGTACCCACAAAAGCCCAGTGTTTACCCACTCTAAAGATATAAAAGCCCTTTTATCACCACCGTTTGTAAGCCTTCTCACACACTTTAGAGTCTTTCTCTTCATCTTTGCATACACCCTTCTACACGCTGAGAGTCGTGTTGTTGCTTTTGCCTTTGACTTGATCCGTGGTTTCATTCCAATACTATATATATATATATATATATATATATTTTATATATATATTGAATAACATTATCGAGTTATGCCTCGATTGAGCCTGAACTTGATGCGGAGCGTTTCTCGCTTTAATATATATATATATATATATATATATATTTATATATATTAACTGTCTGTCGGACTTTGTTCGATGAGCCTAGACTTCGGTCTGGTGCGTTTATCCGCTTTTATATATATATATATATATACTTATATATATCAATTGTGTGTCGGACTTTGTTCGATGAGCCTAGACTTCGGTCTGGTGCGTTTACTCGCTTTTATATATATATACTTATATATATGAACTGTGGTCGAGCTATGTTCGATGAGCCTGGATTTTACATCCGGTGCGTTTATTGCTTTTATATATCTATATATATATATACATACATATATATATATATATATATTTATTTTGTCCTGCCTGGAGTTCCCTTTGTGGCAATTGATCGCTTTTACAGCTTTCTTTACATTTCGTCCTGCTTGGAGTTTACTTCATGGCAGTTGACCGTATTTACAGCTTTTAACAGCTTTATTTACATTTCTGATCCCCCATGGAGGTGCTTCGTGGTTGGTGATCATGTCTGTATATATATATATATATATATATATATATATATATATATATATATATACCGCTTTTATATATATACCGCTTGTTGCTTTTATACAAATTGCAATATTCTATGCTTTAGGAATCATGTGATCACAGATTCATCCCATTGATCTAGATTCGGTTCCGTGATGGACATTTTCAAATTGTAAGCGACTTGTAAATTATTCTCATGATGTCATATTTCCTCGATGGTTTCCATACCCACGAGGAAGTCGGCATTATTTTTGGATATATTATTTTTCATACGGATGCCTTGCATCCGTCAAATAAAATCAATTCAGCCGCTCACTTAATAAAAATGGGAGTGTAAAAGGTCTCGATTCCTATTGAGCATCAGGGTTTGAAAAACCTCTTTTATAAAACATCATTGCCATATCTTGCTAAAAACTAAATTTTTACATAAATTCAAACCCTGTGTATATAGGTTCGAACGAGGTCTCGCACAACTTTCATATAACAGCACATTGACCCACACACACACACACACACTCAGATAATAGTTTCTTGAAAAGAGGCGGTCACCGTGGTAACACGGATGTCGGGGGGTGCCTAACACCTTCCCCCCACATAACCAAGTCCCTGGACCCTAAATGAATCTCTTGGTTTTAATCGACCCGCTATCATCGTGTCACATCACTGGGTCAATGTGCAAACCTTTTCTCGGTTGTGTTGGTACAACCATTTAAAAAACCAACTGGCGACTCTTAACAGTCCCATCGTTGACATTATACATGTCGGACCTTTTTCACTTGTTTTTTCAAACAAATCTCACCTAAAATGAGAACACCAAAGAACAAGTAACGGAAAGGGACACCCAAAAAATCCCGACGTCGACAGGTGGCGACTCTGCTTTGGGACTCCAAGAAGAGGACTTAAGCCGCTACTACAATCTTTTCAAAATCATATATGCTTGTGTGTGGATGTTGCATTTACATTGGATGAATGTGTACGAATGCATGTCTTGTTTGAGCTTAGTGCTTCACATCATATCTGCAGTGATGTTAGTGCTTCACACTATAAACTGCTTATGATATTAGTGCTTCGCACATGTCATCATTTCATACGGTGAGAGCGTGATGTATGTGAATGTATGTTGTGTGGTCCCTCCACCAGAGGCTATCCTGCTTGTTTGATTATCGGACTAGTGAGAAGACTAATTCTCTGAGGCTCAGGAAAGGCACCACCTAAATTCGCTCCAGTTGAAAGACCGGATTAACTTCCCGTCTAGTAGATTGCGATGATTTGGGAACCTTCATGCCAAAAAGCCGCGAGAGTAACCTAAGATAGGTCAGCCTCTGCTAAACCCAAACGAAGGAAAGTCTCTTCATGCTCTCATGTTAATTACTTGTAAACACAGTTACTTGTAATTTCTTTCCATATATATCTCCATGTAATGCTCTAAATAGCTGACACCCGTTTGCAGGATAAAATTCCTAAAATGGACACATCACATAGCATGTCATTATACACCTTCCCGAAGGACTAAACTATACCAGTCTTTCGCAGGGAATCAATCGGACCTATTACCCGATCAAAGTCCAAAAAGGCAACAGGCCTACAGTCAATCATGTCGTCATCCGACCAGATTGAACATAATCCAGTTTCTCGCAAAGAATTCGATGGATTAAGCAAACAGATTGCAGATTTGGCTGTTCTATTAAAAGAATTACACCAGTCTACACAGGGTCAAAAAATACCCGTACATACTGAGCCCTCCACACAAGGAGGAATTCCGGTCATTATCATACCAGAGCCACAGTTGGATACGACTAATAAAACTCATGATGCTACCCATTCCACTGGAAATCCAGACAATGGTGACATCAAAAAGAAAGTCCTCCAAATGGAAGAGACCCTTCGCGCTATCAAAGGAATTGGAACACACGGGAGTGTTTCATATGCTGATCTATGTATTTTTCCTGGTGTTCACTATCCAGAAAAATTTAAAACTCCTGACTTTGACAAATATGACGGGTTAGGGGATCCTTATACACATTTAAAAGTCTTTATTGAGAACCGGGATCCTATGCAGAGGATGAAAACTCGTAATGCAATTGTTCCAAAAGAGTCTAACTGGAGAAGCCCGTTCGTGGTACACAAGATTAGACAACTCCAAAATCCATAGTTGGGAAAAGCTAGCACATGCCTTCCTCACTCAATACAGTTTTCAAACTCATATGGCTCCTGATCGGTATCAGATTACCAAGATCAAGAAACAGTCTAACGAGTCTTTCAGAGAGTATGCTAAAAGGTGGAGACGCCTGGCTGCCCAAGTTAGTCCTGCCATGTCAGAATCAGAAATGGTCATGACATTCATAGACATACAAGAAGCTCCCTTCTATGAGAGAGTTTTAGCAGGCATCGGTAAACCATTTTCTGAAATGGTTAAACATTGGGAGATGGCTGAAATAGGATTGAAGTCAGGAAAGATTCAAGACCTAGCCGCACTCAAAGCTGTTGTTGATCACATCCAATCTAGAAATTATGGGAACAACCCCCGGAGGGTCCATAAAAAGAAAGAGGAAAATGTTTCCCTGATACTACAGGGACAAAAAGGAAATCAAAGTATGCCCATTCAAAGGAGAAACTACACTCCCTTTCTAGCACAGTCTGCAAACCCTCCAGTACCAAAAGGTGGAGAAGTCAAACGCCATCGAGTGTTTACACCCTTAGGGGATACCCTCGAGAACATTATTAATCTTCTGACAGCACAGAAGAAAATTACGCATCTTTTTCCACCAGCCAGCCCTAATGGACGGGGTTTCAATGCTGCTAGGAAATGTGCTTATCATGCTGGGGCATCTGGATATGATACTCAGGATTGTTGGGCCTTGAAACATAAGATCTAGGACCTAATAGATAATGGGAAGATCGTAGTCACCAAACCCGATCAGCCTCATGTACAAGACAACCCTCTTCCTCAACACAAAGAAGAAGAGGTCAACATGATTAATTGGAGCAGTGGACAAAGTTCCAACTTCAGCTATGATTCCTCCCAGATCATCAAAGACGGTGATGACAGATGGGATTATGCCAAGTTCCAATTCACAATGGAACGAAAGATCAAAGCTCTCAAGAATAAGTTGAGCAATTGGCGAATCGGTGACTTATCAAAGATCAAGTAACTCGCCAATTAATCACCAGAGCATGCCATCCTCCTACCTATCGTCATGAATATTCCCTCGTCACTTTCAGAAAATGAAATGCTGGAAGACAAAGTGACGAAGAGAGCAAATGCAAAAGCCCGTCGGGATTTCACCAACAAACGGGAATTCACCTATTTGGGCAAACCCATGGAAGAAATCCTTCACATGTTAATCAATGAAGGAAGTATCAGTTCCCTTCTACCTCCAATCAACCCCCGTTTGGGACGGTAAAACTCTGATGGAGTATGTCAATACCACTCCCGGCCTCATGGTCACAAAGACGAAGAATGCTGGGCACTCCGCCACCTTATTCAAAATCTAATCGACAGTGGTGTACTGCGCTTGGCAGATAACGACACTGTGTTACGTGCAAGTGAGAATGCAGGCCCTACTAAGTGGAAAAGTGTGGTAGCAGTTATATCTACTGAAGTTGAAGGGATTAATACTTTGCTCACAACACCGATAATTCAGCTCAAAGGAGGAAACAATCCTTTGAAAGTGGCCGCTCCCGAGCCAATCAACTTGCCATGCAGAGCACAATATCCTATTGTTAGCTTGCGCAAGGTTCCGTGGAATTATGGAGAAGGTGAAGGATCCACCTCACATACCACTGCTGCAGTGTCGAAGGAAAATCCACTGTATATTCCCCATCGGGTGATGAACCCCACCACCAAATCAAAGGGGAAAATACCCATGGAGAAGATTGAAAAATTCCTCCGCGCTGTGGGTCATAACGAAGCCTCGGTGGTTTTAAGCTTGAAGGAAGCTCCACCACAAATATCAATTTTGGACTTGGTCCTAACTTCCGAGAATCACCGGAAGGTCTTGTTAAAGGTTCTAGAAGAAGCCTATCTCCCGACATCAGTGGATACAGAAAAGTTTCAACACATGGTTGATCACATTTTCAACAACAATGTGATATCCTTCACTGATGATGACATACCATCCGAAGGGACCGGTCATTGCAAACCGTTGCACATTGCATTCTTATCCTCCGGATATATGGTGGCTAGAGTATTAATAGATGGAGGCTCCTCTCTGAATATTTGCCCATATGCCACCTTGGTGAAGATGAATATCAATCTCAACCGAATTCGGAGTAGCCATACTATCATCAAAGATTTTGATGGAGCTCGCCGTAACTCGGTTGGAGTAATTGAGCTGCCAATAGAAATTGGCCCTCATACATTCTGCGTATCCTTCCATGTGCTCAAGATAGATTCGGGATATAACCTGCTCTTAGGATGACCATGGATCCACATGGCAAGGGCAGTCCCCTCCACCATTCACCAATAATTGAAGTACATTATCAACGATAGCTCAGTCACAATAACGCCGGCCGGAGTGTCCTCCACATGTGGACGTCACTTCATCAATGCAAATGCGGGCGAGAGCCGCTTAGTTTTCATGCTTTGGAAATAAGCAACACCCAATTCCACGCTATTGGAGCACCATTGCCTGAACCCCACATTTCTGCTGAGGAGATGCCAGCCACTCAAGAAATGATGTCGTTGGGACATAAGCCAGGACAAGGGCTGGGTAAAGACGACAAGGGTATCCAAGACTTATTCGATTAACCAAGCAAGTTGAAACAATTTGGACTAGGCTATTCTCGCCAAATTAGTCACCGGAATCCTAATAAGCATCAACAGATTCCTTCACTTCAACTATGTGGCGTTAAACCGCTTTCAAACTCTGAGTCCGCACAACCTCCAGTAAAGGTGCCAGCCAATGTCATGGCCATATTATTTCCTAAGCCAAAACCAGTGGAGGAAAAGAAAATCGTTATTCCAGATCCCGCAATCGAAGAAGAGGAGCGGAGAATCAAGGAAAACGTTGTCCGAATATTGTCGGGCATGCGCATCATCGTCCATAATGCACATACCAACAAGTACACCCCAGACGATGATTGCCCTGACGTAATGGCCATCATTCGAGACAGAGAGGATGATGACAATCCCTCCATCACTGCAGTCCACCCGGACTTTACCCTTACCAATTGGAACAAAGATTCCTTGCTTTGGTCGACAGGTAAAGCGCGTAAATTCTTTTCGCCTCAGAGATACAATAATCGCTACTTTTCTGCATAATATTAGCGCTTTATTTTGCCAAGATATGCTAACATTGTGTATGATCAACGCATTTCATATATACTAAGTGAAAGCATATTTTGTTTTAGGACTCTAAATTTAGATGTGCTCAGTATTGCGATATCGTTGCCTCTCCTACACAAGGATTGTACCTTTGATGTAGAGATGAATTCAGCCTTGATGGATCTCCAGGATGACATTGAGGTGCCTCTAGAAATTCAAGAATGGGTCAAAGATAAACCCAAACCTAACCTTGATCAAACCACTTCTTTCAATCTTGGAACCTTAGAAAGCCCTAAGTTAATCCAGATTGGTTCAGACCTTACCCCAAACCAACGAAATGACATGGTTATGCTATTAACCCAATTCCAGGATGTGTTTGCATGGTCTCATGAAGACATGGTGGGTTTATCCACTGACATTGTCCTTCATCGCCTTCCCATTAAAGAGGGATTTAAGCCAGTTAAACAAAAGCTTAGGCGATTGAAACCAGAGTGGAGTTTAAAGGTGAAAGAAGAAATTGTGAAACAATTTCAAGCCGGCATCATCATGGTGTCTACATATCCTGAATGGATATCCAACATCGTGCCCGTACCTAAACCTGGAGGGAAGGTGCGAGTTTGTGTGGATTACTGGGACTTGAACAAAGCTTGCTTAAAAGATAGCTTTCCCGTGCCATTTATCCACATTCTCATTGACAATACTGCGCAATACGACATGTACTCCTTTGCTGATTGCTTTGCGGGGTACCATCAGATCATGGTTGCCGAGGAAGATCGTGAGAAGACTGCTTTCATCACTCCTTGGGGAACCTTTTGCTGTAGACAGTTGTCATTCGGCCTCATCAATGCCGGAGCTACCTATCAATGAGCTATGATGGCTCTTTTTCACGACTTAATGCATAAAGAGATTGAGATCTACGTGGATGACATCATTGTCAAGTCCCGGAAGGAGAATGACCATCTAGACCATCTCAGAAAGTTGTTCAACAGGTTGCATAAGTACAACTTGAAGTTGAATCAGGCTAAGTGCGCCTTTGGCATTAAATCAGGCAAGTTGCTAGGATTTCTAGTCAGCCACAAAGGGATTGAGCTGGATCCTACCAAAATCCAAGCCATCGCAGAAATGGCCATTCCTCAGACAGAGAAGGAAATACGGGGATTTTTGGGAAGGATCAACTTCATCAGCAGGTTTATCTCCCAACTCACAGCAACCTGTGAGCCAATCTTTAAGTTATTAAGGAAGAACTCCTCCATGAAATGGAATGATGAGTGCTAGAATGCCTTCCTTACAATCAAGAAACAACTAGTCAAAGCTCCTATCTTGGTACCACCCAGGGATGATGTTCCCCTGTTCATGTACCTGTCCATAAGTGACAATGCCATGGGCTGTATGCTGGGACAGAAAGACGATAGAGGCCAAGAACGAGCTATCTATTACCTCAGCAAAAGGTTTAGCAGTAGTGAACACAAGTACACTCTGATCGAAAAGACATGTTGTGCTTTAGCATGGGCTTCCATGAGGTTACAACATTACCTACATGGTCACACAACCCATCTCATATCCCGCGTGGATCCTCTCAAGTACGTGTTCAACATACCCATGTTAAATTGTCGGCTGTCCAGATGGCAGTTGATCCTACAACAATTTGAAATCGTATATGTGACTCAAAAGTCCATCAAAGGTCAAGGAATCACAGATCAACTGGCCGCCGCACCTTCAGGGGATTTCAAACCCTTGGAAACATATTTCCCCGATGAAGGAGTAATGATGATCAAAGAACACCATCAATGCAATACACGCCAATCATGGAAGATGTATTTTGATGGAGTCATAATATGGAAGGTTCTGAGTCGAGCAATTCTAATATCCGATGGGGGAGTAGTATCCCGTTCTGTCAATCAAATTACGCTTTGTCAAAGACCAACAATACTACCGAGTATGTATGAAGGTCATCTCATGGGGCTAAAACTTGCCCGCTCAATGGGCATCAAGCGTTAATCGTCTCCTCGGAGATTCGGAGTTGGTAATCAGACAATCCACCGGAGTTTATCAAACCAAGGAACTACACTTGCTGCCTTACCATCGGCAGGTCTTAAAGATGGCTTTGGAGTTCGAAGAAATCTCCTTTCTACATGTTCCTCGTAATAGGAATGACTTTTCGGATGCATTAGCAACCCTGGCCTCCTTGATTTGTATATCAGACAAGGAACACTTGCCAAGCGTCACAATTTCCCTGCACAAGGCCCCAGCCTATGGGAATTACGTTGGAGAAGTATCGGATGAGCTACCTCCCATCCAACCTCCTTGGTATCAGCATATCAAGGAATATCTGCGAGATGGATCTACACCCGATGAGGCGGGCCTGACTGAGAAAAGGCGGATCCATCGACTTGCCATGAAGTTCTACCTGAGTGGAGATACGCTCTACAAAAGAGATGCAGGACTGGGTCTCCTCAGGTGTTTAGACAAAGATCAAGCCCAAAGGCTTATGGATGAAATCCATGGTGCAGTCTGTGTCCCCCACATGAGTGGCCCCCTCCTTGTCAAGAAAGTCCTCAGGACGGGACATTATTGGCTATCTCTCAAGGCTGATTGCCATGACCACGTCAAAAGATGCTATAAGTACCAGATTTATGGGAATGTTATACACGCCCCTCCACGGGAGCTCCACAATATGAGTTCGCCTTGACCCTTCTCAATGTGGGGAATGGACGTTATCGGGCCCATCGAGCCTAAAGCCAGTAATGGTCACCGATTTATCTTCACCATGATCGACTACTTCACCAAGTGGGTAGACGCAGCCTCCTTCCCTGTGGTCACTAAAGAAGTCATCATTGCTTTCATCGTAAACAATGTCGTTTGTCGATATGGACAACCGTGAGGTGATTGTGTCGACAATGCCAAAAACTCAACAAAAAATGATGGAGGAGTTATGCAAGAAATTCCACATCAAACATCTTAACTCTATCATCTATCGTCCAAGATGAACGGTCTTTGAAGGCGGCTAACAAAAACATCAAGAAGATTATGCAAAAGATGTTCGCCAACCACAAAGATTGGCCTGACCTATTGCCTCTGACTCTGTTAGCCTACAGGACCACAATGCGTACTTCAACTGGGGCAACCCCCTACGCTTTAACCTATGGGATGGAAGAAGTGCTCCCCATAGAAGTTGAGATGGAATCTCTCAGAGTGTTGATCGACGCTCAGCTGGATGAAAACCAATGGGTACAAGATAGGTATCACCAATTGTCTCGATAGATTTAAAAGGCGAACCGCGGCTATCTTCCATGGTCAGTTATATCAGCAAAGGATCGCCAGATCCTACAACAAAAAAAGTCCAGCTACGACAATTTAAACAACATGACTTGGTTCTGAAGAAGATTCTTGACAACCAAGATCAGGCCAAAGGAAAATTCGCTCCTAACTGGGAAGGCCCGTTTATTGTCAAAGAAGTATTGACAGGAGGCGCTCTCAGATTGTAAGAAATGGACGGCGATGAATTTCCACAAATCATCAACTCAGACACCGTGAAACGGTATTACGTCTGAAGTAACCAGCAAACACCTTGGTGCATCATCATCAGGTCACCAGTCATTCCAGTTCTTTAACCCTTTACCGCATATAACTTATCTACACTTTGCCCCTCAGGGAAACATACTCTTCAAGCCAGCAGCCTGGCTTTCTCCTTTGAGCTCATATAACTTAGGTCATCCCACCGCGGATTGAACCTCTTGCGTTCGCAGTTTGGCTACCCATACATGGGATCAAACTTCTCCTGCCTATAGTTTATCCTCAACCTAGGATTAAACTTTCTCTCCCCGCACTCTGACCTGCACATGGGATTACGCTTTTCTTCTCGTCCTGAGGAGCGAACTACGTCGACCTGATCTCCTCTTTAATAGGAGTACGTAGGCAACCATGTTACATGGACCGGTCGCAATAAAACAAAAACAACAAAACATTTTTACCCTCTTCTCCTTACAAAAACAACCAAAAATATTCCTAAACCATGTCAGCCATATACAGTGTTGAACCTCTTACACCAGGTTCGAACTACGCAGACCTGATCTCCTCTTCAATAGGAGTACATAGGCAGCCATTCATGGTGTGGTCTCACCCCCTACCAAAACACAAACCATTGTCAGCGGGTATTGGGATTCTCTTTCAATCCACTACATTTCATTCGGCCGCACCAAAGGGATGGAATTACTCGAACTCCTCCCAAATAGGAGATTCTACGACCAACTAAGTCATGGTCGCATCTCTCGAAGAGCAATACCAATCCATAAGGGATGGAATTAACTAGGCTTCTCCTAAATAGAAGTACTGGCGACCATCTGTGGTGCGATCAATCTTAGAGAGGAAAGCCACACTCCTCTCTACATTTCCATTCAGAAACAAGTCCCAAGACACCAAAGATGGTAGGGATACACATAGATCAATGATCCATTCTAAACTATCCGGAGACAGCTCAATGTCCATCCACCAAGGAAGAATTCAGAATTCATCAAGATCACAAGCCCTGAAGAAGCAGGCAAAATATCAAGCAAATAACAAGGCATATCTAAAAGGGAAGTGATCCAAAAATATATTTCCCTGTCATATATAATGTTATTTGATATATATACAATGTGAACTGTACATGACAAAATGGCTAAGCTAGTCTATGCAGGTAAATACAAGCTCATCTACGAATTAGGGTACATGCGAGCTAGCAAGACTAACATGGCATCCCTCTCAGATGAAGGAGGTAAAGCTGCAGTCTCCTGGCTAAGAATATCCACATGACCCAATAGATCTGTAGCCATCTGCATGATGACTATATGCTCATCGATATAAGTGCTCATCTTTGTGATCATACCAGTGGTAAGGGACCTCATTGCAATTATTAGCCGTGATGTACCACATCCCGGCAGAGATATAAAGACTATCCCGCTCAACTATCATCAAGTCTCGTCTCGACTGGCCTCATCCCGCCAACAACAAATGGCATCTCTACGAGCTAATGCCTCGCCTCTCTCTAATAGTATGGCGTCCCTCACATCCAGAGCAATCGACATCATAGATCGGATCCGATCTCTCTCAAAGGTCATCGATAAAGACTCGCTCTAAATATCGTGTTAAGTCTTTGGATCACAAAAGTACTGGTACTAGGAGAATCCGGAAGAAATGCTAGCAACACAAAGAAATGACTCCTCCTCGATGTAGGTATCAATGTCCTCCGCAGAGCTTCTACATCGTCCGACTCAATCTCGTCTTTCGCAAATATCTGCTGCAAATGATAAAACCTCCGCTCCATCCATGCGAGTACTCATGGAATAACCGGACGACCGCGTGAAAAACTAACTAGCTTACGCCGATCCCAAAGAAGCGATACACGAGATCGGTCCTCGGTGAGAGGTATCGAGAACCGAAGCCGACCGCCCCCCTCGAAAGGATGAAAATCCTAGAATCTGGTCAAACTGCGACATCACGACCAATGGATGATAAGTCGTCACGCCCCTCAAGCCAGCCAAAGGGAGGAAATCCATGCTCGGAGCATGAGTAATGAAGCTGTATGGTGAGCAAAGCCCCGAGCACAGTAATATGCTAAATGGATCTCTGATATCTGCTAAAAAAGCAGACCAGGACTAAGCATCTGTACACTTCGATGGCTGAAAGGAGTACGACATAGCCACCTCATGGGAGAAACAATACCCGTGCCGTCTAAAGGTACCAACCGGTCGCAAGTATGACATAAACCACACATACAACATGACCGAACTCCCAGTAAACACACCTGATGGGTAAGTACTGCAGTAGGATGATGATCGCAGGGTCTTTGCCACGATCATAGGTACAATGGTACGACCCTCCCTGAGAGCTCTCACGGCCATGATAACTCCTATGTCTATCTCATCCATGTACCGCGGCATGTACACGTATGATAGTACACATTGTATCAACACATCAACTTTGGCTAAACGCCAATGATCCTCCGACCCGGTGAAATCCCCAGAATGTCGTGAGTAGCTATTCCCCACGCCAAATCTATCATACAGAAAATGCTGAGAGATCACGTGCCCAGATGTCAACTCATCCTGCACTACTCTACGCCTCAATCCTGTGAGAGACATGAATCTCCTACTCATGACTCCCAAAACCATGTGCACGCAAGGTCTGTCTAAGGGCAGCATCGTCAAACGTGCATACTCCTTCAGAGTAGGAGTCAACTCATGGGTACCAAAATGGAATACCTGCCTATCAGCTAGCCAATGTTCTAGCATCCCATCTACAAATCCTGCAGGAACCTGAAATACCAAAAGGGTCATGGTATGCTGCAATAACAGATCTACAGTCACCCTATCTGGTGGTGACATGCTATCGTACCACGAGCGCATACCCAATGCCACCACTGACGATGGGGTATGATCTATATGGCTAACTGTCGAAGAAGACATCTGTGCGGGCCATGTAATAAGACTATCCAGGGGTTAATACCGAGTATCTATGGATATATATATACATATGCATAAAATGATACATGCATAACAGATAATGGATGGCAATATGATATAGGGAATGAAAAAATGGTGCATACATTCCTAAATATATCATCATCTAATACATCAGCTCTATACAGCTACAAATACATGAAAATGGGGCACAAACGCCCTACTACTAATAGAGGCCTATCAAAAGATATAGCGAGAATGGGGAACAGCCACCCAATATCTAACAGAGGCCTATCAAAAGATATAACGAGAATACACATCAGAAGAAGACAATGGTCTCGATGTCCACATCCTCAATCCTATCCACCTGATGTAACTCCTCCTGAGTCACTGGATCTCTATCAACAGGGATGTCAGGCCTATAAAGGGGAGGATCTGTGCCGATAAAACCAAATAGGTCGTTCGAGGGCCACCCCATTTGCCGAGGGAACAAATGTCTCCGCCTCACCGGATCTCTCGCCCAAATGCCGAATAAATATCGTGCCTGATCCAACTGCCGGGTTAAGCTATCAATCTGGATCATATGGGTGAACTCGTCAACATAAGCTACCCAATCCGTCATCATCAATGATTCAGAACCATGTCCCCCATAAATCATGGTGGCATGGATCGGGCCCCAATAGTGCGAGGGAGCCACCAAATACCGAATATCTCCCCGAGTACATGGACCCTCCGATAAATCAAAACCGTTAACTCCCAACAATGGAATATCAATGGCGGGTGATCGCGATATAGGCTAATGACGCTTTGACAGAGGAAAGATTAGTATACTGAATCTCCCCAATGGTGCTTCTAATAGCACGCTCTCTAAATAGAGCTCCCACCTCCATCTCGTGAAGAGAGAAATCTCCGGGTGGAAATCAAATACTTACTCCAAAGAGGGTGTCCATCCTCAAAACCGATAATCAAATGATCCTCGAGTATGGAAGCCGTGTGATGGCGTCGTGGTCAAGAACTCCAAACAGATACTCTGCAATGAAAGCGAAGCACTCGGATCTGAGGACCTCTGGCAAAATAGAATGGTGCCATCGTCGTCCTCGTGGATATGTATCTATGCCTAACACACTCATAGGACGCAAACATGGAAGCCTCTCATAGGCCCAAAACTGCCAACACAATGGCAAAACATTTGCTATCAGTAAACACTCTTAACCTTTGAAGGGAAAAAGATAAGAGAAATACTCACCAACAGGAACGGGTAAAATCCTAGCCAAGCCTCGGTCAAACCCTGTGAGCGCAAACGCATGCCCTGGAGGAAATAGGCAAAGGTGTAGGAGCCCCAGTCATACTATCCTACATGGTCTACATCGCGTGTGGCGCTGACCAAAGCGAAAGATACCGTGGAAGAGTTATCTGCTATGAAGCAGTCTCGAATGATTATCAGGAAAAATCACCGCAGAACACGATCCCTGATCCTAATATCATCAGGCATGGGCTCACTCAATAGCCCGCTCATAACATCTATGCTCAAAGGACCTGAACGGACAGTCCTACCTTTGAGCGCACCAGCCGGAACTCCTAACAAAGACCGGACGGCAGTAGGGGTGATATCCGCCATGCAAGGCACTCGCTCCCCTCCAAACTCCATACCGTGATAAATCACCAATCCATAGGCGCCATCATCACCTCGCAATCCAAATAGATGGAGGACCGAGTCCGATGAAACCATCGCTCGACAATGCCCCGAGGTAACCCTGTGGGATAACGACGGGAAGGATGGAGAAAATGCCCCAAATCCCCACTCATGCACTACTACTCTATAATCGTGGATGAAGCGCTACCGTACATGGAGTGGATGCTAAACCGCCTTCCCCTAAGGCCGTAAAAACCCGGAACTGCATGAAGCACGATCAACATCAGAACCCTTTTAATCCTCATCAATAAGAAAGAAGGAAGATAAAGTCTAACGTCATACCTCGTTAGCATGCAAGTACATCGATGGGTGTCTACCCAAATCACCTAGCAACTCTGGGTTCACCACCTGGATGCTCGGAAGCTCCCTGTGAGGGATATGTACAGCAGGAGCGGGATCCTCAATATCCACCTCCTCGTCCTCGACGTCTAGAACATCTTCCTGGACGGGACGAATCACAGCCTCCATCAACCGACGAGGTTGTCTGACAGAACGGGGATGAGGCACTTTAGAAGCCCTCCGCCGTACGCCAGAAGCGGTCCTATAGGAACTGCTCGCCAGATCCGGATCCATAATATCTGGACAACAAATCTCTAAATCACCTCAAAAAGGGTGTGGTATTTCCTTACCTGGAGCTTTCTAAAATGCATTATATGACTATATACATGTATGCATTTACTTTAACATATAATAGAGTTAGAATGCATGACTACCCAATGCCTATATTTGAAAAAATTTCGCCATAGTCCCCTTTGAAAATAGGACTATCCACATGCGCACAGGCATGTCTAGATGGCCATTTAGTAGCACACCTGCCCCAAAGTCATATACCTAATATATGCATTAAAAATGAAAATTATTATGCATAAGGCCAACCTCAATGCTAGGAGTATTTTGCCTTTCTAGCTTTTGCTCATTGGACCTCAAATAGGACAAGAAATAGCAGAAAAAGGTGCCAATTTGACTGTCTCAAAAGTTAAATTTTTTCACATCATTATGTTCATCATGGTTTAATACTAACATTTACTATGTTGAATATTTTTTATCAAGTCATTTGTGCATACATAATCACTACTATGTGTTTAGATGCATTTCGTGCGATATCTCACAATCTAACGGACAGAAACTGGAAAAAATACATGCATACGTTACCAGGATAGTGTAGAACACTTGTACGGTGATAGAATTTTCAGAAAGCAGCCCAAACTCAGCAAATCTAAAAATGGCTCACGGTTTTTTCTAGAGAGAAACAAGTTGAAAGTGACTTGTGAAGGCAGTCATTGGGTTTATCATCCATACTGTCATGCAGCTCACTTCACCATGCAGCAAGCAAAGTAATACATGTGGCACCTCTATGTAGGCCCACCCCTCCGGCTCGGTCCAGTTCGAGTTGAAATGGAATTCTTACGGGCTAAAAAGGTCAAATCGGGAATAAAAATGCCACGCGATTGAGCAAAACAGCATACAATCCTGGTCTTCTCAAATGAGACTTTGAATCTGCACATCACTCATTGGTAGTCGCCTGAACAGAAGGTATACTCTGCCGATGACCTCAGTTGTCACAAATCATATATGACAATACCTTATACAGGTCCGATGCCGCCGACTCCAGGTCATTACCCTACGTGAATCCCCGACGGGGGTTACAACGTGAGTCCCCGACGGGGGTTACAACATAGATCCCCGGTGGGGGTTACAACACGTTCATCCGTTGCCATGTCTGTCAATGAAGGTCAAGCAGCCTTGACATCATTTCAGCCGATAGCATTTAAACTCGTCTCGAGCTATAGAGTCATTCGAGGTTCTCATACCCAAATGCTTTCATATTCCCCAAATGGATCCCAGACGGGTCACAATCTGATGCTCCATTGATCTACACATCAACGAAGGTCAAGTAACCTTGACGATCTCCTCATAGAGTTTCAGCCGTTGATTCACACGTCAGCGAAGGTCAAACAACCTTGATAGTATATCCCACAGGATGTTTCAGCCGTTGATTCACACGACAACGAAGGTCGCATCCTCGACAAAGATTTGTTTGATATAATAAATCCAATGATTCATGACATATTCTGGTGATACTAACCAGGAGAGGTCAACATTATCAAAGAGGATAGATGATGGAATATGTTATACACATCCTCAAACAGATCAAGCTTTATCCCCACAAATCTCTTACGCATAAGAGATACCCCTTCAGTATCAAGTCATTATCAAGAACACAGGAATTTGGTGATAACTCCAACACCAATATCCTAACAGATTCGGCTTGCACATCAGATCTGGTCAGTATTGCCAATCCCCAGTTGAAGCAACAGGGAGCTAGCAATCATCCCTAGCATTTTGGGCCACAACCCCATACACATGCATCATACATTTGCATCATGTTGCTACCCTTAGTACTATGTTTATCTTGTTACATTTCAAGTGTCTAGGATTCTTTATCCTACCCATGCATCGCCATGCATGAGTATGATAAAGAGGGGCATTTGTAGACACTCGAAATTTTCTGTACTACTGTTACTAACATTATAGGAAGACAGATTCGTCTTTTAAGAGAGAACCCTGAAAGACAATCCAAATCCATACCGGATACTACCGGAAGTGCAGCATCAACCCTGGATCGCAATCTGGGAGTAACGGTTTCAACCTCGGATCTAACCCCGAGACCTGCAGATACAATACCTAAACACACACCGGAGAAGACCGATTAATCTCGGAGATGACCCTGAGGTATCCAGTCTCAGTCCCAACCATGGGAATAGCCAACAACCTTGGTGATAACCCTAAGGAATGCAGTTTTGGAGATAACCCCAGAAATGCTTGTTTCAAATGCCATCAGCTTCAATCTCAGTACTCACAACGAGATACACTGTACCAACCTGGCAATAACATCGAAAAGACAGGCACACCTCAAAGATGACAATGAGGACCTTCAACAAATGCAATGTTCAATCTCGGTAGGTCCGAGTAACGCTCGCTTATCGGCCAATCCGTGCGAATAATCGGTGAGGGGCAACATCGCCATCTCGTCCAACACGATGCCACGTCTCGTCTCTACGCAATAATGTCCCACAAGGCTAACCAATCCCAAGTGACTATTGTGTGGGGTAACGGATGAAAGTTGAAGCTTGAAGACCGGAGGGCATCGTCCCATCTTCAAAGACTTCGTAGAAACTCTAATCCCATGCCATCGTACAGTTCTCGATAACGGCGGTCTGAAATAGGTCTTGAATACCTCAAAACGGATGCCCGGATTGCACTTTTCAAAATCCGAGTGGACATTATAGAGCCTAAGTGCACGTACTTTGAGACGACCCGACCGACAAAGCTGGGCCGACCCAATCCGCCTCTGGTACACCTGCGGCTGACCTGCGGCTCCTTTTTCCTATAAATAAGAGGCTTGGGGTGCTGATTTTTTAAGAGAAAAAAGACGGGGAAACCATGCACAATTTGCTCTACACTTGCCATACAGTGTATTTTCCCACTTTCAAACACCTGTGAGCTCAAATATAGCCTCTTTTGTACCCACAAAAGCCCAGTGTTTACCCACTCTAAAGATATAGAAGCCCTTTTATCAGTCAGCTGTAAGCTTTCTCACACACTTTAGAGTCTTTCTCTTCATCTTTGCACACACCCTTCTACACGTTGAGAGTCGTGTTGCTTGCTTTTGACCGGACTTCGGTCCGTGGTTTTATTCCAGTCTGTATATATTATATATATATATATATATTTATATATATATATATATATATATATATATTGACTAACATTATTGAGTTATGCCTCGATTGAGCCTAGACTTCTGCCCGAGGCGTTCTCGCTTTAATATATATATATATATATATATATATATATATATATATATATATATATATATTAACTGTCATCTGGGACTTTGTTCGATGAGCCTGAGACTTGATGCCCGAGCATTTATTTGCTTTAATATATATATATATACTTATATATATTAAAGCATCTGCATTTGACTTTGTTCGATGAGCCTAAACTTGATGCCCGTGCGTTTATCCGCTTTTATATATATATACTTATATATATCAACTGTGTGTAGGACTTTGTTCGATGAGCTTGAACTTGATGCGAGTGCGTTTACTTACATATATATATATATATATATATATATATATATATATATATATATATATATATATACACTATATATAAGAACTGTGGTCGAACTATGTTCGATGAGCCCGATTTTACATCCTATGCGTTTATTGCTTTTATATATCTATATATATATATATATACATATATATATATATATATTTATTTTGTCCTCGCCTGAGTTTCCTTCGTGGCGCTTGATCGCTTTTACGGCTTTCTTTACATTTCGTTTAATCTCGCTGAGTTTACTTCGTGGCGATTGATATATTCTGACTTTTAACGACTTTATTTACATTTCGATCCCCATGGAGGTGCTTCGTGGTTGGTGATCATGTTTGTATATATATATATATATATATATATATATATATATATATATATTTACCACTTTTATATATATACCGCTTATTGCTTTTATACAAATTGCAATATTCTCATATGCTAGGAATCATGTGATCACAGATTCATCCCATTGATCTAGATTCGGTTCCGTGATGGACATTTTCACTATAAGCGACTTGTAAATTATTCTCATGATGTTTGTATTTCCTCGATGGTTTCCATACCCACGAGGAAATCGGCATTATTTTTGGATATATTATTTTTCATACGGATGCCTCGCGATCCGCCAAATAAAATCAATTCAAATTACCACTTAATAAAATGGGAGTGTAAAAGGTCTCAATTCCTATTGAGCATCGAGGATTTGAAAAACCTCTTTTATAAAAACAAAGATTGCCATATCTTGTTAAAAACTGAATTTTTACATAAATTCAAACCCCGTATATATAGGTTCGAACGAGGCCTCGCACAACTTTCATATAACAAAGACATTGACCCACACACACACACACGATAATAGTTTCTTGAAAAAGGCGGTCACCTTGGTAACACGGATGTCTGGGAGTGCCTAACACCTTCCCCGCAACCAAGTCCCCTGACCCTAAATGAATCTCGCCGCCAACCCATATATCGTCACACATCATCGGGTCAATGTGCAAACCTTTTCTATTGTGTTGGTACGACCATTTAAAAAACCAACTGGTAACTCTTAACAGTCCCATCGTCGACATTATACATGTCGGACCTTTTTCACTTGTTTTTTCAAACAAATCTCACCTAAAATGAGAACACCAAAGAACAAGTAACGGAAAGGGACACCCAAAAATCCCGATGTCGACAACACAGAGTCAGCCATGGCCTTGCCAAATTTCATTAAGGCCAATTAGCCCAGCCAGCAAATACTTAAAATGGCCCTCAACCCCGGAGAGTCATGCACAGCAACGACCAAGAATGAAGGGACTCGCGTCAGCGACTCGAAGTCCGGTCTCCTAACCCTAATGCGTGGTGCCGCAGCACGACACATAGAAGAAAAGTCGGCGCCGCAGCGCCAGCCTTAGAGTTTAGATAATGCAGAAGGTTTTATGTTGAGCATGAATGGAAATTGATTAACAATTAACTAAGGATCTTAATGTAACATTGTGAAGACATATTTAAGCCTTAAGTATGATCACTTAGGGTTTAAGAAAGTTAATTGCATATAAACATAAGAACGACGTAACAGAAAGCAGGAACCAATAATAACAAGTCTAATATGTAATTAGATTGAGAAGGTGGGTAAGATTCTTTAGGAACCATGTATGATTATTCATGACCTAATGTGATATGTGATGTTATCATCTACTGTAGAGACCTGAAAGACTTATAGTGCACGTGTTATAACTGTAGCAGACGCTAAAGGCAAGTATTCTAACCCTTGTTTCAGTTCAATCTGGACAAGCTTTGTGATTCATGTATTCTTATGCATGAGTTAATGTCTGATGAAGTCAAAGCGAATTCTTTCGGCTAGACTTATGCTATGTTGGATTTCTTATAACTGATAAGGATTTACCAAACTATTATTGGTGTGGTTTTCAAAAGGAGACTGAGTATGCTAAATTGTTTTGTCGTCAAACGACATGCACGTGAGGTTGCCACAACTTAAACGTATACACGTTTAATGAATGTAGTGTTGATCAACATAGAGTACTATAGGCTGATCACCTAGACGTGCTCATAAACTATGCCGGACTTATGGACTTAGTGTCGGGATGTCCTTTTCAAAGTACTTATGAAATGCTCATGGTCTTGGACCAGAATTGATGTTTTATTGAATATTGATGTTGTTGTAAAATGTTTTGAATGAAAAGAAGTGCTATTTTGAATTATCGATAGTAGTTCGTAACTATTGTTCAGTTATTGAAGATATATGATTCCTATGTCTCAAGCATGCTATTTTACTAGAATTATTGTACTTGCTGAGCTAGTTAGGCTCACTCTTGCTTGAATCATATGAATGCAACTAAGATCGAATGGACTAATGGATTCGGCAAGGATAAAGGGAAGGTGAAGGCGAACCCGTAGATTACTTATGTAATAGTATAGTTTTGTAAGAATAATATTTGATATTATGACAAGGACAAATGTAATGGATATAAAGAACCTGGGAAATGTTAATATTATTTTGAATATATAGAAGACATATTCGTTCTTTTGAGGCATTTCTATTGAATGTTTGTGTGAACTGTAGCACCGTGTAGCACCATCTGTCGGGTTGGAAGATACCCAAATTTGGGGGCGTCACAGGTTGGTATCAAAGCATTAGGTTATAAAACTTAAGGGGGGATTTAAACCTTAAGTCATAACCTTAAGAAAAGTCCAAGAAATAAAAGATGTAAATTAACCTTATAAAAATGCATTATATATGATATGTGTTTTTATTATTCTACTGACGTGTACAAATCAAACTTATTTGTGTTGTTGTAGATGTCAGGAGAAAATAGAGACGTACAGGTAGTCAGCGAAGGTTTGGTTAATCAGATAGAGATTATACCAAACCCCATAGCAGTAGATCACGAGGTAGTATTGGTTGAGTCTAGAGACTCAAGAGAATTTAGATCTCATGTCCGTGTTCAATGGCATTCTAGAAGAAGAGGTGGAGGTGGTGTCCTTCAACCTAGTCGCTATAGCAGCTGAGATGGCTCCAGGGGAGTCAATGATGTCACTCTTTATGTCAGTATTGGATATAAACATCCACTACTGTCAGGAGGTTAAGGAGCTGAAAGCAGAGCTCCAAGCTGTCATAGAAGATAAGACAGACGTGGAGTGTGACGCCCCTAAAATAGGTATACATCACCCATTCTGAGTTGTCAATACATGGTACAGAAATAACTACAACTTTATTATTACAACAGTAAAACTGTGAGTTTGAATACAAATATTATCTTCTAGACAATATCTATACTCAAATAAATTCTCATCACATTTATTGATACATTATTTTACAAAAATAGTGAGGACTACTAAACAACTCTCTCTAGAACCTTCATTCCATACCCCGACTCGTACTCGCTATATTCTCGCCTCCTGAGAAGAAAAATGGAACAAAAAAGGAAAAGGGTGAGCTCAACTAGCCCAGTAAAGAATATTATGACTAAGATAATATACAACAAATTATCGTTAGTCTTCAACAGGAAAAAATCTAATAGAATACAATAGACAACAAGTTTCGAGATCAATATTCGCAATGAAATAATAATTCATTAGAAGAGTTAAGTAGAGAATGCAAACTACTATCTTTTGTGTATGAATTTAAAAGTTCATCGTCTATCTTTTATCCCTGTAACATCAATCAATATATATCTGGAATCAAATATTCATCTTTGCATTACAGGCCAAAGATATTCATCAGTTGGTCATGTTCATCTAAACACCTGGCCATCTTTGCACTACAGGCCAAAGATATTCATCAGAAATCATTCATCTTTGCACCACAGGCCAAAGATATTAAATAATATCATCATTTAAGATTGAGGATGATGAAAAATATTTTTAAAGAAACGAATCCAGTGAAACAAAATTACAAGGATTAAGGATTCGTACTTTGTTTTATCCATGTCCAAAAATACCTCAAAAATAATCCTAGTGGTGTAAAATTCAAGAATGATCAAAACATGGATACAATCAAAGCTAGTATCCACAATAGATATTTTAGACGAAGAGGGAAAATTTTTATTTTTCGATGAATAGTGTCGTGTTCGTGAATAGTGTCGTATACGCGAATAGTGTCGTATACGTGAATTGTAACTCCGACACCAAAAGTTCCAAATTTGATAAAAACTTCAGATCAATATTTTAGCATAATGATATTGAAGAAATAATATCATTACGAAAAAAAATAATATCCCTTACCTCGAAAGATCAAGATTTCTAATGAAAACACCTAATATAAAGCTATGACTTGAACTTGCACCATATAGCAATACTCAAAATATACTCAAAATACTCACAAGAATACGCTCGATAATATAGAGAGAAAACTTGAGTTTACGTGTGATTTTCAATTCTAACCTAAGCACCCTATTTATAGGAAAATGCTTAGAACACCAAAGTAGAAAATTTATTAAATATTATTATATTTTACCAAAATCTCATACGCACACTTCTTCCAACTGATTTCAGCCTTTATCACATGTTACATAAGGTCCACAAAATGAAAAACACGTTTTTGTAATTAAAAATATTTTAAACTTCCAAAAATCAATTATTTCGGAGCTTCGGAACTTCAATAATTCACAATAAATAGCCCTTTTATCAGAAAAATCAAATCACGCGAATTTTTATAGGAAATTCCATTATCTACAACTTTACAGAAGGAAGTTTTTCTAAATTCCAAACAAAAATTGACCGAAATCCACAAACGAGCGATTTTACAAGCTATAATCAAATTTCAGTCAAGAAATGGGATCCACTTACACATAAAACATGCTTTAAATATTTTTGGTAACAAAAATACTCCTCCTCCACATATACTCATATATCCCACATTTATCATAAAAATATCATCATTATTATATTATTAAAATATACTAATATATTTAAATGAATTATTTTATCAGAAAAAGATAAAATTTCTATTTTCAACAATTGTCACATTAAAAATTTCTCCATCTATATCCACATAAAATCAATATTTTCCTCATCATATGAATCAATAATTAATTATTCACAAATAATATTACGTAATCACAATATTGACAACCAGCGCAGCCCTTAGGAAAGAGGGGCTTTCAATAAGAATTTCTCCTTCATGGCGCCAAGCAATTAGGTGACCAAACCTCTCCTTAGATGAACTTTCTAGACATTGCCAATAATGTTATCTAATAATATTATTCGAGATAATATGAATTATTGCTTCGATAATGAAAAATAATGTGTAATGACAATTATTGAAACAACAAAGAATATAAAATATCAATGCAAAGAATTATTAAATCAATAAAATATCGAATAAGAATTATCGTAACCATTATTGAGTAGTGTCTTCTTACGTAAGAATCAATAATTGGTGCAATACCGCAAAGCTACTATGTTTTAACCAATCGAGTATTTTAACAAGATAATTCTGTAACAACTACGCCTGTTATTTTTAAACAACTTATATTTGTCGCTTTCTTCATCCAATCGCTTTTATGGGGCCCACAAAAGATCTGCGCCATCGTAAGAATATATCCCCGACAAAGAAGAGAATATTCCACGACCAAACGAATATTCCCCGACAAACAATGAATATTTTATAACCACTTACTTATTTTGAAATATTTATGTATTTTACCCATAACTATCCACATTAATCAAATCAACCCTTACTATTTCAAAATAATAAATAGAGAAAATTAAATTTCATTAATAACAAGTTGAGTCTTACAACCTCCCTCCTTATGAAATTTCGCCCTCGAAATTGACGTATGACTGATGTTTCAAAAGGTGAGGATACCTCACTTTCATTTTCGCTTCCAATTCCTGTGTCATTTCTTCTATAGCATGATTCCTCCACAAAACTTTAACTTGTGGTATGACCTTTCATAGGCGTAGGGACATGCTCCTTCCTATCCAAGATCTTGACAGTACCTCCTCATACGTTAAGTCTTCTACTATTTCGTCCTGGTTCTAACTCTATAATCGTGGTTCGGTCTTTCACATATTTACTGAAGTACGAGATATGTGAAACACATTATGAACACGAGACATACTTTGAGGTAACGCGAGTCTATAGGCTACATTTCCTACTCGGTCAAGAATTTGAAATGGACCAATAAATCGTGGATTGAGCTTTCCTCTCTTCCTAAATCTTGTAACTCCCTTCCATGGAGCAACTCGCAACAATACATGATCCCCTATACTAAATTCCACGCCCTTTCGATGAAGATCCGCATAACTCTTTTGTCGATCTTGTGCCGCTTATATACGTTGTCGAATCATTTGGATCTTTTCCGTAGTCATACGTACTAAACTCGGGTCCCAACAATGTTGCTTCACCCACCTCGTCCCAACATATACTGAGAGGCGACATTTTCGGCCCATATAATGCTTCAATGGAGCCACACCTATACTTTCCTCGATAATCTGTTGTTGTAGGAGAATTCCACCAATGGTAAATACTTATCCCAACCGCCTTTGAAGTCTAGGACACAGAGTCTTAATAGATCTTCAAGAGTTTGAATAGTCCTCTCGATTGTCCGTCCGCTTTGAGGATGGTATGCCGCGAATCATAAATCCGCGCTCTATAGCTTTTTGCAAGCTAACCCAAAATCTTGAAGTGAATCTTGGGTCACGATCCAAACTATGGATACTAGCATGCTATGCAACCTCACAATCTCATTTACATATATACTAGCAAGACGTTCAAGGAATAAGTCTCCAGACGGCAAGAAATGAGCGAGACTTGGTTAATCTATCAACAATAACCCAAATAGCATTGATGCCTTGAGAAACCGTAGGAAGACCCGTAACGAAATCCATGGTAATGTGTTCCCACTTCCATTTTGGAATCTCAAGTGGTTGCAACGGACCCTTAGGTACTAGATGCTCCGCCTTTACACGTTGACAAGTTAAACACATTGAGATAAACTTTGCAATCTCTCTCTTCATATTGTTCCACCAAAATGTATGTCGAAGATCACGATACATTTTGGTACTTCCAGGATGGATTGCAAATGGCGTATTGTGTGCCTCCATCATAATCTTGTACTTCAAATCAGAGTCGTTAGGGACACAAAGTCTGGAGTTGACTCGAAGTATTCCTTCTTCATCAATTCTTGCTTCTGGAATAGTAGCTTCTTGTACTTTCTTCTTCATACGCATCAGCTCCGGGTAGGTGGCTTGAGCAACCTTAACTTTTTCTATTAAAGTTGGCTCTATGCGTATACTTGACATCATCGCACTCATTCCTGCATATGATCTTCTACTCAACGCGTCAGCTACCACGTTCGCTTTTCCAGGATGGTATTGAATAGTGTGGTCGTAGTCTTTCAATAGCTCGAGCCAACGTCGCAGCCGCATGTTGAGTTCTTTTTGAGTGAAGAAATATTTAAGGCTTTTATGGTCTGAATATATCTCCACTTTCTCCCCATATAGATAGTGCCTCCATATCTTTAGCGAAAATGACTCATCGCTAACTCTAGATCATGAGTAGGATAATTCCTCTCATACTCTTTTTAGTTGTCGCGAGGCATAGGCTATGACTTTCCCACGCTGCATGAGAACACATCCTAACCCTTTGCCCGAAGCATCATTTGAGATAACAAATCCATCCGAACCAGATGGTATTGTTAGAACAGTCTTAAAATAAGTCTCCTCTTAAGCTCTTGAAACTCTTCTCGCATTCTTCGCTCCAAACGAATTTTGTATCCTTCCGAGTTAGTCGGGTTAATGGAGTAGCGATTCGAGATAACCCTTCCATAAATCTCCGATAATAACCAAATAAGCCCGTAAAGCTTACGTGCTTTTCTGGCCACCGACTTTTGGTTGTTCCCAACTTTGTATTGCTTCAATCTTCACGGATCAACAGATACTCCATGTTTCGACAAAGACGTGCCCAAGGAATGCTACTTCCTCGCCGTAACTCGTATTTCTTCAACTTGGCATAAAGCTTGTTTTCAAGAATCCTTTGAGTACCAAATTTCTTCAAATGGTGCTCATGATCTTCACGCTTTTTGAATATATGAGGATGTCATCAATAAAGACAACAACGAATTGATCCAAATATTCCTTGAATACTCAATTCATCATATCCATGAAAGCCGCAGGAGCATTAGTCAATCCGAAAGACATGACTAAGAATTTATAATGCCCGTACCGAGTTCTGAAGGCAGTCTTTGGAATATCCTCGCCTCTAATCTTCAAATATGATATCCGTAATCGAAGATCAATTTTTGAAAAGAATTGTGCTCCTTGCAACTGGTCAAACAAGTCATCAATATGAGGTAGAGGATACCTATTCTTGATGGTGACATGGTTCAATTCCCCATAGTCAATACAAAGTCGCATACTACCGCTCTTTCTTCTTTACTTAATAAAACAGAGCACCCCAAGGAGATGTACTAGATCTAATGAAACCGATGTCCAACAACTCCCAGTAGTTGGACCTTTAACTCTGAAAGTTCAATAGAGCCATTCGATATGGGGTTTTAGAAATGGGCTTTGTACCAAAGTTCAAGATCAATAAAGAATTCAACTTCACGCTCGGGGTGAGACCGGAAGTTCTTCAGAAATACGCCGGAAAGTCAATAACAACAGAATATTATTCAAATTTGACGTGTCTTTATTCAAATCCATAACATGGGCTAAGAAAGCTTGACATCCATTTTTCAATAAACGAATAGCTTTATGATTAGATATGACAAAGGATTGATTTAAATGGTTTAGTTGCTTGAATTGCATAACAAAGTTGGTTAGGAATATGAAAACTAACAACCTTACAAAAACAATCAATTTTGGCATGATAAATAGTTAACCAATCAATCCCTAAAATCACATCAAAAGCAAGTATCTTTAAAGAGATAAGGTCAATGTAAAGGTGATGGTGCCAACTTGAATCAAACAAGATTTATAAACAAAGTGGATGTGATGAAAGTTTCTCCCAACGGAGTTTCCACAGATAGGTCAAAGTCTAATTTCTCCAGAGTCAAGTTTAAACGTTGAGCACAAGCAGAGAGATAAATGAATGGGTAGTACCCAGATATCAAGTAAGGTATAAACATCGCAAGAATTTATAAATAGCTTACCCGTGATCACCTCGTTTGGGTTCCTCGATTTTAACCACCACAACAAACGCTTTTCCGAACCGTTGATTTTGACTTTTTCGGGACGATCTTTTGAGTCACCGTCCCATTGAACTAGGTTTCGCTACCATCTGACAATCTCGAGCGATATGTCCTTCCTTTCCACAATTATAGCATACCTTGAACTGTTGTGGGCAGTTTGGACTGATATGTCCCTCTTTCCCGCATTTATAGCATATGACCGGTGGTTGTTCTCCTCCCTTAGAACCAGTTGCTGTCGGCACTATCGTCTTCATATTTTCGTTGTTAAATCTCCTCTTTTTAAAATCTCCTCCTGACTCGCTTCTTCTATTTTCATGGCCATGATTACCACCAGAGTGGTTACCATTTTTGTCCGTCTTTTTCTTTCTCCGCTGGTTATCGTTGTTTTGTTGCTGCTATCTCCGGTATGATCCTGATTGTGGTCCCTCGGTTGACCGTACTCGTTATCTCGCTCTAATAATTGAGCCCTATTTACAACATCTGAATAGAGAGAAAATTTATGAGAAATGAGATATTGTCGTGATCTTGGGTTTCAAACCTCTCGAAAACATCCGCACATACGTTCCTCATTCTCCACCAAATGAGGAGCAAACCTCGATAACTCGCAAACTTTGCCTCATCTTTGAGACACCGCCATGTTGTTTTGTTCTAATCGATGAACTCCACTTCCTTCATATGACGAACACTTTCGTGAAAGTATTTGTCATTAAATAGTTTCAAATGTCTCCCAAGACATGCCGAAAAGCTACCGGATGTGTACACTTCACGCACTCTCACCAAGAGTCCGCCTCATCGCCACGGAACATAAAGGTGGCAAATGGAACCTTCGTTCCTCCGCATCCCAAGACATCGAATATCTTGGTAATTTGCTTGGCCCATGTTTCCGCCATGATCGATCCGCTTTCCCTTAAATTCGTGTGGTCCCAACTCTTTGAATCGCTTGGTGTGTGACAACCCGTGAATTGTTATCATTTCCTCCTCAGTATTTTGAACACGAGTCTCCTCGTGCGATTTTGCATGAACTGCAAAAAGCTTCTAAACATCCCTCGCTTCATCATCTCGCTTTCGGTTGTGTTGTTCACAGGAGGAACATTACCACCGACTGTTGCACGTTCTCCTCGTTGGTGAGTACAGGCGCTCCACGGCCTCATTTACTCCACTATTAATATTCTCAATCGACATTCTCAAATACCGCCATAAAACAAGGGTTAATTAAGGAAATCAATATATCACATAATATCCCTATATACTTGACCAACTAACAAATAAGCTTAGGTAAGACACACTAGCTAAGGATTTACTCATCTCTCCCTCCTAGTTCTATTTCCCGATCTCCGCCAGAGATCATATCCCTAAGCTCGATACCAACCGCGACACCCCCAAAATAGGTATACATCACCCATTCCGAGTTGTCAATATACGTATGTAAAACAACTACAACTTTATTATTACAACAAGAAATCTGTGAGTTTGAATACAAATATTATCTTCTAGACAATATCTATACTCAAATAAATCCTCATCACATTTATTGATACATTATTTTACAAAATGGTGAGGACTACTAAACAACTCTCTCTAGAACCTTCATTCCATACCCCACTAGCACTCGCTATATTCTCGCCTCCCGAGAAGAAAAAATGGAACAAAAAGGAAAAGGGTGAGCTCAACTAGCCCAAGAAGAAATATTATGACTAAGATAATATACAACAAATTATCGTTAGTCTTCAACAGGGAAAAATCTAATAGAATACAATAGACAACAAGTTTCAGATCAATATTCGCAGCGGAAATAATAATTCATTAGAAGAGTTAAGTAGAGAATGCAAACTACTATCTTTTGTGTATGAATTTAAAAGTTCATCATCTATCTTTTATCCCTGTAACATCAATCAATATATATCTGGAATCAAATATTCATCTTTGCACTACAGGCCAAAGATATTCATCAGTTGGTCATGTTCATCTAAACACCTGTTCATCTTTGCACTACGGGCCAAAGATATTCATCAGAAATCATTCATCTTTGCACCACAGGCCAAAGATATTAAATAATATCACCATTTAAGATTGAGGATGATGAAAAATATTTTTAAAGAAACGAATCCAGTGAAACAAAATTACAAGGATTAAGGATTCGTACTTTGTTTTATCCATGTCCAAAAATACCTCAAAAATAATCCTAGTGGTGTAAAATTCAAGAATGATCAAAACATGGATACAATCAAAGCTAGTATCCACAATAGATATTTTAGACGAAGAGGGAAAATTTTTATTTTTCGATGAATAATGTCGTATTCGTGAATAGTGTCGATATCTTGAATAATAGTCAGATATCGTGAATAGTAACTCACACCAAAAGTTCCAAATTTGATAAAAACTTCAGATCAATATTTTAGCATAATGATATTGAAGAAATAATATCATTACGAAAAAAAATAATATCCCTTACCTCGAAAGATCAGTACTTCTAGCTGAAACACCGAATATAGGCTATGACTTGAACTTGCACCATATAGCAATACTCAAAATATACTCAAAATACTCACAAGAATACGCCGATAATATATAGAGAGAGAAAACTTCAGTTCGGTGTGATTTTCAATTCTAACCTAAGCACCTATTTATAGGAAAATGCTTAGAACACCAAAGTAGAAAATTTATTAAATATTATTATATTTTTCCAAAATCTCATACGCACACTTCTTCCAACTGATTTCAGCCTCTATCACATGTTACATAAGGTCCACAAAATGAAAAACACGTTTTTGTAATTAAAAATATTTTAAACTTCCAAAAATCAATTATTTCGGAGCTTCAGAACTTCAATAATTCACAATAAATACCCTTTTTATCAGAAAATTCGAATCTCACGACTTTGTATAGGAAATTCCATTATCTACAACTTTACAGAAGGAAGTTTTTCCAAATTCCAAACAGAAATCGACCGAAATCCACAAACGGGCGATTTTACAAGCTATAATCAAATTTCAGTCAAGAAATGGGGTCCACTTACACATAAAACATGCTTTAAATATTTTTGGTAACAAAAATACTCCTCCTCCACATATACTCATATATCCCACATTTATCGTAAAAATATCATCATTATTATATTATTAAAATATACTAATATATTTAAATGAATTATTTTATCAGAAAAAGATAAAATTTCTATTTTCAACAATTGTCACATTAAAAAATTTCTCCATCTATATCCACATAGAATCAATATTTTCCTCATCATATGAATCAATAATTAATTATTCACAAATAATATTACAGAATCACAATATTGACAACCGTGCGCTTCTTAGGAAAGAGGGGCTTTCCAATAAGAATTTCTCCTCATCTTCGCCCAGTAATTAGGTGACCAAACCTCTCCTTAGATGTAACTTTCTAGACATTGCCAATAATGTTATCTAATAATATTATTCAGATAATATGAATTATTGCTTCGATAATGAAAAATAATGTAATGACAATTATTGAAACAACAAAGAATATAAAATATCAATGCAAAGAATTATTAAATCAATAAAATATTTGAATAAGAATTATCGTAACCATTATTGAGTAGTGTCTTCTTACGTAAGAATCAATAATTGGTGCAATACCGCAATGCTCTTGTGTTTTAACCACCGAGTATTTTAACAAGATAATTCATGAATAACTACGCCTGCTATTTTTAAACAACTTATATTTGTCGTTTTCCTCATCCAATCGCTTTTCGTTATGGGGCCCACAAAAGACTGCACCATCGTAAGAATATTCCCCGACAGCAAGAATATTCCACGACCAAACGAATATTCCCCGACAACAATGAATATTTTATAACCACTTACTTATTTTGAAATATTTGCGTATTTTACCCATAACTATCCACATTAATCAAATCAACCCTTACTATTTCAAAATAATAAATAGAGAAAATTAAATTTCATTAATAACAAGTTGGGGTCTTACAACCTCCCCTCCTTATGAAATTTCGTCCTCGAAATTGACGTATGTACCTGATGTTTCAAAAAGGTGAGGATACCTCGCTTTCATTTTCGTTTCCAATTCCCAGGTCATTTCTTCTATAGCATGATTCCTCCACAAAACTTTAACTTGTGGTATGACCTTTCATGCGTAGGGACATGCTCCTTCCTATCCAAGATCTTGACAGTACCTCCTCATACGTTAAGTCTTCTATTATTTCGTCCCGGTTCTAACTCTATAACGTGGTTCGGTCTTTCACATATTTACTGAAGTACGATATGTGAAACACATTATGAACACGAGACATACTTTTGAGGTAACGCGAGTCTATAGGCTACATTTCCTACTCGGTCAAGAATTTGAAATGGACCAATAAATCGTGGATTGAGCTTTCCTCTCTTCCTAAATCTTGTAACTCCCTTCCATGGAGCAACTCGCAACAATACATGATCCCCTATACTAAATTCCACGTCCTTTCGATGAAGATCCGCATAACTCTTTTGTCGATCTTGTGCCGCTTTGTATACGCTGTCGAATCATTTGGATCTTTTCCGTAGTCATATACGTACCAACTCGGGTCCCAACAATGTTGCTTCACCCACCTCGTCCCAACATACCGGGAGAGCGACATTTTCGTCCATATAATGCTTCAATGGAGCCACACCTATACTTTCACGATAATCATTGTTGTAGGAGAATTCCACCAATGGTAAATACTTATCCCAACCGCCCTTTGAAGTCTAGGACACGTAGTCTTAATAGATCTTCAAGAGTTTGAATAGTCCTCTCTCGATTGTCCGTCCGCTTGAGGATGGTATGTTTAATCGAATCATAAATCCGCGCCCATAGCTTTTTGCAAGCTAACCCAAAATCTTGAAGTGAATCTTGGGTCACGATCCAAAACTATGGATACTAGCATGCTATGCAACCTCACAATCTCATTTACATATATACTAGCAAGACGCTCAAGGAATAAGTCTCCGTGATCGGCAAGAATGAATGAGCAGACTTGGTTAATCTATCAACAATAACCCAAATAGCATTGATGCCTTGAGAAACCGTAGGAAGACCCGTAATGAAATCCATGGTAATGTGTTCCCACTTCCATTTTGGAATCTCAAGTGGTTGCAACGGACCCTTAGGTACTAGATGCTCCGCCTTTACACGTTGACAAGTTAAACACATTGAGATAAACTTTGCAATCTCTCTCTTCATATTGTTCCACCAAAATGTATGTCGAAGATCACGATACATTTTGGTACTTCCAGGATGGATTGCAAATGGCGTATTGTGTGCCTCCATCATAATCTTGTACTTCAAATCAGAGTCGTTAGGGACACAAAGTCTGGAGTTGACTCGAAGTATTCCTTCTTCATCAATTCTTGCTTCTGGAATAGTAGCTTCTTGTACTTTCTTCTTCATACGCATCAGCTCCGGGTAGGTGGCTTGAGCAACCTTAACTTTTTCTATTAAAGTTGGCTCTATGCGTATATACTGACATCATCGCACTCATTCCTCGTGATATGATCTTCTACTCAACGCGTCGCCTACCACGTCGCTTTTCCCAGATGGTATTGAATAGTGTGGTCGTAGTCTTTCAATAGCTCGAGCCAACGTCGCTGCCGCATGTTGAGTTCTTTTTGAGTGAAGAAATATTTAAGGCTTTTATGGTCTGAATATATCTCCACTTTCTCCCCATATAGATAGTGCCTCCATATCTTTAGCGCGAAAATGACTGCTGCCAACTCTAGATCATGAGTAGGATAATTCCTCTCATACTCTTTAAGTTGTCGCGAGGCATAGGCTATGACTTTCCCACGTTGCATGAGAACACATCCTAACCCTTTGCCTGAAGCATCGCTGTAGATAACAAATCCATCCGAACCAGATGGTATTGTTAGAACAGTCTCAAAATAAGTCTCCTCTTAAGCTCTTGGAAACTCTTCTCGCATTCTTCGCTCCAAACGAATTTTGTATCCTTCCGAGTTAGCTGGGTTAATGGAGTAGCGATTTGAGATAACCCTTCCATAAATCTCTGATAATAACCAGCTAAGCCCAGAAAGCTACGTACTTCGGTCACCGACTTCGGTTGCTCCCAACTTTGTATTGCTTCAATCTTCGCCGGATCAACAGATACTCCATGTTTCGACACCACGTGCCCAAGGAATGCTACTTCCTCAAGCCAGAACTCGTATTTCTTCAACTTGGCATAAAGCTTGTTTTCAAGAATCCTTTGGAGTACCAGCTTCAAATGGTGCTCATGATCTTCACTGCTTTTGGAATATATGAGGATGTCATCAATAAAGACAACAACGAATTGATCCAAATATTCCTTGAATACTCAATTCATCATATCCATGAAAGCCGCAGGGAGCATTAGTCAATCCGAAAGACATGACTAAGAATTTATAATGCCCGCATCGAGTTCTCAAGGCGCTTTGAATATCCTCGCCTAATCTTCACCGATGATATCCAGAATCGAAGATCAATTTTTGAAAAGAATTGTGCTCCTTGCAATCGGGTCAAACAAGTCATCAATATGAGGTAGAGGATACCTATTCTTGATGGTGACATGGTTCAATTCCCCATAGTCAATACAAAGTCGCATACTACCGCTCTTTCTTCTTTACTTAATAAAACAGAGCACCCCAAGGAGATGTACTAGGACGAATGAAACCGATGTCCAACAACTCCTCGTAGTTGGACCTTTAACTCTGAAGTTCAATAGGAGCCATTCGATATGAGGTTTTAGAAATGGGCTTTGTACCAGTTCAAGATCAATAAAGAATTCAACTTCACGCTCGGGGTAGACCGGGAAGTTCTTCAGAAATACGTCGGAAAGTCAATAACAACAGAATATTATTCAAATTTGACGTGTCTTTATTCAAATCCATAACATGGACTAAGAAAGCTTGACATCCATTTTTCAATAACGAATAGCTTTATGATTAGATATGACGTTGATTGATTTAAATGGTTTAGTTGCTTGAATTACGCATAACAAAGTTGGTTAGGAATATGAAAACTAACAACCTTACAAAAACAATCAATTTTGGCATGATGAATAGTTAACCAATCAATCCCTAAAATCACATCAAAAGCAAGTATCTTTAAAGAGATAAGGTCAACAGGTAAGGTGATGGTGCCAACTTGAATCAAACAAGATTTATAAACAGTGGATGTGATGAAAGTTTCTCCTAACGGAGTTTCCACAGATAGGTCAAAGTCTAATTTCTCCAGAGTCAAGTTTAAACGTTGAGCACAAGCAGGAGAGATAAATGAATGAGTAGTACCGGTATCAAGTAAGGTATAAACATCGCAAGAATTTATAAATAGCTTACCCGTGATCACCTCGTTTGGGTTCCTCGCATTTTAACCAGTCACAACAAACGCTTTTCCTGGAACCGTTGATTTTGACTTTTCTGGGACAGTCTTTTGAGTCACCGTCCCACCGAACTAGGTTTCGCTACCATACAATCTCGAGCGATATGTCCTTCCTTTCCATAATTATAGCATACCTTGAATCTGTTGTGGGCTTTTGACCGATATGTCCTCTTTCCGCATTTATAGCATATGACCGGTGGTTGTTCTCCTCCCTTAGAACCGATTCTTGTCACGCAAGACTATCGCCTTCATATTTTCGTTGTTAAATCTCCTCTTTTTAAAATCTCCTCCTGACTCGCTTCTTCTATTTTCATGGCCATGATTACCACCAGAGTGGTTACCATTTTTGTCCGTCTTTTTCTTTCTCCGCTGGTTATCGTTGTTTTGTTGTCGCTATCTCCTAGATGATCCTCGATTATGGTCCCTCGGTTGACCGTACTCGTTATCTCGCTCTAATAATTGAGCCCTATTTACAACATCTGAATAGAGAGAAAATTTATGAGAAATGAGATATTGTCGTATGCCGGGTTTCAAACCTCTCAGAAACATCCGCGTCATACGTTCCTCATTCTCCACCAAATGAGGAGCAAACCGATAACTCTGCAAACTTTGCCTCGTCTTTGAGACACCGTCATGTTGTTTTGTTCTAATCGATGAACTCCACTTCCTTCATACGACGAACACTTTCGTGAAAGTATTTGTCATTAAATAGTTTCAAATGTCTCCCAAGACATGCCGAAAAGTACCGGATGTGTACACTTCACGCACTCTCACCAATGAGTCACGCCTCGCCACGGAACATAAAGGTGGCAAATGGAACCTTCTGTTCTCCGTGCATCCCAAGACATCGAATATCTTGGTAATTTGCTTGGCCCATGTTTCCGCCATGATCGATCCGCTTTCCCTAAATTTCGTGGTCCCAACTCTTTGAACTGCTTGGTGTGACAACCCGTGAATTGTTATCATTTCCTCCTCAGTATTTTGAACACGAGTCTCCTCGTGCGATTTTTGCATGAACCGCAAAAAGCTTCTAAACATCCCTCGCTCATCATCTCGCTTTCAATTGTGTTGTTCACAGAGGAACATTACCACTGTTGCACGCTTCTCCTCGTTGGTGAGTACAGGCGTCTCCACCTGGTCTCATTTACTCCACTATTAATATTCTCAATCGA
Source organism: Panax quinquefolius (assembly GCA_020205615.1). Classification (NCBI taxonomy): domain Eukaryota; kingdom Viridiplantae; phylum Streptophyta; class Magnoliopsida; order Apiales; family Araliaceae; genus Panax; species Panax quinquefolius. The sequence goes on along the minus strand of CM035171.1, from coordinate 88,182,056 downwards.
CATTCTCAAATACCGCCATAAAACAAGGGTTAATTAAGGAAATCAATATATCACATAATATCCCTATATATCGACTAACTAACAAATAAGCTTAGGTAAGACACACTAGCGAAGGATTTACTCATCTCTCCCCTCCTAGTTCTATTTCCCGATCTCCGCCAGAGATCATATCCTAAGCTCGATACCAACCGTGACACCCCAAAATAGGTATACATCACCCATTCCGAGTTGTCAATACATGGTACGTAAACAACTACAACTTTATTATTACAACAAGAAAAGCTGTGAGTTTGAATACAAATATTATCTTCTAGACAATATCTATACTCAAATAAATCCTCATCACATTTATTGATACATTATTTTACAAAAATGGTGAGGACTACTAAACAACTCTCTCTAGAACCTTCATTCCATACCCCAACTCGTATTTCGCTATATTCTCGCCTCCCCGAGAAGAAAAATGGAACAAAAGGAAAAGGGTGAGCTCAACTAGCCCAAGAAAGAATATTATGACTAAGATAATATACAACAAATTATCGTTAGTCTTCAACAGGAAAAATCTAATAGAATACAATAGACAACAAGTTTCGGATCAATATTCATGCAGCGGAAATAATAATTCATTAGAAGAGTTAAGTAGAGAATGCAAACTACTATCTTTTGTGTATGAATTTAAAAGTTCATCGCTCATCTTTTATCCCCTGTAACATCAATCAATATATATCTCGAATCAAATATTCATCTTTGCACTACAGCCAAAGATATTCATCGATTAATCATGTTCATCTAAACACTGCTCATCTCTTGCACTACGGGCCAAAGATATTCATCGAAATCATTCATCTTTGCACCACAGCCAAAGATATTAAATAATATCACCATTTAAGATTGAGGATGATGAAAAATATTTTTAAAGAAACGAATCCAAAGAAACAAAATTACAAGGATTAAGGATTAAGGATTCGACTTTGTTTTATCCATGTCCAAAAATACCTCAAAAATAATCCTAGTGGTGTAAAATTCAAGAATGATCAAAACATGGATACAATCAAAGCTAGTATCCACAATAGATATTTTAGACGAAGAGGGAAAATTTTTATTTTTCGATGAATAATGTCGTATTCGTGAATAGTGTCGTATACGCGAATAGTGCCGTATACGTGAATAGTAACTCCGACACCAAAAGTTCCAAATTTGATAAAAACTTCAGATCAATATTTTAGCATAATGATATTGAAGAAATAATATCATTACGAAAAAAATAATATCCCTTACCTCGAAAGATCAGTACTTCTAGCTGAAACACCGAATATAGGCTATGACTTGAACTTGCACCATATAGCAATACTCAAAATATACTCAAAATACTCACAAGAATACGCTCGATAATATAGAGAGAGAAAACTTCAGTTTCTGGTGTGATTTTCAATTCTAACCTAAGCACCCTATTTATAGGAAAATGCTTAGAACACCAAAGTAGAAAATTTATTAAATATTATTATATTTTTCCAAAATCTCATACGCACACTTCTTCCAACTGATTTCAAATTTCTCTATCACATGTTACATAAGGTCCACAAAATGAAAAAAACACGCTTTTGTAATTAAAATATTTTAAACTTCCAAAATCAATTATTTTGAGCTTGAACTTCAATAATTCACAATAAATAGCCTTTTATCGTAAAATTGAATCTCACGACTTTGTATAGGAAATTCCATTATCTACAACTTTACTGTAAGGAAGTTTTTCCAAATTCCAAATGTAAATCGACCAAATCCACAAACGAAGCGATTTTACAAGCTATAATCAAATTTCAACCAAGAAATGGGGTCCACTTACACATAAAACATGCTTTAAATATTTTTGGTAACAAAATATACCTCCTCCACATATACTCATATATCCCACATTTATCGTAAAAATATCATCATTATTATATTATTAAAATATACTAATATATTTAAATGAATTATTTTATCGTAAAAGATAAAATTTCTATTTTCAACAATTGTCACATTAAAAAATTTCTCCATCTATATCCACATAAAATCAATATTTTCCTCATCATATGAATCAATAATTAATTATTCACAAATAATATTACGTAATCACAATATTGACAACCAGCAGCTTCCTAGGAAAGAGGGGCTTCCAATAAGAATTTATCCTTCTTGGCGCAATTAATTAGGTGACCAAACCTCTCCTTAGATGTAACTTTCTAGACATTGCCAATAATGTTATCTAATAATATTATTCAGATAATATGAATTATTGCTTCGATAATGAAAAATACCGTAAATGACAATTATCAAAACAAGAGCAATATAAAATATCAACGCAAAGAATTATTAAATCAATAAAATAATCGAATAAGAATTATCGTAACCATTATTGAGTAGTGCCTTCTTAAGTAAGAATCAATAATTGGTGTAATACCTTGTGCTACTGTGTTTTAACCACCGAGTATTTTAATAGTACTAACGGTAACAACTACGTCGTTATTATTAAACAACTTATATTTGTCGTTTTCTTCATCCAATCGCTTTTCGTTATGGGGCCCACAAAAGACTACGCCATCGTAAGAATATTCCCCGACAGCAAGAATATTCCACGACCAAACGAATATTCCCTGACAATAATGAATATTTTATAACCACTTGCTTATTTTGAAATATTTGCGTATTTTACCCATAACTATCCACATTAATCAAATCAACCCTTACTATTTCAAAATAATAAATAGAGAAAATTAAATTTCATTAATAACAAGTTAGGGTCTTACATGGAGTCCATGTTGGAACAGGAGCACGATGAAAGGGTTTTGGCTAAGGACAAGGTCCATGAGCTAAAATAGGAGGTCTTTGAGCTCAAGGGGGAGCTAAAGACCAAGAAGCAAAAGATAGGGAGAATGTCCTACATCCATAGAGTTCTCATACAGACTTCCAGCAGCAGGTAGCTGGTTATCCCGTAGAAACAGGGCAGATGCGGCATACTATCAGCCGTGATATTATCGTCGGTCTTGCCAATGAGGATTTTGAGAATGCCTTAAGGCATATGTGATCTAGTAGTGGCTAGAGTAGTTTAGATATGTAAATATTTTGTATCTAGTAGTGACGTAAAACCCTCTTTTGTATAACAAAGGGTAGTCTTTTGTAAATCCCAATTTTTGGAAAGTAATTGCGGGAAAGTAATGTAATCAGCTTAGGCTGTGTAATGTAATCGATGTAGTGTTATACTACCATGAATTAATATAAGCCTTTTTCGAAACATGTTGAGTAATGAATGTTTGAGTTATTGTTTAAAATTGAATAATAACTAACTAACAGGAAATGAATAATAACAAAATGTGTTATTTATTGTAACAACAAAATGCCGCCAAAAAGAGTCTCTCATAATCAAGGTGCGAACGTAAATCAACCAGAGGGAGGTCCGGTTAACCCCATGCAGGAGTTTGTGAATCTTTTAACTGCATCGTTTAATAGAACTGGGGCTAACATCCCCGTAAATCCTGGTGTAGTACGAGCTACTACATTTAAGGATTTTAAAAGCGTGAGTCCGTCGGAATTCAAAGGATCTACGGACCCTGTCGAAGCCAACACGTGGGTGAAGGAAATCGAGAAGGCATCTGTCATAGCAAATGTCGACGAGGCCCAGAAGGTTGCCTTTGCAACCTACATGATGAAGGGAGAGGCCAACTTTTGTTGGGAGGCCAATCAAGCTAGGGCCGGAATAGAGGTTCTAACGTGGGTGAGGTTCAAAGAGATATTCTTCGAGAACTATTTTCCCATGAGCATGCAGGGAAGGATGGAGATGCGGTTTCTGGAATTGAAGCAAGGGGACATGACGGTTCCCCAATACACCGCCAAGTTTAATGAACTAGCGAGGTTCGCTCCACACCAAGTGGACACCGAGGTTAGGAAAGATCGACGGTTCGAGCAGGGCTTGAAACCCTAGCTCTATAACCGCATATCCGTGTTCCAAAGTACTTCCTTTGGAACCATTTTAGAGAAGGTGATAATCGCCGAATGTGGTAGCAAGGCATTGAGCCAGTACCACAAAGACAAGAAGAATAAGGGTAAAGTTAATGGGGGAATAAAGATCGAGGGAGCCAGGGGGAGTGGCAAAGGGTTTAAGTGGAAGGTGGTTAGCTCTGGGAATACCGGAGTGAAACAAGGAGACCCGAAGAGGAGGATGGAGGCCTGTAAGACCTGTGGGAAGACTCATTTAGGATTCTGTCTCAAGGGTAAGGCCGTGTGTTACAATTGTGGATAGGAGGGGCACATTGCACCGAACTGTCCAAGTCCGAAGAAGAACCATTGATGTTTTGTGTGTGGGTCAACTGCCCACATGGTAAAGAACTGCCCGAAGAAGGGGACGGACGGGAATAAGGATGCCAATAGTGGTAAGTTAACTATTAGGGGTCCAGCGCAGCCGGGTAGACCGATGGCCCGTACCTTTAACATGACCGTCCAAGATGCGATGGCCTCAGGGGACGTAGTGTAAGACCCAAGCTTTTATAAATAAAGATGAATATTATTTTTGAATATTATGGAATAAATTTGATATAATGTTATAGTTGTGGGTAATATTTATAAATTTTGCAAAGTAAGAAAGTTGTTATAAAATATTCGTTTGGTCGGGGAATATTCTTTTTGTCGGGGAATATTCATACGACGGCTCAATCATTGGTGGACCCCATAACGGAAGTATTGTCGTAGTTAGAAAACGACAAAATTATCTTTCTATAAAAATAACTATGGAGGTGTTACCGCTAAAACCGCTTGAACTACCCGGTGGTAAAAAATACAAGAATACGCTGTGGTTGCATAGTAGCACACTAAGATTGATTATCGATGCTTACGTGAGAAGTCACTTAGCTATACTAAATTATTACTACATGAATTACGCATTTATATCTCTTATATTATTGATTCAATTATTGTCACAAAGATCATCCTCATATAATATGTTATATTATTAATTGAGACGACAAGTTATAAATGATTAATAATTGTTGAAAGATTAAAAATGTGTTGATTAAAAATAAAATGATTGTGGTAATATTTATTCAATCCTTGATGTATATAATGAGTCTGTTATGAGACGTTTGTGGTAAGTTTGATTATTTTATGGGGGGCCCATATGTCATCATCTAAGAGTCTCTTCGTCAATAGTAATTACCTTTGTGAATAGTAATTACCTTTGTGAATAGTAATTACCTTCGTCAATAGTATTTACCTTCGTCAATAGTAATTACCTTTATGAATAGTAATTACCTTCATCAATAGTATTTACCTTCATCAATAGTATTTACCTTCGTCAATAGTAATTACCTTTGTGAATAGTAATTACCTTCTTCAATAGTATTTACCTTCGTCAATAGTATTTACCTTCGTCAATAGTAATTACCTTTGAGAATAGTAATTACCTTCTTCAATAGTATTTACCTTCGTCAATAGTAATTACCTTCGTCAATAGTAATTACCCCTTCGCAAATAGTAGTTGTCCCTTCAATATTACCAAGAGTTAACTCGCCACTTTGATGTTCTAAAGGTTAATTACCCTTCATGAATAGTAGTTGTCTCTTCAATATTACCAAGAGTCATTTTGACCCTTCGTTAAGACCAAGAGCCACCCTCGCTTTTTCTATAAATAGAAAGCTCATTCCTTCATTATTTCTTACTTAATTCATTGAAACTCTAAAGAGAGAAACTATAGAGAGAAAGAAGAAAAGTATTCTCGCTACTTCACTTTTCCAATATTCATTTTCTAAGGTAGGGAATATTATTTGTTGTACTCGTAAAGGGTGTTATTCTTTCTTATTCATGAAGAGAACTGTTGTTATTCCATTGCTTATTATTCTATTAGAATAACTCAGATATGCGGGTTTACCCTATACTTGGTGACATTCTTCTATTATTCTGTTGGAACATCCTCGTCATGTGTTTTACACACGACCGGTTCCGCTTTTTATTATTATTCTGTTGGAACATCCATACATGTGTTTTTACACCGAACCCGGTTCCGCTTTTTATTATTATTCTCGTTGGAACATCCTGCCCTGTGTTTTACACCGGACTTGGTTTCGCTTTTTATTATTATTCATTTGGAACATCTTGTCTGTGTGTTTTACACCGACCGGTTCCGCTTTTTATTATTATTCGCTGAACATCCCGCATGCAGGCGTTTTACTGCCGACCGGTTCCGTTATTTATTATTCATCGCTGAATAACTCGCTGTCGCCTATCGCGCATGAATGGTGATTTCTTTTGTTATTCCATTCTTTATTATACTCAATTGGTTAAAACTTTGACTTCTATACTCCATGAAATTAGTAGAATATCCTTGATATTTGCGTTTCATCCAAAGATCTTTTCATGGAAATATTCTTCTGATCATTCTTGAATTTTACTCTACAAAACAAAGATCATGTTGACAAATTGGACGTTAATAATTCCTGGATAAAATAATTCTTGAACTTGTTTTATTGAATTCTTATATCATTGTCATCATACTCATGTTTACATTATGTTGAAAGTCATCTGTGGCCTGTAGTGCATAGATGGACTTGGTATGATTATGACCGAGAGACTATTCTTGTAATCATGACCGTAATGTTACAAATGATGTGATAAAAATCCTCGAAGGGTAGTAATGCATCGATGGACGCTTGTTGGCATGATCATGACCATTAATGAATACACAACTATTCTTGGTCCGTAGTGCATGAATAATTATGGTCGTGATACTAAAGAATATCCTCGGCCAGAAGTGTGTAAGGTGATTCGATGATGTGGAATATTTATTAAAGTCGAGTCTCAAATATATAACAATGATGAAAACCTTTTAAATCATAAAAGATAGTAGATTTTATTTTCTACTTGACTCTTTTAATGGATTCTTTGGTTCACTTGTAGTTAAACTTGATGTTCATTATATTTTATCGCTTTAACATCATTGTTGAGGCTAATGATAATTTATTCTAGATTATCTTAGTCATAATATTTCTTACTGAGCTAGTTGAGCTCACCCTTTCTTTCACTGTTCTCTTGAGGAAATGAGAATATAGTTGGGACGAGTCGGGGAACGGAGTATTGGCCCAGAGGATAGCATTAGTAGTCCTCACTATTCTGTGAAATAGTGTGATAATAATTGTAATGAGGACTCCTTTTGAGTTTGTATAATATCTAGTAGACAATATTTGTATTCAAACTCACAGTTTATGTCGTATTGTACACCTACGCTTATATTAGTAAGTTGTATTTAAATTACATACCATGTATCCGACTACACCCAAGAGATGGGTGATGTATACCTAATTTTGGGGGCGTCACAAATGGTATCGTAGCTTAGGATATGATCCTCGCTAAGATGTGAGAATAGTACTAGGAGGGAGAGACGGGAATACCTTCGCTAGTATGACCTACCTAAGTTTATGTGCTATTTTATTGGTCTCATTCGTAATATAGAGATAATTTGTTACATGTCAATTAACCTTTTGTTTTGTGGCGATTCTGAAAATGACATCCGAGAATGTTGATAATAGCAATGGAGCACAAAGCGATCGTTGATTCACCACATATCAATAATCGTGATAATGTGCATCGTGAAGGCGATAATCCTCATGCAAACAACAACATCGACCAAATGATGAATGATCAAATGTTCGTGAGGCTTTATGCAATTTATACAACAAAGAAAGTAGAGCGACTCCTGCCCAAAACGTAGGTGGAAACACGAAAAAATCTCAAGCACACCGCTAAACAATTCAAGGAGCCGGGACCACCGTTTAAGGAGAGCCAAAACCACTTCAAGCGGAAGCATGGATAAAGCAGATTACACAAGATATTTGATGTCTTGGGATGCTCCGAGAGCAAAAGGTTCCTTTCACGCTTTTATGTCATGCGCGAGAGGCAGACATCGTGGGAATAGGTAAAACGACTCAACTCATTGCTCAAGATATCTTGGGAGAAGTTCCAGAGTCGCTCAACGACAAATACATTCCCGAAAGTATTCGCCACATGAAGGAGGTGGAGTTTATCAAGTTGAACAAAACAATATGACCGTGTCGCAATACGAGGCAAAATTTGTGGAGTTATCACGGTTTATATCCCACTTGGTGGATAATGAAGAGAGAATGGTGCGAATGTTTTTAAGAGGTTTGAAGTCGGAGATACGTCCAACATCTTATTTCTCATAAACCGTGTTTGTATTCGGATGTTGTAAATAGGGCTCGCTTAGTGGAGCGCGATAACGAGTCAACGAACTAAAAGAGAGCAAAACCGGCAAAATTATAATACCAAAGGAGAGTAGTCATCAAAGCGGTGGACAACAAGCGTGGAGGGAATCAACAGCGCGATATGGTAACTACTTCGGTGGTAATCGTACCAAAACAATAAGAATGGACATTTCAAGAAAAGGAGATTCAACAATGATGGAAAGACGTCAAAGACCAAAGACCCGTTGTTAAGGAAGGAGAAAGACCACCTATCATATGCTTCAAATGTGGAGGAGAGGGACACATCATCCGAATCGCGCCATGCCATTCAAAGCATGTTATAATTGTGGAAGAGAAGGTCACTTAGCTCGATTTTGTCGCCATCAAGACAAATTCAACTAGGATGGAGGCACCAAAGGCCGCTCCAGAAAAGTCAAAACCCAGAGTGCAAGGGAGAGCGCTTGTTGTTGTGACCTCCCAGAGAGCAAGGAACCCGAATGAGGTCATCACGGGTAAGCTTATCATAAACTCTAATGAAGTCTATACTTTATTTGATACCGGTTCTACCCATTCTTTTATTTCTCCTACTTGCGCCATCGATTAAATTTGACTCGAGAGAAATTAGACTTTGACTTATCTGTGGAAACTCCGCTTGGGAGAAACCTTCATTACATCCACTCGCTTATAAGTCTTGTTTGGTTCAAATCGGTACCCTCACATTACCCGTCGATCTTATTTCATTAAAATACTTGCATTTGACGTGATTCTAGGGATTGATTGGTTAACTACTTATCATGCAAAATTAATTGTTTTCGTAAGGTTGTTAGCTTTCATATTCCTAATCAACCTATTATGCGAATTCAAATGACCAAACCATTAAAATCAATCACGGTCATCTCAAGCCATAAAGCTATTCGTTTATTGAAAAACGGATGTCAAGCTTTCTTAGCTCATGTCACAGATTTAAACAAAAATACGCCGCTTTTGAACGATATTTCTATTGTTAATAAATTTCCTGACGTATTCCCCGAAGAACTTCCTGGCCTACCCCCAGAGCGTGAAATTGAATTTTGTATCGACCTTGAACCAGGTATAAAACCTATTTCCAAAGCCCCATATCGAATGGCTCCTATTGAACTTCAAGAGTTAAAGACCCAACCGCAGAATTGTTAGACATCGGCTTTATTCGTCCTAGTACTTCTCCTCGGGGTGCTCCTGCTCTATTCGTGAAGAAGAAAGATAGGAGTATGCGACTTTTGTATTGATTATCGGAGTTGAATCATGTCACCATCAAAAATAGGTATCCATTGCCACGTATTGATGACCTGTTTGACCAATTGCAAGGAGCCAAATTCTTTTCAAAGATCGATCTTCGCTCCGGATATCACCAATTGAAGATTAGAACCACCGACATTCCAAAGACGGCTTTAACTCCCTAAGACGGGCATTATGAATTCCTAGTCATGTCCTTTGGATTGACTAATGCTCCTCCGCCTTCATAGATATGATGAACCGAGTATTCAAGGAATATTTAGATCACTTTGTGGTCATCTTTATTGATGACATCCTTATTTATTCCAAAAGCCGTGAAGATCATGAGCAACACTTGAGGCTGACACTCCAAAAGCTTCGTGAATATAAGCTTTATGCCAAGTTGAAGAAATGCGAGTTCTGGCTTGAAGAAGTAGCATTCCTTGGGCACGTGGTATCAAGTCATGGAATATCTGCTGACCCAAAGAAAGATTGAAGCTATTCAAAGCTAGAACAACCTAAATCGCTGGACCAAAGTACGTAGCTTTCTCGGTTTAGTGGGTTATTATCGGAGATTCGTGGAAGGATTTTCTCGAATCGCTACTCCATCGACTCAAATTGACTCGAAAAGATACAAAGTTCGGTTGGAGCGAAGAATGTGAGAAGAGTTTTCAAGAACTCAAGAGGAGACTTATTTCAGCACCTGTTCTGACAATACCATCTGGCTCGGAGGGATTTGTCATCTACAGTGATGCTTCGGGCAAAGGGTTGGGATGTGTTCTCATGCAACATATAAAAAGTTATAGCCTATGCCTCATGACAAACTCAAAGAATATGAGAGGAATTATCCTACTCATGATGTAGAGTCAGCGATTTGTTGTCTTTGCACTTAAAATTTGGAGGCATTACTTGTATGGGGAGAAAGTGGAGATCTTTACGGATCATAAAAGCCTCAAATATTTCTTCACTCAAAAGGAACTCAACATGCGACAACGACGTTGGCTTGAACTATTGAAAGATTATGATCATACCATCCAATACCATCCCGAAAAGCGAACGTGGTAGGCGACGCGAGTAGAAGATCATATGCAAGCACGAAAAGTGCGTTATTGTCAACGCAAAGGCCCATTTTGTGTGACTTGCAAAGGATGGAGATAGAGTTAAAGACTTGTGGACGCATGTGATGATAGCGGTATACGAGTAGAACCGACTTTAATCGATAAAGTTAAAGCCGCTTCGATCTACGCACTGGAGCCGATGCGTATGAGGAAGAAAGTGCAAGAAGGTGCTATGCCAAAAAGCAAGAATCGATGAAGAAGGAATACTTCGAGTCAACTCCGCACTTTGTGTTCCTAACGACCACGATTTAATGTATAATATCATGATGGAGGCGCACAACACACCATTTGCAATCCATCTCGGGAATACCAAAATGTATCATGATATTCGCTATACATTTTGGTGGAGCAATATGAAGAGAGAGATAGCGTTGTTTATCTCAAGGTGTCTAACTTGTCAACGAGTTAAAGCGAGCATCAAGTACCAAAAGGTCCATTGCAACCACTTGAAATTCCGGAATGGAAGTGGGAGCACATTATTTCAATATCGAGAAACTTATACACTTGAACGTCTTGTCCGCAGTATGTACATAGCGAGATTATAAGAACGCATGGTATGCACATAAACGAGATCCATAGTTTCGATCGAGACCCAAGATTCACTTCATGATTTTGGGTTAGTTTGCAAAAAGCTATGGGCACAGACTTACGATTTAGCTCGGCATATCATCCTCGAGACGGACGGACGGACAATGGAGAGGACTATTCAAACTCTTAAAGATCTATTAAGACTCGTGTCCTTGATTTCAAGGAGTTGGGACAAGTTCTTACCATTGGTGGAGTTTTCCTACAACAACAGCTTATCAAGCAAGTATTGGCATGGCTCCATTCAAGGCGTTGTATGGAAGAAAGTGTCGTTCTCCAAAGATATCTTTGGGATGAGGTGGGTGAAGCAACGTTGTTGGGACCGGAGTTGGTACGTATGATACTACGGAAAAGATTCAAACGATCCGACAACGTATAAAAACCTCACAAAATCGATAAAGAGTTATGCCGATCTTCATCGAAAGGACGTGGAATTCGATATAGGAGATCATGTGTTGTTAAGAGTTGCTCCATGGAAAGGAGTTACAAGATTTGGAAAGAGAGGAAAACTTAATCCTCGATTCATCGATCCATTTTAATCCTCGATCGAGTAGGAATCGTGGCCTATAGACTCTTTTTACCGCCAAATATATGTCTCGTGTTCATAATGTTTTTCACATATCCATGTTACGTAAATATGTAAAAGACCCGAACCATATTATTGAGTTAGAACCGAACGAAATAGCGGAAGATTTGACGTATGAAGAGGTTCCCTGCTCAAATTTTGGATAAGAAGGAACATATTCTACGCTCAAGGTTATACCTCAAGTCAAAGTTTTGTGGAGGAACCACGATGTTGAGGAAATGACTTGGGAGTTAGAATCAAATGAAATCAAGGTATCCTTACCTCTTCGACATACCGTGTAATGCGTACCCTAATTTCGAGAGGCAAAATTTCATAAGAATGGGAGGTTGTAAGACCCCACTTTTTATAAATAAAGATGAATATTATTTTATTTTGAATATTATGGAATAAATTTGATATAATGTTATAGTTGTGGGTAATATTTATAAATTTTGCAAAGTAAGCAAGTTGTTATAAAATATTCGTTTGGTCGGGGAATATTCTTTTTATCGGGGAATATTCGTACGACGGCTCAATCATTGGTGGACCCCCTAATTAACGTAAGTATTGTCGTAGTTAGAAAAAACGACAAAATTATCTTTTATAAAAATAACTACGGAGGTGTTACCGTTAAAACTGCTTGAACTACCCGTTGGTAAAAAGTACGATGAATACGCTGTGGTTACATAGTAGCACACACGGATTGATTATTGATGCTTACGTGAGAAGTCACTTAGCTATACTCAATTATTACTACAAAGAATTGTTTGCATCATATCTCTTATATTATTGATTCAATTATTGTCACAATATCATCATCAGATAATATGTTATATTATTAATTGAGACGACAAGTTATAAATGATTAATAATTGTTGAAAGATTAAAATGTGTTGATTAAAAATAAAATGATTGTGGTAATATTTATTCAATCCTTGATGTATATAAAGAGTCTGTTATGAGACGTTTGTGGTAAGTTTGATTATTATTATGGGGGCCCATATGTCATCATCTAAGAGTCTCTTCGTCAATAGTAATTACCTTTGTGAATAGTAATTACCTTCGTCAATAGTATTTACCTTCATCAATAGTAATTACCTTTGTGAATAGTAATTACCTTCTTCAATAGTATTTACCTTCGTCAATAGTATTTACCTTCGTCAATAGTAATTACCTTTGTGAATAGTAATTACCTTCTTCAATAGTATTTACCTTCGTCAATAGTATTTACCTTTGTCAATAGTAATTACCTTTGTGAATAGTAATTACCTTCTTCAATAGTATTTACCTTCGTCAATAGTAATTACCTTCGTCAATAGTAATTACCCCTTCGCAAATAGTAGTTGTCCCTTCAATATTACCAAGAGTTAATCGCCTTCTTGATTGTTCCAAAGGTTAATTACCCTTCATGAAATAGTAGTTGTCTCTTCAATATTACCAAAAGTCATTTTGACCCTTCGTTAAGACCAAGAGCCACCCTCGCTTTTCTATAAATAGAAAGCTCATTCCTTCATTATTTCTTACGAATTCATTGAAACTCTAGAGAGAAACTATAGAGAGAAAGAAGAAAAGTATTCTCGCTACTTCACTTTTCCAATATTCAGTTCTTTCTAAGGTAGGGAATATTATTTGTTGTACTCGTAAAGGGTGTTATTCTTTCTTATTCATGAAGAGAAACTGTTGTTATTCCATGGCTTATTATTCTATTGGAATAACTTTTGTATCATGATTTACCCTATACTTGGTGACATTCTTCTATTATTCTCATTAGAACATCCTCATCGTGTGTTTTTTACACCTGACTTGGTTTCATCTTTATTATTATTCTCATTGGAACATCCTCGTTAGAACATCTTGTCTGCATGTGTTTTACACCCACCGGTTCCGCCTTTATTATTATTACATTGGAACATCCCGTCTGCATGCGTTTTACGCCGACCGGTTCCGTTATTTATTATTCTGTTGGAATAACTCCGCATATGCTGGTTCATCGCATGCATGGTGATTTCTTTTGTTATTCCATTCTTTATTATACCCAAATGGTTAAAACTTTGACTTCTATACTCCATGAAATTAGTAGAATATCCTTAATATTTGCGTTTCATCCAAAGATCTTTTCATGGAAATATTCTTCCGATCATTCTTGAATTTTACTCTACAAAACAAAGATCATGTTGACAATTTGGACGTTAATAATTCCTCGATAAATTAATTCTTGAACTTGTTTTATTGAATTCTTATATCATTGTCATCATCCTCATGTTTATATTATGTTGAAAGTCATCTCGTGGCTTCAGTAGTGCATAGATGGACTTGGTATGATTATGACCAGAGACTATTCGGTGTAATCATGAATCGTAATGTTACAAATGATGTGATAAAAATCCTCGATTAGGGTAGTAGTGCATTGATGGACGATTGTTGGCATGATCATGACCATTAATGAATACACAACTATTCTTGGCCGTAGTGCATGAATAATTGTGGTCGTGATACTAAAGAATATCCTTGGCCGTAGTGCAGGGGTGATTCGATGATGTGGAATATTTATTAAAGTTGAGTCTCAGCTATAACAGTGATGAAAAACCATTTAAATCATAAAAGATAATAGATTTTATTTTTTACTTGACTCTTTTAATGGATTGCTGGTTCCGCTGTAGTTAAACTTGATGTTCATTATATTTTATCAGTTTAACACTGTTGTAGACTAATGATAATTTATTCTGCATTATCTTAGTCATAATATTTCTTACTGAGGTAGTTGAGCTCACCCTTTCTTTCACTGTTCTCTTGAGGAAATGAGAATATAGCTGGGACGAGTCGGGGAACGGAGTAATGGCCCAGAAGGATAACATTAGTAGTCCTCACTATTCGTGAAATAGTGTGATAATAATTGTAATGAGGACTCCTTTTGAGTTTGTATAATATCTAGTAGACAATATTTGTATTCAAACTCACAGTTTATGTCGTATTGTACACGACAGTTATATTAGTAAGTTGTATTTAAATTCTGTACCATGTATCTGACTACCCAAGATGGGTGATGTATACCTAATTTTGGGGGCGTCACACGTAGTCTCAGGTATTATTCCGATTAATGACCTAAATGCCTACGTGATGTTTGACTCGGGTGCTACTTGGTCGTTTATCGCATGTGATTTTGCTAGACGATTAGGATTACTTTCCGAAAAGTTGTCGATACCTTTAAATATTAAGGTAGAAAATGAAGAGATAATTCCTGTCAAAGATATTCATAGGAGTTATTGCGTAGACATTAGGGG
This sequence comes from Panax quinquefolius, assembly GCA_020205615.1. Lineage (NCBI taxonomy): Eukaryota > Viridiplantae > Streptophyta > Magnoliopsida > Apiales > Araliaceae > Panax > Panax quinquefolius. The sequence goes on along the minus strand of CM035171.1, from coordinate 88,167,034 downwards.
TTGTAAATTATCGGTAGATTTGATACCGATAAAGTTAGGAGAATTCAAAGTAATTCTCGGAATGGATTAGTTGGTTAACCATGGTGCAATTATAGATTGTCAAAAGAAATGCGTAAATATTAGAACGTTAAGACAACCTCAGATAGTATTTTACGATAATAAATCACCGGGACGTTCGTGTTGTCTTACCATGACACAAACTAGGAAACTATTAAGGAAGGGGTGTGTAGGTTATTTATACCATGTTGTTGATACCCAGAGAGTGGGAGAGACCATGGAACAAATACCTATAGTGAGCAAATTCATGGATGTATTTCCAAGTGAATTGTCGGGTCTTCCACCAGATAGAGAGATTGAGTTCGTAATAGACATTGTGCCAGGAGCGGCACCAGTTTCTAGGGCACCGTATCGTATGGCGCCAGTGGAGATGAAGGAGTTGATGGTGCAGTTGCAAGAATGGTTCGACATGAAGTACATACAACTGAGTGTTTCACCGTGGGGAGCACCGGTACTATTTTTTTAAGAAGAAGGACGGATCGTTAAGACTTTGTATTGACTACCGAGAGTTGAATAAGTTAACTATAAAGAATAAGTACCCATTGCCCAGGATCGACGATCTTTTTGATCAGTTAAAAAGGGCCAAGTTTTTTTTCTAAAATAGATTTATGAACGGGGTATCATCAACTGAAGGTTAGGAATGAAGACGTACCAAAGATGGCATTCAGGACTCGTTATGGTCATTACGAGTTTCTGGTGATGTCATTTGGGTTAACTAATGCACCAGCTGCATTTATGGATATGATGAACCGAGTGTTCAAACAATATTTGGACAAGTTCATAGTGGTGTTTATCGATGATATTCTAGTCTATTCTAAGATGCTAGAAGATCATGCTGAACACCTAAAAATAGTGCAGGAGACACTAAGGAAGGAGAAGTTATATGCGAAGTTCACTAAGTGTGAATTTTGGCTAGAGAAGGTACAATTTCTAGGTCATGTCATTGACCATGAGGGGATTTTAGTAGTCCAACAAAGGTGGAAGCTGTGATGAATTAGGAACAACCGAAAATGCCGACTGAGGTGCGGAGTTTCCTAGGGTTAACGGGTTACTATCGGAGATTCATCCAGGATTTTTCGAAGATAGCTACTCCGTTGACAAATTTGACAAGGAAGACGGTGAAGTACGCGTGGACTGAGAAATGCGAGGATAGTTTTCAAGAACTGAAGAAAAGGTTGAGTGAAGCGCCTGTTTTGTCATTACCCGATGACACAGGAAATTTCGTAGTTTCTAGCGATGTTTCGCATAGAGGACTTGGTTGCGTGCTCATGCAGCATGACAAGGTCATTGCATATGCATCTAGGCAGTTGAAGGATTATGAGAAAGTTTACCCTACTCATGATTTGGAACTGGCCGCGATAATGTTTGCCTTAAAGATACGGCGACATTATCTTTATGGGGAAAAATGTGAGATATACACGGACCACAAAAGTCTAAAATATATCTTCACACAGAAGGAGTTGAATATGAGACAGGGGAGATGGCTGGAGTTGATAAAGGATTACGACTATGAAATCCTGTATCACCCTGGAAAAGCCAATATAGTTGTCGATGCCATAAGTAGAAAGGGTCGAGAAAAGTTATCTATGTTAACGGCTCAAACTGAGTTAATAACAGAGATGGCTAGGATGGAGATAGAGGTGAAGTTGCCAAGTGAGGCAGGATAGAGACTGTTTGCAACGGAGATGTAATCAACCATTGTAGAAAGAGTCAAAGAGGTGCAGCTCAAAACTAATGAGTGTGACCAGATGAAGAAGCGGTTAACCACTAAAAAAGATATACAGTTTAGTCTTGATAATGAGGGATTATTAAGATTTGAAGGAAGAATTTGGGTTCCAAATGAGACGGAATTAAAGGAGCAAGTGTTACAAGAGGCTCACAGTTCAAGGTATTCTATTCATCCTGGTAGCACTAAGATGTATCAAGACCTTCGGCAGAGTTTTTGGTGGCCGAACATGAAGAGAGAAATAGCCAAGTATGTGAGTAGGTGCTTAACTTGTCAAAACGTTAAGGCCGAACATCAACGACCAAGTGGCTTGTTACAATCATTAGAGATTCCAGAGTGGAAATAGGAGCATATCACGATGGACTTTTTGGTGGGACTTCCGACTACTCAGAAGGGATATGATGCAATTTGGGTAATAGTGGACCCGTTGACAAAGTCGGCTCACTTTTTGCCAATTCAGGTTAAGTATAATCTAGATCAGTTGGCTAAACTTTATGTTAAGGAAATTATTTCCAGGCATGGAGTACTAGTTTTGATTGTGTCAGATTGCAACCCATGATTCTCGTCGAACTTTTGGAGAAGTCTGCAAGAGCAATTGGGGACGCAGTTGAAGTTGAGTACGGCATATCATCCATAAACCGATGGACGGAGTGAGAGGACAATTCAGACGTTAGAAGATATGTTAAGATCTTGCGTCATGGATTTCAAGGGTAGTTGGGATGATCATCTACCATTAGTAGAGTTTGCATATAACAACAGTTATCATGCAAGCATAGGTATGCCGCCTGATGAAGCTTTATATGGAAGGAAGTGCCAAAAACCGCTGTGTTAGGATGAAGTGGGAGAACGCTGAATGCTAGGACCAAAATTGGTTGTAAATTATCGGTAGATTTGATACCGATAAAGTTAGGAGAATTCAAAGTAATTCTCGGAATGGATTAGTTGGTTAACCATGGTGCAATTATAGATTGTCAAAAGAAATACGTAAATATTAGAACGTTAAGACAACCTCAGATAGTAATTTACGATAATAAATCACCGGGACGTTCGTGTTGTCTTACCATGACACAAACTAGGAAACTATTAAGGAAGGGGTGTGTAGGTTATTTATACCATGTTGTTGATACCCAGAGAGTGGGAGCGACCATGGAACAAATACCTATAGTGAGCAAATTAATGGATGTATTTCCAAGTGAATTGTCGAGTCTTCCGTCGGATAGAGAGAATGAGTTCGTAATAGACATTGTGCCAGGAGCGACACCAGTTTCCAGGGCACCGTATCGTATGGCGCTAGTGGAGATGAAGGAGTTGATGGTGTAGTTGCAAGAATTGTTGGACAGGAAGTACATACAACCGAGTGTTATACCGTGGGGAGCACCGGTACTATTTTTTTAAGAAGGACGGATCGTTAAGACTTTGTATTGACTACCGAGAGTTGAATAAGTTAACTATAAAGAATAAGTACCCATTGCCCAGGATCGACGATCTTTTTGATCAGTTAAAAAGGGCCAAGTTTTTTTCTAAAATAGATTTAAGAACGGGGTATCATCAGCTGAAGGTTAGGAATGAAGACATACCAAAGATGACATTCAGGACTCGTTATGGTCATTACGAGTTTCTGGTGATGTCATTTGGGTTAACTAATGCACCAGCTGCATTTATGGATATGATGAACCGAGTGTTCAAACAATATTTGGACAAGTTCATCGTGGTGTTTATCGATGATATTCTAGTCTAGTCTAAGATGCTAGAAGATCATGTTGAACACCTAAAAATAGTGCTGGAGACACTAAGGAAGGAGAAGTTATATGCGAAGTTCACTAAGTGTGAATTTTGGCTAGAGAAGGTACAATTTCTAGGTCATGTCATTGACCATGAGGGGATTTTAGTAGTCCAACAAAGGTGGAAGCTGTGATGAATTAGGAATAACCGAAAATGCCGACTGAGGTGCGGAGTTTCCTAGGGTTAACGGGTTACTATCGGAGATTCATCCAGGATTTTTTGAAGATAGCTACTCCGTTGACTAATTTGACAAGGAAGACGGTGAAGTACGCGTGGACTGAGAAATGCGAGGATAGTTTTCAAGAACTGAAGAAAAGGTTGAGTGAAGCGCCTGTTTTGTCATTACCCGATGACACAGGAAATTTCGTAGTTTATAGCGATGTTTCGCATAGAGGACTTGGTTGCGTGCTCATGCAGCATGACAAGGTCATGTTAGGTTTGTAATATTCAAGAACGCAATCAAATTGCAAAAATAAAGCGAAAACGTGTAAAAATCAGAGTTTTAAAATTTTACAAACCATAAACCCAGATCACCCTTTATGCACAATTATTAATTAAACGAAAAATTGAAGAACAAAAATCATACCCTTGAAGATCTGAGCTTCCTCAGGTACAAGTTCACCTCCAATTCTTTTCGCGTTCAACTTGAATCCACCGAGTTTGGTTCCTTCCTTTGATCAACGTTAGCCACCCAAGTGTTTGGCCTCTAGAGGTGATCCACCAAGGAATAATAAAGATTCAAGAAAATGGGTGGTTGGCTAAACCCTAGTTTTTCTATATCTATAGAAAAAGAGCGTACTCTCCAACTCTTGGAATAACGTATATTTGATATCTGATATAAGACTCTTCTTATATAGATATCAAGTAACCCTATAAAAATAAGGTATTATTTAATTAAACTCTTTTAATTAAATGGGCTCCCTAATCTTATTAGGGATAATTAATTAAACTCCTTTAATTAATTTTCCTCCTAATCCTATTAGGAATAAATGAGAGTACTTATATTAAATTAATTCCTAAACTCTTTTAGAAATTAAAATAATAATAATTGTAATAATATTAATAAGACTCTCTTATTAATTTATATTTAATATTTCTAAAATATTAAATAATAAATATTAAGCTATTTAATTTATTCTATCACCATAGATTAAATTAAATATACTTAACATATTATTACGATTATGCCATTAACTTCTTAAATAATTATTCTTCCTTTTATGGTGTGACCCTTTAGGTTCTCCATATTAAACCTAGGTTGTGAATAAATCAATTAGAACAATTCTAATCTTATTTAAATAAATAAATTAAACAATTAATTTATTTAAATAAATAATATTTATTCTACAATAGGATAAAGCCTCCTAGCGATCAACGACTTTCCGGATAATATAGATTTCAACATTAATCATAAAAGAACCTTTGAGTAAATAGTTACCGCATAATTCAATCCTTCCACCATACAATGTCCCAATTAAATATAAGACATGAAATTACCATCAAGTCTTATTTTATTTAATTATATGTATTTCGACTCTTAAATGCACAACTCCAAATAATGCAAATTAGAAACTCCTTTCTAATTTCATTACGCTTAAACCAAGGACTCTTGGGTTGTCATTTATCAAATCACATTGGACATTTCTCTTCTTTTAATAAAGTGGTAGATTCTTTATTGATCATACATTATCTCCATGTACAACTTATTATACTCAAGCATACCTTTTGATATACCCTAAGGGTCTTAAGGAATAAGTCAAAGTATAACTCATCATACACAAGATACTATGATGATCTCAAGTCCAAGGATCACTTGTACTACTATCACTACTGAGAATTCCTATTGACGAGCAAGTAAAACTCCATTAGGTATTCCTTAGCGAGCCACGTTCAGTGAACTTATTCTCCAATAAGCACCTACATACTTGCTTTAGTGTCTCCACACAAATGATCATGAGATCAATCATCCTCATCCAATGAGCAAGCAACGTATGTACCAATCAATCCGGATTCACTAATCCCCAATTTAGTAATCCAACGATTGGGAACTATTTTAGTTTTAAGCTTTCAAAGAATTTAGATCTCATTAGAATGATCATCATCATTATTCTAAAAGCATTGCTTAAAACTATGGGTTTATCACATATTATAAAAACAAAGATCATGTAGATAATTAAAAGCCTTTAATAAATTAATACTTTGTATTAATAAATGAATAAGATTGTTACAAAGTATATACTTTATCATCAAACATGATTGGCTTGTGTGCATACTACTTTCAATCTCCCACTTGCACTAAAGCCAATCGTCATGGAATCTCATACTCTACTTCTCTAAGTGACGATTATCCTGCTGTTGGATAAGCTTTAGTTAATGGATATGTAATGTTGTTCATGAGAGTCCACTATCTCTATAGTGATTTTCCATCTTTCAATGATTCTAATAATCAAATGAAAGTGCCACAACACATGTTTAGATCCAAGATGAGACTTAGGAACTATTCCTAGTTACAGTAATGAACTTTTAATCCAAACAATCAACTTGCAGCTTCATTTATAGCTATATACTTTGTCTTTATCACTTAACCAGCAACCTTTTGCTATTTGGAACCTTTCAAATTCACTACACCACTGTACAAGGTAACACTTTACCTAAAATTGGATTTTCGGTCGTCTTGGTCTGTCTGAAAAACTTGAGTCTGTAAAGCCATCTAGTTTTAATTCAGACCCACCATGTATGCTCACATCTTTAGTGCCGGTTAAGAACTTTAAGATGTTTTTCACTGTCTTATAGTGATCTTCTCCAGAATATGACCGATCAACATTAGATCTTGTATATTTCATTGCATACATGATAGTCACTCATAAAATCTCTCTTTTTAGGAGTCTGTGGGGACTATAAAGGGAGATACACTCCATAGCTCATCAACATGAGACATCTCTTGGAGTTTGCCATGCTAAACGACTTTAGCATCAAATGAATATACATTCCTTGGGTTAAGTTGGGCATCCTTTTAAATCTATCTATATAGATTTGCATCCCCAATAATGATACTCTTCCCAAATCATTCATGGAGGATTGTTTAGACAACTTTATCTTTACTGATTGTAGCACTGGTATGTAATTCCTCATCCGTAGTATATCAACATATAATACTAGAAATTTTAGGACGCTCCCACTGATCCCTTTATACACACTAAAACTCTTACCTCATCGTATGTAACTCTGGATCATCATCTTCTATGATGCGTACCTCATCATCATCATCCATGATGAATCCATACCTCCTAGGTATCTTCAGTACTATTTCAGATTAACGATTCAGTTGTGAGTACAATAGAATCTATCTACGAGTTTCCTCTTATTTGACTTATAGTGTTTTGTGGTTCTTGAACTCTTCAAGATCTATTATCCTCCCACTAGCCCCTTCAATGATAAACACCTTTATCTTAGAAGGAAGCGTGTTTCGCAATAAACACCTTTTGCTAAGTAGGATTATAGAACATTTACCCTAAACTTACTTTAGGATGTCCCACAAATCTGTATTTGTCAAATCTTGTCCCAAGCTTATCCTTTGAAACAGGCCACATAAGTTGGACAACCCCTTATCTTAACATACTTAAGATTAGGAATCCTCCCTGTCCATAACTTTTATGGAGTCTTGGGGCCGGATTTAGAGATTACCTTTTCGTAGATATGCAGCCATTTCTAGGACATGATCCTAGAAGGATAGTGGAATGTCGGTAAAATCATTATGGATCGCACCATGTTTAAATAGGTACAATTTTTCCTTTCAGATACATCAATCAATTATTATGTATCGAGAGGCGTCCATTATGAGAAAACCATTTGAGATGATCTAGAAACTTATTTCACAAGTATTTATTCCTTGATCTAATCAAAGAATCTTAATACATTGTCAATTTGTTTCACTTCTGAATTCTTTGAACCTTTCAAATAATTCATACTTGTATTTCAGCAAATACACATATTCAACTCTTTGAATGATCATCTCCTTTTCTTATACTAATTTGTTCAATATGCAAAATTATTTTCATGTAAGTCAAGTATACAAAATTTATTAAGTAATATTCCGATTCTATACAAAAACATTATTATTATAAATAGAACAACAATTGTTCTTAATTATAATACCAAAGATTTCATTGTCCAACAATAAAATGGAAATAATATTTTAACAAAAACTGGAATACAATAACAACTTATTGACTTAATAGATTTGCCCGTAGGCATTAACTAAACTATAAGTTTCTATGGCTAATATCGTGAACCTTTTCTTCATTTCCCACACATGGGATTACTTACCTTGTTTAACTTTCTACTTACGCTTGGTCCTTCATAAATCTATATTTATAATAACCAAAGTCGGTATCCAATACCCAAGTAGAACCTTGACTTAAAGAAAAATTTATTTCAATCATGAACAAAAATCGTATTATAACAAAACTTCACTAAGCTTCTTTGGTTAGCCTCTGCAAGATGCTTCTCGCAGCTTTCTTTCCGATGTCGGGGCTTATTGCGGTGGAAGCAAGCTCCTTTGCTATCCGTGTATCGGCTTTTGTTCTTATTATCCTTTGTTTATGCCTTTCTATTTACCTTCTTTGAATCGTTCTTCTTTTCAGAAGATCCTTTGGCCCCTACCAGTAAGACTTGATCTTTCTTGGTTGGAAAGTGACTCTCAACATTTTTCAATATGTTAAGCAAATCAGCAAAGCTGATATCTAGCTTGTTCATATGAAAAAATTCAAAACAATTGTTAAAGGAGTCCGGGAGTGAGTGCAAGATCAAATCTTGGCTCAACTTGTTAGGTTTGTAATATTCATGAACGCAATCAAATTGCATAAAAAGTGCGGAAGCGTGTAAAAATCAGAGTTTTAAATTTTACAAACCATATACCCGGATCACCCTTTATGCACAATTATTAATTAAACGAAAAAGATAACGAATAAGAATCATACCCTTGAAGATCGAGCTTCCTCAGGTACAAGTTCACCTCCAATCCTTTTCGCGTTCAACTTGAATCCACCGGGTTTGGTTCCTTCCTTTGATCAACGTTAGCCACCCAAATGTTTGGCCTCTAGAGGTGATCCACCAAGGGAAAGGAATTTTCAAGAAGAAGGGGTATAGACTCAACCCTAGTTTTCTATCTCTATAGAAAGGGCGTACTCTCCAACAAATTGGAATTATGTCGTAGTTGTAAAAGTCAACAACCCCACACACCCATAATAAGACTCCTCTTATTTATAGATGTGGGCAACCCACCTTAACAATTAAGGAATTGGGTTTTATTTAATTAATTAAATTCTTTTAATTAATTAAGCTCCCTAATCTTATTAGGGATAATTAATTAAACTCCTTTAACTAATTTTCTTTCCTAATCCAATTAGGAATAAATGAGAGTACTTATATTAAATTAATTCCTAAACTCTTTTAGAAATTAAAATAATAATAATTGTAATAATATTAATAAGACTCCTCTTATTAATTTATATTTAATATTTCTAAAATATTAAATAATAAATATTAAGCTATTTAATTTATTCTATCACCATAGATTAAATTAAATATACATAACATATTATTACGATTATGCCATTAACTTCTTAAATAATTATTCTTCCTTTTATGGTGTGACCCTTTAGGTTCTCCATATTAAACCGGTTGTGAATAAATCAATTAGAACAATTCTAATCTTATTTAAATAAATAAATTAAACAATTAATTTATTTAAATAAATAATATTTATTCTACAATAGGGATAAGCCTCCCTAGCGATCAACGACTTTCCAGATAATATAGATTTCAACATTAATCATTAAAGAACCTTTGAGTAAATAGTTACCGTACAATTAAATCCTTCCACCATACAATGTCCCAATTAAATATAAGACATGGAATTACTGTCAAGTCTTATTTTATTTAATTATATGTATTTCGATCCTTAAATGCACAACTCCAAATAATGCAAATTAGAAACTCCTTTCTAATTTCATTACGCCTTAACCAAGGACTATCTTTGGGTTGTCATTTATCGAATCACATAGGACATTTCTCTTCTTTTATTAGAAGTGGTAGATTCTTTATTGATCATACATTATCTCCATGTACAACTTATTATACCCAAGCATACCCTTTGATATACCCTAAGGGTCTTAAGGAATAAGTCAAAGTATAACTCATCATACACAAGATACTATGATGATCTCAAGTCCAAGGATTACTTGTACTACTATCACTCTGAGAATTCCTATTGACAGCAAGTAAAACTCCATTAGGTATTCCTTAGCGAGCCACGTTCAATAAACTAATTCTCTAATAAGCACCTACATACTTGCTTTAGTGTCTCCACAAAATGATCATGAGATCAATCATCCTCATCCAATGAGCAAGCAAGCAACGTATGTTCCAATCTATCCGGATTCACTAATCCCCAATTTAGTAATCCAATGATTGGGAACTATTTTAGTTTTAAGCTTTCTAAGAATTTAGATCTCATTAGAATGATCATCATCATTATTCTAAAAGCATTGCTTAAAACTATGGGTTTATCACATATTATAAAACAGCATCATGTAGATACTTAAAAGCCTTTAATAAATTAATACTTTTTATTAATAAATGAATAAGATTGTTACAAAGTATATGCTTTATCATCAAACATGATTGGCTTGTGTGCATACTACTTTCAATCTCCCACTTGCACTAAAGCCAATCGTCATGGTATCTTATACTCTTCTTCTCTAAGTGACGATTATCCTGCTGTTGGATAAGCTTTAGTTAATGGATATGTAATGTTGTTCTTGAGAGTCCACTATCTCTATAGTGATTTCCCATCTTTCAATGATTCTAATAATCAAATGAAAGTGCCACAACACATGTTTAGATCCAAGATGAGACTTAGGAACTATTCCTAGTTACAGTAATGAACTTTAATCCAAACAATCAACTTGCGGCTTCATTTATAGCTATATACTTTGTCTTTATCACTAAACCAAAAACTCTTTCTTGTTTGGAACCTTTCCAATTCAACGCACCACCGCTCAAGGTAACACTTTACCTTAAAGTGGATTTTTCATCATCTTGATGCATCTAAAAAAACTTGAGTCTGTTAAGCCCTCTAGTTTTAATTCGGACCCACCATGAATATGATCACATCCTTAGTCTTTGGTTAAGAACGTTAAGATGTTTTTCAACGACTCACGATGAACTTCTCCGAATCTGATGATCGACATCATCGTCTCGTATATTTCATTGCATACATGATAGTTACTCATGTGATCTCTCTTTTGGAGTCTGTGGGGACTATTAAGAGAGATACACTCCATAGCTCATCCACATGAGACATCTCTTGGAGTTTGTCATGCTAAACGACTTTAGCATTAAATGAATATACGTTCATTGGGTTAAGTCGAGCATCCTTTTAAATCTATCTATATAGATTTATATCCCCAATTAAGATACTCTTCCAAATCATTCATGGAGGAATGTTTAGACAACTTTATCTTTACTGATCGTAGCATTGGTATGTAATTCCTCATCCGTAGTATATCAACATATAATATAAAAATTTCACGACGCTCCCACTGACCCTTTTGTACACACTAGAACTCTTACCTCATCGTATGTAACTCTGGATCATCATCTTCTATGATGCGTACCTCATCATCATCATCCATGATGAATCCATACCTCCTAGGTATCTTCGGTACTATTCCAGATTTATGATTCGGTTGTGGTACAATAGGTCTATCTACAGGTTCCTCTTATTTGACTTATAGTGTTTTGTGGATCATGAACTCTTCAAGATCTATAATCCTCCCACTAGCCCTTCAATGATAAACACCTTTATCTTAGAAGGCAACGTGTTTCGTAACAAACACCTTTTGCTAAGTAGGATTATAGAACATATACCCTAAACTTACTTTAGGATGTCCCACAAATTGTACTTGTCAAATCTTGTCCCAAGCTTATCCTTTGAAACCTTTTCACATAAGTTGGACAACCACTTATCTTAACATACTTAAGATTAGGAATCCTCCCTGTCCATAACTTTTATGGAGTCTTGGGGCCGGATTTTGAGGTTACCTTTTCGTAGATATGTAGCCATTTCTAGGACATTATCCCAGAAGGATACTGGAATGTCGGTAAAATCATTTTGGACCGCACCATATCCAATAAGGTACAATTTTTCATTCAGATACATCAATCAATTATTGCGTATCAGGATCTGTCCATTATGAGAAAAACCATTTGAGATAATCTAGAAACTTATTGCACAAGTATTCCTTCCTTGATCCGATCAAAGAATCCTAATACTTTGTCAATTTGTTTCACTTTTGAATTCTTTGAACCTTTCAAATAATTCATACTTGTATTTCAGCAAATACACACATTCAACTCTTTGAATGATCATCTCCTTTTTCTTATACTAATTTGTTCAATATGCAAAATTATTTTCATGTAAGTCAAGTATACAAAATTTATTAAGTAATATTCCGATTCTATACTGAAACATTATTATTATAAATAGAACAACAATTGTTCTTAATTATAATACCAAAGATTTCATTGTCCAACAATAAAATAGAAATAATATTTCTAACAAGAATTGGAATACAATAACAACTTATTGACTTAATAGATTTGCCTGTAGGCATTGCTAAACTATAAGTTTCTATGGCTAATATGGCAACCTTTGCTACATTTCACCATATAGGATTACTTATATTTGTTTAGCTTTCTACTTCTGCTTGGTCCCTTCATAAATCTATATTTATGATAACCAAAGTTGGTATCCAATACCCAAGTAGAACCTTGACTTAAAGAAAAATTATTTTAAATCATGAACAAATTTGTACTTGTAACCAAAACTTCACTAAGCTTCTTTGGTTAGCCTCTGCAAGATGCTTCTCGCAGTTTCTATCCAGTGTCCAGGCTTATTGCAGTGGAAGCAAACTCCTTTGCTATCCGTATCAGTTTTGTTCTTATTATCCTTTGTTTATGCCTTTCTATTTACCTTCTTTGAATCGTTCTTCTTTTCAGAAGATCCTTTGGCCCCTACCAGTAAGACTTGATCTTTCTTGGTTGGAAAGTGACTCTCAACATTTTTCAATATGTTAAGCAAATCGTGGTGTTTATATCTAGCTTGTTCATATGAAAAATTCACAACAATTGTGAAAGGAGTCCGGGAGTGAGTGCAAGATCAAATCTTGGCTCAACTCTCCATCCATGACAAAATTCGTTGTCCTAATTGATCAATCAAATTGATTATGTTAAGAACTTTTTGTCTGTACTATAGTGCCATTGGCCATTCTAGATCGGAAGAGCTCCTTAGATATCTGATATCTATCAGTCCTACTTTCCTCTCCATCAACTACTTGATGTGCGGGAATATAATAGAGCATCCATAGTTTCATCTTGATCTTTCAAGCTAAATCGTTACTCATGGATGCGAGCATGATGTATTGAGCCAATCGTGCATCATCTTGCCACTTTCTAAAAGTAGCAATGTCTTCCTCGAGGCATTATGCGCAACCATTCTTGCAGGATAGGCGACATGGAGGACATAAGATAGCTTTTCACTATGAGAACTATTCTCAAATTCCTTAACCAATCCGTTTAATTCGATTACGGTTAATTTAGCATCTAATATGCTTCGCAGATGATAGTAATTTAGACATTTGTAAAATTCTGTAAATAAATTTGTAATTAACAACATTTTAACATACATTTTTTATTAATTACCAAAATAATTTAGGTCTTGTTTTAAATTGGTATCTCCCACTATTTTCTTCAAACTATATTACCCTCACTTATATAGTTCGGCAAAATCTAATTAAAGATTTGCTAGTGAGAATAAGGATCCCATTTCAAATGTATATAGTCTTGTGGTGACACAACAAACTATATATAAATAAATAGGTAGACAACTTTTGTCAATTAATCAACTATGCAACTCTTTTCTTTTGCCTCTTAGATTATTTTGATCAGTGGTGGCACATCCAAATCAAAATTATCCAAGTTAAGTCCGACCTAGCACTCCATATATTCAAAAAAGAAAAATATCATCCTTGTGGTGACACAACAAAACAATATTGTTCAATTTTCTTTATAAGCATCAAATGTGATAAATTAACATCTTAAATACTTAATACTTGCCTTGTGGTGACACAACAAACTCATATTAAATATTTAATACTCTATTAATTTTATCATGCTAGAAGGCGACGTTCGATATTTCAAATATCTTTGAAAGCTTAGGACTTAATATATAAAAATTGAGGGGTTTGTTATTAATTTGTCTCATCTTGTTTAGCAGCATGCACATATATATATAAAAATACGTCGTATTAATTAACATGCGAAGCATGTTTGCATATATATATATATATATATAGTATAAGCATGCATATAGAATACTATATTCTACCCGGATTGATTATGGACTTTTATTCTAGTTTGGTTCACTAGAGCCACCAAGTGAACCAAAAGGTCAAACCCTAGGGGTGCGAAATAATATTTAAATATAACTATTAAATTTAAACCCCGGGCTCCATTACAAAACGGGTCTTCAAGCGCTTCTTGTCCTCGATCTCCAATTTTTCAAAATTAATTCTAACTATTCCTATTACAAAACTATTTAAAATAAATAGAAACCTTGATTAGCGATCGAGGGAAATACATAGGAGGAGATAGAATTTACATTCGGAAAAATTAGAGAAGGCGAGGTGCAGAATTCCCATTTAATAAAACTCATACATTCATGCATCCAACTAAAATAAAATCCAATCACATTGGTCATTGATAGTCCATAATCAATCCTATTTATTATCATACACATCACCATATGCATCAATAAATAACATTCATCTTATGAATAATAAACATTTAATATATATATTGATATCATTTAATGGGCAAATTTAGTTAGTATAAAATCTATTTTGAATCAAAATAAACTCCTTTATTTTAATCCAAATTTAAATCAAAATAAAACTATTTTATTTTAATTTATCCAATTTTGAATAAAATGAACTATTTTATTTTAATCAAAATTTTTAATCAAAATAAACTCCTTTATTTTAATTAATTATGGAATCCAATTCCATATATATAAAAAAAATTATTAAAGGAAACACGGATTATCTTTCTATTCACAAATAAACTCCTTTATTTTGAATAATATGAAATTTTATTTCATATTTAAATAAACTCCTTTATTTAAGGAAACATGGATTTTCTTTCTATTCACAAATAAACTCCTTTTATTTTGAATAATATGAAATTTTATTTCATATTTAAATAAACTCCTTTATTTAAGGAAAAGAAATCCAATTTCAACTCCAATTAGTTATCATGGAATCCAATTCCAACTCTAATTAGTTAGCATGAAATTTAATTTGAAATTAAAATAAACTTTATATTTTAATATTAAAATAAACCTTTTATTTTAAAATTAAAATAAACTTTTATTTTAATTATATAATAATTAAGAATAATATTATATATATATATATATATATATATATATATATATATATATTATATATATATAATACGGTATATATATATATATATATATATATATATATATATATATATATATATAATATGAGAGATTGCTCCCTTTTATTCCAAGCAAGTCATCTTACTTTCCGTGAAACAAGCTTACAAAAAAAAAATTTGTTGGTGCCGAATTCCTTATCCTTTGATTTCGCGCCTCCTTTTATGGAGTAAACAATCTGCATTTTTTTTTTTTTTTATTTGTAATCCGTGACTCACATTAGGTTTCCGTGATTCCACACATGGCCATTTTCCAACAGATTTTCGGATATCAATTACCGCTTTTTCTTTGTTTTTAATTTTATACAATTAAATTATGCCCAATTAAATTGTTCTAAACACATATCAATATACATATCAAATATAATAATTAATAATTCGCATAAAGGTTTGGCTCTGATGCCACTGTTAGGTTTGTAATATTCATGAACGCAATCAAATTGCATAAAAAGTGCGGAAGCGTGTAAAAATCAGAGTTTTAAATTTTACAAACCATATACCCAGATCACCCTTTATGCACAATTATTAATTAAACGAAAAGATAACGAATAAGAATCATACCCTTGAAGATCGAACTTCCTCGTGTACAAGTTCACCTCCAATCCTTTTCGCGTTCAACTTGAATCCACCGGTTTGGTTCCTTCCTTTGATCAACGTTAGCCACCCAAATGTTTGGCCTCTGAGGTGATCCACCAGAAAAGGAATTTTCAAGAAGAAGGGGTATAGGCTCAACCCTAGTTTTCTATCTCATAGAAAGGGCGTACTCTCCAACAAATTGGAATTATGTCATAGTTGTAAAAGTCAACAACCCCACACACCCATAATAAGACTCCTCTTATTTATAGATGTGGGCAACCCACCTTAACAATTAAGGAATTGGGTTTTATTTAATTAATTAAATTCTTTTAATTAATTAAGCTCCCTAATCTTATTAGGGATAATTAATTAAACTCCTTTAACTAATTTTCCTTCCTAATCCAATTAGGAATAAATGAGAGTACTTATATTAAATTAATTCCTAAACTCTTTTAGAAATTAAAATAATAATAATTGTAATAATATTAATAAGACTCCTCTTATTAATTTATATTTAATATTTCTAAAATATTAAATAATAAATATTAAGCTATTTAATTTATTCTATCACCATAGATTAAATTAAATATACTTAACATATTATTACGATTATGCCACTAACTTCTTAAATAATTATTCTTCCTTTTATGGTGTGACCCTTTAGGTTCTCCATATTAAATCGGTTGTGAATAAATCAATTAGAACAATTCTAATCTTATTTAAATAAATAAATTAAACAATTAATTTATTTAAATAAATAATATTTATTCTACAATAGGGATAAGCCTCCTAGCGATCAACGACTTTCCGGATAATATAGATTTCAACATTAATCATTAAAGAACCTTTGAGTAAATAGTTACCGTACAATTCAATCCTTCCACCATACATGTCCCAATTAAATATAAGACATGGAATTCTTTGTCAAGTCTTATTTTATTTAATTATATGTATTTCGATCCTTAAATGCACAACTCAAATAATGCAAATTAGAAACTCCTTTCTAATTTCATTCTCCGCTAACCAAGGACTCTTTGGGTTGTCATTTATCGAATCACATAGGACATTTCTCTTCTTTTATTAGAAGTGATAGATTCTTTATTGATCATACATTATCTCCATGTACAACTTATTATACCCAAGCATACCCTTTGATATACCCTAAGGGTCTTAAGGAATAAGTCAAAGTATAACTCATCATACACAAGATACTATGATGATCTCAAGTCCAAGGATTACTTGTACTACTATCACTACAGAAAATCCTATTGACGAGGCAAGTAAAACTCCATTAGGTATTCCTTAGCGAGCCACGTTCGATGAACTTATTCTCTAATAAGCACCTACATACTTGCTTTAGTGTCTCCACACAAATGATCATGAGATCAATCATCCTCATCCAATGAGCAAGCAACGTATGTACCAATCTATCCGGATTCACTAATCCCCAATTTAGTAATCCAATGATTGTGAACTATTTTACTTTTAAGCTTTCTAAGAATTTAGATCTCATTAGAATGATCATCATCATTATTCTAAAAGCATTGCTTAAAACTATGAGTTTATCACATATTATAAAAGCGACATCATGTAGATAATTAAAAGCCTTTAATAAATTAATACTTTTTATTAATAAATGAATAAGATTGTTACAAAGTATATGCTTTATCATCAAACATGATTGGCTTGTGTGCATACTACTTTCACAACTCTCCATCCATGACAAAACCAGTTGTCCTAATTGATCAATCAAATTGATTTTGTTAAGAACTTTTTGTATGTACTATAGTGCCATTGGCCATTCTAGATCGGAAGAGCTCCTTAGATATCTGATATCTATCAGTCCTACTTTCCTCACCATCAACTACTTGATGTGCGGGAATATAGTAGGAGCGTCCATAGTTTCATCTTGTGTGCCGAAGCTCGTTACTCGTGGATGCGAGCATGATGCATTGAGCTAATCATGCATCATCTTGCCACTTTCTAAAAGTAGCAATCTCTTCCTCGGAGGCATTATGCGCAACCATTGCGGGGATAGGCGTATTAAGGACATAAGATAGCTTTTCAAATATGAGAACTATTCTCAAATTCCTTAACCAATCCGTTTAATTGATTACACGGTTAATTTAGCATCTAATATGCTTTGCGGTGATAGTAATTTTAGACATTGTAAAATTACTATAAATGAATTTGTAATTAACAACATTTTAACATACATTCTTTTATTAATTACCAATATAAATTAGGTCTTGTTTTAAATTGGTATCTCCCACTATTTTCTTCAAACTATATTACCTCACTTATATAGTTCGCAAAATCTAATTAAAGATTTGCTAGTGAGAATAAGGATCCCATTTCAAATGTATATAGCCTTGTGGTGACACAACAAACTATATATAAATAAATAGGTAGACAACTTTTGTCAATTACATCAACTATGCAACTCCTTTTCTTTTGCCTCTTAGATTATTTTGATCAAGTGGTGGCACATCCGAATCAAAATTATCCAAGTTAAGTCCAACCTAGCACTCCATATATTCAAAAAGAAAAAATATCATCCTTGTGGTGACACACAAAACAATATTGTTCAATTTTCTTTATAAGCATTAAATGTGATAAATTAACATCTTAAATACTTAATACTTGCCTTGTGGTGACACAACAAACTCATATTAAATATTTAATACTCTATTAATTTTATCATGCTTTAGAAAGGCGACGTTCGATATTTCAAATATCTTTGAACGCTTAGGACTTAATATAATTTTTTTTTTTAGGGATTTATTATTAAATGTCTCATCTTGTTTAATAGCATACATGCATATATATATAAAAATACGCGTCATATTAATTAACATGCGAAGCATGTTTGCATAATATATAATATATATAGTATAAGCATGCACATAGAATACTATATTCTACCCGGATTGATTATGGACTTTTATTCTAGTTTGGTTCACTAGAGCCACCAAGTGAACCAAAAGGTCAAACCCTAGGGGTGCAAGAAAATAATATTTAAATATAACTATTACATTTAAACCCTAACTCCATTACAAACGGGTCTTCAAGCTCTCCTTGTTCCTTGATCTCCAATTCTTCAAAATTAATTCTAACTATTCCTATTACAAAACTATTTAAAATAAATAGAAACCTTGATCAGCAGTCAAGGGGAAGTACATAAGAGGGAGTTAGAATTTACATTAAGAAAAAATTAGAGAAGACAAGGTACGCAGACCCCATTTAATAAAACTCATACATTCATGCATCCAACTAAAATAAAATCCAATCACATTGGTCGATAGTCCATAATCAATCCCATTTATTATCATACACATCATCATATGCATCAATAAATAACATTCATCTCATGAATAATAAACATTTAATATATATATTGATATCATTTAATGGGCAAAATTTTGTTAGTATAAAATCTAGTTTTGAATCAAAATAAACTCCTTTATTTTAATCCAAATTTAAATCAAAATAAAACTATTTTATTTTAATTTATCCAATTTTGAATAAAATAAACTATTTTATTTTAATCATAATCTTTAATCAAAATAAACTTCTTTATTTCAATTAATTATGGAATCCAATTCCATGTAAAAAAAAAAATATTAAAAGAAACACGAATTTTCTTTCCTATTCACAAATAAACACTTTAATTTTGAATAATATAAAATCTTATTTCATATCTAAATAAACTCCTTTATTTAAGGAAATTAGGATTTTCTTTCCTATTCACAAATAAACTCTTTTATTTTGAATAATATGAAATCTTATTTCATATCTAAATAAACTCCTTTATTTAAGGAAACATGGAATACAATTTCAACTCCAATTAGTTATCATAGAATCAAATTCCAACTCTAATTAGTTAGCATGAAATTCTAATTTTAAAATTAAAATAAACCTTTTAGTTTAAAAATTAAAACAAACCTCTTATTTTATGATTAAAATAAACATTTTATTTTAATTATAAAATAATAAGATTAATATATATATATATATATATATATATAATAAATAAATATATAATAAGTATATATATATACTAATCTTATGAAAATGAATCCTCGACTAGAATAATATAAACGTGAATGACTTTTAAATCCCACAATGATTTTCGTGCATCACCTTTGGAAAAATGTTTGCGAGATTTAAAAAAAAAAGGGAATCACTTATAATGATATATAAGTATATAACATGAGTCCATGAGTCCACTTACTTATATACTCACGTATTTCCATGAGTCCATGATATATGATTTTCGAAGAAAAATAATAATTTCGGCTCCTTTTTTTTATAATAAATTTTATACAACTAAATTATGCCCAATTAAATTGTTCTAAACACATATCAATATACATATCAAATATGAAAAATTAATAATTTGCATAAAGGTTTGGCTCTGATGCCACTGTTAGGTTTGTAATATTCAAGAACGCAATCAAATTGCAAAAATAATGCGGAACGTGTAAAAATCAGAGTTTTAAAATTTTACAAACCATAAACTCGGATCACCCTTTATGAACAAGTATTAATTAAACGAAAAATTGAAGAACAAGAATCATACCCTTGAAGATCTGAGCTTCCTCAGGTACAAGTTCACCTCCAATTGTTTTCGCGTTCAACTTGAATCCACCGGGTTTGGTTCCTTCCTTTGATCAACGTTAGCCACCCAAGTGTTTGGCCTCTAGAGGTGATCCACCAAGGAATAATAAAGATTCAAGAAAATAGGTGGTTGGCTAAACCCTAGTTTTTCTATCTCTATAGAAAAAGAGCGTACTCTCCAACTCTTGGAATAACGTATATTTGATATCTGATATAAGATTCTTCTTATATAGATATCAAGTAACCCTATGAAAATAAGGTATTATTTAATTAAACTCTTTTAATTAAATGGACTCCCTAATCTTATTAGGGATAATTAATTAAACTCCTTTAATTAATTTTCCCTCCTAATCCTATTAGGAATAAATGAGAGTACTTATATTAAATTAATTCTTAAACTCTTTTAGAAATTAAAATAATAATAATTGTAATAATATTAATAAGACTCCTCTTATTAATTTATATTTAATATTTCTAAAATATTAAATAATAAATATTAAGCTATTTAATTTATTCTATCACCATAGATTAAATTAAATATACTTAACTATATTATTACGATTATGCCATTAACTTCTTAAATAATTATTCTTCCTTTTATGGTGTGACCCTTTAGGTTCTCCATATTAAAACCTGGTTGTGAATAAATCAATTAGAACAATTTAATCTTATTTAAATAAATAAATTAAACAATTAATTTATTTAAATAAATAATATTTATTCTACAATAGGGATAAGCCTCCCCAGCGATCAACGACTTTCCGAGATAATATAGATTTCAACATTAATCATAAAAGAACCTTTGAGTAAATAGTTCTTAAATGCATAATTCAATCCTTCCACCATATACATGTCCCAATTAAATATAAGACATGGAATTCTTTATCAAGTCTTATTTTATTTAATTATATGTATTTCGACTCTTAAATGCACAACTCCAAATAATGCAAATTAGAAACTCCTTTCAAATTTCATTATGCCTTGGCCAAGGACTACTGGGTTGTCATTTATCAAATCACATAGGACATTTCTCTTCTTTTAATAGAAGTGGTAGATTCTTTATTAATCATACATTATCTCCATGTATAACTTATTATACCCAAGCATACCCTTTGATATACCCTAAGGGTCTTAAGGAATAAGTCAAAGTATAACTCATCATACACAAGATACTATGATGATCTCAAGTCCAAGGATCACTTGTACTACTATCACTACAGGAATTCCTATTGACAGGCAAGTAAAACTCCATTAGGTATTCCTTAGCGAGCCACGTTCAGTGAACTTATTCTCCAATAAGCACCTACATACTTGCTTTAGTGTCTCCACACAAATGATCATGAGATCAATCATCCTCATCGATGAGCAAGCACGTATGTACCAATCTATCCTGGATTCACTAATCCCCAATTTAGTAATCCAACGATTGGGAACTATTTTAGTTTTAAGCTTTCAAAGAATTTAGATCTCATTAGAATGATCATCATCATTATTCTAAAAGCATTGCTTAAAACTATGGGTTTATCACATATTATAAAACAGCATCATGTAGATAATTAAAAGTCTTTAATAAATTAATACTTTTTATTAATAAATGAATAAGATTGTTACAAAGTATATGCTTTATCATCAAACATGATTGGCTTGTGTGCATACTACTTTCAGGTCATTGCATATGCATCTAGGCAGTTGAAGGCTTATGAGAAAGTTTACCCTACTTATGATCTGGAACTGGCCGCGGTAGTGTTTGCCTTAAAGATACGGCGACATTATCTTTACGGGGAAAAATATGAGATATACACGGACCACAAAAGTCTAAAATATATCTTCACATAGAAGGAGATGAATATGAGACAGAGGAGATGGCTGGAGTTGATAAAGGATTACGACTATGAAATCCTGTATCACCCTAGAAAAGCCAATATAGTTGTCGATGCCTTAAGTAGAAAGGATCGAGAAAAGTTATCTATGTTACCGGCTCAAACTGAGTTAATAACAGAGATGGCTAGGATGGAGATAGAGGTGAAGTTTCCAAGTGAGGCGGGATAGAGACTGTTTGCAACGGAGATGTAATCAACCATAATAGAAAGAGTCAAAGAGGTGCAGCTCAAAACTAATGAGTGTGACCAGATGAAGAAGCGGTTAACCACTAAAAAAGATATACAGTTTAGTCTTGATAATGAGGGATTATTAAGATTTGAAGGAAGAATTTGGGTTCCAAATGAGACGGAATTAAAGGAGCAAGTGTTACAAGAGGCTCACAGTTCAAGGTATTCTATTCATCCTGGTAGCACTAAGATGTATCAAGACCTTCGGCAGAGTTTTTGGTGGCCGAACATGAAGAGAGAAATAGCAAAGTATGTGAGTAGGTGCTTAACTTGTCAAAACGTTAAGGCCGAACATCAACGACCAAGTGGCTTGTTACAATCATTAGAGATTCCGGAGTGGAAATAGGAGCATATCACGATGGACTTTGTGGTGGGACTTCCGACTACTCAGAAGGGATATGATGTAATTTGGGTAATAGTGGACCAGTTGACAAAGTCGGCTCACTTTTTTCCAATTCAGGTTAAGTATAATCTAGATCAGTTAGCTAAACTTTATGTTAAGGAAATTATTTCCAGGCATGGAGTACTAGTTTCGATTGTGTCATATTGCGACCCACGATTCACGTCGAACTTTTGGAGAAGTCTGCAAGAGTAATTGGGGACGCAGTTGAAGTTGAGTACAACATATCATCCACAAACCGATGGACAGAGTGAGAGGATAATTCAGACGTTAGAAGATATGTTAAGATCTTGCGTCATGGATTTCAAGGGTAATTGGGATGATCATCTACCATTAGTAGAGTTTGCATATAACAACAGTTATCATGCAAGCATAGGTATGCCGCCTGATGAAGCTTTATATGGAAGGAAGTGCCAAAAACCGCTGTGTTGGGATGAAGTAGGAGAACGCTGAATGCTAGGACCAAAATTGGTGCAGCAAACAGCGGATATAGTGTAGCTAATACGAATACGTCTCGTAGCAGCTCAAGACAGACAGAAGAAGTATGCGGATTTACATTGAGAAAATAGGGAGTTTGAGGTAGGCTCGTACGTATTTTTAAAGGTATCTCCATGGAAAAGAAAGATACGCTTTGGAAAGAAAGGAAAACTAAGCCCAAGGTTTACAGGTTTATAGGACCTTTTGAAGTGTTAAAACGGGTAGGTGCGGTAGCTTATATGGTAGCGTTACCTCTAGACTTAGAACGAATACATAACGTATTTCACATATCTGTGTTGCATCCTTACAAACTGGACTATAAACATGTAATAGAACTTGAGCCTATTAAAATCGAGAAGGACTTAACATACGAAGATATGCCGATTCAAATCATCGATAGGAAAGAGTAAGTTCTGCGAAACAAGGTTATATCGTCGGTAAAGGTGTTATGGAAGAACCACGATGCCGAAGAAGCAACGTGGGGAATTGGAAGAAAAGATAAAGAATGATTACCCTCATTTGTTTGCGTAATGTGAGGCGAGATTCTGGGGATAGAATCTTTATAAGGGGGAAGAATGTAACGACCGAGAAATTTGAATCCTTTGTAAACTACTTGAAGGAATTAAATAATGAATAAAATAATATTATTTGTTATTATTACGTGTTAATAAGATGTATGTCGTTTTATAACCTAGAAACGTCGGAACATCGTAGTATTTTAACTACATGAAGGAATTAAAGTATTTGAATTTCCAAGACGAAAATAAAAGCTTTCCGAGAAATTTTACGAAAAATACTATTCATCATTTTCCGCTCGAGAATTATTTTTGAATTTCCGAGAAATACGTAACGTTATAATATCAAGGTGAGATGGATTATGTAATAATAATTCAAGTATGGAAAATGCAATATTTCGCATTCGAACTTAATTTGAGAATGTTAAGTATTAAATTCTAATGGAATGGAATTGTGGATCTTGTAGGAAGTGCAAGTCCAATAAGCTTTAAGGGACAAGCCCAAAATGTAGTAATGTTTAGCCCAAGAGTTAGTTAATATGAAGCCCAAATTTAGTTAATGAAAACCCACAAGAATAATCTAATTAGTTAAACCTAAGCCCATGTAATGATCCAATGGGTAAAGCTAGGTCCATGGGTCAACCCATGGATGAACTTGGTGACCAAGACTTTGTTGTGGTGTCCAAGTAATAAGAGTAGGGGGCAATTTTACTTAGGGATTAAGTATCAAATAGTAAGGAGGTGGAGTAACCTTATGACTATTATGCCCTAACATTAGCAAGTCTATAAATATCAAGCTTGAATTCATTATTTGGTTGCTAGTTTTCATCCAACACAAAGCAACTTTATTGTTAGAGAAGATAAGCACTTTTGAGTCAAACATCCTTTGTTGGATTTTTAAGAAGGAAGTTAGCCAACAAAGGTAATGATCTTATATCCTCCATCTCTACCATACTAGCTTGATAGAGAAGTGATGATCATGTATGCTAAGAACATATGAGAATTGAATAATCAATGGATTTAAGCCGAATAAGTCATGAATAAGTAACTTAAACCTAAATAAGTTATGAACTTCTGAAGAACATATATGGACTTGTCATATGATTACCTTAAGAAGTTAGTAGGATTGATAAGATCTAAGAATGTTGCTTAAAGGACTTTAATCAATAATAAGTCAAAAAGAAAGGAAATCTTGTGTTAAAGAATTTGTTAAGTTATGAACTTATAAGAAATAAGCCATAACCTAATTTAAAGATAAGTTGTTGTAATATGTAGGTTGAGATGTCTAGTTAATGAAATGAATCCATTTGGAATGATGAACAAATTGTTAGTAATGAAGTTTTGCCGAAATTCACATGATTAGACGATAATCGTCGAATTCGTGAAATTCTCGGAATGGAAGTCGGATTTTGTGTTTGAGTTTGGAAACGTTAGTTGTTGATGGAGACAAGTCGTATTTGGCATTATAGAGTTGCGGACTCAAAAATGACCGGATTCTGACTTAGAACAAAGAAACGAGTATTGAACGTTCACGAACGTTTATCGTTTTCGTTAAAAATGAACTAATTGGTGAACTTTTAGTTAATGAAGTCAAATAGATAAAATTCTTGCATAAACACATAGAGTATGTGATTTGTGAACCGTAGGCTCTTGAACGAGCTAATTCAGACTTATAACAAAGAAGTTACGAGTCCGGGAGTTTCACAAAATTTTAAGTCTGTCAAAAGTTTACGGTACAGTGAGTTGGCGCCACTGCATTACCAAAGGCCATTAGCCCATGCATGTCAAAAATGGCCCTCAAGCCCTGGAGAGTCACGCCATGATGCGACTGTAATGAAGGGACTCATGCCATGACTCGAAGTCCGGTCTCCTAACCCTAATGTGTGGCGCCACACAAGAGCAAGACAGAAGAAAAGCCAAACCTTGGCACCAAACCTTAGAGTATAGATAATGTAGAAAGTTTTATGTTGAGCATGAATGGTAATTGATTAAAAATTAACTAAGGATCTTAATATAACATTGTTAAGACATATTTAAGCCTTAAGTATGATCACTTAGGGTTAAAGAAAGTTAATTGCATGTAAACGTAAGAACGACATAACGGAAAGCCGGAACCAATAATAACAAGTCTAATACGTAATTAGATTGAGAAAAAGGGTAAGATTATTTAGGAACCATGTATGATTATTCATGACCTAATGTGATATGTGATGTTATCATCTACTGTAGAGACCTTAAAGACTTACAGTGCACGTGTTATAACTGTAGTAGACGCTAAAGGCAAGTATTCTAACCCTTGTTCCCGGTCAATCTGGACAAGCTCTGTGATTCATGTATTCTTACGCATGAGTTAATGTCTAATGAAGTCAAAGCTAATTCTTTCAGCTAGACTTATGCTATGTTTGATTTCTTATAACCTATCAAGTATTGACAAGGATTTACCAAACTATTATTGGTGTAGTTTTCAAAAGGAGACTGTGTATGCTAAATTGTTTTGTCGTCAAACGACAGGCACGTGAGGTTGCCACAACTTAAACGTATACACGTTTAATGATTGTAGTGTTGATCAACATAGAGTACTATAGGCTGATCACCTAGACGTGCTCGTAAGCTATGTCGGACTTACGGACTTAGTGCTGGGATGTCCTTTTCAAAGTACTTATGAAATGCTCATGGTCTTGGACCGGAATTGATGATTTACTGAATATTGTTGTTGTTGTAAAATGTTTTAAATAAAAAGTTCTATTTTGAATTATTGATAGTACTTCGTAACTATTGTTCAGTTATTGAAGATATACGATTCCTATGTCTCAAGCATACTATTTTACTAGAATCGTTGTACTTGCTGAGCTAGTTAGGCTCACTCTTGCTTGAACCATATGAATGCATCTAAGATCGAACGGACCGATGGATCTAGCAAGGATAAAGGAAAGGCGAATGCGAACCCGTAGATTACTTATGTAATAATATAGTTTTGTAAGAATAATATTTGATATTCTGACAAGGACAAATGTAACGGTTATAAAGAACTTGGGAAATGTTAATATTATTTTGAATATATAGAAGACATATTCATTTTTTTGAGGCATTTCAATCGAATGTTTGTGTGAACTGTAGCACCATCTGTCGGGTTGGAAGATACCCAAATTTGGGGGCGTCATAGCCTCGTACGGCGACACGGTCATATTGTTTTGCTCCATCTTGATGAATTCTACCTCCTTTATGTGACGAATACTTTCGGGAAAGTACTTGTCGTTGAATATTTCTTAAAACTTCTCCCAAGACATCTTTAGTGCGGTAGGCTGAGTACGTGTTACAGATTCCCACTAATGATCTTCCTCTCCTCGCAACATGAAGGTGGCAAAGGGAACCTTTTTCTCCTCGGAGCATCCCAAGACATCAAATATCTTGGTGATCTGCTTACTCCACGTCTCTGCCTTAAGTGGTTCTGGCTTTCCCAAAAACTCTTGTGGTTCCAGCTCCTTGAATTGCTTAGCGGTGACTATCCGAGAGTTGCCAGTGTTTTCACTTGCTTTTTGAACAGGAGTCTCTCTCGCTTGGTGTTGCATGAATTGCAGAAATCTCCTAAACACCCTGTCGTTCATCATTTGGTTGGTTTTGTTATTTACATGAGGATTGTTGCCTTCCTGATGCACATTATCCTGATTATTGATCTGTGGTGACTCAACGGTCTCCTGTGCTCCATTGTTTATCTCAACATTTTCAGATGCCATTTTTAAATACTGCCACAAAACAAGGGTTAATTAACATACCACATATTAACCCTATATTCAGACCGACCAATTAAATAACAAATAAACTTAGGTAGGTCATACTAGCGAAGGATTTACCCGTCTCTCCCCTCCTACTTCTAGTCTCAAATCTTAGCCAAAGTTCATATCCCTAAGCTTTGATACCAACTGTGACGCCCCCAAAATAGGTATATATCACCCATTCTGAGTCGCCAAATACATGGTACAGAATACAAATACAAACTTAATTATACAACTGTCGTGTAACATAAGCTGAGAGTTTTAACACGAATATTATCTCCTAGATAATATCCAAACTCAAATGGAGTCCTTTTTACAATTATTATCACACTATTTCATAGAATAGTGAGGACTACTAAAGCAACCATATGTGTAACAATCCAGAATTTTAATTATAATTTTTAAATATTTATTGAATTATATAAATATTTAATGGATGTATTTATTGTTGAATAAATATTTAATTTGATTTAACTTGATTAGTTAATTATTTGTTAAGTAAATAATTAAGGAGTTAAGGAAATTAATTGTTATGTGATAATATACTAATTTAATTTAATAATTAAGTTAGAGAGTTTATGATGATTAAATGAATTATTATATTTTAATTTGAATTTGTAATTAAAATGATGTGTTAGTTGATTAAGTAAAGTTATAATTATAAGGAAAATTATAATTATGTGGTATTGATTTATGTGCTAAGGTAATTTAATAAATTGTTATTAGAATTAATTAAATTGATTATTAAAATTATTTAAATTAAGGTGTGACAAATAACCTTGCTGTAAAGGAGTTTAATTTAATTTTTGCCAAACAAGGCTTAATGCATATTAAGTCTTTATTCTAATTGTGTTTTACCAAACAAGTTATAAGGATTAATTGATTTATTTTCATTAAGTTTATCAAACAAGGTGTAAGATTTAATTGGTTATTTTTAATTAACTTGCCAAACAAGCCTTATGGCTTTTGATTTTCAAAACTTAGATAACTTATATCAGTTATATCTATATTTATATCATATAATTAATATATATTATTACCATACGTTATATGTTAGTACGTAAGATAGAGTTAGGAGAAGAAAAACTCAGAAGAAAAAAACAGAAGAGAAGAAGAAAGGCTAGAGAATTTTAGAGAGAAATTGGAGAAGAGAAGCTTGAGAATCAAAGATAGCCATCATCTTTTTCTAAATTAAGGTATCATCTTGCTTCTATTTTTTCTAAAAAGTTTAGTTGTCTTCTTCTTCCAAAAGTTCTCTGTAAAATCTTTGTAGAAGATGAATTGTTTGTGTATATAACTTTATATGATAATTGTTTGTTATAAGATTGTTTTCATAAGTTTATATATGAGTATAGATAAACTAATTCATGTATGTATATAGTTTGTAAAGAAAACCATATTACAGTGAGTTTATATGAATATGTGGGTCTTTGAAACCGAAAGTGGAGTATGCACAGGAAGCCCATCATGTTTGATGATAAAGCATATACTTTTGATGATAAAACAATCTTATTCATTTATTAATAAAAAGTATTAATTTATTAAAGGCTTTTAATTATCTACATGATCTTTGTTTTATAAAATGTGATAAACCCATAGTTTTAAGCAATGCTTTTAGAATAATGATGATGATCATTCTAATGAGATCTAAATTCTTAGAAAGCTTAAAACTAAAATAGTTCCCAATCATTGGATTACTAAATTGGGGATTAGTGAATCCGGATAGATTGGTACATACGTTGCTTGCTCGTTGGATGAGGATGATTGATCTCATGATTATTTGTGTGGAGACACTAAAAAGCAAGTATGTAGGTGCTTATTAGAGAATAAGTTCAACGAGCATTGGCTCGCTAAGGAATACCTAATGGAGTTTTATTTGCACTGTCGATAGGAATTCTGTAGTGATAGTAGTACAAGTAATCCTTGGACTTGAGATCATCATAGTATCTTGTGTATGATGAGTTATACTTTGACTTATTCCTTAAGACCCTTAGGGTATATCAAAGGGTATGCTTGGGTATAATAAGTTGTACATGGAGATAATGTATGATCGATAAAGAATCTACCACTTCTAATAAAAGAAGAGAAATGTCCTATGTGATTCGATAAATGACAACCCAAAGAGTAGTCCTTGGCGGCGAAATGAAATTAGAAAGAAGTTTCTAATTTGCATTATTTGGAGTTATGCATTTAAGGATCGAAATACATATAATTAAATAAAATAAGACTTGTGATAATTCCATGTCTTATATTTAATTGGGACATTGTATGGTGGAAGGATTGAATTATCTGGTAACTATTTACTCAAAGGTTCTTTAATGATTAATGTTGAAATCTATATTATCTGGAAAGTCGTTGATCGCTTGGGAGGCTTATCCTATTGTAGAATAAATATTATTTATTTAAATAAATTAATTGTTTAATTTATTTATTTAAATAAGATTAAATTGTTCTAATTGATTTATTCACAACCTAGGTTTAATATGGAGAACCTAAAGGGTCACACCATAAAAAGGAAGAATAATTATTTAAGAAGTTAATGGCATAATCGTAATAATATGTTAAGTATATATTTAATTTAATCTATGGTGATAGAATAAATTAAATAGCTTAATATTATTATTTAATATTTTAGAAATATTAAATATAAATTAATAAGAGGAGTCTTATTAATATTATTACAATTATTATTATTTTAATTTCTAAAAGAGTTTAGGAATTAATTTAATATAAGTACTCTCATTTATTCCTAATTGGATTAGGAAGGAAAATTAGTTAAAGGAGTTTAATTAATTATCCCTAATAAGATTAGGGAGCTTAATTAATTAAAAGAATTTAATTAATTAAATAAAACTCAATTCCTTAATTGTTAAGATGGGTTGCCCACATTTATAAATAAGAGGAGTCTTATTATGGGTGGTGGGGGGTTGTTGACTTTTTCAACATACGACATAATTCCAATTTGTTGGAGAGTACGTTCTTTTTTCTATAGAGATAGAAAACTAGGGTTGAGCCAATACCCCTTCTTCTTGAATCTTTATTTTTCCTTGGTGGATCACCTCTGAGGCCAAACACATGGGTGGCTAACGTTGATCGAAAGGAAGGAACCAAACCGGTGGATTCAGTTGAGCGAAAAGTATTGGAGGTGAACTTGTACACGAGGAAGCTTCGATCTTCAAGGGTATGTTTTTATTCTTCATATCTTTTCGTTTAATTAATAATTGTGCATAAAGGGTGATCCGGGTATATAGTTTGTAAATTTTTTTAAACTCTGATTTTACACGTTTCCGCACTTTTATGCAATTTGATTGCGTTCTTGAATATTACAAACCTAACAGTGGCATCAGAGCCAAACCTTTATGCAAATTATTAATTGTTCAAATTTGATATGTATATTGATATGTGTTTAGAACAATTTAATTGGGCATAATTTAATTGTTTAAAATTTAATAATAAAAAAAAAAGGGAAGGTGCCGAATTTTTATTTTTTTTCAACCGTCCAACGTGACTTCATGTTACACAATACTTGGTGATTCAAACGAAAAAAAAAAAAAAAAGGATCTGTTCGGTTTTAAGGCCACAAAGGTGATGCACGGAATTCAAGGAAAATTAAAATGAAACTAACTTGCCTCGTTGATTTAGGCAGATTTCCGTGATGCTCTTTTTAAAAAAAAAAAAAAAAAAAAAAAAGGATGATGCGAGCGAAATCAACTAACACCGTATATAATATATATATATATATATATATTTAGTTATATAATATATATAATATATATATATATAAAATATATATATATATATATATAATATATATATATATATATATATATATATATATATATATATATATTCTTTGTTATTATATATATATATATATATATATATATTCATTATTATTATTTTATGATTAAAATAAAAAAGTTTATTTTAATTTTAAAATAAAAGGTTTATTTTAATATTAAAATATAAAGTTTATTTTAATTTTAAAATTAAATTTCATCTTAACTAATTAGAGTTGGAATTGGATTCCAAGATAACTAATTGGAGTTGAAATTGGATTTTATTTTTCTAAAATAAAGGAGTTTATTTGTGAATAGGAAATAAATCCATCTTTCCTTAAATAAAAAGGAGTTTGTTTAGATATGAAATAAGATTTAATATTATTCAAAATAAAAGAGTTTATTTGTGAATAGGAAAGAGAATCCTAATTTCCTTAAATAAAGAGTTTATTTAAATATGAAATAAGATTTCATATTATTCAAATAAAAGGTTTTATTTGTGAATAGGAAAGTAAATCCATCTTTCCTTAAATAAAGGAGTTTGTTTAGATATGAAATAAGATTTCATATTATTCAAAATAAAGGAGTTTATTTGTGAATAGGAGAGATAATCCGTGTTTCCTTTAATAATTTTTTTTTTATATGGAATTGGATTCCATAATTAATTAAAATAAAGGAGTTTATTTTGATTAAAGATTTTGATTAAAATAAAATAGTTTATTTTATTCAAAATTGGATAAATTAAAATAAAATAGTTTTATTTTGATTTAAATTTGGATTAAAATAAAGGAGTTTATTTTGATTCAAAATATATTTTTATACTAACTAAATTTGCCCATTAAATGATATCAATATATATATTAAATGTTTATTATTCATGAGAGATGAATGTTATTTATTGATGCATATGATGATGTGTATGATAATAAATGGGATTGATTATGGACTATTGACCAATATGATTGGATTTTATTTTAGTTGGATGCATGAATGTATGGGTTTTATTAAATGGGGTTCTGCGTACCTCGTCTTCTCTAATTTTTCTTAATGTAAATTCTATCTCCCTCTATGTACTTCCCTTGATTTCTTTGATCAAGGTTTCTATTTATTTTAAATAGTTTTGTAATAGGAATAGTTAGAATTAATTTTAGAAAATTAGAGATCAAGAAGCAAGGAGGCGCTTGAAGACCCGTTTGTAATGGAGCCCGGTTTTAAATGTAATAGTTATATTTAAATATTAATTTTTTTCACCCCTAGGGTTGACCTTTTGGTTCACTTGGTGGCTCTAGTGAACCAAACTAGAATAAAAGTCCATAATCAATCCGGTAGAATATAGTATTCTATATGTGCATGCTTATACTATATATATTATATATTATGCAAACATGCTTCGCATGTTCATTAATATAATGCGCGTATTTTATATATATATATAAATGCAGCTAAACAAGATGAGACAAATTAATAACAAACCCTCAATTTTTTATTAAAGTCCTAAGCGTTCAAAGATATTTGGAATATCGAGCGTTAAGCCTTCTAGCATGATAAAATTAATAGAGTATTAAATATTTAATATGAGTTTGTTGTGTCACCACAAGGCAAGTATTAAGTATTTAAGATGTTAATTTATCACATTTGATGCTTATAAAGAAAATTGAACAATATTGTTTTTTGTGTGTCACCACAAGGATGATATTTTCTTTTTGAATATATGGAGTGCTAGGTTCGGACTTAACTTGGATAATTTTGATTCGGATGTGCCACCACTTGATCAAAATAATCTAAGAGGCAAAAGAAAAGGAGTTGCATAGTTGATGTAATTGACAAAAGTTGTCTACCTATTTATTTATATATAGTTTGTTGTGTCACCACAAGGCTATATACATTTGAAATGGGATCCTTATTCTCACTAGCAAATCTTTAATTAGATTTTGCTTAGACTATATAAGTGAGGTAATATAGTTTGAAGAAAATAGTGGGAGATACCAATTTAAAATAAGACCTAATTTATTTTGGTAATTAATAAAAGAATGTATGTTAAAATGTTGTTAATTACAAATTCATTTACGAAATTTTACAATGTCTAAAATTACTATCAACTGCGAAGCATATTAGATGCTAAATTAACGGACCCAAATTAAAGCGGATTGGTTAAGGAATTTGAGAATAGTTCTCATAGGTGAAAAGCTATCTTATGTCATTATCGCCTATCCTGCAGATGGTTGCGAACAATGCCTCTGAGGAAGAGATTGCTACTTTTAGAAAGTGGCAAGATGATGCACAGTTAGCTCGATGCATCATGCTCGCATCCATGAAAGTAACGAGCTTGACGTCGACATGAAAAACTATGGATGCTCCTACTATATTCCCCGCACATCAAGTAGTTGATGGTGAGGAAAGTGGGGCCCGATAGATATCGAGATATCTAAGGAGCTCTTCCGATCTAGAATGATGGCGATGACACTATAAATGCAGATAAAAGTCCTTAACATTATCAATTTGATTGATCAATTAGGACAACGAGTTTTGTCATGGATGGAGAGTTGAGCCAAGATTTGATCTTGCACTCACTCCCGGACTCCTTTCACAATTGTTGTGAATTTTTCATATGAACAAGCTAGATATCAGCCTCGCTGATTTGCTTAACATATTGAAAAATGTTGAGAGTCACTTTCAACCAAGAAAGATCAAGTCTTCTTGGTAAGGGCCAAAAGATCTTCTGAAAAGAAGAACGATTCAAAGAAGGTAAATAGAAAGGCATAAACAAAGGATAATAAGAACAAAACTGATACGGATAGCAAAGGAGTTTGCTTCCACTACAATAAGTCAGGACACTGGAAAAGAAACTGCGAGAAACATCTTGCAGAGGCTAACCAAAGAAGCTTAGTGAAGTTTCGGTTACAATACAGTTTTTGTTCATGATTGAAATAAATTTTTCTTTAAGTCAAGGTTCTACTTGGGTATTGGATACCGACTTTGGTTATCATAAATATAGATTTATGAAGGGACCAAGCAGAAGTAGAAAGCTAAACAAATATAAGTAATCCTATGTGTGGGAAATGAAGCAAAGGTTGCTGCATATTAGCCATAGAAACTTATAGTTTAGCAAAGCCTACGGGCAAATCTATTAAGTTAATAAGTTGTTATTGTATTCCAGTTCTTGTTAAAAAATATTATTTCCATTTTATTGTTGGACAATGAAATCTTTGGTATTATAATTAAGAACAATTGTTGTTCTATTTATAATAATAATGTTTTGTATAGGACTGGAATATTACTTAATAAATTTTGTATACTTGACTTACATGAAAATAATTTTACAAATTGAACAAATTAGTATAAGAAAAGGAGATGATCATTCAAAGAGTTGAATGTGTGTATTTGTTGAAATACAAGTGTGAATTATTTGAAAGGTTCAAAAAATTGAAAGTGAAACAAATTGACAAAGTATTAAGATTCTTTGATTAGATCAAGGAATAAATACTTGTGCAATAAGTTTCTTGATCATCTCAAATGGTTTTCTCATAATGGACGCCTCCTGATATGTAATAAATGATTTATGTATCTGAAAGGAAAAATCGTACCTTGTTGGACATGGTACGGTCCATAATGATTTTACCGACATTCCAGTATCTTTTTCTAGGATCATGTCCTAGAAATGGCTGCATATCTACGAAAAGGTAACCTCAAAATCCAGCCCCAAGACTCCATAAAAGTTATGGACAGGGAGGATTCCTAATCTTAAGTATGTTAAGATAAGAGGTTGTCTAACTTATGTGAAACGGTTTCAAAGGATAAGCTTGGGACAAGATTTGACAAATACAGATTTGTGGGACATCCTAAAGTAAGTTTAGGGTATATGTTCTATAATTCTACTTAGCAAAAGGTGTTTATTGAGAAACACGCTGCCTTCTAAGATAAAGGTGTTTATCATTAAAAGGGGTTAGTGGGAGGATTATAGATCTTGAAGAGTTCAAGAACCACAAAACACTATATAAGTCGAATAAGAGGAACACGTAGATAGACCTATTATACCACAACCAATAAATAAATGCGGAATAGTACCAAAGATACCTAGGAGGTATGGATTCATCATGGATGATGATGATGAGGTACACATCATAGAAGATGATGATCCGATTACATCTACGATGAGGTAAGTGTTGTAGACACTCGGAGAAATGGATTGAAGCAAGTTTCTCAAATATGGAACATTCATTTTGATGAGGCAATCAAAAGAGTTTGATTTTATCAAAATAAGAATGAACCTAGTGTGTACAAAAAGGTCGATTAGGAGCATCGTGACATTCCTAGTACTATATGTTGATATACTACGGATAAGGAATGACATACCAATGCTACAATCAATAAAGATAAAGTTGTCTAAACATTCCTCCATGAATGGTTTGGGAAGAGTATCTTAATTGGGGATATAAATCTATATAGATAGATTTAAGAGGATGCTCGACTTAACCCGAGGAACGTATATTCATTTGATGCTAAAGTCGTTTAGCATGGCAAACTCAAGAGATGTCTCATGTAGATGAGCTATGGAGTGTATCTCTTAATAGTCCCCATAGACTCCAAAAAGGAGAGATCGCATGAGTAACTATCATGTATGCAATAAAATGTTCGAGACCTGATGTTGATCAGTCATATTCTGGAGAAGTTCACTATGAGTCAGTGAAAAATATCTTAAAGTGCTTAACCAGCACTAAGGATGTGATCATATTCATGGTGGGTCTAAATTAAAACTAGAGGGCTTAACGACTCAAGTTTTTCGAGACGGACCAAGATGATGAAAAAAAAATCCACTTTAAGGTAAAGTGTTATCTTGAGCAGTGGTGCGTGAATTGGAAAGGTTCCAAACAATGAAAAGTTGTTGGGTTTAGTGATAAAGACAAAGTATATAGCTATAAATGAAGGCTGCAAGTTGATTGTTTGGATTAAAAGTTCATTCTGAGAACTAGGAATAGTTCCTAAGTCTCATCTTGGATCTAAACATGTGTTGTGGCACTTTCATTTGATTATTAGAATCATTGAAAGATGGGAAATTACTATAGAGATAGTGGACTCTCATGAACAACATTACATATCCATTAACTAAAGCTTATCCAACAATGGGATAATCGTCACTTAGAGAAGAAGAGTATGAGATACCATGATGGCGATTGGCTTTAGTGTGCAAGTGGGAGATTGAAAGTAGTATGCACAAAGCCATCATGTTTGATGATAAAGCATATACTTTGTAACAATCTTATTCATTTATTAATAAAAAGTATTAATTTATTAAAGGCTTTTAATTATCTACATGATCTTTGTTTTATAAAATGTGATAAACCCATAGTTTTAAGCAATGCTTTTAGAATAATGATGATGATCATTCTAATGAGATCTAAATTCTTAGAAAGCTTAAAACTAAAATAGTTCCCAATCATTGGATTACTAAATTGGGGATTAGTGAATCCGATAGATTGGTACATCGTTGCTTGCTCATTGGATGAGGATGATTGATCTCATGATCATTTGTGTGGAGACACTAAAAGCAAGTATGTAGGTGCTTATTAGAGAATAAGTTCAACTGAGCGTGGCTCGCTAAGGAATACCTAATGGAGTTTTATTTGCTGTCGATAGGAATTCTGTAGTGATAGTAGTCAAGTAATCCTTGGACTTGAGATCATCATAGTATCTTGTGTATGATGAGTTATACTTTGACTTATTCCTTAAGACCCTTAGGGTATATCAAAGGGTATGCTTGGGTATAATAAGTTGTACATGGAGATAATGTATGATCAATAAAGAATCTACCACTTCTAATAAAAGAAGAGAAATGTCCTATGTGATTCGATAAATGACAACCCAGTGAGTCCTTGGCGGCGCGAATGAAATTAGAAAGGAGTTTCTAATTTGCATTATTTGGAGTTGTGCATTTAAGGATCGAAATACATATAATTAAATAAAATAAGACTTGTGATAATTCCATATCTTATATTTAATTGGGACATTGTATGGTGGAAGGATTGAATTGTCGGTAACTATTTACTCAAAGGTTCTTTAATGATTAATGTTGAAATCTATATTATCTGAAAAGTCGTTGATCGCTAGGAGGCTTATCCCTATTGTAGAATAAATATTATTTATTTAAATAAATTAATTGTTTAATTTATTTATTTAAATAAGATTAGAATTATTCTAATTGATTTATTCACAACCGGGTTTAATATGGAGAACCTAAAGGGTCACACCATAAAAGGAAGAATAATTATTTAAGAAGTTAATGGCATAATCGTAATAATATGTTAAGTATATTTAATTTAATCTATGGTGATAGAATAAATTAAATAGCTTAATATTATTATTTAATATTTTAGAAATATTAAATATAAATTAATAAGAGGAGTCTTATTAATATTATTACAATTATTATTATTTTAATTTCTAAAAGAGTTTAGGAATTAATTTAATATAAGTACTCTCATTTATTCCTAATTGGATTAGGAAGGAAAATTAGTTAAAGGAGTTTAATTAATTATCCCTAATAAGATTAGGGAGCTTAATTAATTAAAAGAATTTAATTAATTAAATAAAACTCAATTCCTTAATTGTTAAGATGGGTTGCCCACATTTATAAATAAGAGGAGTCTTATTATGGGTGGTGGGGGGTTGTTGACTTTTTCAACATACGACATAATTCCAATTTGTTGGAGAGTACGTTCTTTTCTATAGAGATAGAAAACTAAGGTTTGAGCCAATACCCTTCTTCTTGAATCTTTATTTTTCTTGGTGGATCACCTCTGAGAGGCCAAACACATGGGTGGCTAACGTTGATCAAAGGAAGGAACCAAACCCGGTGGATTCAAGTTGAGCGAAAAGGATTGGAGGTGAACTTGTACACGAGGAAGCTTCGATCTTCAAGGGTATGTTTTGTTCTTCATATCTTTTCGTTTAATTAATAATTGTGCATAAAGGGTGATCCGGGTATATAGTTTGTAAATTTTTTTAAACTCTGATTTTACACGTTTCCGCACTTTTATGCAATTTGATTGCGTTCTTGAATATTACAAACCTAACACCGATGACATCAAACAAACCCACATCTAGGACCTTCAACATGACTGTGCAAGATGATGTACAATCAAAAGATGTGGTGTCAAGTATTATCCCAATCAATGATATTGATACTTATGTATTATTTAATTCGGGTGCTACTTGCTCGTTTATATCTGATGAATTTGCTAAGAGATTAGAATTGCCAAGAGAAGAACTGAATTTCCCTTTGAACATATAAATCGCGAATAAGGAAGTAATTCCTGCTAGGTTCGTATACAAGAACTGTAGGGTGAACATTAGGGGGAATATCATGATGGTAGATTTAATCCCGATTAGACTTGGAGAGTTTGATGTAATTTTGGGAATGGATTTGCTGTTCAAGTATGGTGCGGTAATTGATTGCCAAAAGAAATGTGTAAACCTTATGACTCCGTCAAAGGTAGTTTTCTATGGTAGAAAATCGCCTAGACAAATGAAATGTCTGATGATTATTCAGGCCAAGAAATTATTGAGTCAAGGCTGTGTGGGTTATTTGAAAGTAGTATGCACACAAGCCAATCATGTTTGATGATAAAGCATATACTTTGTAACAATCTTATTCATTTATTAATAAAAAGTATTAATTTATTAAAGGCTTTTAATTATCTGCATGATGCTGTTTTATAATATGTGATAAACCCATAGTTTTAAGCAATGCTTTTAGAATAATGATGATGATCATTCTAATGAGATCTAAATTCTTAGAAAGCTTAAAACTAAAATAGTTCCCAATCATTGGATTACTAAATTGGGGATTAGTGAATCCGGATAGATTGGTACATACGTTAACTTGCTCATTGGATGAGGATGATTGATCTCATGATCATTTGTGTGGAGACACTAAAGCAAGTATGTAGGTGCTTATTAGAGAATAAGTTCATTTGAACGCATTGGCTCGCTAAGGAATACCTAATGGAGTTTTATTTGCTGTCGATAGGAATTCTGTAGTGATAGTAGTACAAGTAATCCTTGGACTTGAGATCATCATAGCATCTTGTGTATGATGAGTTATTCTTTGACTTATTCCTTAAGACCCTTAGGGTATATCAAAGGGTATGCTTGGGTATAATAAGTTTATACATGGAGATAATGTATGATCAATAAAGAATCTACCACTTCTAATAAAAGAAGAGAAATGTCCTATGTGATTCGATAAATGACAACCCAAGAGTCCTTGGCGGCGAGAATGAAATTAGAAAGGAGTTTCTAATTTGCATTATTTGAGTTAATGCATTTAAGAGTCGAAATACATATAATTAAATAAAATAAGACTTGTGATAATTCCATGTCTTATATTTAATTGGGACATTGTATGGTGGAAGGATTGAATCTGCAGGTAACTATTTACTCAAAGGTTCTTTTATGATTAATGTTGAAATCTATATTATCCGGAAAGTCGTTGATCGCTAGGGAGGCTTATCCCTATTGAGAATAAATATTATTTATTTAAATAAATTAATTATTTAATTTATTTATTTAAATAAGATTAGAATTGTTCTATTTGATTTATTCACAACCTGGTTTAATATGGAGAACCTAAAGGGTCACACCATAAAAGGAAGAATAATTATTTAAGAAGTTAATGGCATAATCGTAATAATATATATGTTATGTATATTTAATTTAATCTATGGTGATAGAATAAATTAAATAGCTTAATATTATTATTTAATATTTTAGAAATATTAAATATAAATTAATAAGAGGAGTCTTATTAATATTATTATAATTATTATTATTTTAATTTCTAAAAGAGTTTAGGAATTAATTTAATATAAGTACTCTCATTTATTCCTAATTGGATTAGGAAGGAAAATTAGTTAAAGGAGTTTAATTAATTATCCCTAATAAGATTAGGGAGCTTAATTAATTAAAAGAATTTAATTAATTAAATAAAACCCAATTCCTTAATTGTTAAGGTGGGTTGCCCACATCTATTAATAAGAGGAGTCTTATTATGGGTGAGTGGGTTGTTGACTTTTTCAAAACAACGACATAATTCCAATTTGTTGGAGAGTACCCTTTTCTATAGAGATAGAAAACTAGGGTTTGAGCCAAATACCCTTTTTCTTGAATCATTATAATTCCTTGGTGGATCACCTCTAGAGGCCAAACATATGGGTGGCTAACGTTGATCAAAGGAAGGAACAAAACCCCGGTGGATTCAAGTTGAACGCGAAAGGATTTGGAGGTGAACTTGTACCTGAGGAAGCTCGATCTTCAAGGGTATGATTTTATTCTTTATCTTTTCGTTTAATTAATAATTATGCATAAAGGGTGATCCGGGTATATGGTTTGTAAAATTTTTTAAACTCTGATTTTTACACGTTTTCGCACTTTTTATGCAATTTGATTGCGTTCTTGAATATTACAAACCTAACATTATTTAGCTTACATAGTCGATTCTCAGAAAAAGGGTGTGAAACTGGAAGAGATACCAGTGGTGAGGGAATTTGAAGATGTATTTCCCGAGGGTTTGCCAGGACTTCCGCCTGATAGAGAGATTGAGTTTGTGATCGACTTAGCGCCATGAAATGCCCCGATATTGAAGGCCCTATACAGAATGGCTCCGGTAGAGATGAAGGAACTGATGGTGCAATTGCAAGAGCTGCTAGATAAGAAGTATATTCAACCAAGCGTATCACCGTGGGTTGCTCCGGTGTTATTCGTGAAGAAGAAGGATGGGTCAATGTGTCTTTGCATTGATTATAGAGAA
This sequence comes from Panax quinquefolius, assembly GCA_020205615.1. Classification (NCBI taxonomy): domain Eukaryota; kingdom Viridiplantae; phylum Streptophyta; class Magnoliopsida; order Apiales; family Araliaceae; genus Panax; species Panax quinquefolius. Next base: position 88,125,833 of record CM035171.1, on the reverse strand, counting down.
TTAAATAAAGACACTATTAAGAACAAATACCCGTTGCCAAGAATAGATGACTTGTTTGATCAGTTGAAGGGTGCTAAATACTTCTCGAAAATAGATTTGAGAAGTGGGTATCACCAATTGAAGGTAAGGAAGGAGGATGTACCTCGAACGACATTCAGAACTCGGTATAGACATTACGAGTTTCTGGTGATGTCTTTTGGTTTGACCAATGCCCCTGCTACATTCATGGATTTGATGAACATGGTGTTTAAACCATTCTTAGACAAGTTTGTGGTCGTATTTATCGATGATATTTTGGTGTATTTGATAAGTAGGTTTTATACCTACTTATCCGGTATCTGTTACTTGAATTAGTTGCTTATATTCATGTTTCTTAGTTACTTTTCATGCATTTCGTGTTCATTTTGTAGATCTTATGCTTGGGAATGATGTGAGCGACTATTGGTATGAAAATGCAAGAAAAAAACAATCCGAACATCGTTTGGGATATCATGTTAATTTCATGTTCTTGGCTTGGAACTTGGATTATGTTGTAGAGCTTCTTCTTAGCTTTCCAGAACATCTTGAATCATTCGAATCGGAGTTCGGATCAATTATGATTTTAGTTGAACATAATGGACCATTTGCATGGTCAAATTCAACAAGTGTTGAATGTGAAAATGGCCACCCAAAATTTGAAAGGACGCTCAATGTCATTGGTACAAAGGTCATAACTCTGATCCGAACTCCGATCGAATGATTCAAGATATTCTGGAAAGCTAAAAAGAAGCTCTACAACATAATCCAAGTTCCAAGCCCAGAACATGAAATGAACATGATTGTCCAAACGATGTCCGGATTGTTTTTTCTTGCGTTTTCATACCAATAGTCGCTCACATCGTTCCTAAGCATAAGATCTACAAAATGAACACGAAATGCATGAAAAGTAACTAAGAAACATGAGTATAAGCAACTAATTCAAGTAACAGATACCAGATAAGTAGGTATAAAACCTACTTATCATCGAGTATCATTGTTAATGGGACAACAATGATACATTGAGACTAGTATGTGGATTGACTGATGACCAAATCTAATTGGTCATAAATATATGAGATATTGAGTCAGTGCATAGGTACATGTTAGAAAATGATGTACCAGACAGACCCACCATGAGAATTCTATGTGGAGTATTATGCGAAGTGTCATTAGCAATTCTCATAGTGACAATGATGTAATGATCCTCCGACCTGAAATCACTATATTACTACACGAAAATTTATATACTTTGATGTCATCAAAGGTCACCTTTAAAAGGGTGGACTATAAAGGTGATTATTGGTTACATCATGAATCGTGTGAGGCATATGAGTGATCTAGATGGAATTTAACCCTTCTATATATATTAGGGGTGATATCCATAGGCCTCTTGATTGGGTAGGACTATGAAATGCATGGCCATGCTCAAATAGTGATTTATTTCATATAGTTTACTCATTGATCAAGAAAAATCAGATTAAATTATGAAGATTATGACACATTCCATGACTCGAGTTTAATCTAGGATGTCAAGTTAAAAGGATTAAATTACATTGAAACATTGGTCACGAAAAGGTTGCATCGAATCATCGATCTTATTATTACTTGGGTAGCAGTAATATAAGACCCCAACTTTCATAAATAAAGATTAATTTTTCTCGAATTATATTTTTGAATATTAAGGTGTGAATTTGTTATAATGTTATAGTTGTGGGTAATATTTATAAATTTTGCAAAGTAAGCAAGTTGTTATAAAATATTCATTTGGTCGGAGAATATTCTTTTTGTCTGGAAATATTCGTACGACGATACAATCATTGGTGGACCCCACAACAGAATTATTGTCGGAGTTAAAAATGACAAAATTATCTTTTTATAAAAATAACGGCGAAAGTTTTATCGTTAACAATTGAAATACCCGGTGGTAAAAGTACATGCGAATAATGCTGTGGTTGCATAGTAGCACACCAGTATTGTACAATATCTTGGATTATTGATGCTTACGTAAAGAAGTCACTACTCAATAATTATTACGGTAATTATTGTTCAATATTTTATTTTATTGATTCAATAATTGCTACGTTGATATTTTATATTATTGATTCAATAATTGTCATTGCACAGTATTTCAAATTATCAAATCAATAATTCATATTATTTGAATAATATTATTATTTGCGTTATTGACAATGTCTAGAAAATTCTGTCGAGGAAAGGGGTTTGGTCACCTAATTGCGCGCCAATAGAAAGAAATCCTTATCAGAAAGCTCCCTCTTTCCTGGGAACGGCATGGTTGTCGATAGTGTAATTTTGCAATATTATTTGTGAATAATTAATTGTTGATATATATGATAAGAAAATATTTATTCAATGTGGACTTAAACTGAGGAATTTTTAGCATGTAACATTTGTTGAAAGTTGATATTTTATCTTTTCTGATAAAATAATTCATTCAAATATATTATTATAATATTACATTATAGTAGTATGATGTGATTATATAATAATATATTTTATAATTGAATGGTAACATTATTATAGTAAATTCAAGGTATAAAAGTAAAAGGAGGTGGAAGAGAACAAATTGAATTTGAATTCTTTTAGAAATTAGAATTTTTGGGAAGTGCTCAAGAAACCTTCGTGCATGGGAGGCCATGCTTTTAGGTTATGATAGATATCATATGGCCACAAAATTATCCTTGGTTGACCCAATAGACCCCAAAGAAAAAGCGAGAAGATTACTATCATATTCTTCCCAATGGTGAGTCTTCTCTTGACTTATCATTATCTCCATTTGTCTCAAATTGAGAATTATACTTCAACAAACACCAAGATTATATAGGTAGTGCTCGTAAATATACTCGTGAGTGGATGAGCCTGACCACATCTTATGATGACACGAGGTTGTATGTCATTAGACATCTTGTATGATAGTGGCAAAACACCCTTCCAACGTTGGGTTAGCCTCTCCTATATGATTCACCAAATATAACTACTAAAAGATGTATACAACACACTTGTCTATCTTTGTTTAGGGAGAACTCCACAACTAGAGACCATAGTTCTATTCCTTGTTACCCCGGCTCGACCCGGCTACACTTTTATTACACGAAAGGAATTGTGAAGCAAAAGGGTGAGCACAACTAGCTCAGTAAAGAATATCTTGACTAAAGATAATTAAATTATCAATAGCCTTCATCAATAACAACTCAGAGATTTAGAACATATGGTAGATGATAAAAATTTCAACCATAGTTGCGGTGAACAAGCAATCCATTAGAAGAGTCAAATAGACAATACAGTCTATTATATTCTCCATGTTAAAAGTCCACCAACAATGTTTTATCACTGTAACATCAATCAACAGTTCCTTTCCATAATTATATGAATATCTCATGATCATAATTGTGATTCTAAATTCCTCTTACGTACCGGGGCGAATATAATTTTCATCACATGTCTTTACGAAACATCAAAGATCATGGTTATACCAAATCACGATTCTGTTCATAATCATACTAATAAATTCATCTTTTTTCTGGGCCAAAGATATTCATCCACGATTCATCTTACGCTGCTGGCGAAGATATTCAACAACGAATCATCTTTTGCACTACGGGCCAAAGATATTCATTAACAGTTCATCTTTGCATTCTTGGCCAAAAGATATTCATTAACAGTTCATCTTTTTGCTCTTGGCCAAAGATATTCATCAACAATTCATCTTTGCACTCTGAGGCCAAAGATATTAATATCTCGAAAAATATATAAATCATTTGAAATTTATATAAACAATAATTATAACCATGTTGATCAATTCACCTTTGCACTTAAGCTAAAGATATTCAATTATAAATTCATGGTCATGATCATACCGATCACAATTCAACTTTTCCTCACTCTTGGCGCCAAAGAGACCCCTAGTCATGATCATACCAATAATCTACTCATCTTTACACTCCAAGAAAGAAATTTCAACATCGGGGTTATAAAAATATTATATATGATAATAAAATCAATATAATCAATATATAGTTTTAATCTCGAGAGTAATATTCATAAATCAACTATAATTTGGTTAGAAAAAGAAACCAATTTTGTAGTGAATAGAATAGTAACTCGTGAATAGTAACTTCGTGAATAGTAACTCGTGAATAGTAACTCATGAATAGTAACCTGACACAAAAAGGTAGAAATTCCACAATAAAATCCATACCAATATTTTGGTATAATGATATTGAAAGAATAACATTTCTTAAACTTATAAACAATTTATTTTAACTGTTTACACTTTACTAAATAATGCATTTAATCATCATAAAATGCCAAACTTATAAGGTTTCATCACCAATAACCAAAACCCTCATCAAAAATCTGCATATACCACATATATGATTCTCAAGCCATAAAATCATATTTTCCAATTTTTTTCCTTCACATAACATATTTAACTCATTTATTCATAACTAGTCCATTTTCATAAAAAATACCAAATTAGTTCCAAAAATATTTCCTTTCTAGGATTTAGCAGAATATAGTCCCATATTGAACATATATTTTTCTTAGAATTTTTAAAATTCATTTACTATTTTTCATATGGCTAAAACCGCCGAATATTTAGACATTTATCATAAATTGTACTTTTATCCAAAAATTCCAAAATTCACAAAGTACACTGATATTATATAGATGTACTCCCAATAAAAATTTCATCAATTTTGGAGTTAACCATATGGAGTTATAAGGCGTTACTTTTAAAATAGTCTTTTCTCATAAAATTCATAACTCTTAATCTATACATCCAAAAATCACCATTTTTGGACACAATCAATAAAACTCATCAACATATCATTTCAAATTTTTCCAAATTTTACGAAGGTCGGAAAAAGTACGAACTGAAAAACATAATAACCATTAAAATCCACTTACTATCCCTTACCTCAAAAAGCGACACTTACATTTGGATATCGGATATATTGTGAAGGAAACTTGCAGCGATGAATATCAACTCACCAAGTATCTAAATACTCATAAAATACTCTCAATAATCTAGAGAGAGAAAAAACTTTACGGTGTGATTTTCAATTCTAACTTAGCCCTCTATTTATAGGAAAATTTTAGCAGACTTGACTTTGACTTTGATGGCTTTACCTACTACTATTTCCACCCACCACATTTGAAATAAAATTCAGCACATTTCTTCACCAACCACAAGTGGGGCCCTCTCAATTCTAAATTTTCCACCAAAATGCTAAATTCGGATACTTGACAATTTACGAACCATTCACCTCTTAAAATTCATAACAAATCATACGTTCATTTTTAACGGTTCAAAATTTGTGGACATATACTCAACTTATATATATATATATATCCAAAAATTACAACGATCCAACGGTTGGGATTAAAAATTATAACTCACGCAATATATCTCAAAAACCTTTGGTTTAATTTTAATACCTTCATTCAAACAAAAATCTTGATAAAATACCTCAACATTAATTCCTTCATTTATAACCACATAAATAAATCCATCATTTATATCCACATCAAATAAATATTTCCTTATCATATAAATCAATAATTAATTATTCACAAATAATATTACGAATCACAATTATGATGACCGGTAGTTCCCGGAAGAGGGGCTTTCGATAAAATTTCTCCTTCTTGGCGCGCGCAATTAGGTGACCAAACCTCTCCTTGTGAAACTTTCTAGACATTGCCAATAATGCTATCTAATAATATTATTCAAATAATATGAATTATTGATCGATAATGAGAAATATTATGCGGTGATAATTATTGAAACAACAATAATATAAAATATCAACACAACAACTATTGAATCAATAAAATAAAATATTGAGCGATAATTCTTTAACAATTATTGAGTAGTGCCTTCTTACGTAAGAATCAATAATTCAAAATCTTGTGTGTATCTGGTGTCTTCTTTGTGCAACAACGCGCGTATTACTTTATTTTACCACCAAAGGGTATTCAACGATGTTAGCAGATAACGATTACTGCCGTTATTTATAAAAACTTAATTTTGTCATTTTCTTCATCAAAGCTTTATTACATTATGGGGCCCTGAAATGGTACTTTAGCGTGTCGTCTGCGAATATTCCCAAGCGAAAAAGAATATTCCACGACCAAACGAATATTCCCAAACAACAATGAATATTTTATAACCACTTGTGTATTTTGAAAAAAAATCATATATCACCCTTAACTTTAACTTTTATCAATTTAACCATTTCTTGAATAGTAATTATAAAAAAATTGAATACTTTTATTTCATAAAATTAGGGGTCTTACAATCTCCCTCCTTATGAAATTTCATCCCCGAAAATTTCGTGCACAGGTATTTCAAAAGTTGAGAATACCTTGCTTCCATTTGATTCTATCTCCCGGTCATCATGATTTCTCCATCTCTCCATTGATAACTTCATTTGGGTTCCTCATTTGTTGGGAAGTCATGACAACCGCCATCCCTCGAACTACCCGGCTTTGACTTATGCAGGCGACATTTGGCGTCATCACTACCGTTGGAATATATTTTTCTATAGGACATATTCCTCCTCATTTGCCTCGTCGTACTCTTGTTCATGATCTGAATCATCAATCTTGATCCATATCAAATTCGGGTTGGCCGCTATGTATGGGTAATTCAAAACTTCGATGTTGGGTTCTCCCAATTGCTTTCCAAAAAGAAAAATTCATGTCATCTATTTTAGCCTTCTTAGATCGGACATCTCTTTCCACAATATCCACGTGTCGTGTGGCTTTTTACCCATGCATCACTCATTCTTACTCGTTCGGTTTTTCTTCTTTTCATTTCAGATTCCATCTTTATCATCTTATACTCTTGCCAAAAGAATGCTTACATTCAAGCATCACATATCGGGTAACCTGAAGCTTGAATTGTTGCATCCTTTTGTTCCACGACCTTTATCGTCTTGACTGCTCTTCTAACTCATGAATACGATTTTGAAATTCTACATTTTGATCATATAATACCTCTAATAAACTCTCCTCGGTACCTCTTCTTCTTCTTTCTTCCTCACTCTCATTTGTTACCTCTGTGACTATCTCGGATGCTGACTATCAATTCTTCACTCACCACCATGGATATCTATAATCACATTATCATGGTTATCACATTATCATGGTTAGTGATTAGAGGTCCCGGTCTCATTCACTCCATTGTTAACATTCTCGTGACCATTCTCAAATCTTGCCATAAAACAAGGGTTTAATTAAACAAATTAACATATCACATAATATCCAGATATTATGGTGACCAACAAATAAGCTTAGGTAGGACACACCTTTAGCGAAGGATTTACTCATCTCTCCCTCTAGTTATATTCCCGATCTCACTTGAGAGATCATATCCTACTCTTTCGATACCAAATTGTGACGACCCCAAAATAGGTCCATTCCATCCAACCCATTCTGAGTCGCCAAATACATGGTATAGAAAATAACTACAACTTTATTACAACAATTGTCGTACAAAATACAACAACACATATGCTGTGAGTTTGGATACAAATATATACCAAGCTGACTCATATCCCAATCGTGGATATGCGTCATGATGACACCTTACATAAAGGTATAGTCAAAAATTGTTTTAGAAATTAGAATTTTTGGGAAGTGCTCAAGGAAACCTTCGTACATGGGAGGCCATGCTTCTAGGTTATGATAGATATCATATGCCCATCGAATTATCCTTGGTTGACCCAATAGACCCCAAAGAAAAACGAGAAGATTACTATCATATTCTTCCCAATGGTGAGTCTTCTCTTGACTTATCATTATCTCCACTGTCTCAAATTGAGAATTATACTTCAAACAAACACCAAGATTATATAGGTAGTGCTCGTAAATATACTCAGCAAGTGGATGAGCACAACCCTGTCTTATGATGACACGAGGTTGTATGTCATTAGACATCTTGTATGATAGTGGCAAAACACCCTTCCAACGTTGGGTTCGCCTCTCCCTATATGATTCACCAAATATAACTACTAAAAGATGTATACAACACACTTGTCTATACTGTTTAGGGAGAACTCCACAGCTAGAGACCACCGTTCTATTCCCTTGTTACCCCCGCTCGACCCAGCTACACTTTTATTACCTGAAAGGAATTGTGAAGCAAAAGGGTGAAACCTGAACTAACTTCGATAAAGAATATCATGACTAAAGATAATTAAATTATCAATAGCCTTCATCAATAACAATCGAGATTTAGAACATATGGTAGATGATAAAAATTTCAACCATAGTTGCGGTGAGCGAAGCGATCCATTAGAAGAGTCGAATAGACAATCTGATTCTATTATCTTCTCCATGTTAAAAGTCCACCAACAATGTTTTATCCACAAACATCAATCAATGGTTCCTTTCCACAATTATATGAATATCTCATGATCATAATTGTGATTCTAAATTCCTCTTACGTACCGGGATGCGAATATAATTTTCATCACATGTCTTTACACGAAACATCAAAGATCATGGTTATACCAAATCACGATTCTGTTCATAATCATACTAATAAATTCATCTTTTACTACGGGCCCAAAGATATTCATCCATAGTTCATCTTAGCACCAATGCACTAACGGCGAAAGATATTCAACAACGGTAAATCTTTGCACTCTGGGCCAAAGATATTCATTAACAGATTCATCTTTATTCTTTATTCATTAACAGTTCATCTTTGCACTCTTCGCCAAAGATATTCATCAACAATTCATCTTTGCACTACAGGCCAAAGATATTAATATCTCGAAAAATATATAATCATTTCGAATTTATATAAACAATAATTATAACCATGTTGATCAATTCACCTTTGCACTTAAGCTAAAGATATTCAATTATAAATTGATGGTCATGATCATACCGATCCATGATTCAACTTTTCACTCTTTGCCAAAGAGAACCCTAGTCATGATCATACCATAATCTACTCATCTTTACACTCCAGTGAAAGAAATTTCAACATCGAGGTTATAAAATATTATATATGATAATAAAATCAATATAATCAATATATAGTTTTAATCTCGGTAATATTCATAAATCAACTATAATTTGGTTAGAAAAAGAAACCAATTTTGTAGTGAATAGTACTAAGTGAATAGTAACTTCGTGAATAGTAACTCATGAATAGTAACTCATGAATAGTAACACAAAAAAGGTAGAAATTCCACAATAAAATCTATACCAATATTTCGGTATAATGATATTGAAAGAATAACATTTCTTAAACTTATAAACAATTTATTTTAATTGTTTACACTTTACTAAATAATGCATTTAATCATCATAAAATGCCAAACTTATAAGGTTTCATCACCAATAACCAAAACCCTCATCAAAAATCTGCATATACCACATATATGATTCTCAAGCCATAAAATCATATTTTCCAATTTTCTTCCTTCACATAACATATTTAACTCATTTATTCATAACTAGTCCATTTTCATGAAAAATACCAAATCATTTCCAAAAATATTTCTTTTAGGGGATTAGCGAATATAGTCCCATATTGAACATATATTTTTCTTAGAATTTTTAAAATTCATTTACTATTTTTCATATGGCTAAAACCGTCGAATATTTAGACATTTATCATAAATTGTACTTTTATCCAAAATTCCGAAATTCACAGGAGTACACTGATATTATATAGATGTACTCCCAATAAAAATTTCATCAATTTTGGAGTTAACCATAAGGAGTTATAAGGCGTTACTTTTAAAATAGTCTTTTCTCATAAAATTCATAACTCTTAATCTATACATCCAAAAATCACCATTTTTGGACACAATCAATAAAACTCATCAACATATCATTTCAAATTTTTCCAAAATTTTCTGAAGTCGAGAAAAAATACGAAACTGAAAAAACATAATAACCATAAAATCCCTTACTATCCCTTACCTCGAAAAGAAAGCGGCACTTACATTTGGATATCGGATATAATGATTGAAGGAAACTTGCAGCGATGAATATCAACTCACCAAGTATCTAAATACTCATAAAATACACTCCAATAATCTAGAGAGAAAGAGAAAAAACTTATTTACGGTGTGATTTTCAATTCTAACTTAGCCCTCTATTTATAGGAAAATTTTAGCGGACTTGACTTTTAACTTTGATGGCTTTACACTTTACTATTCCCACCCACCACATTTGAAATAAAATTCAGCACATTTCTTCACCAACCATAAGTGGGGCCCACTCAATTCTAGAATTTTCCACTAAAATGCTAAATTCGGATACTTGACAATTTACGAACCATTCACCTCTTAAAATTCATAACAAATCATACGTTCATTTTTAACGGTTCAAAATTTGTGGACATATACTCAACTTATATATGTATAACATATCCAAAAATTACAACGATCCAACGGTCGGATTAAAAATTATAACTCACATGATATATCTAAAAAACAACGGGTTTAATTTTAATACCTTCATTCAAAACAAAAATCTTGATAAAATACCTCAACATTAATTCCTTCATTTATAACCACATAAATAAATCCATCATTTATATCCACATCAAATAAATATTTCCTTATCATATAAATCAATAATTAATTATTCACAAATAATATTACAAAATCACAATTATGATGAAGGCCGTTCCCGTGAAATAGGGGCTTTCGATAAGAATTTCTCCTTATTGGCACACATTAGGTGACCAAACCTCTCCTTGTGAGAACTTTCTAGACATTGCCAATAATGCTATCTAATAATATTATTCAAATAATATGAATTATTGATCGATAATGAGAAATATTGTGCGATGATAATTATTGAAACAATAATAATATAAAATATCAACGCAAACAACTATTGAATCAATAAAATAAAATATTGAATAGTAATTCTTTGTAACAATTATTGAGTAGTGCCTTCTTACGTAAGAATCAATAATTCAAAAATCTTGTATATCTGGTTTATTTATGCAACAAAGCGTATTACTTTATTTTACTGACCGGGTATTCAACGATGTTAATTGGTAATAATTACGCCATTATTTATAAAAAAACTTAATTTTGTCGTTTTCTTCATCCGATGAGTTATTACATTATGGGGCCCACAAATGGTTTGCGCCATCGTCTGAATATTCCCAACGGAAAAAGAATATTCCACGACCAAACGAATATTCCCAAACAACAATGAATATTTTATAACCACTTGTGTATTTTGAAAAAAAATCATATATCACCCTTAACTTTAACTTTTATCAATTTAACCATTTCTTGAATAGTAATTATAAGAAAAATTGAATACTTTTATTTCATAAAATTAAGGGGTCTTTTATATTTTATCGGTTTAACATCTTTGTTGAAGGCTAACGATAATTTATTCTGCATTATCTTAGTCATAATATTTCTTACTGAGCTAGTTGAGCTCACCCTTTGCTTTCATTGTTCTCTTCAGGAAATGAGAATATAGCTGGGACTAATCGGGGAACGGAGTGACAGTCCAAATAGGTGGCTATAGTAGTCCTCATTATTATGTGAAATAGTGTGATAATAATTGTAATGAGGACTTTATTTAAGTTTGTATACTCTCCACGAGACATTTTCCGTGTTGAAACTCTCAGCTACGTTTTTTCGTACTGTATCAAAGAAGTTTGTATTTAAATTTTGTACCATGTATTTGGTGACTTAAGATGGGTGATGTATACCTATTTTGGGGGGGCGTCACAAGTGATGCATTACTAGATGCCGCTCACTATTTATAATTTTATAATATGATTTTAAAATTATTGCCAACGTAATAATAACCTATAGGGTCACACACATAGAACGTAATTAAAAGGGAATTAATTTAAATTGTAATGATTTAAATATGTCAATATGATTGATATTATTTAAATTACGAATTTAAATTAATAGGATAATTTATATATATATATATATATATATGTATATTAATTAAGTAAGACTTAATTAAGGTATATATATATATATAAATTTGGATTTTATTTTAATTAAATTAGGTTTTTGATTAATTCCTTTTTAACAACTATATATATGATATGTAGCAGCCATATTAGGGATCATCATTAATCTAAAACCCTAGTCGCTCTTAGAGAGAGACTAGAGAAAAGTTTTCAAAAATCATGTTCCTTTGGTGGCTAGTACCGCAGCTCCCTTTATTGTAGAATCGTGCGACGGTTCGCGTGCGTTCGTGTGGATACCATAGAGACGTAGTTTCGTGAGGGATTGCGTTGGAGATTTGAAGCATTTCAGAGGCTTTTTCATAATCGGTATAATCTCTTAAAACACTGAATTAATGTTTGTTTCTCATGGATCCTATTTTGGGTTTCGGAAATTATTTTGTTTTATTCAATTTTTATTCCGCTGTGCATTGCTTTGTTGTGCCGAAATCCCTACAACACCCCCAAATTCAAGAACTTCAATCCCACAGATTTGGTGTTCACTGTCCAATTAAATCATAACTGACTACCCATAAACAAAGGATATAAACTTGTAAGCTTAAACAATAAAACTCCCATTAAAGGGTTACACGAGCTCAAAATAAATCCCAGGTCATCTAACCTTTATTATTATAATTATCAGCGGAATATAATTAAAACGTAATCATAATCAAGTCTATTACATAAGCTTCATAAATATAAGGTAAATTAAATGTTGTCTAATCAAGCACTTTGCCCTTGCCCTTGCTTGTAGAAAGCTCTTCAAACTTCTTAACTTCATCTGTATTGTTTTGTGCAACAGTGAGCAAACAATTGCCCACAAGAAGGATAGTATACAATAACATTCTATGAATGATAATTAATTAACTGAGCTTTCAATGGTAAAGTATTTTTACCGAAAATGATAAGTTCTAGTTTGAATACTGTGAGTTCAAGGAATAACGAACTTTAAAATCAAATAACAGATATTAATATCAATGGAATACACTTAGTGTCACAATACCACGAACTATGTTATAGGTTGTCAAGTATTTCTACTTTAACCTTTAACGGTCTAAAAAACCATAATCATCATCTATGTCCTAGGTTAACAAGCGTTTCTACTAAAACATTTAACAGTCTAAACGACTATATGGACCATCGCCTCGTACTTCAGGTGATCAGCCCTTTGTACTATGTATTGCGTAAATATTTTAACGCTATTGCGTAGCTCTAAAATAATCACCTGATATAGGGTTATTCATCTCAGCTTAGATCATTAGGTTTCGTACCAAAGGAAGTTTGGTTTGGAATTAACTTAAAAGGAATTCTAGATCTTCAGAACTGTGACAACCCGATATTTTCTGTATAAATAAATCAAAAATTTTGCATATAATTTATTTTATTTTATTTTAAGGATGAGGATTTGTACACGATAATGTATGTATGTAATTATGTAATAAATAAAAAATATATTTATTACATGAATATTTACAAATAATTTTATTTTAGAATTATTGATTATTATAAAGTATATTCTTATAATAATTAATATAGTAGAAATGTTTTTATTAATTATTTTTCATGAAAATATAATTATATATTATATAAATAATATATGAAATGATTTTTAGAATTATTATAATAATTGTTTATTTTATTATATGAATTTATGCAAGATTAATTAAGTTAATTATTTTAACTTAATTAATAATGTTATATATGAAGAATAAATCAGATATGGAATCCAAACCCTAATTTTGGATTTTTATCAATGGATAAGAATAATAATGTAATAATATTATATTTTGATTTTTCAGTATTATAAATATGTACTGTATGTTTGTGGATTGACAATGGTTGGTCAATTATGGTGTATAATGTCAAAACCCTAGTTTTAAGCTGTTAAACCTTAATTCAAAAGTCGAATGCCAACTTAGGAATGTTATGTAATCATGTTAATGTGATTAACGACCTATGTTATAAATATTAACCCTAATTAGGGAGAACCCTAATTTTCAAAACCCTAATTTCTTAAATTACAAACCTTAATCAATAATTAACTTATTGATAAATGGAAACCCTAATTTGAAACTCAATTATGAGTTCGAGATTGTTATATAACTGTGTTATGTGATTTATATGGTGTATTATAGAATTTAATATTAATTAGAGAAACCCTAATTAATATCTAAAAATCCTAAATTTGGAAATCTAATTAATTAAAACCCCTAATTAATTGATAACCCTAATTACTATATTTGGAAACCTAATTTCTAAATTTAGAAATCTTAATTAGTTATTATAAACCCTAATTACTAATGGTAAACCATAATTGTAAGACCCCAAATTATTAATAAATGAAATTTATTTTCCTTTATTTATTATTTTGAAATAGTAAGGGTTGATTTGATTAATGTGGATAGTTATGGGTAAAATACGCAAATATTTTGAATAAGAAAGTGGTTATAAAATATTCATTATTGTCGGGGAATATTCGTTTGGTCGTGGAATATTCTTCCTGTCGAGGAATATTCGTACGACGGCGCAGTCTTTTGTGGGCCCCATAATGGAAAGCGATTGGATGAAGAAAACGACAAATATAAGTTGTTTATAAATAACGGCGTAGTTATTCTGAATTATCTTGTTGGAATACCCGATGGTTAAAACACACTAATACGCGTTGTTGAATGGTAGCACGGTATTGCACCAATTATTGATTCTTACGTGAAAGGCACTACTCAATAATGGTTACGATAATTACTATTCAAGATTTTATTTTATTGATTCAATAATTCTTTGCATTAATATTTTATATTCTTCGTTGTTTCAATAAATTGTCATTACACGATATTTTCCATTATCAAAGCAATAATTCATATTATCCTGAATAATATTATTAGATAACATTATTGGCAATGTCTAGAAAGTTACATCTAAGAGAGGTTTGGTCACCTAATTGCGGCGCCAAGAAGAGAGAAATTCTTATTGAAAGCCCCTCTTTCTGAGGAACGGCACAGTTGTCGATCTTGTGATTCAGTAATATTATTTGTGAATAATTAATTATTGATTTATATGATGAGGAAAATATTGATTTTATGTGGATATAGATGGAGAAAATTTTAATGTGACAATTGTTGAAAATTAATATTTTATCTTTTTCGATAAAATAATTCATTTAAATATATTATTTTAATAATATATTAACGGTGATATTTTTACAAACGAATGTGGGATATATGAGTATACGAGGAGGAAGAGTATTTTTGTTGCAATAAATGTTTAAACATGTTAAACATGTCGGTGGACCCCATTTATTGACTAAAATTTGATTATAAACACATAAAATCGTCTGTTTGTGGATTTCGATTCAATTTCTGTTTGGAATTTGGAAAAACTTTCTTCGCAAAGTTGTAGAGAATTGATTTCTATAAAAATTCGTGAGATTCAATTTTCTGATAAAATGGCTATTTATTATGAATTATTGAAGTTCCAAAATAATTGATTTTTGGAAGTTTTATTTATTTTATTAATAAAACGTTTTTTATATGTTGTGGGCATATTTAACATGTGCATGATGGCTGAATTCAGATTCAAGATGTGGGCGTATGAATTTTGTTTATATATAATATTATTATATTCAATTTTACGCTTTGGTGTTCTAAGCAATTTCCTATAAATAGGTGCTTAGGTTAGAATTGAAAATCACACCGAAATCTGAAGTTTTCTCTCTATATTATCGAGTGTATTCTTGTGAGTATTTTGAGTATACTTTGAGTATTGCTATATGGTGCAAGTTCAAGTCATAGCCTATATCCTGTGTTTCAACTAGAAGTCTTGCTTTCGAGGTAAGGGATGTTATTTTATTCGAAAATGATATTATTTCTTCAATATCATTATCTTAGAAATATTGGTTGGAATTTTTTATCAAATTTGGAACTTTTTTCATGTCGGGTTACTATTCATGAGTTACTATTCACGAGTTACTATTCATGAGTTACTATTCACGAAGTTACTATTCACGAGTACTATTCACGGCGTGATGATGTTTTTTTGTGAAATTTCTATCTTTTGGTGTCGAAGTTACTATTCACGATATCGGCCTTATTCACGATATCTGCACTATTCACGAATCACGGCACTATTCAATTTAAAAATGAAATTTCTTCTTTTTGTCCAAAATATCTATTCGGATACTAGTTTTGATTGTATCCATGTTTTGATCATTCTTGAATTTTACACCACTATGATTATTTTTTTGAGGTATTGTTGGACATGGATAAAACAAAGTACGAATCCTTAATCCTTAATCCTTAATCCTTGTCATTTTGTTTCACTGGATTCGTTTCCTTTAAAATATTTTTCATCATCCTCACTCCTAAATGATGATATTATCGAATATCTTTGGCTCAGTAGTGCAAAGATGAATGATTTCTTGATGAATATCTTTGGCCGTAGTGCAAAGATGAGCAGTGTTTAGATGAACATGACCAATCGATGAATATCTTTGGCTCAGTAGTGCAAAGATGAATATTTGATTCGAGATATATATTGATTGATGTTACGAGGATAAAATATCGACGATGAACTTTTAAATTCATATATAGAAGATAGTAGTTTGCATTCTCTACTTAACTCTTCTAATGAATTATTATTTCATTGCGAATATTGATTTAAAATTTGTTGTCTATTGTATTCTATTAGATTTTTCCTGTTGAAGACTAACGATAATTTGTTGTATATTATCTTAGTCATAATATTCTTTCTTTGGGCTAGTTGAGCTCACCCTTTTCCTTGTTGTTCCATTTTTCTTCTCGGGAGGCGAGAATGTAGCGAGTACTAGTCGGGGTATGGAATGAAGGTTCTAGAGAGAGTTGTTTAATAGTCCTCACCATTTTTGTAAAATAATGTATCAATAATTATGATGGGGATTTATTTGCGTATGGATATTGTCTAGATGGCAATATCTGTATTTAAACTCACAGTTTATATGTTGTGATAATAAAGTTGTAGTTATTTCTGTACCATGTATTTGGCGACTCAGAATGGGTTGGATGGAATGGACCTATTTTGGGGGCGTCACACTAATTGAGAAATTAGAAAACCTTAACTAAATAATTAAAAAATTAAAAATTCTAATTAATAATTAGAAACCCTAATTGTTTTATGGGTAATGCTAATTGCTAATTATTTGCGCTAATTGCTAGATTAGTAAGCTTAATGATAATTATTAAAACATAAATCTAATTATCAAGTCTATGTGATTAGAAAGCCGGATTAATTAAGAAACCTTAATTTTGTATTTTAGAAACTAAAATTTATTATTTTATTTTATTTTATTTTTACAAACCCTAAATTGGAAATTCTAGGAAATTATTTTTAAACCCTAAAATGGTTCAAACCCTAAACCCTAAGGGTTTGCAAGATTACCAAAATGCCATTAAAATGATTTACCAAATGACAAAAATGCCCCTCTTGCATAATTGAGGCTAAATTGTAGGTTTTGACAATAGGGGAAGTTGGTGACCAAATCCAACAACCCCACATGCTCATAATTGACAGCAACAAGCATTACATATCAGCCAATTCATTGTATGCAATATATATAGAGATCAAGAGAGAGAAAGTGTAATAACTTAGCTCATTTTGCTCAAATACTCAACCTCTCTCTCTCTCTTCCAAGACCCATGAAATTATTAGCTAGATCAGTCCCAAAATGCAGCCCCACGTTTATCATTAACAAATCAAGAAGTCAGAATCAAGAATTGCTCATTTGAAGGTATAGAACCCTAATAAAATTCGACCTTTAATCTGATGTTAGAAGTTGTGATTAAGTGTTGTAATATGTTCTATGTAGTGTCTATAAGTGATCTGGGTTGCTAGATGTTAGATCCATAACATCTAGAGGCTCGGATTTGAAGATTTCAAAAATCTGGAAAAAGTTTGTTTTGTGTTCTGACAATGAATGTCAGAGGCTGTAGATCTCATCCTGTTTGTGTTTTTGACTGTTTAAATGATTACAATAGTAGTATGATATGAGGTCTTTAAACTGAAACTTGTATCAAGGTCAGAACATGAACAGATCTCATGTTATTCATGGTCAAAGCACGTTGACCGGTATTGACCGGGAGATTTTTGGGTAACCCAGATTTCCCCAGGTCGTTCTGACAGTGAGTTCTTGGACTCTGATCTTGCTGTTGTTAGTTATTTATGCTATGTTATTGTTATTGTGATGTAGAATGACATTTCTACTAGCGATCTATATCTTTATAACGCTTAAATCCTTAACAAAATCCAAGTAATTTGTGGTCAAAGTAAGCCAGACGAAACTGCCGGATGAAGATTCTGGGTAACCCAGAAATCTTCAAAGGCAGTTCTTGACCACTACTTTGACCAGCATGTGTCTTAATATTAGGTTGATGTTTTGTTGATGTTTTGTGTTAGATCTTATCATTTGCATACGGACTACACACTGCAGCTTATATGTGATGCCCCCAAAATAGGTATACAACACCCATTCTGAGTCGTCAAAATACATGGTACAGAAACAACTACAACTTTATTAATACAACATAAAAATTGTGAGTTTAACTACAAATATTGTCATCTAGACAATATTCACACTCAAATAAGTCCTCAGTACAATTATTGATACATTATTTTACAAAAATGGTGAGGACTACTAAAACGACTTCTAGAACCATCATTCCACACCCCGACTAGTACTCGCTACATTCTCGCCTCCTGAGAAGAAAAATGGAACAACAAGGAAAAGGGTGAGCTCAACTAGCCCAGTAAAGAAAATTATGACTAAGATAATATAAAACAAATTATCGTTAGTCTTCAACAGGGAAAAATCTAATAGAATACAATAGACAACAAGTTTTAAATCAATATTCGCAGCGGAAATAATAATTCATTAGAAGAGTTAAGTAGAGAATGCAAACTACTATCTTCTATATATGAATTTAAAAGTTTATCGTCTATCTTTTATCCCTCAGTAACATCAATCAATATATATCCGGAATCAAATATTCATCTTTGCACTTTCTGAGCCAAAAATATTCATCACTGTTCATGTTTCATCTAAACATCTGCTTCATCTTTTACTACTGGACCAAAGATATTCATCGAAATCATTCATCTTTGCACTACAAAGCCAAAGATATTCAATTATATCATCATTTAGGACCGAGGATGATGAAAATATTTTAAAGAAAACGAATCCAAAGAAACAAAAGAATAAATATTAAGGATTGTACTTTAAACAATCCAAGTTCAAAAATACTTCATAAATAACCAGTAGTGGAGTAAGATTCAGGAATGATCAAAACATGGATACAATCAAAACTAGTATCCATAATAGATATCTTGGATGAAAAATGAAAATTTAATTTTTCTGTGAATAGTGCCGTATACGTGAATAGTAACTCCGACACCAAAAGATAGAAATTTCACAAAAAAAACATCATCATGCTTCGTGAATAGTACTCGTGAATAGTAACTCATGAATAGTAACTCGTGAATAGTAACTCATGAATAATAACTCATGAATAGTAACCCCGACATGAAAAAGTTCCAAATTTGATAAAAATTCCAACCAATATTTCAGCATAATGATATTGAAGAAATAATATCATTTTTTTAAAAAAACTAATATCCCTTACCTTAGCTAGAATAGTACTTACGGTTGGAATATCGATATATAGTCTTTGAAGGAACTTGCAATCAGATAGCAACACTCAAAGTATAAAAATACTCACAAAATACGCTCGATATAATAGAGAGAGAAATCTGTAGTTTCTGGTGTGATTTTCAATTCTAACCTAAGCACCCTATTTATAGGAAAATGCTTAGAACACCAAAGCAGAAAATTTAATAAAATATTAATATATATATTAAAATTTTCTACGTACTTATACCAGCTGATTTCCAACTCTTAACACATGCCTACAAATAACAAAAACGTTTTTCTAACAAATAATAATTAAAACTTCCAAAAAACAATTATTCAGGAATTTCGGAACTTCAACAATTCATAATAAATAGCCCTTTTATCAGAAAATTCGAATCTTGTAACTTTTTGTAGGAAATTTCATTATCTACAACTTTGCAGAAGGAAGTTTTTCCAAATTCTAAACATAAATTGACCGAAATCCACAAATGGACGATTTTACAGGCTATAATCAAATTTCAGTCAAGAAATGGGTCCACCAACATGTTTAACATGTTTTAAACAACTTTTGCAACAAAAATACTCTTCCTCCTCATATACTCATTGTGAGACCCCAGATTTTATCAATAAAGATTTAAATTTTGTTGAAATAATTTTTTAATATTATGGTGTGAATTTAAGATAATATTATAGTTGTGGGTAGTATTTATAAATTTTGCAAAGTATGCAAGTGATTATATTATATTCGATTGGTCGGGGAATATTCTTGGTTTTAGCGTGGAATATTCGCATAACGGCTCAATCATTGGTGGATCCTACAAATGTAATTATTGTCGGATTGAGAAAACGATAAAAATATTTTATTGAAATAACGGCGGAAGTTTTACCGGTAGTTCTTTGTTGAACTACTCGGTAGTAAAAGTACAATAATATGTCGTGTGGTTGCAGAGTACACCGGTATTGATTATTGATGCTTATGTGAGAAGTCACCGGTTTGATTCCATTATTGTCGATTAATAATATGAATTATTATAATGATAATGACGTTTTGTTTTATTCGTATTATTAACGTAATAAAATGTAAACATCTTTTATATAAAATAGAATACTTTATTAAAGTTATTCTATAAATAGAATATATTATATTTTATTATGCATAGTGTTGCATAGTGTTTTTGCATAGTGTTTTGCATAGTATTGCATAGTGTTTGCATAGTAAAATGTTTTTATATAAATAGAATATATTATATTTTATTTAAAAGATTTTCTTTAAATATGGACCGTCAGTTAAAGTAAATCAATGCAGACCGTTCATGGATTAGTTACTATGCATTCCATTTTCCTATAAATAGAAGCTCATTCCTTCATTATTTTCTTAAGAATTCATTGAAACTACAGAGAGAAAAATTATAGAGAGAAGCTATAGAGAGAAAATTATAGAAAGAAGAAGAGTATTCTCGCTACTTCTTCTTACTTCTATATTCAGGTTCTTTTACGGTAAGGGTGTTATTCTTTCTTCTTGAAGAGAACTTCATTATTCCATTCACTATTATTCTCATTGGAATAACTTTTGTAAAAAAGTGGCATACCCTATACATAACTTTTGATACGCTGCGTACCCTATACTTGGTGAAATCCTTATGTTATTCCATTGCTTATTATTCGCTGGAATAACTCAGATATCGCTGTGATTTTACCCTATACTTGGTGACATTCTTCTATTATTACATTGGAACATCCTCGTCATGTGTTTTACACCGACACGGTTCCGCTTTTTTATTATTCTGCTGGAACATCCTGTCTCATGTGTTTTACACCGACACGGTTCCGCTCTTTATCATTCTCATTGGAATATCCTATCATGTGTTTTACACCGGATCTGGTTCCATCTTTATTATTCTTTGGAACATCCTGCTTGTTGTGAATTTCACTTCCCACCGTTCCGTTATTATTATTCTCGCTGGAATAACTCGTTTGGCGCTGAAATCACCGCATGCATGGTGATTTCTTTTGTTATTCCATTCTTTATTATACCCAAATTGGTTAAAACTTTGACTTCTATACTCCATGAAATTAGTAGAATATCCTTGATATTTGCGTTTCATCCAAAGATATCTTTTCATGGAAATATTCTTCCGATCATTCTTGAATTTTACTCTACAAAACAGTATCATGTTGATAATTTGGACGTTAATAATTCATGGATTAAATAATTCTTGAACTTGTTTTATTGAATTACTATGTCATTGTCATCATCCTCATGTTATATTATGTTATCTTTGGCTTACGTGCATAGATGAATTAGTATGATTATGACCAGGGATCATTCGGTATAATCATGACTTGATATAAATGATGTGACAAAAGTCCTCGATGGCTTTGTAATGCAGTTGATGGATAGTTTTTGGTATGATTATGACCAGGGTGATTCGGTATAGTCATGACCATTGATAATTTGATGAAAATCCTTGACCGTGGTACATGGATGATTAGATGTGGTGGTTTATTATTAAAGTCGAGTCTCAAATGATAAAAATTGATGAAAACCTTTTAAAACCTAAAAGATAGTAGACTTTATTCTCTACTTGACTCTTTTAATGGATTGCTTATTCATTGCAGATTAAACCGGTTGTCTATTGTATTTTATCGGTTTAACACTTTGTTGAAGGCTAATGATAATTTATTACGCATTATCTTAGTCATAATATTTTTTTCTTGGGCTAGTTGAGCTCACCTTTTCTTTCACCGTTCTCTTCAGAAATGAGAACATAGGCGGGACGAGTCGGGAACGAAGTAATGGTCCGAGAGGATAGCATTAGTAGTCCTCACTATTCGTGAAATAGTGTGATAATAGTTGTAATGAGGACTCCTTTTGAGTTTGTATAATATCTAGTAGACAATATTTGTATTCAAACTCACGGTTTACGTCGTATTGTACGGGCAGTTAGGTTAGTAAGTTGTATTTGAATTTATGTACCATGTAAGTGGCGACCCAAGATGGGTGACGATACCTACATAATTTTGGGGCGTCACGGTTTGGTATCGAGCCATAAGTGTGAAGAGCCCCAAGCCTCTCACCGGTGACTTCACTGTTGATGGGGAATGCACCGCCGGACTCTCCGTGGGGGACGCCGCCTTTCTTGGGTGGCAATGATAGTACCAATGTGAGGTCTTGACACAAGTTGGTGTCCAGAGTTACGATTGGTATCGAGCTTAGGGATATGATCCACCGCTAAGATGCGAGATAAGAACTAGGAGGGAGAGACGGGAATTCTTCGCTAGTATGACCTACCTAAGTTTATTTGTTATTTAATTGGTCGGTCGGTGAATATAGGGATAATTTGTTAAATGTCAATTAACCCTTGTTTTGTGATGATGTTTGAGAATGGCATCTCAAAATGCTTTGAGATAAGCAATGAAGCACATGAGAGTGTTGATTCAGTTCAAACAAAAAGGTAATGACCAACAACACGATAATAATCATACTTTGGTGGCAACGGCTATCGAAACAATGATAACCATCGTGGGGAAATTATCATGCTAAGAATGGTAACCACTTGGTGGTAATCATGGCAAAGATAATAGAAGTGGAAATTTCAAGAAGAGAAGGTCATTTAGCTCGATTTTGTCGATATAGTGAAGTCAAGTCCAGTGGGATAGTGGCACCAAAGGCGGATCTGAACAAAACAAAATCGATGGTTTTCGGGAAGAGCGTTTTAAGTGACTTCTTAAAAGTGGGTAACCCGAACGACGAAGTTAGCACGGTTAGTTAATTATAAATTCTTACGGATCTATACCTTATTGAGATACCGGTTCTACCCATTCTTTTATCTCTCTTGCTTGCGTTCAACGTTTAAATTTGACTCCGGAGAAGTTAGACTTTGACTTATTGGTTGAAACTTCGATAGTAGGAGCCTTCGTTACCGCTACTATTTTTAAATCTTGTTTGATTCAAATAAACACTTTCACGTTACCTGTCGATCTTATCTCTTTGAAAATACTTGCCTTTGATTTTAGGAATCAATTGGTTAACTACTCATCATGCTTTTCGTAAGGTTGTTAGCTTTTATATTTATAACAACCCTATTACACGAATTCAAAGTAACCAAACCCTAAAATTAATCATTGTCATATCAAGCCATAAGTAAAGAGCCCCGAACCTTTCGTTGTTGACTTCCTTGTGTGGAATGCACCGCCGGACTTTCAGAGGCGACATCGTGAATGAAGATGGCAAGTTTATAGGTATCATTGTGAGATGCTCTAGGTTAAGGGATAGAAGTCACAGCTGGTATTAATGTGACGTACTATCCAAGTCTTGGACGAGTAACTGATTTTGAATGATATTTCTATCATTAATAAATTTCTTGGCGTATTCTTGAAGACTTCCTAGCCTACCCTAGAACGTGAAATCGAATTTTGTATTGACCCCAGTACAAAAACCCATTTCTTAAACCCTCAAATATTTCTTCAACTAAAAGGATCTGTTTACGTGGATTATGATGAAAGTCATAATAAAAGTATAGAACTAATAAAAATCATGGGTATATGAAGTATTAGTAAGTTTTATGATGAGTTATGTTGGTTAGTATGTGAAAACATGAAAGTTTCTTAGAAATCACAAAGAGTTGAAAATTAGATTTTAGTGAAAAACGTAACATGAAATTCAATTGACCATATCTCCTATTATATTTTGGATTTTTGAATGTGGTCAAATCCTAGAGTTAGATCTATGAGTTACCTAACTAATCCAAGTGGAATTACTGGAAAAGGTGTTGTAGATTTTTGTGTGGACTGATTTTAGCAAAGGAGGCCAAAGCTGTAAATTTCGAAAATGCTACTGCCCAGAAACTTTAAGGGGCTGTTTCGGCCACTTAAATTGTGAGAAAAATTATGGCCTTTTGGGACATGAAGGTATATGGTATAAAGTATCTTCTGTCCAAAAATGAGCTCATTCTGACTTAAAATGAGCAAGTTATGACTATTTCAATATTTAGGTTTTTCCGACGAAAAACGCTATAACCGGAGTTCTATAACTCCGATGACCATGAAATTTAAACTAGAAGCTCATGTTAACATGTGTAAGGTCCTGCCAAGATTTGGGAATTTTGGAGTTAAACTTGAGGTAGCTAATTTCTTAAGGAATTAATTAGAAATTGATTTTTGAAAAATAGTAAATGAATTTTAAAAATTCGAGAAAATATATTTTCATCATGGGACTATATTATGCTAAATCCCAGAAAAGAAATATTTTTGGGACTGATTTGGTATTTTCATGAAAATAGTTTAGTTACGAACATATGAGTTAAATATGTTATGTGAAGTAACAAAAGTTGAAAATAGGATTTCATGGCTAGAGAATCCTATATAGAGTATATGCATATTTTTTGAGGGATTTGATAATTGGTAATGATATCTTATGAGTATGGCATTTTGAATGATTAAATGCATTATATGGTAAAGCGTAAACAATTGAGATAAATTGTTTATAAATTTAAGAAGTGATTAAAATATTGGTATAATATTAATGATATTAGATTATTAGATTATTAAGTGATTGATAACATGGGGATATTCTTGAATCTCGGATAAATTATATTATAAATGTTTAATATTTATCCTTTATCTTATTTGATTGATTCTTTATATCATTATCCTCATGTTTATATTTTTTTAAAGTCATCTCACATGGCTGTAGAGCATAGATGGACTTGGTATGATTATGACCGAGGATTGTTCTTATAATAATCATAACCGTAATTGAAAACACAATTATCTTTTGTCAGTAGTGCATGGATAATTTGTAGTCGTGATACTAATGAATATCCTTGGCTCAGTAGTGCGGGGATGATTCGATGATATGGATTAATTATTGAAATGAGTCTCAAAGAATGAAATATTAATTCATTGATGTGGTAAAAGTCATCTTTGGTCAGTAGTGCATTGATAGACTTGGTATGATTATGACCACGGATTATTCGGTATAATCATGGTCAGTAATTGAAAACACGAATATCCTTAGCCAAGAAAGTGCATGGATAATTCATGGTTGTGATACTATTAAGTCGAGTCTCGGCATTATTGGTTTTACTAATTGTATATCTTTGGCCCAGTGGTGCAAAGATGAATTGTTAATGAATATCTTTGGCGGATTAGAAGATGAATTTAATATTTTTACGATAAAGGTATTCAAGGTACCTCATCTCTTATCATACTGTGTATCGCACCCTAATTTCGAGGCGAAATTCCATAAGGAGGGAGATTGTGAGACCCCAGATTTTATCAATAAAGATTTAAATTTTGTTGAAATAATTTTTAATATTATGGTGTGAATTTAAGATAATATTATAGTTGTGGGTAGTATTTATAAATTTTGCAAAGTATGCAAGTGGTTATATTATATTCGATTGGTCTGGAGAATATTCAGTTTAGCGGGAATATTCGCATAACCACTCAATCATTGGTGGATCCCACAATGTAATTATTGTCGGATTGAGAAAACGATAAAAATATTTTATTGAAATAACGGCGGAAGTTTTACCGTGGTTACTTTGTTGAACTACTTTCAGTAGTAAAAGTACAAGAATACGTGGGTCGCATAAGAGCACACTCATTGATTATTGATGCTTATGTGAGAAGTCACCGGTTTGATTCCATTATTGTCGATTAATAATATGAATTATTATAATGATAATGACGCTTTTGTTTTATTCGTATTATTAACGTAATAAAACGTAAACATCTTTAATATAAAATAGAATACTTTATTAAAGTTATTCTATAAATAGAATATATTATATTTTATTATGCATAGTGTTGCATAGTGTTTTGCATAGTATTTTGCATAGTATTGCATAGTGTTTGCATAGTAAAATTTTTTATATAAATAGAATATATTATATTTTATTTAAAAGATTTTTCTTTAAATATGGACCGTCAGATTAAAGTAAATCAATCTGGACCGTTCATGGATTAGTTACTATGCATTCCATTTTCCTATAAATAGAAGCTCATTCCTTCATTATTTTCTTACGAATTCATTGAAACTCTAGAGAGAGAAATTATAGAGAGAAGCTATAGAGAGAAAATTATAGAAAGAAGAAGAGTATTCTGCTACTTCACTACTTCTATATTCAGTTCTTTTACGGTAAGGGGTGTTATTCTTTCTTCTTGAAGAGAACTTCATTATTCCATTCACTATTATTCATTGAATAACTTTTGTAAAAGTGGCATACCCTATACATAACCTCGATATCAGATACAATACCCTATACTTGGTGAAATCCTTATGTTATTCCATTGCTTATTATTCATTGGAATAACTCAGATACGCTGGTTTACCCTATACTTGGTGACATTCTTCTATTATTACATTTGGAACATCCGTCTGCATGTTTTACACCTTAACCGGTTCCGCTTTTTATTATTCTCGTTGGAACATCCATGCATGTGTTTTACACCGGACCTAGTTCCGCCTTTTTATCATTCTCGTTGAATATCCTATCATGTGTGTTTTACACCTGATCCGGTTCCATCTTTATTATTCTGTTGGAACATCCCGTCCGGTGTGAATTTCACCGACTTCGGTTCCGTTATTATTATTCATTGAATAACCTCGCTCTGCGCTGGCACCGCATGCATGGTGATTTCTTTTGTTATTCCATTCTTTATTATACCCGGTTGGTTAAAACTTTGACTTCTATACTCCATGAAATTAGTAGAATATCCTTGATATTTGCGTTTCATCCAAAGATCTTTTCATGGAAATATTCTTCCGATCATTCTTGAATTTTACTCTACAAAACAATGATCATGTTGATAATTTGGGCGTTAATAATTCATGGATTAAATAATTCTTGAACTTGTTTTATTGAATTACTATGTCATTGTCATCATCCTCATGTTATATTATGTTATCTTTGGCTTACGTGCATAGATGAATTAGTATGATTATGACCGTGGATCATTCGGTATAATCATGACTTGATATAAATGATGTGACAAAAGTCCTCGATGGCTTTGTGCGTTGATGGATAGTTTTTGGTATGATTATGACCGTGGGTGATTCTAGATAGTCATGACCATTGATAATTTGATGAAAATCCTTGACCGTGGTACGGGGATGATTAGATGTGGTGGTTTATTATTAAAATTCGAGTCTCAAATGATAAAATTGATGAAAACCTTTTAAAACCTAAAAGATAGTAGACTTTATTCTCTACTTGACTCTTTTAATGGATTGCTTATTCACTGCAGCTTAAACCGGTTTGTCTATTGTATTTTATCGCTTTAACATTTATTTGAAGGCTAATGATAATTTATTCTCGCATTATCTTAGTCATAATATTTCTTCTTGGCTAGTTGAGCTCACCCTTTTTCTTT
Source organism: Panax quinquefolius (assembly GCA_020205615.1). Classification (NCBI taxonomy): domain Eukaryota; kingdom Viridiplantae; phylum Streptophyta; class Magnoliopsida; order Apiales; family Araliaceae; genus Panax; species Panax quinquefolius. Next base: position 88,097,793 of record CM035171.1, on the reverse strand, counting down.
CACCGTTCTCTTCAGTGAAATGAGAACATAGCCGGGACGTAGAGTCGGGGAACGCAAGTAATGGTCCGAGGATAGCATTAGTAGTCCTCACTATTCGTGAAATAGTGTGATAATAGTTGTAATGAGGACTCCTTTTGAGTTTGTATAATATCTAGTAGACAATATTTGTATTCAAACTCACAGTTTATGTCGTATTGTACACGACAGTTAGGTTAGTAAGTTGTATTTGAATTTATGTACCATGTAAGTGGCGACCCAAGATGGGTGACGTATACCTAATTTTGGGGGCGTCACACTCATATATCCCACATTCATTGTAAAAATATCATCATTATTATATTATAATAATATAATAAAATATTATTTTATCAAAAAAGATAAAATATTGATTTTCAACAATTGTAACTTTAAAAATTTTCTCCATCTATATCCACATAAAATCAATATTTTCCTCATCATATAAATCAATAATTAATTATTCACAAATAATATTACGTAATCACAAGATCTTGGCAACTGTGCTTTTCCCAGGAAAGAGGAGACTTTCCAATAAGAATTTCTCCTTACTGGCGCGCAGTTAGGTGACCAAACCTCTCCTTAAACAGAACTTTCTAGACATTGCCAATAATGTTTTCTAATAATATTATTCAGATAATATGAATTATTGCTTCGATAATGGAAATTACTGTGTAGCGACAATTATTGAAACAACAGTAATATAAAATATCAACGCAGTAATTATTGAATCAATAAAATAAAATATCGAATAAGAACTCTTTGTAACAATTATTGAGTAGTGCCTTCTTACGTAAGAATCAATAATTGGTGCAATACTGCAGCTATTTGTCAGGTAACAACGCCAGACATCGTGTTTTAACCACCGGGTATTCCAACAAGATAATTGCAGAATAACCGCATACCGCTATTTATAAACAATTTATACTTATCGCTTTCTTCATCCAATCGTTTTCCATTATGGGGCCCACAAAAGATCAAGCGTCAGTGACAAATATTCCCTAATAAGAATAATATTCCACGACCAAAACGAATATTCCCAAAATAATAATGAATATTTTATAACCACCGCTTATTTTTAAAATATTCACGATTTTACCCATAACTAACCACATTAATCAATTCAACCCTTACTATTTCAAATAATAAATAGAGAAAATTAAATTTTATTTATAATAAGTTGGGGTCTTACATTATAGATCATAAAAAACATTACAAATCTAGCATATAGTGGAGGCTGGAAAGTGGCACCCTCATTTCTTCATTTCGGGTAACCGAAAAATGAAGAACATCTCTCGACAAGAAGTTTGAATCATTATATATTGCAATTGATTTATGATATGAACATGTTGATGGCTGGATCATGTAGTATTGCACGAGTACTACAAGCTCTGACCAAGATCAAGCCCAGAATCATTACGATCTAAAAGTTATCAACGGGTCGAACAAGCTACCTTGTCCATTCGACTTGGGTTTACGGGTTTGGCGAATGTTTTCAAGAACACCTATAGCGATTTGCCTGCAGCTATAAGGTCCTTTAGCGACATTTTATTTTTAAAATTCATTATTTTTATTAAATAAATACAAAAATTAGTTTTAATTATTAAAAATACAAAATAAATTATTAAAAATTATTTTAAGGTCCTAAAATTATATTTTAATTATTTTAAATATATTTCAAAAATATTTAATATTTTTAGAATATTAAAAGTATTTAATTAATTTAATTATAATATTAAATAAATTATTTAAAAATGATTTGAATACATGAAAAATCATTTAAAATTATATTATGGTATAAGAAAATAATTTAAGTTATTTTTTATAACTTTTAATATTTTGTGATGAATTTCATTAATTAATTAATATTAATGATAATTAAGTTATTTATTTAATATATTAAATAAATTATGAAAAATAGAATTAATGATTTAAAATTATAGAAAATGATTTAAAGATTATTTAAGTTATAAAATATAACTTTTGAAATTTAGTCATGAAAATATTAATATTTTAATATTAATGATATTATATTTATTTAATAATTATATTAAATAAATTAGTTTAATAATGATTTTAATATTAGAAAAATCATTTTAAATGAAAATAAATAGTTTAAAAATATTTGAAGTTATAAAATATGACTTTTAATATTTAAAGGTAAATTACATTAATTATTTACTATTAATGATATTAAAATTATTTAATAATTATATTAAATAAATTAGTTTAAAAATGATTTTAATATTATAAAAATCATTTAAAATGAAAATAAAGTGTTTAAAGATATTTGAAGTTATAAATTATAACTTTTAAATATTTAAAGGATAATTTCATTAATAATGATATTAATTTAATAAAAAAATGATATTAAGTAATTATATTAAATAAATAGTTTAAAATGGTTTTATCTATTTAAAATCATTTAAAAGGAAATAAATGAATTAAAAATATTTTAAGTTATAATTAATGACTTTTAATATTTTTATAGAAAATGCATTAATATTTTAATATTAATGGTAATTATTTAAAATGATTTTAATTATTTTAAAATTATTTAAGTGTAATATTAATACTTTAAAAGTATTTTGAGTTATTATAAATAACTTTAACATTTTGGCAATGGTTTCATTAATAATTTATTATTAATTAAATATTAATGATAATAGAATTGTTTAATATTTAAATCATTTAATAATGATTCCAGTGTTTGAAAATGGGTGATAAAAGATAATAACTGTTTAAAAATTATTATAAGTCATTTAAAAATAATATGACTGATACTTACAGATATTGAACTACAGGATAGAGTCTTAGACTCGATAATTACCCGATAAAGCCGTCGGTACACCGATATGTTTCAGAAATTGATCTGGACTTAGATAATTTAATTAGATATGTGTTTATTTGTGATTCAATGGTTGTTAAACATATGTGACAATATGATTAGGTTATGTGCTGACTGCGAATTGCAGTACTATGTGTTATTGTATGTTGTTCTAATCGAACGAATGATCTTATTACTGATCGGTGTTATATAAGGATAGAACTAAGTTACTTAATCGTATAGCGGTCTGACAGTGCAAGTATCTTTACCTTTGCATTTTCTTTATGCAATGGACATGAGTAAGAAGTTTCAGAATTATATTATTATTATGTTATATTATTAACCCTATTGTGATATACTCTATATCCGATCATTGTTTATCAACATGTTAGTGTATGATAATTCAGATATATATATTCTGTTCGTTAATTTCTATATATGGTTATACAAGTGTCCCCACTTGGATAATCATTGTATTTAATCACATGTTGATATATATATATATATAAGCCGTCTAAGCTACTTGATCAACTAGACACAAATTTTGAAATGTTTTTGAAAATGATAAAAACCTTTTTGTATCCAATCAAATTGTTTTGGTTCAGATTCCAGTCTAAGTATGAACATCCCGATCACGGGAAAACTTTTATCATGAAGCGACAGAGTGAACGATCCTATCGTTCTTGTAATGTAGTATTGATCAATACAGGGTCCATGAGATGTACACCCTCGTGCCCGTAAGCTATGACGGTTTGCAGATGAAGTTCTACTAAACCTTATTGAAAATTAAAAACAATGTTCATAGTATATCAACTACCCCATATATATAGTCTATACGTAGTTTCAAAAATTTGAGATAGAATTGTTATGTTATTATTATCGATTCAGTTTACTTCACAACTATAAATTCGTTGTAGAAGTGATGTACAAAGAAAACATTTATTTCTTTTAGCTAATTATATTTATAATTGTTATTACTTGCTGGGCACCCAAATTCTCATTCTTGCTTTAAATTAAATGTTTTCAGCTAGGCATGATCAACCCGAAGGTTCAGACAAGAACAAGTGAAAAGGAAAGCAAACAGAACATGTTTAATGGTATCTTTTGTAATAGTTAGACAATATATAGACAATGATATGTATTAAATATCATGTAAAGAATTATAGTAAAGGTTGCGTAATTGGGATTAGACTCTGATAAATGTAAGTTAATTTTGATATTTATATTATTGTTATTATTATTAGTATTATTCCGCTCATAGAAATGGTATCGTGAAGAACCAAGTTCGGGTTTCAAGTACCCGAGTTTGGGGTCTTCACAAGAAAGATCATCAACCAAGTACTGGTTGAATCAAGTAGGGATCAATAACTTTTCAAGAGTTTGGTTACAATCAAATTATGCCAATGTATCAATAAGAGATAGGATATCAATGATTTATCAACTGAATAAGTATTAGTCATCGACTATACGCTCTTAAAACTGTACAGATTCATAAGCAAACCAAAGGAAGTTTGGTTTGGACTGACTTTAAAGGTAATTTAGAGTTTAAAACATTCATCAATTAAGGATTAGTCGAATCTATACAGAATCGCTAGTCAACTAAGAGTTTGGTACAACAATATAAAATAGTGCAATGACATTGGTGATCAGAGATTGAACAACAATTAATTTTAGCTGAATAAATTTTTTTCAAAGAACAAGCTTTCAACAATAATACAGACTTTGAATAAACAAAACAACCTTGTTTGAAATGAAGGAGTAAAGATTAATTAACTAGTTCAATGAAAAGTGTAGTTTAGAAACTTACTCAATAATAATTCAGAGTTAAAGAATATGCATAACAATAACAAGTTAGGAATAAGAACTTGCATAATGAAATATTAAAGTTAGAAAACTTGCTCAATTGAAGAATAACTTCAAGAAACTTGCATACTCGTAAGTAGGGTTAGGAAACTTGCGTAACAATAACAACTTAACTACTCAATAAGAGATTAGAGATAGAGAACTTGCATAAAAATAACATAACAACGAAAAGTAAACCTTGCTGAATAATAAAGTAGCAAAGGTTAGGAAACTTGCCTCTTGCGTAAGCTATATAATTATAACTCATATACTTCAATATCCTACACATACCATTAGGATTATCACATCAATTAACTACATACACATTATCCTCATAGATTCAATTCTCATCTTAGTTAAGTTATAACCTTTAGCTTAAGGTTAAACCATATTAATCAACCACATAACACAAATCTAAAAACTCACTAAAATATAACATAAGACTTTTAGCATCCAAATCACATTCTCAACTCTTACAACGTTGAGTTTCAATCTAATATAACTTATTAATCAATACTATATTTCTTCTTAGTCATACTCGAAATTAACTCAAGTGTTTAAGTCTTATGAGGAATCTTTATTAGTTTTATATTAACTCCCATATCTTATAATGTTCATTTCAATAGAATTAAAACACTTTTTATGTTCATTAACACTTGTCACGGTGTTTCGACGTTCATTTGTCACACGCCCGATTCGTCTCTCTTGTGTATGTTTAGTATGCTTATACAACTTATCTAATACATCATTTATTAATGTTAAGCATCATTATACTTCATAATATTCATGTTTTATAACTTAAAACAAAATCATTTATCATCAGAAGCACTTCACTTGCACACGTGCATGCTCGACGCCCTCCGATTGCCTCCGAATTCACATCAGTCCCAATGATGGCAATTTTTACCCTTGTTCCCAACCTCAAATCGAAAAACTTAAAGAATGAAAGTTGTAGGTCTACTCGTTATCTTTCCGAATCATCCTAAATTGCATCATTCGAAGTTTATATGAAAATGTTATGGCTGTTTTATCAAAGGAGGTCAAAACAGTCACACCTGACACTCCATGAGTGCAGCTGCGCCCAAATAAGCCTTGGAAACAGCGCAGTTACACCCCAATAGACTTAGGGCATAGCACAGCTGTGCCTATTAGCAGAACCAGAATTAGTAGTTTACTGTTCTTGCGATTTTTGATCTTTTTTCTCCTTCTAATCTTCATAACTAAAGCTATACACATCCAAATTAGTCCGTTTTCGATTCTATGGATTCGTAATTCATAGAACTACAACATACCAAAGAATAAAAATTTACAGAAACATTAACTAACCCCAAATCTTGACCCAAAACTCATGTTTATACTAAATTTTCATGTTTTAACATGTTTAGCAAATTCATTCACTACGAATTCGTTTATTAACCAAATTGATTCATTCGACTTGCATTAATTTCATTTCTTAACATACTAACATAAACCACTAACAATTTATAGATTCTAGCTTGATTTAACCACCAATTTTAGACTCCAAACTAAGTCATTTTTTACATACATCCACAACAATCCAAATCTTCACTTAAAACATGTTTCATGGATTTAATTATCGAAAACTCATCTATAGATGTTATATAACATATTACTGGCAACCAAAAACACACATATAACCTTTCTCTCAACAAATCATGCATTAAAACCATTTACAGTGAAGAAAACTTCAAAAACAACAACTAAAAATATAGAACGAGATTATTACCTTTTGATTCCTCTTAACCTTAGCAAAGATGATTATAACATCTTTGTTAATTCTCTATTTCCTTCTCAAATCACAAAGAACACAAATTCTCTCAATAGCTTTCACTCTCTCTCACAACTCTATGTTTGCAAATAGTGTAGGAAGAAAATTGATATAACATTTACGTAACTTAGAAAATAGACTGATATATATTATATTACGTATAATAACCTATATCAGTTATATGAATAAAGGTTTTAACAGTTACAAAAATTCAAACCTCAAAGCCATGTTTGGCAAACACTATTAATACCCCTTTTTAATTTATTTTAATATTCCTTTTTTATAATATGGTTCACTTGTCACACTTTTAACAAATTAATTTAATTTAATTCTTCAATCCATTAATCCTTCACATATAATTATAATTTCCACTATAAATTATAATTTTATTTAATAAATTAGTACATCCAATGTAATTATTAAATTAAATTAGAAACAACATTATAATTATTTAACAATTCACCTTTTAATTAAATTATAATTGAAACCATACATTAGCGTAATCAAATACGTATAACTTATAAAATCATATAATCATCAATAAATCAATATTATAACAACTCATTTAATCATTATCAACTCTCTAATTTAATTATTAAATTAAATTAGAATATTACCACTACGTAACATAATAATTAATTCAACACTCATTTAATTTAATTAACTTCAAAATACAAAATTACTAAATGCCAACTTAATTAATATATTACACTTAATTAAGTTAATTCCCCACAACTCATGAATTATTTATTTAACTAATAAATAATCAAATCAATCAAATATTTATTTAACAATAAACACATCAACTAAAATATTTGTTTAAATAAATGTTTTAAATTACATACAAAATTTCTGAATCGTTACATCATTCCCTCCTTACAAGGATTCTGTCCCCAGAATCACAACTCAAATAATTCATTCGTCACATTTTGTGTGTTAATCTAACCTAATTTAAGGAACATGATAACATGTTGAACATGTAATAGGATGTTATATCAGGTTGTTGATGTTAGGTTTGTTATATTCATGAACGTTGTTGGGTAAAATTGATACGCGCAAAACACGCAAGTGTACGTGGTCAACAAGTAATATAGTAGTGAATAAAGTATCGTTCCCACGAAGACAAATTAGCAAGAATTTTAACTTCACAATTATCAATTTCCTATTAATCCTAATTCTATTAAACTATTCAAATCAATGGTTTAAAATTATAGAAACTAAATTAATAAATGAATAAACTATCACAAAACAATCGCTAATATCAAAATCCGAAATTTCAAACAAGTAATGGAGAATTAGACTTATGATTTCACCTTGAGTTTCACTCTGATTTTCAACGCTTTTATTCCAACTCAATTCAATATCCAAGTTTATTAATCAAGAACACAAATGTAATACTAGCCACCTCTCGATGCACTAATACCATATTAACTTAAATCCACAATTAAGATAGAAACAAGTTAAATACCTAAATCAACCAACTCACTATATCTCTATGTGAACTGCAATTAAAGAAGGTTTAAGCATAAGTTCTCTATCCGATTACATGTGATGTCAAGCATATCTCTACCTTAACAATAATCAAAAATTTGCTATTGACAAAATTTATGACACATGTTATATTAAGTAGGTCTAGATTTGAATCTCCTCTCTCGATTCCATTCAAATCCGCAAGGAATTGTTGATCAGGCAATTCATAAGTTCACGCTCGAATTAACATAGATAAACTGAAAATATATTATTGAATTGGAAATCAAAGCTATAGAATCATCGTTTCACCCAAGGATCCATCACAAGTCTAATAAGCGAATTAGTTCATAACGAATGAATTAATAACTAAATAATATACTGAGAACATCCTTTAAATTACAAATAAAGACAAAGAAGAAGAAGAAGAATGAACCCCTTTCTCGTAGCCTCGAATTGCAACCGTCATGAAATTCTCTGAAAATTACTCCTCCAAAGCTCGCACTTGAATCCTGGAATTAATCTATGTAGTGTGCTCCTCGTGTTGTATGATTTGTTTTTTTAACGTAATATTAAGCTCCCTTTTTATTCTAGCTGAAATCTTCCTTGTCTAGAGTTCAGGCGCCTAACAAAGTCCCAAAAACCGAGTAGCAGCAGACATCAATACGAATCAAGAGAGTGCAGAATGGGACCCCTTCGGCTGGGGTACAAAGCTAAAAGGCCCTTCATTGTTGTAAGACCTCAAATTTTTTAAATAAAAGGAATTTCCTTTATTTATTATTTTGAAATAGTAAGGGTTGATTTGATTAATGTGGATAGTTAAGGGTTAAATATGCAAATATTTCAAATTAAGCAAGTGGTTATAAAATATTCATTATCGTTTGAATATTCGTTTGGTCGTGGAATATTCAGATCGTCGGGAATATTCGTAAACGACTACGCTAGCCATGTGTGGGCCCATAACGAAAAGTGATTGGATGAAGAAAACGACAAATATAAGTTGTTTTAAATAACTGCGAAGTTGTTATTCAAGTATTATCGTTGAATACCCTATGGTTAAAAACACACTAATACGCCGTTGTTGAACAAGAGACTTTTCAGATTGCACCAATTATTGATTCTTACGTTACGAAGAAGGCACTACTCAATAATGGTTACGATAATTACCGCTCAAGATTTTATTAAGTTAATAATTGTCTTGCGCGTGATATTTTATATTGTTGTTGTTTCAATAATTGTCATTACACGATTTTTTTCTTTATCGAAGCAATAATTATATTATCCTAATAATATTATTAGATAACATTATTGGCAATGTCTAGAAAGTTCTCATCTAAGGAGAGGTTTTGTCACCTAATTGCGCGCCCAGAGAAGAAATTCTTATTGAAAGCCCTCTTTCTTAGAACCGCCTCGTTTGTCAATATTGTGATTCGATAATATTATTTGTGAATAATTAATTATTGATTTATATGATGAGGAAAATATTGATTTTATGTGGATATAGATGGAGAAAATTTTAAAATGACAATTGTTGAAAATTAATATTTTATCTTTTTCTCGATAAAATAATTCATTTAAATATATTATTTTAATAATATATTAATTGGTGATATTTTTACAACGAATGTGGGATATATGAGTATACGAGGAGGAAGAGTATTTTTGTTGCAATAAATGTTTAAAACATGTTAAACATGTCGGTGGACCCCATTTATTGACTGAAATTTGATTATAGCCTGTAAAATTGCCCGTTTGTGGATTTCGGTCAATTTCTGATTGGAATTTGGAAAAACTTTCTTGTGTAAAGTTGTAGAGAATTGAATTTCCTATAAAACTCATGCGAGATTCGAATTTTCTGATGAACGGGCTATTTATTATGAATTATTGAAGTTCGAAGTCAAAATAATTGATTTTTGGAAGTTTAAAATATTTAAAATTAGAAAACGTTTTTCTTATTTTTTTCTAGAAGGTGGCATGTGTTTGATGGCTGAAATCAGATTCTAGACATGTGTAGAAAATAATATAATTATATTATTAATTTATTAAATTTTCTGCTTTGGTGTTCTAAGCATTTTCCTATAAATAGGGTGCTTAGGTTAGAATTGAAAATCACACCAGAAACTGAAGTTTTCTCTCTCTATATTATCGAGCGTATTCTTATGAGTATTTTGAGTATACTTTGAGTATTGCTATACGGTGCAAGTCCAAGTCATAGCCTATATCCGGTGTTTCAGCTAGAAGTACTGATCTTTCGAGGTAAGGGATATTATTTTTTTCGTAATGATATTATTTCTTCAATATCATTATCTGAAATGTTGATCTGAAGTTTTTATCAAATTTGGAACTTTTTCATGCTCTGAGTTACTATTCATGGGTTACTATTCATGAGTTACTATTCACGAAAGTTACTATTCATGAGTTACTATTCACGAGTTACTATTCATGAGTACTATTCATGAAGCGTGAAGATGTTTTTGTGGAATTTCTATCTTTTGGTGTCTGAGTTATTATTCACGATACTGGCACTATTCACGATATCTGCACTATTCACGTGATCTGACACTATTCACCGAAAAAATAAAATTTCTTCTTTTGTCCAAAATATCTATTCGGATACTAACTCGATTGTATCCATGTTTTGATCATTCTTGAATTTTACACCACTATGATTATTTTGAGGTATTTTGGGCGTGGATAAAACCAAGTACTGAATCCTTAATCCTTAATCCTTGTCATTTTGTTTCACCGGATTCGCTTTTTAAAAATATTTTTCATCATCCTCGGTCTTAAATGATGATATTATTGAATATCTTTGGCCTGTAGAAGCAAAGATGAACAGTGTTGAGATGAACACGACCGATTGATTAATATCTTTGGCTCAGAGTGCAAAGATGAACAGTGTTTAAATGAACATGACCAATCGATGAATATCTTCGGCTCAGAAGTGCAAAGATGAATATTTGATTCTGGATGTATATTGATTGATGTTACAGGGATAAAATATTGATGATGGACTATTAAATTCATAGATTATAGTAGATTTCATTCTCTACGTAACTCTTCTATGAATTATTATTTCATTGCGAATATTGATTTAAAATTTGTTGTCATTGTATTCTATCGATTTTTCCTCGTTGAAGACTAACGATAATTTGTTGTATATTATCTTAGTCATAATATTCTTTTATCGGGCTAGTTGAGCTCACCCTTTTCCTTGTTGTTCCATTTTTCTTCTCGAGGCGAGAATGTAGCGAGTACTAGTCGGGTATGGAATGAAGGTTCTAGAGAGAGTTGTTTAGTAGTCCTCACCATTTTGTAAAATAATGAATCAATAATTATGATGGGGATTTATTTGCGTGTGGATATTGTCTAGATGGCAATATCTCGTATTTAAACTCAAAGTTTATATGTTGTAATAATAAAGTTGTAGTTATTTCGCATACCATGTATTTGGCGACTCGGAATGGGTTGGATGGAATGGACCTATTTTGGGGCGCCACAAATGGTATCGAGCTTAGGGATATGATCTCCAAGTGAGATCGGGGAATAGAACTAGGAGGGAGAGACGAGTAAATCCTTCGCTAGTGTGTCCTACCTAAGCTTATTTGTTAGTTGGTCAAGATATAGGATATTATGTGATATATTGATTTCCTTAATTAACCTTTATTTTATGACGATTTTGAGAATGTCGAATCGAGAATATTAACAATTGGAGTAAATGAGACCGTGGAGATGCCTCAGACTCACCAACGAGGAGAACGTGCAACAGTCGGGCAATGTTCCTCCCGTGAACAACACCACTGAGCAGATGAGGAATGAGGGGATGTTTAGAAGTTTTTTGCAGTTCATGCAAAATCAGACGAGGGAGACTCGTGTTCAAAATACAGGAGGAAATGATAGCAATTCACGGGTGGTCACAGCCAAGCAGTTCAAAGAGTTGGGACCACCAGAATTCTGGGGAAAGCCGGATCCGATTAAGGCGGAGACGTGGGTCAAACAAATTACCAAGATATTCGATGTCTTGGGATGCACGGAGGAACAGAAAGTTCCATTCGCCACCTTTATGTTCCGTGGCGAGGCGACATCGGTGGAATCAGTGAAGCGCACCCCATCCAAATGCACTCAAAGATGTCATGGGAGACATTTCAAGAATGTTCAATGACAAGTACTTCCCCGAAAGTATTCATCGCTATGAAGGAAGTGGAGTTTATTAGACTAGAGCGTAATAACATGACGGTGTCCCAAAGACGAGGCGAAGTTCATGGAGTTATCCAGTGTTGCACCTCATTTGGTGGAGAATGAGGAACGATGACGCAGATGTTTCGAGAGGTTTGAAACCCGACATACGCCAAGATCTCATTTCTCATAAATTTTCTCTCTATTCGATGTTGTCAACAGGGCTCGATTGTTAGAGCGAGATAACGAAAGTACGCTCAACCGAGGGACCATAACCGAGGATCATACTCAAGATAGCGAACCATCGAATAACGATAACCAAATGAGAAAGAAGAATACAGACAAAGGCGGTAACCACTCCGGTGGTAATCGTACCATGAAAATAGAAGAAGCGAGTCGGGAGGAGATTTTAAAAGAGGAGATTCAACAACGACCATGTGAAGACGCCGTCACAAGAGAGTAACTAGTTTTAGGGGAGGAGAACGACCACCGATCATATGCTACAAATGCGGAAAAGAGGGACATATCGGTCAAACCGCCCACAACAGCTCAAGGTATGCTATAATTGTGGAAAGGAAGGACATATCACTCAAGATTGTACAAAGAGCAAAACCTAGTTCAATGGGGACGGTGACTCAAAAGATCGTCCTGTAAAAGTCAAAATCAACGATTCCGGAAGAGCGTTTGTTGTGACCGGTCAAAATGCGAGGAACCCGAACGGGTTAGCACAAAGTTAATTAATTATAAATTCTTAAGTAAGTATATACCTTACTAGATATTGGTTCTACCCATTCTTTTATCTCTCTTACTTACGCTCAACGTTTGAACTTGACTACACGAGAAATTAAACTTTGACCTATCTGTGGAGACTCCATTAGGAGAAACTTTCATTACATCCGTTGTTTAAAAATCTTGCTTGATTCAAGTTGGCACTATCACATTACTCGTTAACCTTATTTCTATAGAGATATTTGCTTTTGATGTGATTTTAAGGTTAACTACTCATCATGCCAAAATTAATTACTTTCGTAAGGTTGTTAGTTTTCATATTCCTAAGCAACCTCGTTATTCAAATTCAAGCAATCAAACCATTGTAGTCAAACATTTTCATATCAAGCTATGAAGTCATTCGCTTATTACGGATGTCAAGTTTTCTTAATCCATGTTATGGATTTGAATAAAGACACGCCGATTTGAATAATATTCTTGTTGTTATTGATTTTTCCCGACGATTTAGAAGAATTTCTTGGCTTACTCCCAAAGCCTCGATATTAAATTTTGTATCGACTTTGAACCCTAGACAAAAAACTCATTTCTAAAATCTCATATCGAATGGCTCTATTGAACTTCGTGATTTAAAAATTCAACTATAGAATTTGGTACCGAGCCTTTATTTTGTGACTTCCTTTGTGGAATTCACCTAAGCGCACTCTCTCTGTAGGGGACGCCATATTCGTGCGCGATAGTAAATCGATAGGTGTCATTGTGACGTGCTATCCAAGATTGGGATATGAGTCACGCTTGAGAGCAACCTAAGTCAAGAATCGAAATACGTAGCTTTCAGGCTTAGTTGGTTATTATCGGAGATTCGTGGAAGGATTTTCTTGAATCGCTATCCGCTAACTTAGTGACTCGAAAAGATACAAAATTCGTATGGAGCGAGGAATGCGAGAAGATTTTCCAAGAGCTCAAGAGGCGACTCATTTCGCACATATTCTAACCATACCATCTTGAAAAGCGAACGTGGTAGTACGCGCGTTGAGTAGAAGATCATATGTGGGAACGAAAAGTGCGATGATGTCAAGTATACGATAGAACCAACTTTAATAGAAAAAGTTAAGGTTGCTTTCAAGCCACCGAATCTTGAGTTGATGCGTGATGAAGAAGAAAGTACAAGAAGGAGCTATTCCTAAGCGAGAATTGATGAAGAAGGAATACTTCGAGTCCACTCTAGACTTTGTGTTCCTAACGACTGATTTGAAGTACAAGATTATGATGGAGGCACACAATACGCCATTTGCAATCCATCCTCGAAGTACTAAAATGTATCGTGATCTTCGACATACATTTTGGTGGAACAATATGAAGAGAGAGATTGCAAAGTTTATCTCGATGTGTTTAACTTGCCAACGTGTAAAGCGGAGCATCTTGTACCTAAGGGTCTCATTGCAACCACTTGAGATTCCTAAATGGAAGTGGGAACACATTACTATGGATTTCGTTACGGGTCTTCCTGCGGTTTCTCAAGGCATCAATGCTATTTGGGTTATTGTTGATAGATTAACCAAGTCTCGCTTATTTTTACCGATACGAGAGACTTATTCCCTTGAATGTCTTTTCTCGTATGTGCGTAAATGCGATTGTGAGATTGCATGGCATGCCAAGATCCATTGTTTTAGATCGTGACCCAAGATTCACTTCATGATTTTGGGTTAGTTTGTAGAAAAAGCTATGGGCACGAATTTACGATTCGGTTTGGCATACCATCCTCAAACGGATGGGCAATCGAAAAGGACTACTCAAACTCTTGAAGATATATTAAAACTCTGTGTCCTAGATTTCAAAGGAAGTTGGGATAAGTACTTGCCATTGGTGGAATTCTCATACAACAATAGTTATTAAACAAATATAGGCATGGTTCCATTCGAAGCATTATATGGACGAAAATGTCGTTCTCCAATATGTTGGGATAAGGTGGGTGAAGCAACATTGTTGGGACCCGAGTTAGTACGTATGACTACCGAAAAGATCCAAATGATTCAACAACGTATACAAACGGCACAAGATCGACAAAAGAGTTATGCGGATCTTCATCGAAAGGACGTGGAATTTAATGTAGGGGATCATGTATTCATGAGTTGCTCCATGGAAGGGAGTTACAAGATTTGGGAAGAGAGGAAAGCTCAATCCATGATTTATTGGTCCATTTCAAATTCTTGACCGAGTAGGAAATGTAGCCTATAGACTTGCGTTACCTCCGAGTATGTCTCGTGTTCATAATGTGTTTCATATATCTCGTATTTCAGAATATGTGAAAGACCCGAACCACGTTATAGAGTTAGAACCGGACGAGATAGCCAAGACTTAACGTATGAGGAGGTACTTGCCAAGATTTTGGATAGGAAGGAGCATGTCCCTACGCTTGAAAGGTTATACCACAAGTTAAAGTTTTGTGGAAGAATCATGCTATTGAGGAAATGACCTGGGAGTTGGAAACGGAAATGAAAGCGAGGTAATCTCATCTTTTCAAACACTGTGTATCGTCACGCCAATTTCGAGGACGAAATTTCATAAGGAGGGAGGTTGTAAGACCCTCAATTTTTTTAAATAAAAGGAATTTCCTTTATTTATTATTTTGAAATAGTAAGGGTTGATTTGATTAATGTGGATAGTTAAGGGTTAAATATGCAAATATTTCAAATTAAGCAAGTGGTTATAAAATATTCATTATCGCTTGGGAATATTCGTTTGGTCGTGGAATATTCGTACTATCGGGAATATTCGTAGACTACAAAATGCATGTGTGGGGCCCCATAATGTAAAGTGATTGGATGAAGAAAACGACAAATATAAGTTGTTTTTAAATAACTACGAAGTTGTTACCGTTAATCATCGTTGGAATACCCATGGTTAAAACACACTAATACGCGTCGTTGAACAAGAGAGTACACTCTGATTGCACCAATTATTGATTCTTACGTAAGAAGGCACTACTCAATAATGGTTACAGTAATTATCGCTCAAAGATTTTTTATTAAGTTAATAATTGTCATGTTGATATTTTATATTCATTGTTGTTTCAATAATTGTCATTACACAAGATTTTTCTTTATCGAAGCAATAATTCATATAATCAATAATATTATTAGATAACATTATTGGCAATGTCTAGAAAGTTCATGTCTAAGGAGAGGTTTGGTCACCTAATTGCAAGCCCAAGAAGAAGAAATTCTTATTGAAAGCCCCTCTTCCCGAACCCGCTTCTGTTTGTCAATATTGTGATTCTCGAATATTATTTGTGAATAATTAATTATTGATTTATATGATGAGAAAAATATTGATTTTATGTGGATATAGATGGAGAAATTTTTTAAAATGACAATTGTTGAAAATTAATATTTTATCTTTTTCTGATAAAATAATTCATTTAAATATATTATTTTAATAATATATTAACGGTGATATTTTTATAACGAATGTGGGATATATGAGTATACGAGGATGAAGAGTATTTTTGTTGCAATAAATGTTTAAAACATGTTAAACATGTCGGTGGACCCCATTTATTGACTGAAATTTGATTATAGCTTGTAAAATTGCCCGCTTATGGATTTCTACAATTTCGATTAGAATTTGGAAAAACTTTCTTCTGCAAAGTTGTAGAGAATTGAATTTCCTATAAAAACACGCGAGATTCAATTTTCTGATGAAAGGGCTATTTATTATGAATTATTGAAGTTCAAGTTCAAATAATTGATTTTTGAAGTTTAAAATATTTAAAATTAGAAAAACGTTTTTTCTTATTTTTTCTAGAAGGTGGCATGTGTTTGATGGCTGAAATCAGATTCTAGACATGTGTAGAAAATAATATAATTATATTATTAATTTATTAAATTTTCTATTTGGTGTTCTAAGCATTTTCCTATAAATAGGTGCTTAGGTTAGAATTGAAAATCACACCGTAAACTCAAGTTTTCTCTCTATATTATCGAGTTATTCTTATGAGTATTTTGAGTATACTTTGAGTATTGCTATACGGTGCAAGTCCAAGTCATAGCCTATATCCTGTTTTATAGAAGTACCGATCTTTCGAGGTAAGGGATATTATTTTTTCAGAATGATATTATTTCTTCAATATCATAATGTCGAAATGTTGATCCAAGTTTTTATCAAATTTGGAACTTTTTCATGCTCTGAGTTACTATTCATGGGTTACTATTCATGAGTTACTATTCACGAAGTTACTATTCATGAAGTTACTATTCACGAGTTACTATTCATGAGTACTATTCATGAAGCGTGAAAATGTTTTTTGTGGAATTTCTATCTTTTGGTGTCGAGTTACTATTCACGATATCTTTAAGACTATTCACGATATCTGCACTATTCACGATACTCGACACTATTCAATCGAAAAATAAAATTTCTTCTTTTGTCCAAAATATCTATTCGATACTAACTCGATCAGATCCATGTTTTGATCATTCTTGAATTTTACACCACTATGATTATTTTTGAGGTATTTTTGGGCGTGGATAAAACCAAGTACGAATCCTTAATCCTTGTCATTTTGTTTCACCGATTCGCTTTCTTTAAAAATATTTTTCATCATCCTCGCCTTAAATGATGATATTATTGAATATCTTCGGCAGAGTGCAAAGATGAATGATTTCTCAAGAATATCTTTGGCCTCAGAGTGCAAAGATGAACAGTGTTGAGATGAACATGACCGATTGATTAATATCTTTGGCCCAGAGTAGCAAAGATGAACAGTGTTTAAATGAACATGACTAATCGATGAATATCTTTGGCCTCAGTAGTGCAAAGATGAATATTTGATTCCGTATGTATATTGATTGATGTTACAGGATAAAATATTGATGATGGACCGTTAAATTCATAGATTATAGTAGATTTCATTCTCTACATAACTCTTCTATGAATTATTATTTCATTTCTATGAATATTGATTTAAAATTTGTTGTCTATTGTATTCTATCGATTTTTCCTCGTGAAGACTAACGATAATTTGTCAGATATTATCTTAGTCATAATATTCTTTTATCGGGCTAGTTGAGCTCACCCTTTTCCTTGTTGTTCCATTTTTCTTCTCGTGAGGCGAGAATGTGCAGCAGTACTAGTCGGGGTATGGAATGAAGGTTCTAGAGAGAGTTGTTTAGTAGTCCTCACCATTTTGTAAAATAATGAATCAATAATTATGATGGGGATTTATTTGCGTGTGGATATTGTCTAGATGGCAATATCTGTATTTAAACTCAAAGTTTATATGTTGTAATAATAAAGTTGTAGTTATTTCTGTACCATGTATT
Organism: Panax quinquefolius; assembly: GCA_020205615.1. NCBI lineage: Eukaryota > Viridiplantae > Streptophyta > Magnoliopsida > Apiales > Araliaceae > Panax > Panax quinquefolius. The sequence continues at coordinate 88,079,627 of CM035171.1, read as the reverse complement.
TGGCGACTCAGAATGGGTTGGATGGAATGGACCTATTTTGGGGGCGTCACACCGGTGGGCTAGGCTACTGCTAAAGAAATTTTCCCACTTCAAGCATTTTTCCAATTTTGTTCCAAAACTCCGTCTTTCTTCACCACTTGAATCCACAACCACCCTACACATAAAATGACATGAAACAAGTGAAAACGAACACAAAACAAAAAGAAAACTACGAATTTAAACTTGAAATGAATATCGATTCGTGTATATTAAATCTACTTATCAAAATCCCCCAAACTTAAACCGTGCTAGTCCTCGAGCACAAAACAAACTACATGATATGCAATGCAATGAAATAAACAAATCTAAATGCCTAAGAATCCAACAATATCGCAGAAACTAACTTATCTCATCGGCCTCAGAGAAAACAAGCAACTTTACAATACGAATTACCAAAACCAATCCACACTTTCGTATTAATTCTCAAATCTTGAACAATTATCACTGGTATAGCGTGTGTGTGTGATCAACATCTATGATAACTGATACGGGCCCAAATTCAATACATAAGCAACTTCTTAAAAGGAATCATATAGTGCAACCTTAAAAATTTCAAAGATAGGCACAACCCAACTAACATTAAACAATACCAAATTCAAGGGTTCATGCTGGATACTTATACTTTCTTCTTTTTTTTCTTTTTTTTTCACACGGGGGCTTTTTGCTCTTTTCCCGTCATTATTCCTCTTTTTTTTAGATAGATGGTTGGTGAGTGCGTTTTACGCTCCATCTCACGCTTGTGTTTATGGGGAGTGTTTCTCCTCAACCCACCACAAGACTCAACATGTTTCATTTTTTTTTTCTTTTTTCCTTTTTTTATTTTTTTTTCAAAGCTTATATACCCTATATATACTCCACCAAACTTAGGTTCTTGCCTAATTTTAACCTTTACTGCCTATCCTTATCATTTTTTCATTCACCCTAGCATTATCCTTTAAAAACTATTTATGTATCAATTTGAACTGATCGGTCAACAAAGTTGTTATTAGTGCTAACCTTTTTATAACAGTTTCAAACAAATCCAAGAATCGATTCATAAAATAAATTGTATCACAATTCTAATAATCAATACTATATTGGTTAACTTGTTCACAATCTCATCATTGGCCCACAAATAACATGAACTGCAGCACCGTTGGACATATGCAACACAATATTTAACTAAAATTTTTTATTAATTTTTTTCATTTTTTTTCATTTTTTTTAAACTGAAAATAACACTTATGAAAACAATGCAAAATCCTAACTACTATGAAAACACCTAATCTACAATGCAAACTAGAAATGAAAACAAAAATAACAAAATATTGCAACTAAACAATTAAATCCCCCAAACTTAAGTAACACAATGCCCTCATTGGATAAAAATAAAATTATATGCATGAGGACTTCCCTGGAATCGCCTAAGTCTGAGGAGGTGGTTGGTGCACTTCATCATCTAAATCACTTAGAGGAAATCGAGGCAGTGGTCCGGGTTGTTGATATGGATAGTGAGCCGCCGGATTGAAACTTTGGAGTGTTATGTTGAGTGAGGCGAAAGACGCGTTCATGGCATCAAACATGTGATCTTGTCGCATCGCCAATCGTTACATTTCCCGGTGTGTTGCCCTATTGTGCGCATTCATCTAATTTTGGAACTCAAGGAACTGAGGACTGGATATTGCCTCGGTCTGCGGTACCTTCTCGGTTCCTTAATCTCCTATAGCTTCATCCTCATTCCCCGAGGTATCTTCTGCATCGACTTCATCTTCTGACGCCGATGGAAAAATAAAACCCAAACCTCGTGGATGTGACTCGCCTCCTGCCCATACAGAATACCGCGCTATCATTCTAGAATCAAGCAAAGCGAGCGGCATTTGAGTAGGCCCATCATCGGACCATCTCACCCCTGCATTGCGACCTAACAACGCATGATGAGTGAGGGTGTGGCAAGCCACTGAAAAATTTCCACGTAAACACCGGCGGATGGAGAAACTGATAATTGCCCCGACATCAATAATAAAATCTTGCACAATTGCGTACAATAGTAACGCTTTCTCTTTGGTGACGTCCGAAGTGTGTTGGGATGGAAGAAATTTAGCAATAAAGAAGGCGTACCATATTTTTCCATACCGGCTAAGGTCTTTGCTTTTGAACACTGTACCTCCCTTTCGACCCTTGATCCAAGATGTTCTCGGCTTTGTCAAGTTCGTAATAACCTCCTCGTAGTCAGGGTCAATATCCCTCAATTGTGCATACTGACACTATCGTGGCACCCGTAACTGATAATAGGTATTGATTGCATCGTCACTGAACGGGACCATGCGACCTCGTACAAACGCATTGAATGGGGCTTTGTCTTCGGCGTTTGCATAAAATTCCTTGACGATGTTGACGACGGCCGGGACCGGATGCTCGGTGAGTTTAAGCCACCCCTTTTGATAAATTTGAGCCATCATCTCCCCATCATTTCCCTCGGGGGCCAATCCACGCTCCAGCGTAAGGGCTTTAGTAAGCATGTAGTCATACCGATCGGCGGCGGCGGCATTCATAAATTTTCGTCAATCATATGTTCGTGTCGGTGGAGCAGGTCTTGAACTCTCTCCCCTTTGGCATTTGGATGTCGGTTGTGAAGCCATTAATTTCTGAATGTTAAAACTTGCTAGCACACACTTCCTTCCCCTTACACTAGGTTCACTCAATTTCTCAAACACGTTGTGTGCAGTTGGGGTAGGGTCCCCAAATTGAAACCTGAACTTACAAATTGGTGTACTTGGAATGGATGAGTTGAAGCCCCAAGTAAGCACTTAAATTTGCTCTCCAATAACCTCTCAGAATACCCTAATTTGAAAATAGATTGTGTGAAGGAGTAGAGATGAAATGAAGCGATATATATAGAGGTGGTGTGATTTGGAGTAATGTGTGATTGAGAAGGTGTGGTAGTGGAGATCGTGTGAATTAGTAGTGGGGATGAGGTTTTGATGATGGCAAAATAGTGGCTGAGTTAGGGTTTAGTGGTGCAGAACGTGTTCTATTGTAGAAGAAGAAGTTTGGACCAAATGGGAGGCAACATTTTTGAATTTGTACGCTACCAGATTCAGGACCCCTTCCCCGTAAAGGTGCATTACATATTAAAGCCCTTCCCCGGCTTATCCACTGACTTGGGATTTTTGGCCTAAAATTTGGTGATGCAAAATTCTCCAATTTTCCTTTCTTTCTTGCCCGTTATTGCTCTTACTCACTTTTGACCCCTCCTGCAACCATAAACATGCAAGATGTTAGATTATTGACGACTTGGAGTAGGATTGAGAGTTTCAACAAAATTTTTATGCTATGCTACCTACCTAATACTTAATAAAAGCTACATTCTAACAATTATAAATAAAACTACAAAAAATAACAAAATATTGGGTTGCCTCCCAATTAACGCTTGATTTTAAGTCGTTCAGCCTGACTACTCCATGTTTTACTGTGTATCAGCTAGGGTGATGTTGACGACATCCCAGTTTGATTCACCACCCCAGTAATGCTTTATCCGTTGACCATTGACCTTGAACGTCTCTAATGGATTACGACTGTAGAGTTCAACGGCGCCATAAGGGAATACTCATTTTATAGTGAATGGTTCGGACCATCTCGACTTAAGCTTTCCTGGGAACAATCGCAGCCGTGAGTTGAACAAGAGGACTGATTGTCCCGGCTCGAATGTTCAATGCACAATCTTCTGGTCGTGCCATCTTTTAACCTTTTCCTTGTAAAGCTTGGCGTTCTCGTATGCATGAAGTCGAAATTCATCGAGCTCATTAAGTTGGAGTAGCCTCTTTTCTCCTACGGCGGATTGATCAAAATTTAATTTCTGTATTACCCAATAGGCCTTGTGTTGTAACTCCACCGGTAAGTGACATGCTTTTCTGTATAGGAGTTGATATGGTGACATCCCGATTGGTGTTTTGTATGCAGTCCGGTAAGCCCATAATGCGTCATCCAACCGAAGTGACCAATCTTTCCAACTCAGATTTACGACTTTTTCCAAAATCTTCTTAACTTCTCTGTTTAATACCTCAGCCTATCCATTTGTTTGAGGGTGATATGATGTAGCCACCTTGTGGTTAACCCCATACTTAGCCAACAGAGTTGTAAAAGACTTATTACAGAAGTGACTACCTTCGTCACTGATTATTGCTCTTGGCGTGCCAAACCTCGTGAAAATGTTTTTCTATAGGAATTTGAGGACCACCTTGGCATCGTTAGATGGTAGTGCTGCAGCTTCAACCCATTTCGAGACGTAATCTACCGCGAGTAAAATATACTGATTGCTCATGGACAAAGGGAATGGTCCCATAAAATTGATGCCCCATACATCAAAGATTTCCACTTCAAGAATTGTTTGTAGGGGCATCTCATTCCATTTAGAGATGTTGCCCACCCTTTGGCATCTGTCACAGGTTTTCACAAATAGGTGGGCGTCTTTGAACAATGTTGGCCAATAAAACCCGGCTTGAATCACTTTTGCCGCGGTGCGCTCACTCCCATAATGTCCCCCATATGCCGATGAATGGAATTCCTGCAGTATGTTGTGCACTTCACTGTAGGGGATACATCGTCGAATCATCTTGTCGGCGCACTATTTGAATAGATAAGGCTCATCCCACATTTACCACTTGACGTCATAAAGAAACTTCTTTTTCTGTTGTCGTGTAAGATCATGTGGAAGCATGTTGCTCACCACATAATTCGCGAAGTCTGCATACTACGGAAATTCTGCATTTAACCCAAATAGTTGCTCATCCGGGAATGACTCGTTGATTGCGCATCTATCTTCATCCTTTTTCTCCAGATTTTCCAGCCTTGATAAATGGTCGGCAACTTGATTCTCCATCCCCTTTCTATCTTTAATTTCTAAATCAAACTCTTGAAGTAGGAGAATCCATCAGATAAGGCGTGGCTTAGCATCTTTTTTTGCTATTAGGTACCGAATCGCCGAATGGTCCGTGTAGACTATCACCTTATCCCGATCAAGTATGCCTGCAATTTGTCGAAACGCTACATACCACTCGCAAGCAATTCCTTTTCCGTGGTAGTGTAATTCATTTGAGTCTCTGTGAGTGTTTTGCTTGCATAATATATGGTGTGAAACACCTTGTCTCATCTTTGTCCCAAAACAACCCCAACCGCATAGTCGCTCGCATCACACATAAGCTCGAATGGCATTTTCCAGTCTGGTGCTATTATCACGAGGGCTGTAGTTAATTTCTTCTTCAATAGGTCAAACGCTAACTTGCATGCCGCAGTAAAGCTGAAAGTAGCATCCTTCTCTAAAAGACTGCATAGAGGTTTTGCAATCTTAGAGAAGTCTTTTATGAACCTCCTGTAGAACCCAGCATGCCCCAGAAAACTTCTAATGCCCTTAATCGAGCTCTCTGGGAGGCGGGCCGATCGTATCCATCTTTTCTTTGTCCACCTCCAATCCTTGAGTCGACACCTTATGGCCCAAAATTATTCCCTCTTCAACCATGAAGTGACATTTTTCCCAATTGAGTATGAGGTTTATTCCCTTACATCATTGCAAAACCATGACCAGATTCCCTAGGCAAGTATCAAAGTTGTCTCCATAGACTGAGAAATTATCCATGAAGACTTCAACATTCTTCTCCACCATATCTGAAGCATAGCCTGAATGACATCCTCCTGAATGCAAATGTGTCATAAGGGCATGTAAATGTTATCTTTTCTTGATCCTCAGGAGAGATGGCGATCTGGTTATAGCCCGAGTACCCATCCAATAAAAAGTAAAACTCATGTCCCGCTAATCTGTCTAACATTTGATCGATAAATGGTAGCGGGAAGTGATTTTTTCGGGTTGCCTTATTCAACCTCCTATAATTGATGCACATCCTCCAACCTGTCACTGTTCTTGTTGGAATTAACTCGTTGTCCTCATTCTGTATCACTGTCATTCCCCCTTTCTTCGGCACACAATGAACTGGACTAACCCATTTGCTGTCAGAAATTGGATATATGATACCGGCATCCAATAATTTCAGAATTTCCTTCTTGACCACTTCCTTCATAATTGGGTTAAGTCGACGTTGATGCTCCACCGATGGTCTTGCATCATCCTCTATCAGAATCTTGTGCATGCAAAACGACGGGCTAATTCCCTTTATATCCGCAATCGTCCAACCAATCGTTGATTTGTGCTCCCTAAGCACCCTCAGCAACTTTTCTTCCTGCAATTCATTAAGTGCAGCAAAAATAATTACAGGTAAAGAATTTAAATTGCCTAAGTATGCATACCTGAGATGTTTAGGGAGTGGCTTAAGTTCCAATGTTAGTGGCTCCTCTAATGACGGTTTCAATTTTTCTGTAGTTGTCTCCTCAGTGTACAGAGGTTCAAACGGTGCTCTGAATCGGCTAACTCGTGGCAAAGAGTCTAGCATCTGTAATAAGTCCACAAACTCTGGGTCATCTTTTTCTTCATCCCCCAACAAGGTTGTTTCTAACGGATCGTTGACCAAACTCTTGCTAATATCTTCGCTGGTGATTTGCTCAATTAAATCCATCCGAAAACATTCTTCCTCATCCGTAGGGTATTTCATGGCCTTGCACACATTAAATTTTATTTCTTGATCTTGGACTCTTATAGTAAGTTCTCCTTTTTGCACGTCTATGAGTGTCTTTCCCGTGGCCAAGAAAGGTCTCCCTAAGATAATCGGGATGTTCTTATCCTCGTCGAAATCCAGAATGATAAAGGCCACAGGGAATATAAACTTATCCACTTTAACCAGAATGTCCTCTACAATGCCTCTCGGATATGTGACTGACCTATCCGCCAACTGCAATGAAATATTTGTAGGCTTTGGCGCGGGCAAACCCAATTCTGAGTATACTGACAATGGCATCAGGTTTATACTCGCCCCCAAATCACATAAACATTTGTTAAACGATAATTTCCCGATCGTGCACAGGATAGTAAAACTCCCCAGGTCTTTGAGTTTTGGTGGTAGCTTCTTCTGTAACACCGCACTACACTCCTCTGTTAGTGCCATTGTTTCAAATTCTTCCCATTTCTTTTTCCTGGACAGAATTTGTGATGCCCCCAAAATTAGGTATACATCACTCATTTTGAGTCGCCAGATACATGGTACAGAATTCAAATACAACTTAATAATACAACTGTCGTGTACAATACGACAAAACATAAACTGTGAGTTTGAATACAAATATTGTCTACCAGGGATTATACAAACTCAAAAGGAGTCCTCATTACAATTATTATCACACTATTTCACAGAATAGTGAGGACTACTAATGCACCATCTAGGACCATCACTCGCTCTCCGACTAGTCCCAAATGATTACGCTCTCATTTCCTCAAGAGAACAAAGGAAAGAAAGGGTGAGCTCAACTAGCCCAAGAAGAAATATTATGACTAAGATAATGCGTAATAATTTATCGTTAGCCTTCAACAAAGTTGTTAAATTGATAAAATATAATAACTATCAAGTTTAACTCGCAATGAACAAGCAATCCATTAGAAGAGTCAAGTAGAATAAAATCTACTATCTTTTATGATTTAAAAGGTTTTTCATCACTTTTATCACTGGGACTCAAATTTTAATAAATAATCCACACCATCGAATCACCCCTCGCACTACTACCAAGGATATTCTTTAAGATCACGACCACGAATTATCCATGCACTACTACTTTAAGATAATCATGTTTTCATCAACGATCCCGATCATGCCATAAAACAATTCATCTTTGACTATGGCCAAAGAGAATCCATAGCCATAATCATACCAAAAACTATCCATCAATGCACTACGGCTAATGAGGACTTTTTCCACATCATTTGTAACATTACTAAGCATGATTATACCGAATAATCCCTCGGTCATAATCATACCAAGTCCATCTATTCACTACAGCCACGTATTTACTTTCAACATAATATAAGCATGAGGATGATGACAATGATATAAGAATTCAATAAAACAAGTTCAAGAATTAATTTATCCGGAACCGATAACGCCCAAATTGTCAACATGATACCGCTTTGTAGAGTAAAATTCAAGAATGCTCGTAAGAATATTTCCATGAAAAGATATCGATGAAGCGCAAATATCAAAGATATTCCACTAATTTCATGGGTATAGAAGTCAAAGTTTTAACCAACCGAGTATAATAAAGAATGGAATAACAAAAAAAATCATCATGCATGCGATAGATAGATTATTCCAGCAAAGTTATTCCAATGTAATAATAAAGGATGGAACTGTGTCCCAAGGAGAACGCACAAAACGCATGATATTATTCGACGAATAATAAATAATGGAACCAGTCCAGTCCAGAAAATGCACGTAACGCACGTGATATTCCGGCGATGTAATAATAAAGAAAGGAATATTAGAAGAATGTCACCATGTATAGGGTAGCTCACAGATACAAAGTTATTCCAATGTAATAATAAATAATGGAATAACAGAAGTTCTCTTCATGAGTACAATAAATAACATCCCTTACCGTAAAAGAAACTGAATATAAGAGTAGGGAAGTAGCAGAATACTTTTCTATAGGTTCTCTTGTAATTCTCTCTCTAGAGTTTCAGTGAATTCGTAAGAAATAATGAAGGAATGAGCTTCTATTTATAGGAAAATGGAATGAATAGTAACTAATTCATGAACGGTCCATATTGATTTACTATTAAACAGACGGTCCATATTGGTTTACTATTAAAACTTAAAACAATGGTCCATACTGATTTACTATTAAAACTTTAAACCAGCGATCCATATTGATTTACTATTATAACTCCACCAGTGGTCCATATTGACTTACTATTATATCATCAACCAACTATTCAAAAAATTAGCACATCTCCTCATGGAATAATATTGTACCCAAATACCCGAATGCACAATACTAGAGTGAATAATAATCGTGAATAGTAACTCGTGAATAGTAAAATCATGAATAGTAACTCGAATAGTAACTCGTGAATAGTAACTCGTGAATAGTAACTCGTGAATAGTAACTCGTGAATAGTACTCATACCTAAAAGTGTCCCGAATACCCGATTAAATAATATATCATATTATGCATGATGACATCGTAATAATAATTGAATCAATAATATGAGAGATATGATGCAAAATTATCGTAGCAATAATTGAGTATAACCGAGTGACTTCTCACGTAAGAATCAATAATCAATACCGTGTGCTATCGCAAGCAACCACGCCAGACATCGTATTTTTAACACCGTGTGTTTCAACAGCTTAATCTGTAAAACTTCCACCGTTATTTTCATAAAGTATTTTTGTCATTTTCTATTCGATAATAATTTCATTGTGGGGTCCACCAATGATTGTACCGTTGTACGGATATTCTCCCACAAAAAGAATATTCCCCGACCAATCGAATATTATACAACCACTTGCTTACTTTGCAAAATTTGTAAATATTACCCACAACTATAACATTACATCAAATCAACACCATAATAAAAAATAAAAAAATTATTTCGAGAAAATTAAATCTTTATTCATAAAATCTGGGGTCTCACAATCTCCCCTCCATATGAAATTTTGCCCTCAAAATTTACGTACGTACCTGGTATGCCAAAGAGGTGAGGATACCTTGACTTCATTTCAGATTCTAATTCTTCAGGTATAACCTTTGAGTGTTGAATACGATCCTTCTTATCCAAGATTTTAACACGTATCTCCTCATATGTTAAATCTTCTGTTATCTCGTCCGGTTCTAAATTAATAATGTGGTTCGGGTCATCCACATATTTACGTTACATCGATACGTTAAAAACGTTATGAACACGCGACATACTTGGCGGTAAAACGAGTCTATAAGCCACAGTTCCTATTCAATCAAGGATTTCAAATGGGCCAATAAAATCGATGGTTGAGATTTCCTCTCTTCATCGATTCTTGCTTCTAGAATAACACCCTCTTGAACCTTCTTCTTCACATTCATCAGCTCTGAGTATGTAGTTTGAGCAGCTTTAACTTTATCGATTCTAGTCTATTCTAATCGTATATTCGTTATCTTCACGCGGGTCCCTAGAGTCTTTAACTCTATCTCCATCATTTGTAAGTTATACTGAAATGAGTCTTTGTGTTAACAACATCACACTCAGAACGATACGATCTTCTACTCAACGCGTCACCTACCACGCTCATTTTCCCACGATGATATTGAATGGTACGATCGTAATCTTGAACATTTCGAGCCAACGCTCTTTGGCACATTACACGCTCGCTTTTAGGTGAAGAAAATATTTGAGGGTTTTAGAAATGGGTTTTGTATTAGGGTTAATACAAAATTCGATTTCACGCCTAGGGTAGGCTAAGAAGTCTTCAAGAATACGTCAGAAATTTATTAACAATAGAAATATCATTAAAATCATGACTCTCATCCAAGACTTGGATAGCACATCACATTGATACTTATCAACTTGTCACCGCTCATTCACGACGCTGCCTACGTAAAGTCCGGCTTTTGCATTCCACACAAGAAAGTCAACAACGAAAAGATCGGGCTCTTTTATTTATGGCTTGATATAACAATGATTGACTTTAGTGGTTTGGTTACTTTGAATTCACATAACAAAGTTGGTTAGAGTATGAAAGCTAACAACCTTACAAAAAGCATGATGAGTAGTTAACTAATCGTTTCCAAAAATCACATCAAAGGCAAGTATTTTCAAAGAGATAAGATCGACAGGTAACATGAAAGTGTTGATTTGAACAAGATTTATAAATAGTGGAGGTAACAAAGGTTTCTCCCAACTGAGTTTAAACAGATATATCAAAGTTTAACTTCTTTGGAGTTAACTTCAAACATTGAACACAACTAGGTGTAATAAAAGAGTGAGTAGAACCGGTATCTAACACGGTATAGACTTCGCAAAAGTTTATGACTAACATACCCGTGATAATTTTATTCAGGTTCCTCGTCACGAAAAAAAACGCTCTCTCTTAAACTACTGGCTTTGGCTTGTTTGGGACATCCTTTGGTGCCTCCATCCTAGCTGAACTTGTCTTCGGTGAACGACAAAATTGGGCTAAATAACCTTTTCTTCCACAATTATAGCATGCTTTGACGGATCGCTGCTAGCTTTGGACCGATGTGTCCTCCCCTCCACATTTGAAGCATATGATGAGGTGGTCGCTCTCCTTCCTTAACAACGGGTGCGTGTGTCTTTGCCGACGCGTCTTTCCATCATCATTGAATCTCCTCTTCTTGAAATGTCCATTCTTATTGTTTTAGACCATGATTACCACCGGGCGGGTTACCATTTCGCATGTTGATTCCTCTCATGCTTATTATCACCGCTTTGATGATCAAGTATCACCCCAGATTATCATTTTTTAGCCGCTTCTCTTTGGTTGCTTTGACTCGCTATCGCGCTTCCACTAATCGAGCCCTATTTACAACATCCAATACAAACACGCTTTATGAGAAATAAGATATTTACATATCTCCTGCTTCAAACCTCTTAAAACATCCGCGTCATTCTCTTCATTATCAACCAAGTGGGACGCAAATCGGACAACTCGCCAAACTTGGCTTCAGATCGTGACACTGGCCATGTTGTTTTGCTCTAACTTGATAAATTCCACCTCCTTCATGTGACGAATGCTTTTGGGAAAGTACTTGTCATTATCAATGCCTTTGAAACTTCTCCCAAGACATCTTGAGTGCGGCCAGTTGGGTACGCTTTTACGATTCCCACCAAAGGATCCGCCTCTTCACGCAACATAAAGGTGGCAAAGGAACCTTTTGCTCCTCTGAGCATCCCAAGACATCAAATATCTTGGTGATCTACTTTAACCACGTCTTCGCCTTAAGGGGTTCTAGCTTTCCCAAAAACTCCGGTGGTCCCAGCTCCTTGAATTGCTTAATGCGGTGACCAACCGTGGGTTGCCATTGTTTCTCCTCTGATTATGAACAGTGAGCCACCTTCACCGATGTTGCATGAATTCTAAAAGCTCCTAAACGTCATCGTCATTCGTCAATTGATCGGTGTTGTTGTTTACAGGAGGATTATCGCCATCCCGTTGCACATTGTCCTCGATTATTGATCCGTGGAGAATCAACGGTCTCCTGTGCTCCATTGCTATTCTCAACATTCTCAGATGTCATTTTTAGATACTGCCACAAAACAAAGGTTAATTGATATGTAACATATTATCCCTATATTCTGATCAACCAATTAAATACCAAATAAACTTAGGTAGGTCATACTAGCGAAGGAATTCCCCGTCTCTCCCCTCCTAGTTCTATTCTCACATCCTAGCCAGGGATCATATCCCTAAGCTTTGATACCAACTGTGACGCCCCCAAAATTAGGTAGACATCACCCATCTTGAGTCGCCAGATACATGGTACACAATTCAAATACAACTTAATAATACAACTGCTTGCAGGTACAATACGACAAAAAACATAAACCGTGAGTTTGAATACAAATATTGTCTACTGTGAGATTATACAAACTCAAAAGGAGTCCTCATTACAATTATTATCACACTATTTCATAGAATAGTGAGGACTACTAATGTACCATCTAGACCATCACTCGCTCCCCGACTAGTCCCAAATACCACGCTTCTCATTTCCTCAAGAGAACAAAGAAAGAAAGGGTGAGCTCAACTAGCCCAAAGAAGAAATATTATGACTAAGATAATGCGTAATAATTTATCGTTAGCCTTCAACAAAGTTAAATTGATAAAATATAATAACTATCAAGTTTAACTGCAGTGGAACAAGCAATCCATTAGAAGAGTCAAGTAGAGAATAAAATCTACTATCTTCTATGATTTAAAAGGTTTTTCATCACTTTTATCGCTGGGACTCAGCTTAATAAATAATCCACACCATCGAATCACCCCTGCACTACGGCCAAGGATATTCTTTAGTATCACGACCACGAATTATCCATGCACTACGGCTTAAGATAATAATGTTTTCATCAACGGTCCTGATCATGCCATAAAACAATTCATCTTCGACTACTACCAAATAGAATCCATAGCCATAATCATACCAAAAACGCCCCATCAATGCACTACGGGCCAATGAGGACTTTTTCCACATCATTTGTAACATTACGATTATGATTATACCGAATAATCCCTGGTCATAATCATACCAAGTCCATCTATGCACTACAGGCCACAGATGACTTTCAACATAATATAAGCATGAGGATGATGACAATGATATAAGAATTCAATAAAACAAGTTCAAGAATTAATTTATCTAGGAACTGATAACGTCCAAATTGTCAACATGATACTGCTTTGTAAAGTAAAATTCAAGAATGCTCAGAAGAATATTTCCATGAAAAGATACTGAATGAAGCGCAAATATCAAAGATATTCCACTAATTTCATGGGTATAGAAGTCAAAGTTTTAACCAAATAAGTATAATAAAGAATGGAATAACAAAAGAAATCACCATGTGTAAGACCCCAACTTTTATAAATAAAGATGAATTTTCTATAAATATTATTTTTGAATATTATGGAGTAAATTTGATATAAAGTTATAGTTGGGGTAATATTTATAAATTTTGCAAAGTAAGTAAGTTGTTATAAAATATTTGTTTGGTTTGGGTAATATATTCTTTTGTCGGGAATATTCAGACGACGGCATAATCATTGGTGGACCCTATTAACGGAATTATTGTCGAATTGAGAAAACGACAAAAATACTTTATGAAAATAACTACGGAGGTGTTACCGTTAAAACTATTAAACTACCCTAGAGTAAAAGAACAAAGAATACGCTGTGGTTGCATAAGAGCACACACAGATTGATTATTGATGCTTACGTGAGAAGTCACTCACTATACTCAATTATTGCTACAATGAATCACGATCATATCTCTTATATTATCGATTCAATTATTGTCACAAGATCATCTATATAATATGTTATATTATTAAATCAATAATTGAGACGACAAGTTATAAATGATTAATAATTTTTGAAAGATTAAATATGTGTTGATTAAAAATAAAATGATGTGTGGTAATATTTATTCAATCCTTAATGTATATAAAGAGTCTATTATGAGACGTTTGTGGTAAGTTTGGTTATTTTATGGGGGGGGCCATATGTCATCATCTAAGAGTCCCTTCATCAATAGTAATTACCTTCGTCAATAGTAATTATCTTCGTCAATAGTAATTACCTTCGTCAATAGTAATTACCTTCGTCAATAGTAATTACCTTCATCAATAGTAATTACCTTCATCAATTGTAATTACCTTCGTCAATAGTAATTACCTTTACCAGACGTCAAACCACTTGCCGCTTTACATATTACAAAAGTCGAACCAATTGTCGTTTCACATTACAAAGGCCAAACCACTTGGTGTTTCACATTACAAAGCGCCAAACCACTTTTCTTTTCACATCATCAGTCGTCAAGCCACTTGCCTTTTTCACATTTCAAGTACTAAGCTAGAAATTTTCTATAAATAGAGGCCTAGTGCTTCATTATTTTCACTTAATTCATTCAAGCTATAGAGAGAAAAGTATAGAGAGAATAAGAGAGAAAGAAGAAGAGTATTCTCATTACTACACTACTGCAAAGATTCAATCTCCTACTAATGTAATGGGTGTTATTCTTTCTTATTCATGAAGAGAACTGTTGTTATTCCATTGCTTATTATTCTCGTTGAATAACTCAGATACGCTGCCTTACCCTATACTTGGTGACATTCTTCTATTATTCTCATTGAACATCCTCGCTCGTGTGTTTTACAATCAACTGGTTCCGCTCTTTATTATTATTTTGTTGGAACATCCTCGCTCTCAGGTGTTTACACCTGACCGGTTCCGCCTTTTTATTATTATTCTCATTGGAACATCCTCGTCAGATGTTTTACACCTCGACCGGTTCCGTTTTCTTTATTATTTTGTTGGAACATCCTATCGGCGCAAATTTTGCCCGACCGGTTCCCGTTATTATTATTCTCGTTGAATAACTCGCTCATGCTGGTACCGCATACATGGTGATTTCTTTTGTTATTCCATTCTTTATTATACTCAAATGGTTAAAGTTTTGACTTCTATACTCCATGAAATTAGTAGAATATCCTCGATATTTGCGCTTCATCCAAAGATCTTTTCATGGAAATATTCTTCCGATCATTCTTGAATTTTACTCTACAAAGCAAGATCATGTTGACAATTTGGACATTATTAGTTCCTCGGATAAATTAATTCTTGAACTTGTTTTATTGAATTCTTATATCATTGTCATCATCCTCATGTTTATATTATATTGAAAGTCATCTATGGCCCGTAGTGCATGATGGACTTGGTATGATTATGACTGTGGATTATTCTTGTAAATCATGACCGTAATGTTACAAATGATGTGGTAAAAGTTATCATTGGCCAGAGTGCATCATGGACAATTGTTGGCATGATCATGACCATTAATGAATACATGAATGTCCTCGGTTGTAGTGCATGGATAATTTGTGGTCGTGATACTAAAGAATATCCTCGGTCGTAAAAGTGGGTGATTCGATGATGTGGATTATTTATTGCTTAGTCCCAAATGATAAAAGTCATGAAAAACCTTTTAAATCATAAAAGATAGTAGATTTTATTCTCTACTTGACTTTTTTAATGGATTGTTTGTTCCACCGCAGCTTAAACTTGATGTTGTTATATTTTATCGCTTTAACATCATTAAAGGCTAACGATAATTTATTCTCGCATTATCTTAGTCATAATATTTCTTCGGGCTAGTTGAGCTCACCCTTTCTTTCACCGTTCTCTTCGTGAAATGAGAACATAGCGGGACTAGTCGGGAACCTGAATGACGGTCCCAGAGAATAGCATTAGTAGTCCTCACTATTCTCGTGAAATAGTGTGTTAATAATTGTAATGAAGACTCCTTTCGAGTTTGTATAATCTCTAGTAGACAATAATTGAATTCAAAATCACAGCTTATGTTTTGTCGTATTGCATACATGATATCAGTATTAGTAAGTTGTATTTAAATTTTGCACCATGTATCTGACGACCCAAGATGGGTGATGTATACCTAATTTTGGGGGCGTCACTGTTTGTATCAAAGCTTAGGGATATAATCCCTGGCTAAGATATGAGAATAGTACTAGGAGGGGAGAGACGAGGAATTCTTCGCTAGTATGACCTACCTAAGTTTATGTGGTATTTAATTGGTCACCGTAATTTAGGGATAATATGTTACATGTCAATTAACCTTTGTTTTGTGGCAAGATTTGAAAATGACATCCGAGAATGTTGAGAATAGCAATGGAGCACAAAGCAACGCCGATTCACCACATATCAATAATCGTGATAATGTGCATCGTGAAGGCGATAATCCTCATGCAAATAACAACACCGACCAAATAATGAATGATCAAATGTTCGTGGGCTTTATGCAATTCTTGCAACAAAGAAAGTAAACCGCTTCCTATCCAAAATGCAGTGGAAACACTAGAAACTCTCAAGCAGAACCGCTAAATAGCTTCAAGGAGCTGGGACCACCAGAGTTTAAGGGAGAGCCAAAACCACTTATGGCAGAAGCATGGATAAAGCAAATCACCAAGATATTTGATGTCTTGGGATGCTCCGAGGAGCAAAAGGTTCCTTTACCGCCTTTATGTTGCGCGGAGAGGCGACATCGGTGGGAATCCAGAAACGTACTAACTCGCCAGAATGAAGATGTCTTGGGAGAAGTTCCAAGAGTCGTTCAACGACAAATACTTTCCCAAAGTATTCGCCACATGAAGGAGGGGAGTTTATCAAGTTGAAAAAAAACAATACGACCGTGTCGCAATACGAGGCTAAATTTACTGAGTTATCCCTGGCCATATCCCCACTCGGTGGATAATGAAGAGAGAATGACACGGATGTTTTTAAGAGGTTTGAAGTCGAGATACGCCAACATCTTATTTCTCATAAACCGTGTTTATATTCAGATGTTGTAAATAGGGCTCGCTTAGTGGAGCGTGATAACGAGTCAACGCAACTAAAAGAGAGCAACCTTCACAAAATGATAATACCAAATGAGAGAAGCAACATCGGCGGTGATAACAAGCGTGGAGGAATCAACAAAGCCGTAAATGGTAACCACTTTGGTGGTAATCGTGGTCAAAATAATAAGAATGGACATTTCAAGAAGAGGAGATTCAACAATGATGGAAAGACGCCAAGACCAAAGACTGTCGTTAAGGATGGAGAACGACCACCTATCATATGTTTCAAATGCGAGGGAGGGGCACATCACCCAAATCTGCGCGATGCCATCCAAAGCATGTTATAATTTTGGAAGAGAAGGTCACTTAGCCCGATTTTATCGCTCACCATCAAGAGAAATTCAAATAGGGATGGAGGCACCAAAGGCATTCCTAGAAAAGTCAAAATCGGTAGTGCAAGGGAGAGCGCTTGTCATGACCTCCCAAAAGCAAGGAACCCGAATGAGGTCATCACGGTAAGCTTATCATAAACTTTAACGAAATCTATACTTTATTTGATACCTGGTTCTACCCATTCTTTTATTTCTCCTACTTGCTACCATCGATTAAATTTGACTCAAGAAATTAGACTTTGACTTATCTATGGAAACTCCGCTTGGGAGAAACCTTCATTACATCCACTATTTATAAGTCTTATTTGGTTCAAATCAAGACTTCACACTACCCAGTAGATCTTATTTCATTGAAAATACTTGCATTTGACGTGATTCTAGGGATTGATTGGTTAACTACTCATCATGCAAAATTTGATTATTTCCGTAAGGTTGTTAGCTTTCATATTCCTAATCAACCTATTATGCTAATTCAAGCCGACCAAACCATTAAAATCAATCACTACCATCTCAAGCCATAAAGCTATTCGCTTATTGAAAAATGGATGTCAAGCTTTCTTAGCTCATGTCACAGATTTAAACAAAAATACGCCGCTTTTGAACGATATTTCTATTGTTAATAAATTTCGACGATTCTCAAGAACTTCCCTGCCTACCCCCGAGCGTGAAATTGAATTTTGTATCGACCTCGAACCCTAAGATAAAACCCATTTCCAAAGCCCCATATCGAATGGCTCCTATCAACTTCGTGAGTTAAAGACCCAACCGCAGGAATTGTTAGACATCGGCTTTATTCGTCTAGTACTTCTCCTCGGGGTGCTCCTATTCTATTCGTGAAGAAGAAAGATGGGAGTATGCGACTTTGTATTGATTATCGAGTCAATCATGTCACCATCAAAATAGGTATCCATTGCCACATATTGATGACCTGTTTGACCAACTTGTAAGGAGCCAAATTCTTTTCAAAGATTAATCTTCGCTCCGGATATCACCAATTGAAGATTAGAACCGATGACATTCCAAAGACGCTTTTCGTAACTCCCCAAGACGGCATTATGAATTCCTAGTCATGTCCTTTGATCGACTAATGCCCCGCCGCCTTCATGGATATGATGAACCGAGTATTTAAGGAATATTTGGATCACTTTGTGGTCGTCTTTATTGATGACATCCTTATTTATTCCAAAAGCCGTGAAGATCATGAGCAACACTTGAGGATGACACTCCAAAAGCTTCGTGAATACAAGCTTTATGCCAAGTTGAAGAAATACGAATTCTGGCTTGAGGAAGTTGCATTCCTTGGGCACGTAGTATCAAGTCATGGAATATATGTTGACCCAGCAAAGATTGAAGCAATTCAAAGTTGGGAGCAACCTAAATCAGTGACCGAAGTACGTAGCTTTCTCGGCTTAGCTGGTTATTATCGGAGATTCGTGGAAGGATTTTCTCGAATTGCTACTCCATTAACTCAAATTGACTTTGAAGATACAAAGTTCGGGTTGGAGCGAAGAATGTGAGAAGAGTTTTCAAGAACTCAAGAGAGACTCATTTCAAAGACTGCTCGGCAATACCATCCGCCTCGGAGGGATTTGTCATCTACAAAGGATGCTTCGGCAAAGGGTTGGGATGTGTTCTCATGCAACATGGGAAAGTCATAGTTTATGCCTCAAGACAACTCAAAGAATATGAGAGGAATTATCCTACTCATGATCTAGAGTCAAGCAAATGTTGTCTTTCAGACTTGAAATTTGGAGGCATTACTTGTATGGGGAGAAGGTGGAGATCTTTACGATCATAAAAGCCTCAAATATTTCTTTTTTACTCAAAAGGAACTCAACATGCGACAACGACGCTTGGCTTGAATCGTTGAAAGATTATGATCATACCATCCAATACCATCCAAGAAAAGCGAAACGTAGTAGTGACGACGATTAAAAGTAGAAAGATCATATGCAAGTACGAAAAGCGATATTGTCAACGAAAGGCCCATTTTGTGTGACTAGCAAAGGATGGAGATAGAGTTAAAGACTCTGTGACCCATGTGATGATGGCGAATATACGAGTAGAACCGACTTTAATCGATAAAGTTAAAGTCGCCAAGTTACGCACTTGAGCCGATGCGCGTATGAAGAAGAAAGTGCAAGAAGGTGCTATGCCGGAAGCAAGAATCGATGAAGAAGGAATACTTTGAGTCAACTTCAGACTTTGTGTTCCTAACGACCCTGATTTAAAGTATAAAATCATGATGGAGGCGCACAACACATGGTTTGAAATCCATCCTGGGAGTACCAAAATGTATCATGATATTCGTCATACATTTTGGTGGAGCAATATGAAGAGAGAGATAGCGTTGTTTATCTTAAGGTGTCTAACTTGTCAACGAGTTAAAGCGGAGCATCAAGTACCAAAAGGTCCATTGCAACCATTTGAAATTCCAGAATGGAAGTGGGAGCACATTACCATGGATTTCATTACCGGTCTTCCTAAGGTTTCTCAAGGCATAGATGCGATTTGGGTCATTGTTGATAAATTGACCAAGTCTGCTCATTTCTTACCGATACGAGAAACTTATACACTTGAACGCCTTTGCTCAGATGTACATAAACGAGATTGTAAGATCGCATGGTATGCCTAGATCCATAGTTTCGATCGAGACCCAAGATTCACTTCACGATTTTGTGTTAGTTTGCAAAAAGCTATGGGCACAGACTTACGATTTAGCTTCGGCATATCATCCTCGATTTTGGACGACAATGGAGAGGATTATTCAAACTCTCAAGATCTATTAAGACTCAGGTCCTTGATTTCAAGGGAAGTTGGGACAAGTTCTTACCATCGGGAGTTTTCCTACAACAACAATTATCATCAAGCAAGTATCGGCATGGCTCCATTCAAGCGCCAGTATGGAAGAAAGTGTCGCTCTCCAAAGATGTCCGGGATGAGGTGGGTGAAGAAATGTTGTTGGGACCGAGTTGGTACGTATGACTACTTTAAAAGATTCAAACGATCCGACAACGATATAAAAAACCTCACAAGATCGACAAAAGAGTTATGCCGATCTTCATCGAAAGGACGTGGAATTCGATATAGAGATCATGTGTTGTTACGTGTTGCTCCATGGAAAGGAGTTACGAGATTTGGAAAGAGAGGAAAACTCAATCCTCGATTCATCTACCATTTTTAATCCTCGATCGAGTAGGAACTGTGGCCTATAGACTCGCTTTTCTTTACCGCCAAGTATGTCTCGTGTTCATAACGCTTTTCACATATCCATGTTATGTAAATATGTGAAAGACCCGAACCACATTATCGAAGTTAGAATCGACGAAATAGCGGAAGATTTGACGTATGAAGAGGTTCCTGCTCAAATTTTGATAAGAAGGAACA
This sequence comes from Panax quinquefolius, assembly GCA_020205615.1. Taxonomy (NCBI): domain Eukaryota; kingdom Viridiplantae; phylum Streptophyta; class Magnoliopsida; order Apiales; family Araliaceae; genus Panax; species Panax quinquefolius. Next base: position 88,058,833 of record CM035171.1, on the reverse strand, counting down.
TATTCTACGCCCAAGGTTATACCTCAAGTCAAAGTTTTGTGGAGAAACCACGATGTTGAGGAAATGACTTGGGAGTTAGAATCAAATGAAATCAAGGTATCCTTACCTCTTCGACATACCGTAATGCACTAATTTTGAGGGCTAAATTTCATAAGAAGGGAGGTTGTAAGACCCCAACTTTTATAAATAAAGATGAATTTTCTATAAATATTATTTTTGAATATTATGGAGTAAATTTGATATAATGTTATACTTGGGGTAATATTTATAAATTTTGCAAAGTAAGCAAGTTGTTATAAAATATTTGTTTAGTCAGGGAATATTCTTTTTGTCGGGGAATATTCGTATTTACGACATAATCATCAGTGGACCCCATTAACGGAATTATTGTTTGATCGAGAAAAAACGACAAAAATACTTTTTATGAAAATAACTACGAGGTGTTACCGTTAAAACCGTTGAACTACCCTAGTAGTAAAAGTACAAGAATACGCTGCGGGTCGCATAAGTAGCACACTCAGATTGATTATCGATGCTTACGTGAGAAGTCACTCACCATACTCAATTATTTCTACAAGAATTGTCGATCATATCTCTTATATTATCGATTCAATTATTGTCACAAGATCATCTCAGATAATATGTTATATTATTAAATCAATAATTGAGACGACAAGTTATAAATGATTAATAATTGTTGAAAGATTAAATATGTGTTGATTAAAAATAAAATGATTTGTGGTAATATTTATTCAATCCTCGATGTATATAAAGAGTCTATTATGAGACGCTTTGTGGTAAGTTTGGTTATTTTATGGGGGCCATATGTCATCATCTAAGAGTCCCTTCAATAATATTAATTACCTTTATCAATAGTAATTATCTTCGTAATTACAATAATAATTACCTTCATCAATAGTAATTACCTTTCATTAATAATTAATTACCTTTCGCCAATAGTAATTACCTTTACTAAACCACTACGTCAAACCACTTGCCATTTTCATATTACAAAAGGCCAAACCAATTGTCGCTTTCACATTATAAAGCCCAAACCACTTTTCTTTTCACATCACCAAATAATCAAGCCACTTGCCTTTTCACATTTCAAGTGCTAAGCTAGAAATCTTCTATAAATAGAGGCCTAGTGCTTCATTATTTTCACTTAATTCATTCAAGCTATAGAGAGAGAAAGTATAGAGAGAATAAGAGAGAAAGAAGAAGAGTATTCTGTTACTACAATACTGCAGTATTCAATCTCCTACTAATGTAAGGTGTGTTATTCTTTCTTATTCATGAAGAGAACTGTTGTTATTCCATTACTTATTATTCTTCTCATTGAATAACTCAGATACGCTGGTTTACCCTATACTTGGTGACATTCTTCTATTATTCTGCTGGAACATCCTCGTCTGTGTTTTACACCGACCGGGTTCCGCTTTTTATTATTATTTTGTTGAACATTATGTTCTGTGTTTTTACACCTAACCGGTTCCGCTTTTATTATTATTCTGCTGGAACATCATGTCTCATGTGTTTTTTACCCACCTAGTTCCATCTTTTTTATTATTCTCGTTGAACATCATGTCTCGCGTGTTTTTACACCGGACCGGTTTCTTTCTTCATTATTCTGCTTGGAACATCCCTCGCTTGGCAAAAATTTTGCCTCGACCGTTCCGTTATTATTATTCTCGTTGAATAACCTGCCTATGCTAAGCAATCTATGCATGGTGGTGATTTTTTGTTATTCCATTCTTTATTATACTCAAATTGTTAAAGTTTTGACTTCTATACTCCATGAAATTAGTAGAATATCCTTAATATTTGTGCTTCATCCAAAGATCTTTTCATGGAAATATTCTTCCGATCATTCTTGAATTTTACTCTACAAAGCAAAGATCATGTCGATAATTTGACATTATTAGTTCCTAGATAAATTAATTCTTGAACTTGTTTTATTGAATTCTTATATCATTGTCATCATCCTCATGTTTATATTATGTTGAAAGTCATCTGTGGGCCTCAGAGTGCATGTATGATGGACTTGGTATGATTATGACTGTGGATTATTCGGTGTAATCATGACCGTAATGTTACAAATGATGTGGTAAAAGTTATCATTGGCCCGTAGTGCATCGATGGACGCTTGTTGGCATGATCATGACCATTAATGAATACACGAATGTCCTCGTCAGAAGTGCATGGATAATTTGTGGTCGTGATACTAAAGAATATCCTCGTCCGAGAAAGTGTGGGTGATTCGATGATGTGGATTATTTATTGTCGAGTCCCAAATGATAAAAGTCATGAAAAACCTTTTAAATCATAAAAGATAGTAGATTTTATTCTCTACTTGACTTTTTAATGGATTGCTTGTTCCGCTACCGCAGCTTAAACTTGATGTTGTTATATTTTATCGTTTAACATCGTTAAGGCTAACGATAATTTATTCTCGCATTATCTTAGTCATAATATTTCTTCTTTGGGCTAGTTGAGCTCACCTTTTCTTTCACTGTTCTCTTCTCTGTGAAATGAGAATATAGCAAGGACTAGTCGGGAACCTGAGTGACGGTCCGAGGATAGCATTAGTAGTCCTCACTATTCTCGAAATAGTGTGTTAATAATTGTAATGAGGACTCCTTTTGAGTTTGTATAATCTCTAGTAGACAATAATTGTATTCAAACTCACAGCTATGTGTTTTATCGTATTGTACACGACATAATGTATTAGTAAGTTGTATTTAAATTTTGCACCACGTATCCGACGCACCCAAGATGGGTGATGTATACCTAATTTTGGGGGCGCCACAATTGGTATCAAAGCTTAGGATATGATCCCCGCTAAGATGTGAGAATAGTACTAGGAGGGGAGAGACGGGAATTCTTTCGCTAGTATGACCTACCTAAGTTTATGTGGTATTTAATTGGCTCACGTAATTTAGGGATAATATGTTACATGTCAATTAACCTTTGTTTTGTGGCAAGATCTCAAAATGACATCCGAGAATGTTGAGAATAGCAATGGAGCACAAAGCGACCATTGATTCACCACATATATCAATAATCAAGATAATGTGCATCGTGAAGGCGCATAATCCTCATGCAAACAACAACACTAACCAAATAATGAATGATCAAATGTTCAGGGGCTTTATGCAATTCATGCAACAGAAAGCGAGAGCGGCTCCTATCCAAAATGCAGTGGAAACACCGAAACTCTCAAGCACACCGCTAAATAGCTTCAAGGAGCCGGGACCACCGGAGTTTAAGGAGAGCTAAAACCACTTATGGTGGAAGCATGGATAAAGCATATCACCAAGATATTTGATGTCTTGGGATGCTCCGAGGAGCAAAAGGTTCTTTTTCACGCTTTTATGTTGCGCGAGAGAGGCAGACATCGGTGGGAATCTCCAGAAACGCACTAAACTCCGCCAGATCAAGATGTCTTGGGAGAAGTTCCAAGAGTCGCTTCAACGACAAATACTTTCCCGAAAGTATTCGTCATATGAAAGAGGTGGAGTTTATCAAGTTGGAACAAAATAATATGACCGTGTCGCAATACGAGGCTAAATTTGCGGAGTTATCCCAGTTTGCGTCCCACTTGGTGGATAATGAAGAGAGAATGACACGGATGTTTTTAAGAGGTTTGAAGTTTAGATACGCCAACATCTTATTTCTCATAAACCGTTTATATTCGGGATGTTGTAAATAGGACTTAGTTAGTGGAGCGCGATAACGAAGTCAACGCAACTAAAAGAGAGCAAATTTAAAAATGATAATAATACAAATGAGAGCAGCCATCGATGCTAATGACAACAAGCGAGGGAATCAACAGTGCCGTAAATGGTAACCACTTCCGGTGGTAATCGTACCAAAACAATAAGAATGGACATTTCAAGAAGAGGAGATTCAACAATGATGGAAAGACGCCAAAGACCAAAGACTCGTCGTTAAGGAAGGAGAACGACCACCTATCATATGTTTCAAATGCGAGGGAGGGGCACATCACCAAACTTCATGATGCCATCCAAAGCATGTTATAATTGTGGAAGAGAAGGTCACTTAGCCCGATTTTGTCGCTCACCAAAGACAAATTCAGCTAGGATGGAGGCACCAAAGGTCATCCCTAGAAAAGTCAAAACCCAGAAGTGTAAGGGAGAGCGCTTGTTGTGACCTCCCAAAAAGCAAGGAACCCGAATGAGGTCATCACGGTAAGCTTATCATAAACTCTAACGAAATCTATACTTTATTTGATACCTTGCTTCTACCCATTCTTTTATTTCTCCTACTTGCGCTCATCGATTAAATTTGACTCGAGAGAAATTAGACTTTAACTTATCTCGTGGAAACTCCGCTGGGAGAAACCTTCATTATATCCACTATTTATAAGTCTTGTTTGGTTCAAATCGGTACCCTCACACTACCTGTAGATCTTAATTCATTGAAAATACTTGCATTTGACGTGATTCTAGGATTGATTGGTTAACTACTCATCATGCAAAAATTGATTATTTCCGTAAGGTTGTTAGCTTTCATATTCCTAATCAACCTATTATGCTAATTCAAGCGACCAAACCATTAAAATCAATCACTACTCATCTCAAGCCATAAAGCTATTCGCTTATTGAAAAAACGGATGTCAAGCTTTCTTAGCTCATGTCACATATTTAAACAAAAATACGCCGCTTTTGAACGATATTTCTATTGTTAATAAATTTCCGACGATTCCCCAAGAACTTCCCGCCTACCCCCGAGCGTGAAATTAAATTTTGTATCGACCTCGAACCCAGATAAAACCCATTTCCAAAGCCCCATATCGAATGGCTCCTATCAACTTCGTGAGTTAAAGACCCAACCGCAGGAATTGTTAAACATCGGCTTTATTCGCCCTAGTACTTCTCCTTTGGGTGCTCCTATTCTATTCGTGAAGAAGAAAGATGGGAGTATGCGACTTTGTATTGATTATCGGAGTCAAATCATGTCACCATCAAAATAGGTATCCATTGCCACGTATTGATGACCTGTTTTGACCAAATAAGCAAGGAGCCAAATTCTTTTCAAAGATCGATCTTCGCTTCGATATCACCAATTGAAGATTAGAACCGATGACATTCCAAAGACGACTTTCGTAACTCCCAGACGAGCATTATGAATTCCTAGTCATGTCCTTTGATCGACTAATGCTCCCGCCGCCTTCATGGATATGATGAACCGAGTATTCAAGGAATATTTGGATCACTTTGTGGTCGCCTTTATTGATGACATCCTTATTTATTCCAAAAGCCGTGAAGATCATGAGCAACACTTGAGGCTGACACTCCAAAAGCTTTGTGAATACAAGCTTTATGCCAAGTTGAAGAAATGCGAATTCTGGCTTGAGGAAGTAGCATTCCTTGGGCACGTAGTATCAAGTCATGGAATATCTGTTGACCCAGCAAAGATTGAAGCAATTCAAAGTTGGGAGCAACCTAAATCAGTGACCGAAGTACGTAGCTTTCTCGGCTTAGCTGGTTATTATCGAAGATTCGTGGAAGGATTTTCTCGAATTACTACTCCATTAACTCAGCTGACTCGAAAAGATACAAAGTTTGGTTGGAGCGAAGAATATGAGAAGAGTTTTCAAGAACTCAAGAGGAGACTCATTTCAAAGACTGCTCGACAATACCATCCGCCTTGAGGGATTTGTCATCTACAAAGGATGCTTTGCAAAGGGTTGGGATGTGTTCTCATGCAACATGGGAAAGCCATAGCCTATGCCTCAAGACAACTCAAAGAATATGAGAGGAAGTATCCTACTCATGATCTAGAGTTGGCAGCTGTTGTCTTTGCACTTGAAATTTAGAGGCATTACTTGTATGGGGAGAAGGTGGAGATCTTTACGGATCATAAAAGCCTCAAATATTTCTTTACTCAAAAGGAACTCAACATGCGACAAACGACGCTGGCTTGAACTCATTGAAAGATTATGATCATACCATCCAATACCATCCTCGAAAAGCAAACGTGGTAGCTGACGCATTGAGTAGAAGATCATATGCAAGTACAAGTGCGATATTGTCAACGCAAAGGCCCATTTTGTGTGACTTGCAAAGGATGGAGATAGAGTTAAAGACTCCATGGACCCATGTGATGATGGTGAATATACGAGTAGAACCGACTTTAATCGATAAAGTTAAAGCTGCTCAAGTTACAAACCCGGAGTTGATGCGTATGAGGAAGAAAGTGCAAGAAGGTGCTATGCCGGAAGCAAGAATCGATGAAGAAGGAATACTTCGAGTCAACTCCAGACTTTGTGTTCCTAACGACCTTGATTTAAAGTATAAAATCATGATGGAGGCGCACAACACACCGTTTGCAATCCATCCTGGGAGTACCAAAATGTATCATGATATTCGTCATACATTTTGGTGGAGCAATATGAAGAGAGAGATAGCGTTGTTTATCTCAAGGTGTCTAACTTGTCAACGAGTTAAAGCGGAGCATCAAGTACCAAAAGGTCCATTGCAACCACTTGAAATTCCGTAATGGAAGTTGGAGCACATTACCATGGATTTTGTTACTTGGCCTTCCTAAGGTTTCTCAAAGCATAGATGCGATTTGGGTCATTGTTGATAGATTGACCAAGTCTCGCTTCATTTCTTACCGATACGAGAAACTTATACACTTGAACGCCTTGCTCAGTATGTACATAAATGAGATTGTAAGATCGTGCATGGTATGCCAAGATCCATAGTTTCCGATCGAGACCCAAGATTCACTTCACGATTTTGGGTTAGTTTGCAAAAAGCTATGGGCACAGACTTCACGATTTAGCTTCGGCATATCATCCTCGAAGATTTGACGGACAATGGAGAGGACTATTCAAACTCTTAAAGATCTATTAAGACTCGTGGTCCTTGATTTCAAGGGAAGTTGGGACAAGTTCTTACCATCGGTGGAGTTTTCCTACAACAACAATTATCAAGCAAGTATCGGCATGGCTCCATTCGAAGCATCAGATGGAAGAAAGTGTCGCTTCTCCAAAGATGTCGGGATGAGGTGGGTGAAGAAACGTTGTTGGAACCGAGTTGGTACGTATGACTACGGAAAAGATTCAAACGATCCGACAACGATAAAAACCTCACAAGATCGACAAAAGAGTTATGTTGATCTTCATCGAAAGGACGTGGAATTCGATATAGGAGATCATGTGTTGTTGCGTGTTGCTCCATGGAAAGGAGTTACGAGATTTGGAAAGAGAGGAAAACTTAATCCTCGATTCATCGGCCCATTTTTAATCCTCGATCGAGTAGGAACTGTGGCCTATAGACTCGCTTTACCGCCAAGTATGTCTCGTGTTCATAACGTTTTTCACATATCCATGTTACGTAAATATGTGAAAGACCCGAACCACATTATTGAGTTAGAACCGAATGAAATAGCGGAAGATTTGACGTATGAAGAGGTTCCTGTTCAAATTTTGGATAAGAAGGAACATATTCTACGCTCCAAGGTTATACCTCAAGTCAAAGTTTTGTGGAGAAACCACGATGTTGAGGAAATAACTTGGGAGTTAGAATTTGAAATGAAATCAAGGTATCCTTACCTCTTCGACATACTAGGTACGTACCCTAATTTTGAGGGCGAAATTTCATAAGAAGGGGAGGTTGTAAGACCCCAACTTTTATAAGTAAAGATGAATTTTCAAGAAATATTATTTTTAAATATTATGGAGTAAATTTGATATAATGTTATAGTTGTGGGTAATATTTATAAATTTTGCAAAGTAAGCAAGTTGTTATAAAATATTCGTTTGGTCTGGGAATATTCTTTTTATCTGGGAATATTCGACGACTAAGACAATCATCAGTGGACCCCACAATGGAATTATTGTCGATTGAGAAAACGACAAAAATACTTTATGAAAATAACTACGAGGTGTTACCATTAAAACTGTTGAACTACCCAAAGAATAAAAGTACAAGAATATGGCGTGGTTGCATAAGTAGCACACTCAGTATTGATTATCGATGCTTACGTGAGAAGTCACCACCTATACTCAATTATTACTACATGAAGAATTGACGATCATATCTCTTATATTATTGATTCAATTATTGTCACAAAGATCATCTCAGATAATATGTTATATTATTAAATCAATAATTGAGACGACAAGTTATAAATGATTAATAATTGTTGAAAGATTAAGTATGTGTTGATTAAAAATAAAATGATTTGTGATAATATTTATTCAATCCTTGATGTATATAAAGAGTCTATTCTGAGACATTTGTGGTAAGTTTGGTTATTTTATGGGGGGGGCCCATATGTCATCATCTAAGAGTCCCTTCATCAATAGTAATTACCTTCGTCAATAGTAATTATCTTCGTCAATAGTAATTACCTTCGTCAATAGTAATTACCATCGTCAATAGTAATTATCTTCGTCAATAGTAATTACCTTTACCAGACGTCAAACCACTTGCCGTTTCATATTACAGGCATCGAACCAATTGTCATTTCACATTACAGGCGTCAAACCACTTGGTGTTTCACATTACAGGCGCCAAACCACTTTTCTTTTCACATCACCAGTCGTCAAGCCACTTGCCTTTTCACATTTCAAGTACTGAGCTAGAAATCTTCTATAAATAGATGCCTAGTGCTTCATTATTTTTCACGAATTCATTCAAGCTATAGAGAGAGAAAGTATAGAGAGAAGAATAGAGAGAAGAAGAGTATTCTCACACTACACTACCGCAAAGATTCAATCTCCTACTAATGTAAGGGGTGTTATTCTTTCTTATTCATGAAGAGAACTCGTTGTTATTCCATTACTTATTATTCATTTGGAATAACCTATATACGCTGCTTTTACCTTATACTTGGTGACATTCTTCTATTATTCTTTGGAACATCCTGCCTATGTGTTTTACACCTACCGGTTCCGGATTTATTATTATTCTCGCTGGAACATCCTGCTCATGTGTTTTACACCGACCGGGTTCCGCTTTTTTATTATTATTCTATTGGAACATCCTCGTCATGTGTTTTACACCCGACCTAGTTCCGCTTTTTATTATTATTCTGCTGGAACATCTTGTCTCATGTGTTTTACACCGGACTGGTTCCGCTTTTTATTATTCTCGTTGGAACATCCTGCTTGCAAATTTTGCGCTCGACCGGTTCCGTTATTATTATTCTCGTTGAATAACTCGCCTATGCTAAGTCGCATACATGGTGATCTTTTTTGTTATTCCATTCTTTATTATACTCAGTTGGTTAAAGTTTTGACTTCTATACTCCATGAAATTAGTAGAATATCCTTGATATTTGCGCTTCATCCAGTATCTTTTCATGGAAATATTCTTCTGATCATTCTTGAATTTTACTCTACAAAGCAGTATCATGTTGATAATTTGGACATTATTAGTTCCTAGATAAATTAATTCTTGAACTTGTTTTATTGAATTCTTATGTCATTGTCATCATCCTCATGTTTATATTATGTTGAAAGTCATATGTGGCCTGTAGTGCATAGATGGACTTAGTATGATTATGACTAGGGATTATTCGGTGTAATCATGACCGTAATGTTACAAATGATGTGGTAAAAGTTATCATTGGCCCGTAGTGCATTGATGGATAGTTGTTGGCATGATCATGACCATTAATGAATACACGAATGTCCTTGGCTATAGTGCATGGATAATTTGTGGTTGTGATACTAAAGAATATCCTTGGCCATAGTGCAGGGGTGATTCGATGATGTGGATTATTTATTGTCGAGTCCCAAATGATAAAAGTCATGAAATAAACTTTTAAATCATAAAAGATAGTAGATTTTATTCTCTGCTTGACTCTTTTAATGGATTGCTTGTTCCGCTACAATTAAACTTGATGTTGTTATATTTTATCAGTTTAACACTGTTGAAGGCTAACGATAATTTATTCTCGCATTATCTTAGTCATAATATTTCTTCGGGCTAGTTGAGCTCACCCTTTCTTTCACCGTTTTCTTCTCTGAAATGAGAACATAGCAGGACTAGTCGGGAACGGAGTGACGGTCCGAGGATAGCATTAGTAGTCCTCACTATTCTCGTGAAATAGTGTGTTAATAATTGTAATGAGGACTCCTTTTGAGTTTGTATAATCTCTAGTAGACAATAATTGTATTCAAAATCACAAGCTATGTTTTGTCGTATTGTACACGACATACTTGTATTAGTAAGTTGTATTTAAATTTTACACCATGTATCCGACGCGACCCAAGATGGGTGATGTATACCTAATTTTACAAGGCGTCACGGTTGGTATCAAAGCTTAGGATATGATCCTGCTAAGATGTGAGAATAGTACTAGGAGGGGAGAGACGGGGAATTCCTTCACTAGTATGACCTACCTAAGTTTATGTGGTATTTAATTGGTCGGTCATAATTTAGGGATAATATGTTACATGTCAATTAACCTTTGTTTTGTGGCGATGTCCAAATTGACATCCGAGAATGTTGAGAATAGCAATGGAGCACAAGCGACCGTTGATTCACCACATATCAATGATCAGGATAATGTGCATCAGGAAGGCGACAATCCTCATGCCAACAACAACACTGACCACATATCAATAATCAGGATAATGTGCATTTGCTCTAGGGACTCTGCGAATGGGATGTTAATCTAGAGTTTCTTGAACACGTCTAAAAACTTTGTGAACTGCTTATCTGATTTCTGTTTTTGTACCCTCTACTTAAAGGGTGGTGGAGGATAAACAATTGGCTTATTGTTTAACTTTATTTCCTCGTCCTTGTTACCTTCCACCACGTTACTGTCATCAACTTCTTCCTCTGGTGTCGCTGAATTTTCTGCATTGTTACCCCCGAGATGTTTTCCACTTCTCAACATAACTGCTTGACATTGTTCATGACTACCCTTCGAATTTCTCTCAGTGTCGCTAGGTAATGTTCCTTGTGGTCTATTATTCAATGTTAATGCCATCTGTCCAATCTAATTTTCCAAATTCTTGATCGCCATCTCTAGATTTTTTATTGTCATTGTTTGATTTTTTATTGTTGCCTCACTGCTAGTTATGAACTTCGACACCATTTCCTCGAAATCTGATTTCCTTTCCTGATGTTGAACCGGTTGTTGCTGACTCTGAAAACCAGGGGGGTATAATGGTCGTGGAGCTTGAGTTTGCTGGTTATTGCTCCATGAGAGGCTTGGGTGGTTCCTATTCCCCTGGTTGTAGGTGTTTTGATACGTATTTTGCGGAATTCTGTTGTAGTTACCTATGAACTGGATGGATGCTGGGTTAATTGCGCATTGATCTGTATGATGATCACCCGCACACAATTCACATATTACCGCAACCTACTGAACTTGAGCCCCTATCATAGTATCAACCTTATCATTCATAGTATCAAACTTCTTGGACAGTGCAGAAATCTATGCTTGTATAGCTGTCACCCCATCTAATTCCAAAATCCCAGCCGCCTTTGCCTGTGTCATTCTTGCTGTGGGCCACTGGTAGTTATTTGTCGCCATGGTTTCGATCAAATTGTAGGCTTCCTCGTAACTCTTAGCCATGAATGCACCGCCTGACGCTGCATCAATACTAGTTCTGACATTACCATTTAGTCCGTTATAAAAGGTGTTCATTTGCAGCCATTTGGGCAATCCATAATGTGGGCACTTTCTAAGTAATTCCTTGTAACGCTCACATGCCTTATATAGCGACTCCCCATTCTGCTGCTCACACATCGTTATGTCATTCCTCATTTTAGCAGTCTTTACCGGTGGGAAAAATTTGGCAAGAAATTTCTGCGCCAAGTCTTCCCACGTAGTAATCGACCCCGGCGGCAGAGAATGTAACCAACTCTTCGCCTTGTCCCGTAAAGTGAACGGGAACAAACGAAGTCTCACTGCCTCAACCGACACCCCATTGTACTTGAACGTGTCGCACATTTCCAGAAAACTGATTAAATGCTCATTCGGATCGTCATTTGCCATTCCCCCAAACTGAACTAAATTCTGGATCATCTGAATGGTTCCGGGCTTGATTTCAAAAGTATTTGCGGCTATTGCAGGCCTAGTGATGCTCGACTGCAGATCAGTTACCTTAGGTGTTGCAAAATCCGTCAACGCTTTCTGGTCTTCGGTAACCATTGTTTCTTCCTTATCAGAATTTTTGAATTCGCTCTTTGTTTCCTCGATCCACTTACTTAACCTCTGAAATCTTCTTTCAATGTCGTCCTCAAAAGGAAGCAAGTCTGGATTTTTTAGATCGTGTTTACATAAACAAATGTCAAAAACCTGAAATAGGAATAACAAAAACAAAAACAAAAAGTGTTTAAGTAAAACTGGACAAATTAAACTGATATCATAAAAAATATTAAAATCTAGGCTAAATTATCCCCGGCAATGGCGCCAAAAACTTGTTGGGTAAAATTGATACGCACAAAACACGCAAGTGTACGTGGTCAACAAGTAATATAGTAGTGAATAAAGTATCGTTCCCACGAAGACAAATTAGTAAGAATTTTAACTTCACAATTATCAATTTCCTATTAATCCTAATTCTATTAAACTATTCAAATCAATGGTTTAAAATTATAGAAACTAAATTAATAAATGAATAAACTATCACAAAACAATCGCTAATATCAAAATCCGAAATTTCAAACAAGTAATGGAGAATTAGACTTATAATTTCACCCTGAGTTTCACTCTGATTTTCAACCCTTTTATTCCAACTCAATTCAATATCCAAGTTTATTAATCAAGAACACAAATATAATACTAGCCACCTCTCGATGCACTAATACCATATTAACTTAAATCCACAATTAAGATAGAAACAAGTTAAACCCCTAAATCAACCAACTCACTATATCTCTATGTGAACTGCAATTAAAGAAGGTTTAAGCGTAAGTTCTCTATCCGATTACATGTGATGTCAAGCATATCTCTACCTTAACAATAATCAAAAATCTGCTATTGACAAAATTTATGACACATGCTATATTAAGTAGGTCTAGATTTGAATCTCCTCTCTCGATTCCATTCAAATCCACAAGGAATTGTTGATCAGGCAATTCATAAGTTCACGCTCGAATTAACATAGATAAACTGAAAATATATTATTGAATTGGAAATCAAAGCTATAGAATCATCGTTTCACCCAAGGATCCATCACAAGTCTAATAAGCGAATTAGTTCATAACAAATGAATTAATAACTGAATAATATACTGAGAACATCCTTTAAATTACAAATAAAGACTAAGAAGAAGAATAATAATGAACCCCCTTCCCGTAGCCTCGAATTGCAATCGTCACAAAATTCTCTGAAAATTACTCCTCCAAAGCTCGCACTTGAATCCTGGAATTAATCTCTGTAGTGTGCTCCTCGTGTTGTATGATTTGTTTTTTTAACGTAATATTAAGCTCCCTTTTTATTCTAGCTAAAATCTGCCTTTTCTAGAGTCCAAGCGCCTAACAAAGTCCCAAAAACCGAGTAACAGCAGACATCAAAACGAATCAAGAGAGTGCAGGAATTGGGACCCATTTCCCGGGTACAGAAACAAAAGGGGCCCCTCGACCAGGCTAGGCTAAGCTCTTCTTAAAGAAATTTTCCCACTTCAAGCATTTTTCCAATTTTGCTCCAAAACTCCGTCTTTCTTCACCACTTGCATCCACAACCACCCTACACATAAAATGACATGAAACAAGTGAAAACGAACACAAAAGAAAAAGAAAACTACGAATTTAAACTTGAAATGAATATTGATTCGTGTATATTAAATACACTTATCAAACGCAATCAAATTACACAAAATAAGCAAAAACGTGATAAAATAGAGTTTTAAAATTATACAAACCATATATCCGGATCATCCTTTATGCGTAATTAATAATTAAACGAAAAGATAAAGAACACGAGTCATACCTTTGAAGATTTGAGCTTCCTCAGGTACAAGTTCACCTCCAAATCTTTTTCGCGTTCAACTTGAATCCACCGGGTTTGGTTCCTTTCTTTGATCAATGTTAGCCACCCAAGTGTTTGGCCTCTAGAGGTGATCCACCAAGGAAGAAGAAAGATTCAAGAAGATGAGTGTTTGGCAAAACCCTAGTTTTTCTATCTCTCATAGAAAAAGAGTGTACTCTCCCAACTATTGGAATTACGTCTGTTGTAAAAAAGTCAACAACAACTTTGCACCCATAATAAGACTCCTCTTATATATAGATGTGGGCAACCCTCCTTAACAATTAAGGAATTGAGTTTTATTTTAATTAATTAAATTCTTTTATTTAATTAGGCTCCCAATCTTATTAGGAATAATTAATTAAACTCTTTTAATTAATTAGCCTCCTAAACTTATTAAGATATTTGAGAGTACTTTTATTAATTAATTCCTAAACTCTTTTAGAAATTAAAAAATAATAATAGTAATAATAATAATAAGACTCCTCTTATTAATTTATATTTAATATTTCAAAATATTAAATAATAAATATTAACTATTTAATCTATTCTATCACCGTAGATTAAATTAAATATACTTAACTTATTATTATGATTATGTCATTAACTTCTTAAATAATTATTCTTCCTTTTATTGTGTGACCCTTTAGGTTCTCCATATTAAACCGGTTGTGAATAAATCAATTAGAAAAATTCTAATCTTATTTAAATAAATAAATTAAAATATTAATTAATTTAAATAAATAATATTTATTCTACAATAGGGATAAGCCTCCCTAGCGATTAACGACTTTCCAGATAATATAGATTTCAACATTAATCTTAAAAGAACCTTTAAGTAAATAGTTACCGTATAATTCAATCCTTCCACCATACAATGTCCCAATTAAATATAAGACATGGAATTCTGTCAAGTCTTATTTTATTTAATTATATGTATTTCGACTCTTAAATGCATAACTCCAAATAATGCAAATTAGAAACTCCTTTCTAATTTCATTCTGCCTTGGCCAAGGACTACTAGGTTGTTATTTATCGAATCACATAGGACATTTCTCTTCTTTTACTAGAAGTCGTAGATTCTTTATTGATCATACATTATCTCCATGTATAACTTATTATACTCAAGCATACCCTTTGATATACCCTAAGGGTCTTAAGGAATAAGTCAAAGTATAACTCATCATACACAAGATACTTTGATGATCTCAAGTCCAAGGATCACTTGTACTACTATCACTACAGAAATTCCTATTGACAAAAGTAAAAACTCCATTAGGTATTCCTTAGCGAGCCACGCTTCAATGAACTTATTCTCTAATAAGCACCTACATACTTGTTTTAGTATCTCCACGAAATGATCATGAGATCAATCATCCTCATCCAATGAAAGTGCAACGACGTATGTACAATCTATCCTGATTCACTAATCCCCAATTTAGTAATCCAACGATTGAGAACTATTTTAGTTTTAAGCTTTCTAAGAATTTAAATCTCATTAGAATGATCATCATCATTATTCTAAAATCATTGCTTAAAACTATGGGTTTATCACATATTATAAAACAACATCATGTAGATAATTAAAAGCCTTTAATAAATTAATACTTTTTATTAATAAATAAATAAGATTGTTACAAAGTATATGATTTATCATCAAACATGATTGGCTTGTGTGCATACTACTTTCAATCTCCCACTTGCACTAAAGCCAATCGTCATGGTATCTCATACCCTTCTTCTCTAAGTGATGATTATCCTGCTGTTGGATAAGCTTTATTTAATGGATATGTAATGTTGTTCTTGAGAGTTCACTATCTCTATAGTGATTTCCCATCTTTCATTGATTCTTTAATCAAATAAAAGTGTTGCAACACATGTTTAGATCCAAGATGAGACTTAGGAACTATTCCTAGTTCGGTAATGAACTTTTCATTTAAACAATTAACTTGCAGCTTCATTTATAGCTATATACTTTGTCTTTATAACTAAACTAGTAACTCTTTGCTGTTTGGAACCTTTCTAATTCACTGCACCACCGTTCAAGGTAACACTTTACCTTAAAGTGGATTTTCTATCATCTTGATCTATCTAAAAAACTTGAGTCTGTTAAGCCCTCTAGTTTTAATTCAGACCCACCATGAATATGATCACATCCTTAGTGTCGGTTAAGTACTTTAAGATGTTTTTCACTGACTCATAGTGAACTTCTCCAAAATATGACTGATCAACATCAGGTCTCGTATATTTCATTGCATACATGATAGTTACTCATGCGATCTCTCTTTTTGGAGTCTTTGGGGACTATTAAGAGAGATACACTCCATGATCATCAACATGAGACATCTCTTGGAGTTTGCCATGCTAAACGACTTTAGCATCAAATGAATATACGTTCCTTGGGTTAAGTCGAGCATGCTCTTGAATCTATCTGTATAGATTTTATCCTCAATTAAGATAATCTTCCCAAATCATTCATGGAGGAATGTTTAGACAACTTTATCTTTACTGATTGTAGCATTAGTATGTCATTCATTATCCATAGTATATCAACATATAATATTAGGAATGTCATGACGCTCCCAATGACCTTTTTGTACACACTAGGTTCATTCTTTTTTTGTGATAAAATCAAACTCTTTTGATTTGTTTCATCAAAACGAATATTCCATTTTTTAGAAGCTTGCTTCAATCCATTTCTCTGAGTGTCTACAACTCTTACCTCATCATATGTAATTGGATCATCATCTTCTATGATGTGTTACTCATCATCATCATCTACGATGAATCCATACCTCCTACGTATCTTCGGTACTATTCCAGATTTACGATTCGGTTGTGGTACAATAGGTCTATCTACAGGTTCCTCTTATTTGACTTATAGTATTTTGTGGTTCTTGAACTCTTCAAGATGTATTATCCTCCCACTAGTCCCTTCAATGATAAACACCTTTATCTTAGAAGGTGGCGTGTTTCACAACAAACACATTTTGCTAAGTAGGATTATAGAACATATAACCTAAATTTACTTTAGGATGTTCCACTAATCTGTACTTGTCAAATTTTGTCCCAAGCTTAACCTTTGAAACCTTTTCACATAAGTTGGGAAACCCCTTATCTTAACATACTTATGATTAGGAATCCTCCATGTCCATAACTTTTATGGAGTCTTGGGGTCGGATTTTGAGGTTACCTTTTCATAGATATGCAGCCATTTCTAGGGCATAACCCCAGAGGGATACTAGAATATCGGTAAAATCATTATAGACCACACCATGTCCAACAAGGTATGATTTTTCCTTTCAGATGCATCAATCAATTATTGTGTATCAGGAGGCGTCCATTGTGAGAAAACCATTTAAGATGATCTAGAAACTTATTGCACAAGTATTCCTTCCTTGATCCGATCAAAGAATCCTAATACTTTGCCGATTTGTTTCACTTCTGAATTCTTTGAACCTTTCAAATAATTCACACTTGTATTTTAGCAAATACACACATTCAACTCTTTGAATGATCATCTCCTTTTCTTATACTAGTTTTTTCAATTTATAAAATAATTTTTCGCGTAAGTCAAGTATACAAAATTCATTAAGTAATATTTCAGTTCTATACAAAATATTATTATTATAAATAGAACAATAATTATTCATAAATATAATACCAATGATTTCATTGTCCAACAATAAAATAGAAATAATGTTTCTAACAAGAACTGGAATACAATAACAACTTATTGACTTAATAGATTTACCCGTAGGCATTGCTAAACTATAAGTTTCTATGGCTAATGTGGCAATATTTGCTTCATTTCCCACACATAGGATTACTTATATTTGTTTAGCTTTCTACTTCTGCTTGGTCCCTTCATAAATCTATATTTATGATAACCAAAGTCAGTATCCAATACCCAAGTAGAACCTTGACTTAAAGAAAAATTTATTTTAAATCATAAACAAATTTGTATTTGTAACCGAAACTTCACTAAGCTTCTTTGGTTAGTCTCTGCAAGATGTTTCTCGCAGTTTCTTTCCAGTGTCCAGGCTTATTGTAGTGGAAGCAAACTCCTTTGTTATCTGTATCAGTTTTGTTCTTATTATCCTTTGTTTTTGCCTTTTCTATTTACCTTCTTAGAATCGTTCTTCTTTTCAGAAAATCCTTTGGCCCCTCCCAGTAAGACTTGGTCTTTCTTGGTTGGAAAGTGACTCTCAACATTTTTCAACATGTTAAGCAAATCAACGAAGCTAATATCTAGCTTGTTCATATGAAAAATTCACAACAATTGTGAAAGGAGTCTGGGAGTGAGTGCAAGATCAAATCTTGGTTCAACTCTACATCCATGACAAAACTCGTTGTCCTAATTAATCAATCAAATTGATAATGTTAAGGACTTTTATCTGTACTGTAGTGTCATCGGTCATTCTAAATCGGAAGAGCTCCTTAGATATTTGATATCTATCAGTCCTATTTTCCTTTCCATCAACTACTTGATGTGCGTGAATGTAGTAAGAGCATCCATAGTTTCATGCTGACGTTGAAGCTCGTTACTCATGGATGCGAGCATAATGCATTGAGCCAACTGTGCATCATCTTGCCACTTTCAAAAAGTAGCAATCTCTTCCTCAGAGGCATTATCTGCAACAATTGCAGGGATAGGCGTATTAAGGACATAAGATAGCTTTTCAGCCATGAGAACTATTCTCAAATTCCTTAACCAATCTGTTTAATTTGGTCCGATTAATTTAGCATCTAATATGCTACGCAGTGAAAGTAATTTAGACATTGTAAAATTCTGTAAATGAATTTGTAGTTAACAACATTTTAGCATACATTCTTTTATTAATTACCAAAATAAGTTAGGTCTTGTTTTAAATTCGTATCTCCCACTATTTTCATCAAACTATATTACCTTCACTTATATAGTTCGGCAAAATCTAATTAAAGATTTGCTAGTGAGAATAAGGATCCCATTTCAAATGTATATAGCCTTGTGGTGACACAACAAACTATATATAAATAAATAGCTAGACAACTCTTGTCAATTACATCAACTTTGCAACTCCTTATATTTTGCCTCTTAGATTATTTTGATCAAGTGGTGGCACATCCGAATCAAAATTATCCAAGTTAAGTCCAGCCTAGCACTCCATATATTCAAAAAAGAAAAATATTGTCCTTGTGGTGACACAACAAAACAACATTGTTCAATTTTCTTTATAAGCATCAAATGTGATAAAATTAACATCTAAAAGAATTAAGATAAGCCTTGTGGTGACACAACAAACTTATAATAATTAATTGATACTCTATTATTTTTATCATGCTAGAAGGCGACGTTCGATATTCCAAATATCTTTGAACGATTAGGACTTAATATAAAAAATTTGAGGGGTTTGTTATTAATTTGTCTCATCTTGTTTAGCGCGCATGCACATATATATATATATAAAATACGCGTCATATTAATTAACATGCGAAGCATGTTTGCATAATATATAATAATATAATATATATATATATATATATATATATATATATATATTATAAGCATGCATATATAGAATACTATATTCTATCCAGATTGATTATGGACTTTATTCTAGTTTGGTTCACTAGAGCCACCAAGTGAACCAAAAGGTCAAACCTAGGGGTGCAAGAATTAATATTTAAATATAACTATTACATTTAAACCCGGGCTCCATTACAAACAGGTCTTCAAGTGCTCCTTGCTCCTTGATCTCCAATTCTTCAAAATTAATTCTAACTATTCCTATTACAAAACTATTTAAAATAAATAGAAACCTTGATCAGCAATCAAGGGGAAGTACATAGGAGGGAGTTAGAATTTACATTAGGAAAAAATTAGAGAAGACGAGGTACGTGTTAGGTTTGTAATATTCAAGAACGCAATCAAATTGCATAAAAGTGCGAAAACGTGTAAAAATCAGAGTTTAAAATTTTATAAACCATATACCCGGATCACCCTTTATGCACAATTATTAATTAAACGAAAAAGATGAATAAGAAACATACCCTTGAAGATCCGAGCTTCCACAGGTACGAGTTCACCTCCAATCCTTTTCGCGTTCAACTTGAATCCACCCGGTTTGGTTCCTTCCTTTGATCAACGTTAGCCACCCAAGTGTTTGGCCTCTAGAGGTGATCCACCAAGGAATAATAAGAATTCAAAAAGATGGGTATTTGGCTCAAACCCTAGTTTTCTATCTCTATAGAAAAGAACGTACTCTCCAACAAATTAGAATTATTACGTATATTACATATCTGATATAAGACTCATCTTATAAAGATATCAAGTAACCCTATTAAAATAAGGTATTATTTAATTAAACCCTTTTTTAATTAAATGGGCTCCCTAATCTTATTAGGGATAATTAATTAAACTCCTTTAATTAATTTTCTCTCCTAATCCTATTAGGAATAAATGAGAGTACTTATATTAAATTAATTCCTAAACTCTTTTAGAAATTAAAATAATAATAATTGTAATAATATTAATAAGACTCCTCTTATTAATTTATATTTAATATTTCTAAAATATTAAATAATAAATATTAAGCTATTTAATTTATTCTATCACTATAGATTAAATTAAATATATATAACATATTATTACGATTATGCCATTAACTTCTTAAATAATTATTCTTCCTTTTATGGTGTGACCCTTTAGGTTCTCCATATTAAACCTAGGTTGTGAATAAATCAATTAGAACAATTTAATCTTATTTAAATAAATAAATTAAATAATTTATTTATTTAAATAAATAATATTTATTCTACAATAGGATAAGCCTCCCTAGCGATCAACGACTTTCCGGATAATATAGATTTTAACATTAATCATAAAAGAACCTTTGAGTAAATAGTTACCGTGCAATTCAATCCTTCCACCATACAATGTCCCAATTAAATATAAGACATGGAATTACTCACAAATCTTATTTTATTTAATTATATGTATTTCGACTCTTAAATGCACAACTCAAATAATGCAAATTAGAAACTCCTTTCTAATTTCATTCTACCTTGTAACCAAGGACTACTTTGGGTTGTCATTTATCGAATCATATAGACATTTCTCTTCTTTTAATAGAAGTGGTAGATTCTTTATTGATCATACATTATCTCCATGTACAACTTATTATACCCAAGCATACCCTTTGATATACCCTAAGGGTCTTAAGGAATAAGTCAAAGTATAACTCATCATACACAAGATACTATGATGATCTCAAGTCCAAGGATCACTTGACTACTATCACTACTCTGAATTCCTATTGACAGCAAGTAAAACTCCATTAGGTATTCCTTAGCGAGCCAATGCTCAAATTGAATTTATTCTCTAATAAGCACCTACATACTTGCTTTAGTGTCTCCACACAAATGATCATGAGATCAATCATCCTCATCCAATGAGCAAGCAACGTATGTACCAATCTATCCGGATTCACTAATCCCCAATTTAGTAATCCAATGATTGGGAACTATTTTAGTTTTAAGCTTTCTAAGAATTTAGATCTCATTAGAATGATCATCATCATTATTCTAAAAGCATTGCTTAAAACTATTGGTTTATCACATATTATAAAACAGCATCATGTAGATAATTAAAAGCCTTTAATAAATTAATACTTTTTATTAATAAATGAATAAGATTGTTACAAAGTATATGCTTTATCATCAAACATGATTGTCTTGTGTGCATATTACTTTCAATCTCCCACTTGCACTAAAGCCAATCGCCATTGTATCTTATACTCTTCTTCTCTAAGTGACGATTATCCTGCTGTTGGATAAGCTTTAGTTAATGGATATGTAATATTGTTCTTGAGAGTCCACCATCTCTATAGTGATTTCCCATCTTTCAATGATTCTTATAATCAAATGAAAGTGCCACAACACATGTTTAGATCCAAGATGAGACTTAGGAACTATTCCTAGTTCTCAGAATGAACTTTTATCCAAACAATCAACTTGCGCTTCATTTATAGCTATATACTTTGTCTTTATCACTAAACCAACAACTCTTTGTTGTTTGGAACCTTTCCAATTCACTGCACCACTGTTCCAAGATAACGCTTTACCTTAAAGTGGATTTTTCGTCATCTTGGTCTATCTGAAAAACTTGAGTCTGTTAAGCCCTCTAATTTTAATTTAGACCCACCATGAATATGATCACATCCTTAGTGCCGGTTAAGCACTTTAAGATGTTTTTCACTGACTCATAGTGAACTTCTCCATAATATGACTGATTAACATCAGGTCTCGTACATTTCATTGCATACATGATTGTCACTCATGCGACCTCTCTTTTCAGGAGTCTGTGGGGACTATTAAGAGAGATACACTCCATAGCTAATCGACATGAGACATCTCTTGGAGTTTTCCATGCTAAACCACTTTAGCATCAAATGAATATACGTTCCTTGGGTTAAGTCTAACATCCTCTTGTATCTATCTATATAGATTTTATCCCCAATTAAGATACACTTCCCAAACCATTCATGGAGGAATGTTTAGACAACTTTATCATTACTGATTGTAGCATTGGTATGTAATTCCTCATCCGTAGTATATCAACATATAATACTAGAAATTTCACGACGCTCCCACTGACCCTTTTGTACACACTAGAAGTCTTACATCATCGCATGTAACTCTGGATCATCATCTTCTATGATGCGTACCTCATCATCATCATCCATGATGAATCCATACCTCCTAGGTATCTTCAGTACTATTCCAGATTTACAATTCGGTTGTGGTACAATAGGTCTATCTACAAGTTCCTTTTATTTGACTTATAGTGTTTTGTGGTTCTTGAACTCTTCAAGATCTATTATCCTTCCACTAGCCCCTTCAATGATAAACACCTTTATCTTAGAAAGAAGCGTGTTTCGCAATAAACACCTTTTGCTAAGTAGGATTATAGAACATTTACCCTAAACTTACTTTAGGATGTCCCATAAATCTGTATTTGTCAAATCTTGTCCCAAGCTTATCCTTTGAAACCGTTTCACATAAGTTGGACAACCCCTTATCTTAACATACTTAAGATTAGGAATCCTCCCTGTCCATAACTTTTATGGAGTCTTGGGGCCGGATTTAGAGATTACCCTTTCGTAGATATGCAGCCATATTTAGGACATGATCCTAGAAGGATACTGGAATGTCGGTAAAATCATTACAGACCGCACCATGTCCAACAAGGTATGATTTTTCCTTTTAGATACATCAATCAATTATTGCGTATCAGGAGGCGTCCATTATGAGAAAACCATTTGAGATGATCTAGAAACTTATTGCACAAGTATTTATTCCTTGATATAATCAAAGAATCTTAATACTTTGTCAATTTGTTTCACTTCTGAATTCTTTGAACCTTTCAAATAATTCACACTTGTATTTTAGCAAATACACACATTCAACTCTTTGAATGATCATCTCCTTTTCTTATACAAGTTTGTTCAATTTACAAAATTATTTTCACGTAAATCAAGTATATAAAATCCATTAAGTAATATTCCAGTTCTATACAAAACATTATTATTATAAATAGAACAATTGTTCTTAAATATAATACCAAAGATTTCATTGTCCAACAACAAAATGGAAATAATGTTTCTAACAAGAACTGGAATACAATAACAACTTATTGACTTAATAGATTTGCTCGTAGGGATTGCTAAACTATAAGTTCCTATGGCTAATGCAACAACCTTTGCTTCATTTTCCACACATAGGATTGCTTATCTTTGTTTAGCTTTCTACTTCTGCTTGGTCCCTTCATAAATCTATATTTATGATAACCAAAGTCGGTATCCAATACCCAAGTAGAACCTCGACTTAAAAAAATTATTTTAAATCATGAACAAAAAGCGTATTATAATCGAAACTTCACTAAGCTTCTTTGGTTAGCCTCTCGCAAGATGCTTCTCGCAGCTTTCTTTCCAAAGTCGAGTGCTTATTGCGGTGGAAGCAAACTCCTTTGCTATCCGTGATCGCTTTTGTTCTTATTATCCTTTGTTTACGCCTTTACATTTACCTTCTTTGAATCGTTCTTCTTTTGAAGATCCTTTGGCCCCTACCAAGAAGACTTGATCTTTCTTGGTTGAAAGTGACTCTCAACATTTTTCAACATGTTAAGCAAATCAAATGAAGGCGATATCTAGCTTGTTCATATGAAAAATTCACAACAATTAGAAAGGAGTCCGGGAGTGAGTGCAAGATCAAATCTTGGCTCAACTCTCCATCCATGACAAAACCAATTGTCCTAATTGATCAATCAAATTGATTATTTTAAGAATTTTTTTATGCATACTTATAGTGTCATTGGCCATTCTAGATCTAAGAGCTCCTTAGATATCTCGATATCTATCACCATACTTTCCTCACCATCAACTACTTGATGTGCGGGAATATAGTAGGAGCATCCATAGTTTCATGCTTGTGTATTTGAAGCTCAAGCATTTCATGGATGCGAGCATGATGCATTGAGCCAATCAGCATCATCTTGGCACTTTCTAAAAGTAGCAATCTATTCCTCGAGGCATTATTCGCAACCATTGCGGGGGATAGGCGTATAAAGGACATAAGATAACTTTTTCACCCATGAGAACTATTCTCAAATTCCTTAACCAATCCATTTAATTGATTCAAGTTAATTTAGCATCTAATATGCTTTCGATGATAGTAATTTTAGACATTGTAAAATTTCAGTAAATGAATTTGTAATTAACAACATTTTAACATACATTCTTTTATTAATTACCAAAATAATTTAGGTCTTATTTTAAATTGGTATCTCCCACTATTTTCTTCAAACTATATTACCCTCACTTATATAGTTCTAAGAAAATCTAATTAAAGATTTGCTAGTGAGAATAAGGATCCCATTTCAAATGTATATAGCCTTGTGGTGACACAACAAACTATATATAAATAAATAGGTAGACAACTTTTGTCAATTACATCAACTATGCGAACTCTTTTCTTTTGCCTCTTAGATTATTTTGATCAAGTGGTGGCACATCCGAATCAAAATTATCCAAGTTAAGTCCCACCTAGCACTCCATATATTCAAAAAGAAAAATATCATCTTTGTGGTGACACAACAAAACAATATTGTTCAATTTTCTTTATAAGCATCAAATGTGATAAATCAACATCTTAAATACTTACTACTTGCCTTGTGGTGACACAACAAACTCATATTAAATATTTAATACTCTATTAATTTTATCATGCTAGAAGGCGACGTTCGATATTCCAAATATCTTTGAACGCTTAGGACTTAATATAAAAAATTGAGGGGTTTGTTATTAATTTGTCTCATCTTGTTTAAGCCATTGCACATATATATATAAAATACGTCGTATATTAATAAACATGCGAAGCATGTTTGCATAATATATAATATATATAGTATAAGCATGCACATATAGAATACTATATTCTACTCGAATTGATTTTGGACTTTTATTCTAGTTTGGTTCACTAGAGCCACCAAGTGAACCAAAAGGTCAAACCCTAGGGGTGCAAGAAATAATATTTAAATATAACTATTACATTTAAACCCGGGCTCCATTACAAACGGGTCTTCAAGCGCTCCTTACTCCTTGATCTCCAATTTTTTTTTTTTAAATTAATTCTAACTATTCCTATTACAAAACTATTTAAAATAAATAGAAACCTTGATCAGCAGTCGAGGGGAAGTACATAAGAGGGAGTTAGAATTTACATTAAGAAAAAATTAGAGAAGACGAGGTACGCAGACCCCATTTAATAAAACTCATACATTCATGCATCCAACTAAAATAAAATCCAATCAGATTGGTCAATAGTCCATAATCAATCCCATTTATTATCATACACATCACCATATGCATCAATAAATAATATTCATCTCATGAATAATAAACATTTAATATATATATTGATATCATTTAATGGGCAAATTTAGTTAGTATAGAATCTATTTTTGAATCAAACTAAACTCCTTTATTTTAATCCAAATTTAAATCAAAATAAAACTATTTTATTTTAATTTATCCAATTTTGAATAAAATAAACTATTTTATTTTAATCAAAATCTTTAATCAAAATAAACTCCTTTATTTTAATTAATTATGGAATCCAATTCCATGTAAAAAAAAACTTATTAAAGGAAACACGGATTTTCTTTTCTATTCACAAATAAACTCCTTTATTTTGAATAATATGAAATCTTATTTCATATCTAAATAAACTCCTTTATTTAAGGAAATTAGGAT
Organism: Panax quinquefolius; assembly: GCA_020205615.1. Lineage (NCBI taxonomy): Eukaryota > Viridiplantae > Streptophyta > Magnoliopsida > Apiales > Araliaceae > Panax > Panax quinquefolius. The sequence continues at coordinate 88,032,575 of CM035171.1, read as the reverse complement.
TCTTTTTTCTATTCACAAATAAACTCTTTTATTTTGAATAATATGAAATCTTATTTCATATTTAAATAAACTCCTTTATTTAAGAAAACATAGAATCCAATTTCAACTCCAATTAGTTATTATGGAATCCAATTCCAACTCTAATTAGTTAGCATGAAATTTAATTTTAAAATTAAAATAAACCTTTTTATTTTAATATTAAAATAAACCTTTTATTTTAAGATTAAAATAAACTTTTTATTTTAATTATAAAATAAACTTTTATTTTAATTATAAAATTATTATTATATATATAAATATATATTACGTTAATATATATAATATATATAATCATCTCCATATATCCGTGAAGCACAATCACGTGACAACCTTTTTTTTTTTTTTTTTTTTATGACACAGCTACGGAAATCCGAATGTGGGCAACTCTAGCTTCTCAACCCCAGACACATTGTAGCAAGGATTCATAAATATTTAAGAAGCATAAAAAAATATTCATATACTTGATTCAAGCTCCTGAACCGTTTACCTTGAAATCCGTGTAATGATATATAATATCCGTGTTCCGTAATTCGCAAAGCCCCTTTAAAAAAAAATTTGCATTTTTTTTTTTTATTAAATAAATTTTATACAATAAAATTATGCCCAATTAAATTGTTCTAAACACATATCGATATACATATCAAATTAAAACAATTAATAATTCGCATAAAGGTTTGGCTCTGATGCCACTGTTAGGTTTGTAATATTCAAGAACGCAATCAAATTGCATAAAAGTTCGAAAACGTGTAAAAATCAGAGTTTAAAATTTTATAAACCATATACCCGGATCACCCTTTATGCACAATTATTAATTAAACGAAAAAGATGAATAAAAAACATACCCTTGAAGATCCGAGCTTCCTCAGGTACGAGTTCACCTCCAATCCTTTTCGCGTTCAACTTGAATCCACCGGGTTTGGTTCCTTCCTTTGATCAACGTTAGCCACCCAAGTGTTTGGCCTCTAGAGGTGATCCACCAAGGAATAATAAGAATTCAAGAAGATGGGTATTTGGCTCAAACCCTAGTTTTCTATCTCTATAGAAAAGAACGTACTCTCCAACAAATTGGAATTATTACGATATTACATATCCGATATAAGACTCTCTTATAAAGATATCAAGTAACCTATTAAAATAAGGTATTATTTAATTAAACCCTTTTTAATTAAATGGGCTCCCTAATCTTATTAGGATAATTAATTAAACTCCTTTAATTAATTTTCCTCCTAATCCTATTAGGAATAAATGAGAGTACTTATATTAAATTAATTCCTAAACTCTTTTAGAAATTAAAATAATAATAATTGTAATAATATTAATAAGACTCATCTTATTAATTTATATTTAATATTTCTAAAATATTAAATAATAATATTAAGCTATTTAATTTATTCTATCACCATAGATTAAATTAAATATACATAACATATTATTACGATTATGCCATTAACTTCTTAAATAATTATTCTTCCTTTTATGGTGTGACCTTTAGGTTCTCCATATTAAACCTAGGTTGTGAATAAATCAATTAGAACAATTCTAATCTTATTTAAATAAATAAATTAAATAATTAATTTATTTAAATAAATAATATTTATTCTACAATAGGGATAAGCCTCCTAGCGATCAATGACTTTCCGGATAATATAGATTTCAACATTAATCATAAAAGAACCTTTGAGTAAATAGTTACCGTATAATTCAATCCTTCCACCATACAATGTCCCAATTAAATATAAGACATGGAATTACTATCAAGTCTTATTTTATTTAATTATATGTATTTCGACTCTTAAATGCACAACTCCAAATAATGCAAATTAGAAACTCCTTTCTAATTTCATTCTCGCTTAACCAAGGACTCTTGGGTTGTCATTTATCGAATCACATACTATTTTCTCTTCTTTTAATAGAAGTGGTAGATTCTTTATCGATCATACATTATCTCCATGTATAACTTATTATACCCAAGCATACCCTTTGATATACCCTAAGGGTCTTAAGGAATAAGTCAAAGTATAACTCATCATACACAAGATACTATGATGATCTCAAGTCCAAGGATCACTTGTACTACTATCACTACAGAATTCCTATTGACAGTAAGTAAAACTCCATTAGGTATTCCTTAGCGAATGCCAATGCTCAATTGAATTTATTCTCTAATAAGCACCTACATACTTGCTTTAGTGTCTCCACACAAATAATCATGAGATCAATCATCCTCATCCAATGAGCAAGCAACGTATGTACCAATCTATCCGGATTCACTAATCCCCAATTTAGTAATCCAATGATTGGGAACTATTTTAGTTTTAAGCTTTCTAAGAATTTAAATCTTATTAGAATGATCATCATCATTATTCTAAAAGCATTGCTTAAAACTATGGATTTATCACATATTATAAAACAACATCATGTAGATAATTAAAAGCCTTTAATAAATTAATACTTTTTATTAATAAATTAATAAGATTGTTACAAAGTATATGCTTTATCATCAAACATGATTGGCTTGTGTGCATATTACTTTCAGTACGCAGACCCCATTTAATAAAACTCATACATTCATGCATCCAACTAAAATAAAATTCAATCACATTGGTCAATAGTCCATAATCAATTCCATTTATTATCATACACATCACCATATGCATCAATAAATAACATTTATTTCATGAATAATAAACATTTAATATATATATTGATATCATTTAATGGGCAAATTTAGTTAGTATAAAATCTAATTTTGAATCAAAATAAACTCTTTTATTTTAATCCAAATTTAAATCAAAATAAACTTCTTTTATTTTAATTTATCCAATTTTGAATAAAATAAACTATTTTATTTTAATCAAATTCTTTTATCAAAATAAACTCATTTATTTTAATTAATTATGGAATCCAATTCCAAGTAAAAAACTTTTATTAAAGGAAATACGGATTCTCTTTCCTATTCACAAATAAACTCATTTATTTTGAATAATATGAAATCTTATTCCATATCTAAATAAACTCCTTTATTTAAGGAAATACGGATTCCTTTCCTATTCACAAATAAACTCCTTTATTTTGAATAATATAAAATCTTATTTCATATCTAAATAAACTCCTTTATTTAAGGAAACATGGAATTCAATTTTAACTCCGATTAGTTATCATGGAATCCAATTCCAACTCTAATTAGTTAGCATGAAATTTAATTTTAAAATTAAAATAAAACTTTTATTTTAAGATTAAAATAAAACTTTTATTTTAAGATTAAAATAAACTTTTTATTTTAATTATAAAATAATTAAGAATAATATATATATATATAATACATATATATTAACCGTATATAATATACTTAGTTATATAATATATATATATATATATATATATATAAATAGGGTTAGGATCGGGGTAGGACTCCTTTACTTTGTTCAAATGCGAACTTTTTTTTTTGTTTTTTTTGGTTTTTTTTTAAAAAAAATAACTAAAAAAAAAAAGTTTAATATTTTATGGAACTGAAATTTTTTCATAATACAGTATTTTGGATACGTATAACAAAAGCAGTCTCAGATACGATGCATGCATCGTATCCCATTTTTTGGTATAGGTATTCAAATCATGCCCAAAACATTATATTATGAAAAATATCGCCCATAAAATATTAAATATTTTTTAGTTGTTTTGAAAAAACAAAAAAAGGTCCGTATTTTAACAAAGTAAGGAACCCTCACCACGATCGGCTATATATATATATATATATATATATATATATATATATATATATATATATATATTATAATCTTAATAATTATATAAAGATACACCCATCCTCAGTATTATCAAAGACGCGTGTCCTTTATTTCCAAGTGAATCAACCGGATTCACTTTATAATAAGTAATCACGAATCACGAAATATATATATATATATATATATATATATATATATATATAATAAGTAATCAAGAATCTTGTAACTTTACATATAATATATATGTAACCGTGATTCAAATGACAAGCCACGAATTCGCGAATATATAATACTCCCTCCATCCCAAAATAATAGACGTTTTAGGGTAATTTTTTCCCCCAAAATACCTGACGTTCTACAATCTCAAGAATATTTTGGCATATATTTTCCCTCTCTACCCTTCCTTGTCCACCACTATTATCAGATTCAGGAGGAAAATAATTCTTATGCTCCCATCCCCATCCTAAATACGGTTATCAGATCAAATCTAGCACGAAGAGATGAATCCGTTGAGTACCTGAAGAGGTCAGATCTATTCGTTCGACGATGGTTGTTGTTGTCCGATTCAAGGCAGCCGTGACGGCGACGGAGGTGGAGGTCGCGGTGGGGGTGGGTATGGTGGCAGAGGGGTTATAACGGTGGCGGTGGAGGGGGTTATAACGGTGGCGGTGGAAAGAGTGTCGGTCATGGTGGCGGCAAGGGAGGTGGTTGAAGAGATGAAGAAGAAGTGCTTGTTTGGATTTAGATTGTACGACCTAGAAAACCCAAAATCTCTAGATCTAATACTCATAGATCTAACCTGTCTATGGAGAATGGCGGTGATGGCAAAGCTATAGATCTAGATTTTTTGAGGTTGATAATAGAGCTGATCAGTTTTGATTAAATCTGGGTTGTGGTGAAGTTGAACCTCCGTTTGAATGATGTGATGCAGCGAACCTGGTTTAAGACGGTTGATTAAGAAGGCTGAAGAGATGAAGAAGACGCAATATTAATTAAGGGTAAAATAGTAAAATTACAACTATTCTTAATCTTTGTGAAACTCTCTAGAACGTCTATTATTTTGGGATGGAGGGAGTATATTAGCCAAACAACACCGATCATACAGATTGACCACGGGTTCAGCCAAAAAAAAATCAGGATTCGCGAACATTTTTTTTTAATAAATTTTATACAACAAAATTATGCTCAATTAAATTGTTCTAAACACATATCAATATACATGTCAAATCTGAACAATTAATAATTTGCATAAAGGTTTGGCTCTCATACCACTGTTAGGTTTGTTATATTCATGAACGCAATTAAATTGCACAAAATAAGCGAAAACATGATAAAATAGAGTTTTAAAATTATACAAACCATATACCTGGATCATCCTTTATGCACAATTATTAATTAAACGAAAAGATAAAGAACATGAATCATACCCTTGAAGATTCGAGCTTCCTCAGATACAAGTTCACCTCCAATTCCTTTTTGCGTTCAACTTGAATCCACCGGGTTTGGTTCCTTCCTTTGATCAACGTTAGCCACCCAAGTGTTTGACCTCTAGAGGTGATCCACCAAGGAAGAAGAAAGATTCAAGAAGATGAGTGTTTGGCAAAATCATTGTTTTTCTATCTCTCATTGAAAAATAGTGTACTCTCCCAACTATTAGAATTACGTCTGTTGTTAAAAAGTCAACAACAACTCTGCACCCATAATAAGACTCCTCTTATTTATAGATGTGGGCAACCCTCCTTAACAATTAAGGAATTGAGTTTTATTTTAATTAATTAAATTCCTTTAATTAATTAGGCTCCCAATCTTATTAGGAATAATTAATTAAACTCTTTTAATTAATTAGCCTCCTAATCTTATTAGGATATTTGAGAGTAATTTTATTAATTAATTCCTAAACTCCTTTAAAAATTAAAAAATAATAATAGTAATAATAATAATAAGACTCCTCTTATTAATTTATATTTAATATTTCCAAAATATTAATTAATAAATATTAAGCTATTTAATTTATTTTATCACCATAGATTAAATTAAATATACTTAACTTATTATTATGATTATGTCATTAACTTCATACATAATTATTCTTCCTTTTATGGCATGACCCTTTAGGTTCTCAATATTAAACCGGTTGTGAATAAATCAATTAGAACAATTCTAATCTTATTTAAATAAATAAATTAAAATATTAATTTATTTAAATAAATAATATTTATTCTACAATAGGGATAAGCCTCCCTAGCGATTAACGACTTTCCAGATAATATAGATTTCAACATTAATCATAAAAGAACCTTTGAGTAAATAGTTACCGTATAATTCAATCCTTCCACCATACAATGTCCCAATTAAATATAAGACATGGAATTACTGTCAAGTCTTATTGTAAGACCCCAACTTTTATGAATAAAGAATAATTTTTTTTGAATTATATTTTTGAATATTATGGTATTGATTGATATAATGTTATAGTTGTGGGTAATATTTATAAATTTTGCAAAGTACGCAAGTTGTTATATAATATTCGATTGGTCGGGGAATATTCGTTTTAACAGGGAATATTCGTACGATGGCACAATCATTGGTAGACCCCACAACGGAATTATTGTCGGATTGAGAAAACGACAAAAATACTTTATGAAAATAACGGCGGAGGTGTTACCGTTAAAAGCTGTTGAACTACCCTAGTAGTAAAAGTACAAGATGTCTGCCGTAGTTACACAAAGAAGTACACCACAGTATTGATTATTGATGCTTACGTGAGAAGTCACTCGCTTTATACTCAATTATTACTACACATAATTGTTGCATCATATTTCTCGTATTATTGATTCAATTATTGTTACAAAGATCATCTCGCATTATATGATATATTATTAAATCAATAATTGAGACGGCAAAGTTATTCATATTATTATTTACAATATTGACAATGTCTAGAAGTTCTGTCAAGGAGAGGTTTGGTCACCTAATTGCGTGCTAATAAGGAGAAATCCTTATCGGAAAGTCCCATCTTTCCTGGGAATGACCTGGTTGTTAAATATTGTGAATTATAATATTAATGATGAATAAGTTCGTGTTGATTAAAGATGAATTTTATAGTTCCATTGTGTTGGACTTATTTGTGTTAGTATAATTGATGTCTGGAGGATATATTGTTCAATTGGGTATTCGGGACACTTTTCGTGTCAGAGTTACTATTCACGAGTTACTATTCATGAGTTACTATTCACGAGTTACTATTCACCTGGTTACTATTCACTCTAGTATTGTGTATTCGGGTATTTGGGTACAAAATTATTCCATGAGGAGATGTGCTAATTTTTCAGACCGTTGGTTGAAGATATAATAGTAAATCAATATGGATCGCTGGTTTAAAGTTTTAATAGTAAATCAGTATGGACCGTTGTTTTAAGTTTTAATAGTAAACCAATCTGGATCGTCCGTATAAAAGTAAATCAATCTGGACCGTTCATGGATTAGTTACTATGCAATCCATTCTTCTATAAATAGAAGCTCATTCCTTCATTATTTCTTACGAATTCACTGAAACTCTAAAGAGAGAATTACAAGAGAACCTATAGAAAAGTATTCTGCTACTTCCCTACTCTTATATTCAGTTTTTTTTACGGTAAGGGATGTTATTTGTTGTACTCATGAAGAGAACTTATGTTATTTCATTATTTATTATTACATTGGAATAACTCAGATATCATGCCACCTACCCTATACATGGTGACATTCTTCTAATATTCCGTTCTTTATTATTACTCCGGAATATCACATCCTCGTAACGTTCTGGCGGGACCGGGTTCCATTATTTATTATTCGTTTTAATATCCAAATCTATGCGTTTACGCCGGACCTAGTTCCATTATTTATTATTCTGTCGGAATATCCTGTCTGTGCGTTTACGCCGGACCTGGTTCCATGCTTTATTATTCTGTTGGAATAACCTGGATGTGCGGTTTATCGCATGCATGGTGATTTCTTTTGTTATTCCATTCTTTATTATACTCAGTTGGTTAAAAATTTGACTTCTATACCCATGAAATTAGTGAAATATCTTTGATATTTGCGCTTCATCCAGTATCTTTTCATGAAAATATTCTTCTGAGCATTCTTGAATTTTACTCTACAAAGCAGTATCATGTTGACAATTTGGACATTATCAGTTCCTACATAAATTAATTCTTGAACTTGTTTTATTGAATTCTTATATCATTGTCATCATCCTCATGTTTATATTTTGTTAAAAGTCATCTGTGGCCTGTAGTGCATAGATGGACTTGGTATGATTATGACCAGGGATTGTTCGGTGTAATCATAACCGTAATGTTACAAATGATGTGATAAAAGTCCTCATTGGCCTGTAGTGCATTGATGGACAGTTGTTGACATGATCATGACCATTAATGAATACACGAATGTCCTTGGCCCGTAGTGCATGGATAATTTGTGGTCGTGATACTAAAGAATATCCTTGGCCATAATGCAGGGGTGATTCGATGATGTAGATTATTTATTAAGCTGAGTCCCAGCGATAAAAGTGATGAAAAACCTTTTAAATCATAAAAGATAGTAGATTTTATTCTCTACTTGACTCTTTTAATGGATTGCTTGTTTCGCTGCAGTTAAACTTGATGTTGTTATATTTTATCAGTTTAACACTGTTGAAGACTAACGATAATTTATTCTGCATTATCTTAGTCATAATATTTCTTACTAGGCTAGTTGAGCTCACCCTTTCTTTCGTTGTTCTCTTCAGGAAATGAGAACATAGCAGGGACTAGTCGGGGAACGGAGTGACGGTCCAGAGGATAGCATTAGTAGTCCTCACTATTCTGTGAAATAGTGTGTTAATAATTGTAATGAGGACTCATTTTGAGTTTGTATAATCTCTAGTAGACAATAATTGTATTCAAACTCACAATTATGTTTTGTCGTATTGTACACGACAGTTGTATTAGTAAATTGTATTTGAATTCTGTACCATGTATCTGGCGACCCAAGATGGGTGATGTATACCTAATTTTGGGGGCGTCACACTTATTTTATTTAATTATATGTATTTCGATTCTTAAATGCATAACTCTAAATAATGCAAATTAGAAACTCCTTTCTAATTTCATTCTACCTTGGCCAAAGACTACTGGATTGTCATTTATCGAATCACATAGGACATTTCTCTTCTTTTACTAGAAGCGGTAGATTCTTTATTGATCATACATTATCTCCATGTATAACTTATTACCCAAGCATACCCTTTGATATACCCTAAGGGTCTTAAGGAATAAGTCAAAGTATAACTCATCATACACAAGATACTATGATGATCTCAAGTCTAAGGATCACTTGTACTACTATCACTACAGGAATTCCTATTGACAGGCAAGTAAAACTCCATTAGGTATTCCTTAGCGAGCCACGTTCAGTGAACTTATTCTCTAATAAGCACATACATACTTGCTTTATTGTCTCCACACAAATGATCATGAGATCAATCATCCTCATCCAATGAGCAAGCAACGTATGTACCAATCTATCCGGATTCACTAATCCCCAATTTAGTAATCCAACGATTGAGAACTATTTTAGTTTTAAGCTTTCTAAGAATTTAGATCTCATTAGAATGCTCATCATCATTATTCTAAAAGCATTGCTTAAAACTATGGGTTTATCACATATTATAAAACAGCATCATGTAGTTAATTAAAAGCCTTTAATAAATTAATACTTTTTATTAATAAATGAATAAGATTGTTACAAAGTATATGCTTTATCATCAAACATGATTGGCTTGTGTGCTTACTACTTTCAGTTGATGTGTATATGGTGCAATTGCATGATAAATTGATAAGTTGTAAAAAGAGCTAAAATGTGATGCTCATGAAAAGATGTGATGTTGTTTAAACTTAAGATTCGAGACTTCGGTCTTGTAATATGTGATTTGTGGTAGTAAGCAAAAAACTTAAACTAAGTTAACGAGCTATACTAAAAGTGGGAACTAAACTCATGAAGTTAATATTAGTGTAACTAATGAGTGTTGTCAATACATATGGTATGTGTAGGACTTGTGGTTAACGTGAGTAGTGATCGTTTAACCTACGTACAAGGTAAGTTCTCTATCTCTAATCTCTTATTAAGCAGCTAAGTTGTTATTGTTACGCAAGTTCTCTAACTCAAACTCAAGTTATATTTTTTAAGCATATTAGTTGATAATTATCGTTGATTATTGTACATCTATGATTATTATTGAATATTCGCATTTATTGCAAGTTTCCTAATCCTACTCTTATTTAAACAAGTTCTCGAACCGTAATCTTTATTTGAGCTTGTTCTACCTTGATCATGAATATGAAAGTTTGTTATTCTATTTTGTTTGTAAATCATGCAAATTCTTGAATTCTATTGGGTAAAGTCCTTATTTTTGTTTCCTTATTGGAAATAGTAATTTAGCTTACCATTTTTGTTCAAGCAAAGTTGATTATATCTTTTCAATGCTTTGAACTTTATTCTTAAAGCATGACCTTAATACAGTACAATATGCATTCATGGTTCATAATTACCTTGTATTACGTTGTTATCGAACTTTTACATTGTTATTACACTTTTGATTCAACTAATCCTTAGTTGATATTCGTTGAACTCTAAATTACTCTTGAAGCTTATCCAAACCAAACTTACTTTGGTGCGGACTCATTTATTAAAACTGAGATGAACAACCCTATTATAGGGGATTATTTACGCGAAAGCGTTTAGATGTTTGTGCACAATACATGGTATGAAGTGTTGATCACCCTAAGTACGGGAGTCCCTACAGTCTAATGACTGTTTAGGTTTAAATTGAAAGAAATACTTATAACCTTGGACATAGTTCATGGTCTTGTGACCCTCAGATAACTTCCAGTATCAGTTATTGATTATCGATGCTAAGATATGTTATTCAATTCAAATTAGTTTATTCATTGTCAGTTATTGTATTCTTTCAAGTGAGCATTTCTTTTGCTCACTCTTGCATATATATAACTATTGCAACTAAAGTTAAGAAGGTTGATGAGCCAACCACTAGCAAAGGGAAAGGAAAGGTGAACATGTGTTGAAGACTTGTAAATCTATTGACATTTATTTTTTCAGACTTGGTTTAATTATGTGATGTAATTATTTAATTTTTCACATTTGATGAATGTTAAAGGTTAGATGACCTGGAATTTATTGGTTTAAGTTATGTAACCCTTTAATAGGAAGATTTATTGTTTAATTTTATTATATTTGGGCAGTTAGAAATGAATATTTGGATAGTGAACATCAAATCCTGTGAGAATGGAGTACCCAGATTTGAAGGTGACACAGTGTTGGCCATTTAACAAATAGTAAATGAATTTTAAAAATTCTAAAAAATATATATGTTCCTAAGGGAACCATATTCTGTCAAATCCTAGAAAATAAATATTTTTGGAACTAATTTGGTATTTTTCATGGAAATGGTTTAATTATGAATAAATGAATTAAATTAATTATGTGATATTAAAAATAAGGAAAATAGGATTTTATGGCTTGAAAACCCTAAATAAAGTATATACAGATTTTTGAAGAGTATTTTGCTCAATGTTGATGAGATATTATGTTTATGGCATTTTAGGTTCATTAAATAAATGAATTAGTAAAGATTAAACAATTAAAATAAATTGTTTGTAAGTTTAATAAATGATTAAAATATTATTAAAAGATTAATAATATTAGATTAAGATATTATTAAGTGATTGGTAACATTTAGATTAAAGTGTTATTAAATCATTGATTTAAAATATTATTTAATGATTAATAATATTAGTAAATGATTTTAATGTTATTAAATAATTAATAATATTAAATGGAGTTTAAAAGAGGAGTTAATTTATTGATTGGACATTCAATAGGTTATATTGAATAGTATGATGAATTGGAAATTCAATATGTTAAAAATGGAATACAGTTTGAATCGAGGTTGTTGGATTGATATTTTCGGCTTGTTGGATTAATTATGTTAGCTTGTATTCGGCTTGCTGAATTGGTATATTCAGTTTGCTGAATTGGTGAATTCGAGTTGCTGTATTAGTGAATCTAGGTTGCTGGATTGTAGGACAGTTTGAATCTAGGTTGTTGGATTGGTAAATCCAAGTTGATGGATTAGTCAACCAAGGTTGTTGGATTGGTATGTTTGAATAATCCAGATTATAGTATTAGTATTCTGCTTACTGGATTATAAAGAAGAACTTATAATATGAAAGATTAAAGTGTTAGATCATAATGTATATGATATAATGATTGAAAAATTTTCAAAGGACGATAATAATCTTGATATGTTATGGTGTTATCTATTATTTGATTTTGTGATTAAGGGTTAGATAATTTACTGATAAAGTAGTTGTATTGTAAGATATACTATGATATGTTGATTGAAAGATCAATCTTAACAATGATAAGTCTTTACAATAAAGAGATTAAATTAGATTGCGTAGCAGTAATCCACGATACATGCAAGTTTTCCTAACTCAAACTTGAGTTGTATTTTCAAAGCATGTTAGTGAATAATTATTGTTGATTATTCACATCTATACTAATTATTAATTTGCACTTAGTGCATGTTACATATGTTCATCGGGTATGAAAGGCTGATCACCTTCATTACCATAAGGTTCAGTTAAATTATTCATGGTCATTGTTGACCTCCAAATATTATTGATTCAGTCATTCAATTATTGAAACATGATTCATGTTATTTCACAATTATTACATTATTAAAAACTTGAAAGCTTATTCTTTCTTTTCAATCATGATATATCTTCATTGTACTTAAACTTGATGGGCAAAATAGTTGATCACCCTTGCTATATCATGATACCATTTTCAGATTTAGGCGAAGGCTCAAATAAAGACAAAGGAAAAGGAAAATTCCAGAATTGGACTGTTATGCAGTTAAAATTGTAAAAGTATTTGATACAAATGGCATTGTAAATCGTGTAGGATATTGAAGGTATGTATTAAGTTAATGTTTCAGACCTTGGGGATTATGTGTAAAAGTTTATTGTATAAACAATTTATGTTTATATCTTCTGCAATAGTTATAGAAATGATGTATCATAACGTACTAGGTCCGAGATAAAAGGTACCCGGATTTGGGGACGTCACAGTTGGTATCAAAGCTGTAGGTTATAAACCTTAGGTAGGGGTACCTTAGGCTATAACCATAGAGATGAGGATAAGGAATAAACTCGAATAGAGTTTAAGAGATAAGAGATGGATTTTTGGAAATTCATTATTAAGTAAAGAAGAAGATTCAAAGAAGAATCTCAAAGATTTATAAAGATAAGAATCTAGAGTTATATGACAAAGATGAAAAAGTAATAATGAATAAATAGAGTCTATCAGACTAAAAATATAAAGGGAAAGGAGATCGTAAAATAAAATGATCATAAGATAGAAAAGAATCATAATATAGCACGATTATAAGAAAAGATCACAATGTGATCTGATGAGGTCATAGAAGGAAAGAGGATCAATCAAATGATTGAAAACTTTATAGTAGAATTGTTATATGTAAGTTGTACTATAAAATGGTATTATGCAAACTTAGAAAAGAGTTGTAGATGATAAGATATGGATTAAAGAAAATTCGTATTAAGTAAAGAGAAAGCTAGAATTATATAGGATTTCAATCGAGGACTTATGTAGCAGCTAAGTTGTATGATTCCTTGTATGGGCGGGGAATTTGTACTTGGTTTGAGAACCACTTAACTTCCTATATTGATATAGTGGTTGAGTTGAACACTTCCTTATATGGGCAGGGATTTGTCATTGGTGTAACAACCGTTTAGCTTCCTATATTGATTAGTGGCCGAGTTGACCAATTCCTTGTACGGGCAGGGGATTATGTTTGGTTCGACAACCACTTAGCTTCTTACATTGATAATCATTGAAACCTGGTGTCGCGCTATTTGCTATATGCATGTTGAGAAGGCGATTCTTTTCTCATGTGTATAACGGATAGGTAGAGAATATAAGGATATGTGTGAGTTCTTAAAACTTATACTTATGGTACGTTTATGACTCATAATCGTATGGTATGTTTTTGAACCCCTAAGCATATGGACAGTTCCTGATTAGTTCTTGAACTACGTATTGCTAGGATAAGTTTCTAAATTCATATTATTGTGGAAAGTTCTTAAACTCATAATGTGTGGTAAGTTTGATGAACTATAATGGGGTATAGAAAAGTTGTGAATGGAGAATTAAGGATGATAGAAATAGATAGAATTATTAAGCAATGGATCATTAGACAAATTGAAGTTGATGGTGAAAGCATAGGTAATCCAAATCTTCTAGCTATGCTACACTTCAAAATTTTTGACATCAAGCTAAATTCGCACTTATATACCTTTAAAAATATAAATGAATTTTGTTATCCTCAACACATGGTGACAAGTATGTATGTGTGGACTTCGGGCCACTAACACATCGTTACCTGTTGCAGCATGATAATACTAAAATTGATTTTCAATGGTTTTGAACCGTTTAAGAGAAAGTCTATGCTAATTTTTTCGGCTAGACGAAAATGATTTGAAATATCAAAATGTATTTTATATATCATTAATGCATCATGGACCCTGGTGCAAATATGATAAAATTGATGAAGTTATCAATGCAGAATTACTTAGTGTTGGATGTGATCTAAAGATCATCAGTCCACTATGGTATGATGTAGTATGACAAAGTCACAAAATGACAAAATCCTCAAACGGACTGTAAATACAGTGCGGTATCATGACGTCATAAAATGATTTTAAGAATTTTAAAGATAAATTATTGCCAATTAAATTTGGCTAGCCATATGTTTCGATTGAAATTTGAATTATTGGTATACATCAAAGCTATTTGATGCAGCTAGACAAATGTTTATGAAAAATCAAGTATCTCTTTGAGAATTTATCTTGAACCAAATTGTATTGGTGCAGAATCTTATGATAAGTCTGAGGTGAACAACCCTGAATAAGGGGATATGTTGATTGGATAAAATAATCCAATCTAGTAGCGTAAATATTCGCTAGACATGATTGATACGTCGTATACGATGTAAGCGTACGATAGGCTAATCACCTAAAGTACTAGCAGCGGTAGTTTACCTTCTTCGTGATTGTAAACATACCTAGTAAATTATTATTTTACAGTGTGAATACCGTTAAAACTATGTGTTCATGGTCTATATGACCCCTCAGCATAATATGACAAGTTTTCTTGAATATAACTTTTTACATTATTTATACTGCTTCACAGTTATTGAACAATTGTGGAGACTACTAAATGATTGGAAGATGTAAACTCCTAGCGAATAGTTATGATAGAATGTGATGGTACAATAGATCCTCATGGAAGGAGATAGCATGTACTCGTTAATTGAGAATGAAATCTGATGTGATTAAATAAAGGTTATTATGACAACCTAGTTTTGGTGAATAAAAGGAGCAATGATTAGTAGGCTGTAATTTCGGGGATGAAATTCTTAGAAGGAGGAGTGAATGTGACAACCCAAAAATTTAGAGGATCTTGAATGATTAAATTAAAGGTTAAAGAATAAAACCTAGATT
Source organism: Panax quinquefolius (assembly GCA_020205615.1). Taxonomy (NCBI): domain Eukaryota; kingdom Viridiplantae; phylum Streptophyta; class Magnoliopsida; order Apiales; family Araliaceae; genus Panax; species Panax quinquefolius. Next base: position 88,017,166 of record CM035171.1, on the reverse strand, counting down.
GGAAATAGAGGATTAATTAAAAAAATTAAAGAACCTATACGGTTTAATTTAAATTTTTAAGCAATGTAAAGGAATTAAATGTCAATGATAGAATTGTTGAATAGTAAGAAATGAGAATATAAAGAATAGATGTGAGAAAATATGGGTTAGGAAAATTCAAAACCCTGGAATGGATTTATATGTTTATTTGAAGGTATATTAAGAATAAGGTATTATGGTACCTTTAAATTTAAATGAATTAATCGATGAAAAAGATTATGTTAGAAATTTTTATAATGATATATATGGAAAATTTATTAAGGAAATAAATTTCAATGAAGAGATATTATAAGGATAAAGTGAATGTGTATGTATATGTACATATATTTAGTGATGTGCTATATATTTTAGCAAGAGGAATGACAAAGGTAAATACCTTATGACTTATGTGGGACATGAGTGAGGTTAAGTAAATACATATATTGTAAATATGTATATATAATTATTCTTTATATAAAGAGAATTAAAGAAATTTTGTAGCCTAATGTTATAAATTAGGTATTGAAATTAAATAACCTAAATGGTTATCTTTATTTAGTGGTCCTAGTATTTTAATTATATACTAGTAACCTAATCTAAGAGATTTATGGATCATGTCTCAATCTATTAAGTTATTTTGTATGAATATGTGAGTAAGTGGATATGAATATTATGTGATTATTTATATTTGTTTATTATATAAACAAATAAAAGAAACTAATGTAACCTAATTATATATTAGGAATGAAAAATTAAATAACTTAAGGGTTATGGGAGAATAATGGTATTTAAAATATATACTAATCCCAAGAGATTTATTTTATATATCTCAATTAATTAATTTTATAACCTAATTAAAGCAAGTCTAATTAGGTTAAGAAATTAAATGTGCATGAGTAAGGACTTAAATTATAATTGAGGAAATGAAAACCCTAATTAAATGATTAGGGTTGGATAAGAATTAAAAATATTGGACTATGATAATTTTCATAGCCCAAGAAACTGATTAGAAAGCCCAACACATTAAATTAAGTGGCCCAAGCTAAGTCTATGTGTTAAGGAACTTGTTGGACATTTAAGTAAGTAAATATTACAATATAAATTAAACCAAGAATGGGGAAAAGTTACCCAATAAGCCCAAGCATTTAAATGAGTAGCCCAACTTTAGCCCAATTGAAGAGGAACATTTTGGACATTTAATAAAATTAAACCAGAATGAGGGAGAAAAAGGGCCACATGGCCGGCTAGAAGAAGAGAGAAAGGGGGCGTGAACTTAATCATTACCAAAGCCTTTATTTTCAAAGTTTACTTATACACTCCATCTAGGTGTCACTCCCTCACTTAGCCACACTATTTTGCTAAACTAGCAAGTAATCTAGTAATGATTAAGAGAGAGAATAAGGAGATAAGTATTGGGCAAATTATATACATACAATATATCTATATATTTTCCCAACACATTAAAAACCAATTATTCTTTCTCTTTCTTCTCATTTCCAAATTTGCTAGCAAAAAGAAACTAAAGAGAGATAAAAAGAGGAGAGGGGTGGCAGCCAATGAGAGGGAGAAAGAGGAGATGGGCGGCAGCCCATGAGTGAGAGAAGAGGAGAGAAAAAGGTCATCCATGGAAGGGAAAGACGAGAAGAAGGATAGCACATAAAAAGTATAATCCTAAACTAGTTGGTACATTTTATTTTTGTTATTGTATATCAAAACTTGGATGTATGTTTCTAAACTCAAAAACTTTGGATCTACTTGTTGATGAGTGTTTTATGTTTAGATCTAACCATATTGGGTGTTGATTTGTTTGGAAATCAAAATAAAAGAAAATTATTTTTTCTAGTTTAGAAAACCCTAACTTTTATGTACTTTAGATGTCCACCGTTTTAGATCTATAACTTCTTTTTACGATCCGTCAAATATGGGTGCTAAATGTATAAGTTATCTAGTAAACTCAAGTAGTAGCACTCAAAAATGTTGAGTTTACAAGCCATAGTGATTGTTTTAGCCAAAACAATCCTATTTTTTTAGAAAAGGAAATAAAACTGTTTTGGGTCAGTTTATGCTAGGGGTATTTTCGTCATTTTTCTGACCTTCAAAAATTTTAGAAAAATTTAGAATGATAATGTGATGAGTTAACTGTATTCTGTCTAAAGATGGTGATTTTTGGATGTATAGAATAAGAGATATGGATTTTACGGGAAAAGACTATTTTAAAAGTAAACCATAATAACTCATTATGGTTAACTCCAAACTTTGTGAAATTTTTACTAGAAGTACATATACATACGAGCATACCCTGTGAGTTTTGTAATTTTTGGACAAAGTATCAGTTTATGATAAATGTACCAAGATCCGGCTGTGTTGGCCATTTAATAAATAGTAAATGAATTTTACAAATTCCAAGAAAAATATATGTTCCTAAGGGAACCATATTCTGTCAAATCCCAGAAAATAAATATTGTTTGAACTGATTTGGTATTTTTCATGGAAATGGTTTAGTTATGAATAAATGAAATAAATTAATTATGTGGTATTGAAAATAAGGAAAATAGAATTTTATGGCTTGAAAACCCTAAATAGAGTATATGAAGATTTTTGAAGGGTATTTTGTTCAATGTTGATGAGATATTATGTTTATGGCATTTTAGGATCATTAAATAAATGAATTAGTAAAGATTAAACAATTAAAATAAATTATTTATAAGTTTAATAAATGATTAAAATATTATTAAAAGATTAATAATATTAGATTAAGATATTATTAAGTGATTGGTAACATTTAGATTAAAGTGTTATTAAATCATTGATTTAAAATATTATTTAATGATTAATAATATTAGTAAATAATTTTAATGTTATTAAATAATTAATAATATTTAATGGAGTTTAAAAGAGGAGTTAAGTTAATGATTGGACATTCAATAGGCTATATTGAATAGTATGATGAATTAGAAATTCAATATGTTAAAAAAGGGAATACAGTTTGAATCCAGGTTGCTGGATTGATATTTTTGGCTTATTGGATTAATTATGTTAGCTTGTATTCGGCTTGCTGATTTGGTATATTCGGTTTGCTGAATTGGTGAATTCGAGTTGATGTATTAGTGAATCCAGGTTGCTGGATTGTAGGACAGTTTTAATCCAAGTTACTGGATTGGTATGTTTGAATAATACAGATTATAGTATTAGTGTTTTGCTTACTGGATTATAAAGAAGAACTTATAATATGAAAGTTTAAAGTGTTAAATCATAATGTATATGATATATATAGTGATTGAAAAATTTTCAAAGGACGATAATAATACTGATGTGTTAGGGTGTTATCTAATATTTAATTTTGTGATTAAGTGTTAGATAATTTACTGATAAAGTAGTTGTATTATAAGATATACTATGATATGCTGATTAAAAGATCAATCTTAACAATGATAGGTCGTTACAATAAAGAGATTAAATTAGATTGCGTAGCAGTAATCGACGGTACAGGCAAGTTTTCCTAACTCAAACTTGAGTTGTATTTTCAAAGCATGTTAGTGAATAATTATTGTTGATTATTCACATCTATACTGATTATTGATTCGCACTTAGTGCATGTTACTTATGTTCATCAAGTATGAAAGGCTGATCACCTTCATTACCATAAGGTTCAGTTAAATTGTTCATGGTCATTGTTGATCTTCAAACATTATTGATTCAGTCATTCAATTATTGAAACTTGATTCATGTTATTTCACTATTATTACATTGCTGAAAACTTGAAAGCTTATTCTTTCTTTCCAATCCTGAAATATCTTCATTGTACTTAAACTTGCAGGGAAAAATAGTTGCTCACCCTTGCTATATCATGATAACATTTTCAGATTTAGGCGAAGGATCAAATAAAGACAAAGGTAAAGGAAAATTCCAGAATTGGACTGTTATGCAGGTAAAATTGTAAAAGTATTTGATGGAAATAGCATTGTAAATCGTGTAGGATATTGAAGGTATGTATTAAGTTAAGGTTTCAAACCTTGGGGATTATGTGTAAAAGTTTATTGTATAAACAATTTATGTTTATATCTTCCGCAATAGTTATAGAAATGATGTATAGTAACGTACCAGGTCCGGGGTAAAAGGTACCCGAATTTGGGGACGTCACATAACTCAACATTAGAACTGTGTTGAATGTTATATTCTTGAAGGGGATCTTAATATTTTCCGATGTGCATGAATTGATTATTCTATTCATTATCTGTTAATCACTTAACAAGTTTAAAGAAAAAGAAAAAAAGTTTTAAATGATCTATTTAACCCCCCCTTCCCCTTCAAGATCTACTGTGTGCCCCCGAGAACTAACATACACCATGAAACTTATATGTTGTAGCTACTAATTAAATTATAAATATGCATACAGGTTGATCGACTACATAGAAAGCAGTATCTTGTCACGTGTTAAGGTAAGGGATATCATTTTCTTTGATACTTCTAAATTTAAACTTGTTATGGTAAAAATGTATTATTCGTTACTACAACCTTTAAAATTAAACGATGAAAATTAATGAAATGATTAGAATTTTCTTAATAGTTGGTGTTTCATCTAATATCTTATGACCTGAATTTTTTTGTTGAATTTTAATCGTTAAATTTGAACTATGAATCTTACATATTATTCTTGAACTTGAATTAATATTATGGATATCGTGTTGACAATTTGAATATTATTGGACTCTGCACAAATTAAATTACAAATCTCTAATGTTTATTCTTTATCTTATTATTCTTATTATTTATGTTCACCCTTTATATCATTGTTATTTGTATTAGTCATCAGGACTTAAGTTGTTGTGAATATCTTTGACTTGTATGCAAAGACAATATGATTGTTAAGTGTCTTCGGCTTATGTGGCAAAGGCACGTTGTGAAAGTTCTCTTTGGCTTGAGTGCAAAAAGGAACTGTTGATTGATATAATCACGATCATTGGTGTTACAATTGACTGTCTTTGGCCTGACCTGTGTGCAAAGATAATATGATTGTTAAGTGTCTTTAGCATGTGTTGCAAGTATACGTGATGAAATTTCTCTTTAGCCTGGGTGCAAAGACAAACTGATGGTTGGTATAATCATGATCATTGGTGTTACAGTTGATAAAATCTTGATGGTGAATTTTTAAATCAGAAAAGATAATAAGCATTATGGTCAATTTGACTGTTCTAATGGATTGATCATTCCGCTGCAGTTGTTTGGTGAAAATTTATGTTGTCTATCATTTTCTAAATCTATGATTTATCACTGTTGAATGTTAAAAATAATTTATTCTTTGATATCTTAGTTATGATATTTTTTACTGACCTATTTGAGCTCACCCTTTTGTTTCATAATTTCTTTCAAAAAATAAGAGTGTAGTTAGGGTTAGCATGGAGAACAGGGAAATGGAATGATTGTCCGAGTTAGTAGATGTAGTAGTTCTCACCAAGTTAGCGAAAAACTTGATGTGTGTGTGTTGTGCCGTATTATACACGACATTGTAATAATTATAAATAATAAAATTGATGTGCCAACTCAAATTGGGTGGTGTAGACCCGAATTTGAGGGCGTTACATTAATGATTACTTTAATTACCAATTCTATTACATATAGGAGGCCTTTAGTTAATTAATGTTACAAAACAATTCTAACTTATATATTAGTTAATAAAATTTAGTTAGCTAACTTTTAAAACTTAAATAATAATAATGACAACTCATTATTCTACAATAATTATATTCTTAAATACTATATATTAAAAATATAAGAAAAATATTATTAGTAAATAATAATTAATATAAAAAATTGTATTGTATATTACAAAATATATTAATGATTAAAATTTAGTAAACAACTTTATTTCAGATATAGGCCTTAAGTTAATTAAAGTTAAAAAAATCTTTCTTATATATTACTAATTAAAATTTAATTACCCTTAAAACTAAAATCAAGATCGTAAATTATTGTTTTACAATAATTTTATTTTTATAAATTTATTTAGTTAATTAATTATTCAATAGAGTACGACTTAAAACACTACTTTTATGTTTTTTAAATTTTCACTTAACTTTGAATTCTAATTAAAAATGCATATATAAATTCAAAGGATTGATTATAAAAATAAATATTAAATTAAAAATAACAAAAGAACCACATTAGCAACACTCAATATGTGATCTTTAATCATTCGTTTTTAAGCAAAATTTATTGTCAATCTAATAATAGTAGTAAGCCAATTAAAAATTCAAAAAAATATATTTTATAATCACTATAAAATAAATTAAAAATAATTTTATTATAAAAACAATGTGCTTCGCACGTGATACTCAACTAGTACAGCGATTTCGATAAACTATAAACATTTAGGTTTTGAAACAAATTTTGAGAAAAAAGATTGATTAGATTGGTTTGATTGAGAAAACAAGTATATGTATGAAAACGACTAATTTTAACCAAGGAAGTTTAAATATATGTGTAGAAACCATTTTGTGTGAATTTGATGGAGAAACATTAATTTAGAAAAAAATGATTTTCAGAATTAAAATCATATGATAATTAGGGATCCGGTTACCATGAAGTTAACTTCATGGTAAGTTAGTCAATTGACCAATACAGTGCTGACACGCAGAGAGAGAGGTCACCTCCCAGCAGGTGTGTCGACACTGTATTGGTCAATTGACCAAAATTAACTTCACGCTAACCACTCCCGATAATTAGGCACTACGTGCATTAGCGTATGCATAATCATATGAAATTTATTTATTATTTGTGGTATTTTATGACGCGGTGAAGGAAAAATTATATATGAAAAAATTTAATGGTATCATGGTATGTACTCATTTGTCCGGATTTTATTTAATTAAAAAATAATCCTTTATGATGTCTCTTTGATTTGGTCTTGTGAAACTAAGATTCACGAGTTCAAAGTCTTGCCAATGGAGGTGTTATTGTAACACCCCCTTCCCGAAAAGGAAAGAGAGGTCACGTGCAAAGCACAACAAACCTCAAAATAAGTAAACAGCGCACTAATAACTTCAAAATATTAATAGTGGTACTGATCCATTAATACAATACTAAATACAATTCTCCCACTAGAGTCAAAATAACTAAAACCAAAAATCGAAACAACCTAGATTGTCCAAGACAACTCTCTCATCACACTAGCCCTGAATCACCCCTGCAAACCTGCCGGGAAAAGAACACAGTGTGAGCCAATTGCCCAGTACGAATATAAAAATGCACATATATATACAATATACATATGTACTGAAGGAACTGAATGAACGGACAATTACAACTACTAACAAAATATGAATATATCGAAATTGGTGAGACAAGGTACAAATGATTAACACTGTCGAACCGACAACTATAGTCAAAAGAATTCCAAACAAAATAAGGCTGAATCAAATGGTTATAAGGTGACAACTTCATACTGAGCTCAAATACAAATAGCCAAAGGCTAACAAAATACATCGGTATCATGATGTATACAAATCAAATCGGATAGTACGCACGACACATACGTCACTAATCCGCCACATAATTCGAATCAAATCAAATATTGGGTCGACCCATACGTATCCTGAACAAATATATCAAATGGCCAAAGCTCATACTCAGAGCATACAAAAGGATACGCCGTGGACTAATCACACTGTCACGGAAGGTGTCATGCCCTTGTGTCAAGAGGACATGCATGTGGTACCCCCACAGGTGGTTAGCTCAAGTATACCCTAAGGATCAAACTACAAAATGTAAGCCAATAGGGGTTCAAATCACAAGGCTTACATGACCATATTCAAATGAAATCGAATTATCAAATACAAACATTATTGATTATCACAATATATCAATGATCAAAATGACTCCTGAATGTGAACGAAAATATACGAACAATGGTACAAACGAATAAAGTCTCCAAAATATACTGGCATGATTAACTAGTTCAAGGAGTACAAATACGAATTTTAATGTCAACGCCAAAACGAAATTGTCACAACAAATTGGACAACAAGGAATAATCCTAAGAAGCAATACCAAATTTTTAAACGAATAACAAAACGAACGAATTATATTCAAAAGAGTCTCGCTGAAAAGTACGGAATCCATACCTTAATATAGTATCGAGATAATTCACTGAACGCCAAATATCACACCGCTATACCTCCTCAATCCGATCTATATAATCACCAAATTAATGCAAGACCTTAAATTAGATTACTAAATTATAAATTTTAATAATTTATAAATTTTAAAAACTTCAATATTAGTACATGAACATTCTGTAAAATTAAATAATTATGTTTTGATATAATATATATTTATATGATATTACATATTCTAGAACAAATAATAAAATATTAATTAATATTATCATTTCCTTATTTCGATGGACTGCTAATGCATTTTCCTAATTCAAACCTATTAACACTCTACATATGTAAACCTACTGACTACTAACTTATTAACTTATTACATATATAACCTGCAGACTACTAACCTATTGATACATAACATATATATGGATCGAAATTATATATATTATTATATAAATTAGTGTAATCATTTAATCCTCTGAATAACTTGTGGACCACAAAAAGTAGGGAAACTCTCCACTTCTCTTATTCAATTGTGCCGACACTGTACATACATATAAACTGTTTACAAACCAAATTCATATTAATAAATTTATTTCTGATCCAATATATAAACAAATCTCAGATTGTCAGTTTCGATTTAAAATTATAGCATCACGCTGGATGATTAATCAAGCGACACAACAAATTGCTATAATACCTATTGAAATCAGAATAATAAAAATATATTTGTATACAATAACAAATATAATAATTATCTTTTTGAGAAGAAGAATATGGTGAATAAAGTTTAAAGATCTTGCTCTCAAACCCTTTTGTAATCCCAGCCACGCTCCCTCGTTCTTCTTCCGCCTCCTTCTTTTGTTCTCGATATATTCCCACAACTTATCAGGCGTAATAAGGTAAAGCTAGGTTTTACTTATTTATTATTAATTAATATGTTTTACTAATTCTTTTAATTTTATTAGGATTTAAAATTACATAAATATATTTTAGACCCAATTAATTTTAATGGCCCAATTTAATGCAATCCTTTACTTATTATGGTCCACATTAATTAAATAGAATCTGACCCAAACATAAGAAAAGCCCAATTAACTATTTTTAAATATAGATTTAAATATTATTATTATTATTATTATTTTCGGGTATTACAATTATACACCCCAACTTTCATGAATCACAATCACCACATTTTTTAATAGTAGTTTGGAATATATATATATATATATATATATATATATATATATATATAAACCCACTTTATTATGACGAGGGTTTGAAGCGAAAGATTGGGAGTACAAATCTGTTTAGGAGCGAATAGTTGGAAACAATTCTTTTAAAGGCCAAGGGAATTTTTTTCAATTTTTTATTCCAAGCTGTGACAACTTGAACTGGCTGACCATTTTTAGTTATTTTTTATTCTCAGCCGGCATAGCTTGTACATGCCGGCCTTTTTTTTTATCTGATTTTGATGTGATGAGTCATGACTATATAATGGAGAAATGCGTTTAAAAAAATATATTCGACCGATACAAGCTGTGCCGGTTGGACTTTTTTAATATTAAGAATTCATTTTGTTTAACCAAAATGACAACAGTTGACCATGTGAAGCCCTTATATTAAAATAAAAGTCAGTACAACCTATTATTTAGGTACAAGAAGCTGTGCCGGCTGGTACATTTTTATGTTTCAATCTAAGTCTTCCAATTAATTGATCAACGATCCGAAAATGAGTTGTTATAAAAGTGTCCATGGCAACCGGTTGACATATATATATATAGTCCGGATCCTATACGGAATCCCAGACGTTCTTAAAATGCGGGACTTTTTTTTTTGTTGCTTTTTTTGACTGTATAGACCTGTTTTGTTATATGTATCCAAATCACACCCAAAACACTGTATTATGTAAAAATTCCAGTTCTATAAAATATTAAACCTTTTTTTTAGTTGTTTTAAAAAAAACAAAAAAAATTCGCATTTTAACAAAATGCAAACTCCCACACCTGATCCTTTGTGTGTATATATATATAGGGTCTCCATCCACAGCAACTGGTTGTTGGGAGAAACCTTTTTTAGCGACCTGTAGCGACTTATAAAAAAAAAAAACTAAGTAACAAACCGCTACAGGTTGTAGCGGCTGGGCCAAAAAGGGTTGCTCCCCAACAACCGGTTGCTGTAGATGGAATCCCATATATATATATATATATAAAGGTCCATCTTTATAAGGAGTGAACCAAAAATAAACCGGCTATAGTGACGGTTTTTTCTGTCGCTATATCCGATTCGTTTTTAGTTCGCTTACTAAAGTTCGCTGGAGAGAGCCGGCATATACATATCAATCTCCTTCTCCAACGAACTTTAAACAACGAACCAAAAACGAACCGACTATAGCGACGATTTTTTTGTAGTTATAGCATACAAAGCCAACATAGCTATAACGATAGTTCAAATCATCGTTATAGCTCAAAAAACCTTCAATATAACAAATTCGTTTTTGGTTACCCACTCATTATGTTACCAACCTTTTTTCAATATCTCATGGATAAAAATCTTGAGAAAATCTTCCATTTGTCTATCCTATCTTCTCTCAAAGCACCTATGAGGATCCTATCATATCTCTCTCTCTCTCTTCTTCCTTAAATTTTCTGCAACCTGGTGTATTATTCAACAAATAAACATACAACTAAACAAGACATATTTCTGTTAAATAATGGATGTTGGACTTGAACAATAATTTTCCTACTAAACTAGGGTACTTTTCAAATAGAACCCCTTTCTTGTAGCACTTTCCTATCCTATAAACTTCTTTAGCTTCAAGGACCTTTTTAACAATATGAACCAACTGCAGTAAACAATGCACCAACTTATAAAACAAACATGATCAACAAATGAACCAAGTTACCAAACACAAGAATCACCATGAAAATTGTTACACAACTGCATCAGAATAAGTTACCACTGAGAAGATTACACAAAATTTTTGATAGATTCAACGAACAATATCAAGTGCTGATTTAGTATTTCCTTCTGCAATGTCCTTGCACAGATATATGGATGTGCATGGGACAAAGAAAGAGAGATATCACATGATTTTAAAAGATGATGTTGTAATAATAGAAAAAACTGAAGTCACAAGAGAATTACACTTTTAGAAAAGAAAAACAGTAGCAATTTTTAACGAATTTGTAGCTCCTCCTGCAATGAGATAGCAACCACCCCATGCTACTGGAATCACTGATTTCTATTTATTATGCCTTCTTTTTGCCAAAGAGTAAACTTAGTGAGTATGTGTTGCCCTTCTGTGTAGCTGTTTCTACTCGTTTTGCCCCAATCTATAGCCATATAGATTTAACCACAATTAAAAAAATAAAAATGCAGTTAGTTTACATGAAGTGCAAAAATCGAAAAGCAGGAGACCTAGAAAACACCAACTTAGTAGTTCCTCCAGCTATCACAAGTAGAAAACATGAAAGTAGAGTAACAACCAATTTACATTTCTGTAAAGAAAGAAAGGGAATGTAAAACTGACTAGATTACCCTACAAAATCTTTCTTGTAGCTAATTCTATTAACGTGTAGCCGAGATGAACTTTCTTGTAGAGTTTAGGGATAAATATTTTGCCTCTGTACCTCTTATTATAAAATAAATAAACAGGATATGCTCTTAACTCCCCCCTCCCCCTCTTTTTTTTCTCCTTTTGCTAAGACACAACTACCATTCCCAAACACAAATTTTACTTGGAATATACTCCATGTTGACGCATACTAAAAGTAATTAGATGTAATCTAAATCCATCTGAATATATGCATTTGTTCAGATTAAACGTATTTGGCACATTGAAAGAAGTAGCTATTGCAATAAAGAATGCGAGACAAAAGGAAAAAATAGAATATATATGTTAGGACATCAAATTTGGCAAAAACAACACTCGTTAGATTATAGCATAACAGGTGCGAGATGTTATTAAAAATCTGCCCAACTACATAATTCATTCATCTTCCTTTTCATTTTATTTTATTTTTAATTTAAATTAGCTTTTGTAGGTATAACATACATAACTCAGTCTATTTCAAAACCATGAATCCAACAGATAATGTATGGCAAATATTCCAGAGATTAACATTTATAAGTTTTTATTGTTACCTTATCCATCCATGACTTAATATCCAACAGTTGGCATGTACTGAACGATGCACATAACAGCAAGCACAACTAGCTTTTAGATGTATAATCAACATACACAACTCAATATATTTCAAATCTTAAAACTCCACAAATAATGTATAGCAAATATTCCAAAGATTGACCTAAGTTGGTTTCATTGTTACCTTATCCATGAGCCAATAGCCAACAGTTGGCATGTATTGAACCAAGTACATTACAGCAAGCACAGGCTGCAAGAAATTTTAAATTGTCATAATATCCCAAATATATATGCTGAAACAAGTATGTAAACTAAAATAGAAGTCACAGATCTACTTCAAGAACATATGGTGTGGCTCTAAGGACACTTGATCAAGACCAACATTAATTTAAGCAAAAAATGAAAGGGAAAATCGCACATGTTTTAAACCTTAAATAAAAATCATAGTGTTATAAAGCCCTCAAGTCAACCAAAGCTCAATAAACAGTTTTTCTTTCTCAAATAGAAAACTCTCTTTTGAACTTAGCAGTATAGTTGAACCAACTGCCCTGAACTCCAACCTCAACCCCATTCTTTTGGATAAACCACTAGAATCAGTAAAGTCAAGTTTCCAGCGCATAAGCCAAGCTCGACTCAACTACGCCTTGTATCCCAAACTAGATGGGAAAGGCTGCAAATAAATCCCATATGACAATGAAAATATAGAAAGACAAAAAGAGAAATAAATAAAAGAAGAAAAACAAAAAAATAAACAAAAAAACAAAAAATTAAGCTTAATAACTAATCCAAAAAAAGAAAAAAATTAAATTGAACATATAACAGACAAACATAGATATTAAAAGCAAATAAAAAGAAATGGAGAAAAAGGAAAAAATATAAAACACAACAAAAGAAGATGTAACACCCTACTCAGACTAATAAATGAATTGAATTTATCCACTCGATCCTACCATAGCCCATGTCCTTAATTATATACAGCTCCTTCTAGTCTCTTTGAACTAATATCCCCCAAGTACTTTTGGGTCTACTTCCCCCTCTTCTCATATCTTCCATCTAGTGCATCTCCCATTGTCCAATAAAAGATAAAATGGTCCACTTATCTAAAAAAATTACCTTCAGCCTCTTAGAGGGGCGGAAGGAGAAGAATAAGGTCCGGATGGCCTAATTATGTATTTGTCCCTAAAAGGTGAACGCTTTAAAAATATTTTACTACCTTCTGGGCCTTAGACCCCCGGAAGGAGTAGACCATATATTCTTTGTACTAGGAATTCAAAATTATTCATTTTGAAACAAATTCACCAAGATTTTTACTTTATAAAAACTTGTGTTTCCTCTTGTAGAAAGGACAAATCAAGTCTAATATAATAATATTTGTTAAACCATTATGTTCACAGTATATGCATTGAAAATATTTTGTTTCTTAGAACAATTTTAATGGATTACAATTTTATTTACATAATTTTAGAATTAGTAATCTTAATTATTGTTTTATCTTTTTGAATATAATTATGAGTCCTTTAGTTCCAAATTATTAGATTATTATTGACTTGTGAAAATAAATTTCATACATATTAGTAATACTTTAAAACAGGTTATAATAAATATCATTAACTAAAATTAAATGAATATAGGTTAATTATGAATTTAAAGATGTCCCAACTAACTTTAAAAAATCAATATTAATATTATATGTTGAAAGGGGGTATTAGTTTAAGAAGAAATTATAAATGAAATAATTAAAATAAGAACATTTATATATGTCTTCAAATTCTTAATCCCAATGTCATTTAATAATAAAATATATACTCCCAATGTCACTTAAAAATAAACCAAATGATAATGATTTATTATTTTATAATTTTTAATAATTCGTATCAGTTTTGAGTTTAAAAATGTCTCACATTATGTCTAAAAAAGATAGATCAATTTCTAAGATTACTAATCCTAAAAGACAAAAAGGGTAAATACTCTATTGTAGTTGTCACATTTTCTTCATTTAGCCATTAAACTTTAAAAATATGCTAATTAGCCATTCTGTTAAATTAATTAGATGTCCGTTTATTTATTGTCTACTTAGCATTTCTATAAAAAATAATAAATATTAACAAATGATTTGAAAAAAAATAGTAAGCCACGTGAGATATTAAGTTGAATCATGTGAGATGAATTGATATACTTATATATATATGTCACTTTTTTATCTTTTCTTTATCTCTTTATTGTCACTTTATCTTCTTCATCTTTCATCTTCCTAATGTATTAGTCCGCCAGCCAGATCTCTTCAACCATCATCACTTGTGTTTTTGAAAGATTCATTGCGAACATCTCTTCCCTAGCCACTGTCTAAACTCCATAGCCAACGTCCGTAACTAAAATCATATGACCCATTTCTACATATTTTTATAATTGTAGATCTGAAACTAAAAAATCATAACTTTTTTCCATGATACATATATATGTGTGTGTGTACATTCATCTATCTTTACCCATTTGAATTTCAAAGACTGTTGGATCTAAAGAAACAAGTTTTGGGAGTTGTGCAGGTAGTTTGAGTTCAAATTAAAACCCAAATTAACTTTTTCACCAAATTAATTATAAAGAAACTTGAGAAAGAAAATGAAGATTTGAATTTTGATGGTGGAAGGTGGTAAGATGAAGATCACCTGTAGTAGACTCAGATGCAGGGAGATGGTGAAGAGAGAGAAAGAATAGGTAAATGGGAAAAAATGAAAAGAAATGTTGTTGAAGAGAGCAAAAAAATAAATAAATTTAAAGTTCATTCTCTTAAAAAACAAATCTTGCATACATACCAAATCCACAAGAATTGGCCACTTTAATTAATGTTTTCTTTTCCTTTTTATTTTACTACCGTGTATGAAAATAAGGATCTCAATTTAACGGCCGGTCAATTAATCTGACAGAATGATGTAATCATATAGTTTAAATAAATTCAAGGGGCTGATTGCAATTTTTTAAAATTTAATGGTTAAATGCTAAAAAAGTGACAACTACAGTGAGGTATATGCCCTTTTTGTCAATCCTAAATAATAGTAAATAAGATTGTAATCCAACTAAAATATTCCTAACAAACAAAATATTCAAACTACCATGCATATACCCAAAAACATAATAGTTCAACAAATATAATTATATAAGACTTGATTTGTCCTTTATACAAGAGAAACGCATCTTTTTTTAAAGCAAAAATCTTGGTGAATTTGTTTAAAAATGAATAACCTTGAATTCTTAGTATAGGGAATATGTGTTCTACTCCTTTCGAGGGGTCTAAGACCCAGAAGGTAGTAAAAACAATGTTCTAAAAATCCCCGCTTAAGCATTAGGCAGTCATCTACTGTCTTGATTTAGCTAGGCACCTAGGCCCCACATAGGCCCCACCTAGGCAGAATTAGACATCTACTTTGAAGTTCTACAATACTTGAATGAATTTGTTAAACGTTAAAAGATTGTTTTTTTGGTAATGTTTCATGTAAAATTAAAAAAAAAAAGTACATACACTATATGTTTTGTATTATATACTAAGAATATACACTAGAAAAATAAATATATGAGATCGTCTAAGAAAACACATGGCCGCCTAGGAAAATGCTTAGTCCGCCTAGGCACTAGGCGCCCCCTCCACCACCTAGGTCCGCTTAACAATTTTTAGAACACTTGGTAAAAATATTTTTAAAACGTTTATTTTTCAGAATAAAAACGTAATTAGGTCATCCGTACCTTATTTTTCTCCTTCCGACCCTCTAAGAAGCAAAAAGTAATTTCTTTAGATAAACTGGACCGTTAGATCTTCTCTTGGACGGTGGGAGATGCATTAGATGAAATAGTCTCCATCTAGTGCTAGCAATGGATTAGTAAATATGTAGTGGAGGATAAGAAGGTTTATCACCAAGGGGGCATTATGTTGTTGTGGTTGGGCACTAGATTTTGCAAACTTCCACTAGATGCAGACTTGGAAACGGTAGTGATCTACACCAAAGCGTACACATTGTTTATTATTGGGAAGATATTATTTGCTTCATCAAACCGTGACGGTGTGCATGCTAGATATCTTATATTTCTACAAGATATTGATAGAGTATGTGATTATGCATGGAGAGCTACGGTTTTAGCTTGTTTTTTCCGGAATTTTCATAAAGCAACTTGCATCGATGTTAAAAGCTTCTCTGGCTGTTTAACACTTCTTCAGGTATCTTATTGACTGTAGTTCGATGTTTATTTATATTGATATTGGTCCTCATACTGCATTTACAAATTTTAACTTGATCAGTTATGACACGGGTAAAATGCAAAGTCGACCACTGAACTTTATAAGTTTTTGGGTATTGGTTTTTTTTTGGCCAACGCAAATCGAAAGATCTTTCTATTAAAAATTTGACTTCGAGCCCCAAGTACCATATGCTATGGCTGACCGCATACGCCTACGTGGCGCAGATCCGATGTGAATATTTTATTTTATTTTACACGCACGGTACCGTGGCAAAATATTGAACTTAATCCCAAAAATAATGCTACTGCCAAGATTCGAACACGAGACATCTAGCTTAAAACTTAAATCCAATGACCAACTGAGCAAACAAGCCTATCTATTATAATTTTGCAAGGATTAATATTTATAACTAAACAAATCATTTCTCCCAAATTAAAACAGATCCCATTTCCTTAGATCTGTTATGTACATAACTAAAACAATAATAATAATATTAACAATAATAATAATAACAATAATAATAAAAATAAAATAATAATAATAATAATATCAATAACAGTAATAATAATAACAATATTAACAATAATAATAATAACAATAATAATAAAAATAAAAATTATGTACAGCAGGCTGCTACATCAGCCACCTTCGTAAATTTAGGCTCTCTTGTCTACGATGTCTCTTCTTGAGCACCGAGCCCCATTTCACTCTCTCACTTTATATTTTAAATATATTGTATATCACAATTTTATCATTCTGTATCACTATTAAATTATACATTTTACTACTTACATTCCACAATAAATAATTTTTTTTAAAAAAAATTTTATTTCAATTTATTTATCGTTTACAACTTTTTAAGAGAATAAATTATCTACTTTTCAATATCACCCAACTTCTCTTATTATTCCAAAAAATTCTATCTTGTATTAATAATTTTTCCATAAAAGATATTGATGAAATTTAATACAAATTTTAATTATTAAATGACCTTTTTAATTTATGTGCATGAAACTAAAACAATTATTACTATGAAATGAACATACAGTATAATATAAGACTACACAATAAGAAAATTATATTCTTTCAATGTGTGAATTTCACAAATTATGCTGCTTTTGTGAAAAGGAGGAAGACAATTTAAAATATAGTATTTATATATGTTAAGGATATGTTTAAAGGAATTTAGTTATTCTTAAAAATAATTAATTTTAAAATATATCACTAATTTTGAAAAAATAAGTAGTATAAAAAATTTAAATTCAAAATGTGATATTAAATTAGTCTAAAACATTGTCTCTAGTCTGATGATTGCTTTTGGGAAAATAGAAGTTCCTTTGCGTATTCTTATTCTTATTCTTATTCTTATTGTTGTTGTTGTTATTGGGGGGAAATGATTTGTTCAGTTATAAATATTAATCCTTACAAAATTAAAATAACTAGGCATGTTTGCTCATGTGGTCATTGAATTCAAGTTTTAAGCTAAAATAAAAAATGCCCACTTCAGATCTGCAAGACGAAGCGCCTACATATGCAGTCAGCAACGCATATGTATGCGCTGGGCCAAAGTCCAAATTTTTAATAGAAAGGGGCTCAATTTGCATTGACCAAAAGAAAAGGGCTCAATACCCAAAAACCCCTAAAGTTCAGTGGTCGACTTTGCATTTTATCCGTTATGACACAGGTTAGGGCTTACGAACTCTTGTCTATCGGGAGGCCTAATTATGCAAGAGGGGTCGAACATTGGTTACTTTGTGCAAGAGCCTGGGCCTACCGAAGAAATAAGGATACCGTGAAAGAAACAAGAAGACAATACCCTCATCACAACCAAATTTTTTATAGAGGCGAATTTGATGGGATGACAACTGCAATGGTATAGTGGAAGCCATATACAAAGTTTGATCATTTAGTGGCACAAGAGTACTAGACAACTTGGTATAGTGGGGCCACGCTTATTCCCCACATTTGGCTTGACGTTGAATTCCAAATGTCAAATCGTCTCGAGACAATTTTAAAAAAAAACAAGATATTCCCAAGGCCCCAATATATGTTTGAACTTCACCAAGAGAGAGAAGGGATCATGCGTGGAGAGATTATATTGCCATGTGGTATGCATAGCAAGACATTGTACTGGATTTTGTGGTGGCTACAAGACATGAGGTTACTCTAGCCGAATACCTAAAGTGGTATAGACGGATAACTTGTACAAGAATTAGACGCCCGCAACTTGAACTAGATGACACATATACACTACATGACTTCTTTCATCAGTATGAAGCTACAAACCTTGTAAGTTTCATATTGAAAATTTTGTTTAAAACATTTACAATATATTATATATTGTTTGTTAATCATATGTACACTTATATTACAGATCAAATCAGCGTGAGCCTTTGTGTGGAACATTTTACGAGTACCACCTGTGCACAACCCTCCATATGTACAAAGAGTGGTATGCCAGGTCAGTACTCTTCAATGAAGAATACCAAGGCGTTTATGAAGATCCAAACGACACAATCCCAAATGTGACGCCAGATCAATTCAACCAAGAGACTACCTATCAGAGGTTCGACCCATTCAGTAAAGGATCTCCGTACTGGCCCCATTTGCGGTGGAGGATGAACTAACTTTGCACTTACAGCTCCTCCCCCCTATACATACAAAGCCTACGTATACTGCTGACTTGGATAGTGTGGAAAATATTCAAGATATACACTTGAGTCCTATTATTGAAGAACCTCCACACAGTGAAGTGGGGCGGAGTCAGAGTTGGGTGGAGGGGCGGTTCCATTATAACCCATTTTTTGTGCAAATCCCCCGAAGGAGTAAATTTGAAAAGATCCTTTGAAGCCACTTAAGGCACATAAGGTGGAATGGCTGAATTATAACTGCTTCTCAGATAGTGTCGACGAATCACAGTTCCCTCATGTAGGCCCCGATGACGAGTATAGATTGGTTCACAAAGACGTACAGTCAGTTTGGCTTCGGACGCTTATATGGTCTATGTCTATTTAAGCTTGCTTAAGATAAGGGAAAAGGCTCCGGAATTCAGGGAGTTGTGAACGGACATATTTTTTTTATGCCATGTTGCTTTTTCAATTACTTGGGTGGTATAATAAATATAGGGACAATTCAACGTCTCAAAGGAGTCACTTTGATATTTCTGATGTTACCCCTTTTTTTGTCAACTAAGGAGAACAACCTCCTTTACCGGATTGTGTTCCTTCCAGTTTGTCACAATGAGTCACTATTTTTCGTTCGTCGTCTCACTTAAGGAGTGGCAAGTCCTTATAGATTCAATGTTCGATGATGCACAAAGCAATAAAATGACAAGCAGATACAGAGACACGATTGAATATGTGGTATGTTCACATATTTAAATTAACTTTTTCATTGTTTGGAATGTTAATTTTATTTATTGTGTCATCTTATGTATTTATATTTTTTTGGTACAGCGTGATTTTCTTGAAAATGCCTTAAGAATTTTTGCCAAGGAGAAAAAATTCACGAATAAGATGATGCTTTCAATAAAAGCCAAGCGTCCGAAACAAAAGAATTCTTATGATTGCGGCGTGTACATTATGAAGTATGTTAACTACGTCATCCAAGGCATTCCTTTGGCCACTCAAGATTGGTCGGAGGACGATGCAATTTTGTTTAGATATAGGATTGCCCACGAATTACACACTAATAAAGCTAGGGAATTGAAGTATGTTTACATGAATTCAAATGTTGATGACTTATTGTAATTTGTAAGAAAATTGGCACAATGTATACATGTTGTAACAACCATTCTTTGAATACAAGAGTATTATTTCTGTGTATACATTTGTAATTTTGGTGTCTCAATGTATACATGTTGTAACAACCATTCTTTGAATACAGGGATGAATTATTTGTTTATACAATTATACATTTGTAATCTGATTGGCTCAATGTATTATGTTTTGTAAATTTGATGGTCGGGAATGGTTCTATTAGTTGAATACAGGAATGGTTGTGTTGATTGAATACAGGGAGAACAGGTTGTGTTGGTTGAATACAGGGACTTCATTTTATTTTTTTGGAATGTAGAGTCCTAGTTTAATTCTGTTGGACGAAATTCTTCCAGGGAATTTTAAACATTTTCATTTTATTAGGGCCCGCAAAACTAAACTGCGGACGGAAGGATAATTAAAACGACATCTTATAGACTGCGCATTTATAATACTTACTGTCCAACTACGGACGGAGGTGAATTTAAAATAAAGTTAAATGACGTCGTATTGATTATAATACTTGGCGTCCGTAAAACTAAAATACGGACGAAGGTCAATTTAAAGTAAAGTTAAACGATGTTGTATTGATTATAATGTTATGATACTTGACGTCTGCAAAACTAAACTGCGGACATAGGTGAATTTAAAATAAAGTTAAACGATGTCGTATTGGATATAATGTTATGATACTTAGCGTCCACAGAACTAAACTGCGAAGCCTATACATTCCAGGGAGTTCATTAGATTCTTACTGAAATAGAAGGTTAATTTTATCATCCAAGTCATCGGTCATCAATATAAGAAAACAAAACTTTGTCTAAAATAATGAATACATATAAGACTAAAAGACAAATTGCACCCCAAACTTTACACCTCTGTTGATATTTGCACCCCAAATTGAAAAAGGTGTCTAAGTACACCCCAAACTTCACTCATGCTAAACAAAAGACACTTTGCTGACTTAACCGGTCAAAAGTGACCGGCTCAGGCTGTAAATCTTATTACAGAGGGGTAAGCTCGGTAGTTTGTATTTATTGAAAATTGCAGTTACATTTACACCATTACTCGTTGGTTAAGACAAATATCCCAAATCAAATCTAGACTAGGGTTCGCGATTTGAAGGAGAAGAATCACAATGAGTGATTCGCGATTCTTGAGGGATTCAGAAAACAATGACGTTTATGGAGTTAAAGGTGTCCTAGAATACAGTAAATGTTTCAGAGAAATCTTCCATCAACACCTATTTTGAATAATGGGCTGGTGTAGTTAAGTGTGTTCTTTTTGTAGTATATTGTTTTGTTTTGTAGTTTATTGACTTCTTTTTGTTGTAAACTGGAATGGTGGACCCTTTTTGATGATCAAATATAAGATTCTTGTCTCTTTTCTTATATTTTTTGGATTTTAGTCAATTAAATATGATGTGGTCCACACATTTAACCGACAAGGAATACTTTGTGTTTGTGGTTATGCAAGCAACAAGGAGTATTTTACAGTCAAATTTTTTCATGGTGGACATTTTGGAGAGAGCCCACATAAACAGTATGTGGGAGGTACTTTTAATTTCTTTGATTTATGTCATCCTGATTACATCTCTTTACTTGACATATGTAACATGGGGAAGGAGTTGGGATATAAAGTTGGACACCTCAAGATCCATTATAAGTCACCTGTAACTGATATGGAGAGGGGATTATTTGGGTTAGAAAATGATGATGATGTTTTAACAATGTGTATGCTTATCCATTCTAGAAGAATAGTTGAAATATATTTGGAGGTTATTAGACCTGTGGGAGTAGAAGCCGACTTTGAAATTGACATTGAAGTTGATAATATTAATGAATGCAGAGATTTGAGGTTGGTTGGGGATGATGAAGTAGAGTCAACTGATGAAAGTTATGTGGATAGTTCTGTGAAAGTTGGCGACAAGTTGTTGACAATGTGCAATTTATATATTATTTATTTTACTTAATAAGTATATTGGCAATAAAATTTTATATACATTAAAACTTAAAACATAACACTATGGAATAACATTAAAGGCATAATTATGTAAATACATGGCAATAACAATCCAAAAACAAAATATTATGTAAATACTTTCCGCCATTTTACTTTCTACACAATACAATCAAATAAAAAATATAAGACAAATATATATATATATATATATATATATATATAAATTTATGGTAAAAAGCACTTTTTAGCCATTGTGGTTATAGTGTTTTAAGCAATTAGCCACTGTGCTTTTAAAATATTCAATTAGCCCACTGAACTTTTTAAAAATATGCAATCAACCCATTCCGTCCAAATTGAGTAACAGACGTTAAAAATATCCTACGTGACTTTTTTGAAAAAAAATAAATATTAAGTGTATTTGCTGACTGGGCAGCTTTTCTTACGTGGCTTTTTTGAAAAAAAATAAATATTTCGTGGCATTTTATAATATGTATAATATTAATAAAAATTAATATTATAATATGTATATTTTATTTTAAAAATAAAAATAAAAAAATAACTAAAAAAATTTATAATACTTATAATATTATAAAAAAAATTATGATATGTATATTTTATTTTATGTTTTAAAATACTTAAAATATTATAAAAAAAATACATACTTGTAAAGTTGAATTAACTAATTACACGTTATCATCACATTAATTCAAACATTATCATCACATTTTTTCTTACGTAATAAACATAAACCAGATTTCAAACAAGATTTGATATTCACGAGGAAATACAAAGAAAAAGACCATTAAAAACAAGATTTCATATTCAGATTTCAAAAAACTAGACTACACAAGCCGAATTTCATATTCAAACACAACCCAATACCTCATTTATTTTCTTTTTGAAAACAACCAAGACTTCACTCGAATCATTCGACCATTTTTATTTTCTTTCTTCTTTTAGTTGTAGATCCGGAAAGATAATAGTCATGCGAAAAAATGGAGGCTACTAGACCCATCAACTCTCTCTCTCTCTCTCTCTCTCTCTCTCTCTCTCTCTCTCTATAACTTCTGCCTCCGAACACATGTTGAGGCCTTCAATGAAACTCCCATCTATATGTAATCAGCCAATTTCTTAAATCGATTTTTTATTTTTCCTTTTACTAAAGTTCGATGGGATCTGGGTGAGAATCGATGAATCTTTGATTGTAAAGATGGTGTTGTGGAAGAATATGAATAATTGATTTATTCCTTTTGTGGTCCGAAAAATGAGTTATGGAATTGGGGAAGAAAGAGATGATTGGTCTCTTTATTTTAAAAATTTTATAAGTATTTTAAAACATAAAAGTATTTTTATTTTTATTTTAAAATAAAATATACATATTATAAATATTATAATATTAATTTTATTAATATTATACATATTATAAATATTTAGGTAAAGAAAAGAAATAAAATATAAAAATATTTTTATTTTAAAAATTTATAAGTATTTTAAAACAAAAGTATTTTTATTTTATTTTCAAAAAAAACATACATATTAATTATAAATATTATAATATTAATTTTTATTAATATTATACATATTATAAATATTTAAGTAGAGAAAAGAAAGAAATTAAAATATAAAATATTTTTATTTTAAAAATTTTTATAAGTATTTTAAAATATAAAAGTATTTTTATTTTTAAAATAAAATATACATATTATAATATTAATTTTTATTAATATTATACATATTATAAAGTGCCACGTAATATTTATTTTTTTTCAAAAAAGCCACGTAAGAAAAGCCGCCCAGTCAGCAAATACACTTATTATTTATTTTTTTTTCAAAAAAACCACGTAGGATATTTTTTAACGTCTGTTACTCAATTTGGACGGAATGGGTTGATTGCATATTTTTAAAAAGTTCAAGGGCTAATTGAATATTTTAAAAGCACGTTATTAATTGCTTAAAACACTATAACCACAAAAGAGCCAAAAAAGTACTTTTTGCCATAAATATATATATATATATATATATATATATATATATATATATATATATATATATATATACACACACACAAAATGCTATCAATAAGTGAATGATGAGGAAAAAAAAATCAAATAAGAAATATACGTATATATAATTATATATAAATATAATTATATATATATATATAAATTTATATATATAAAAATTTATATATTTTATATATATAAGTCTGCTTTACGTCTTGCGGGTGTCTTCAGCATGACGGACCACCTTTAGCGATGGAGAAATCGTCACTAAACCCGGGTTGCCATGGTCTCCAACCGTTATCGCGACGGCTTTTGGCTATCGCAATGACTGCTTCGAACTCTATGGCAACGGGTTTAGCAACAGTTTTGTCCGTCGCTAAAGGTGGTCCGCATGCGTTCCACCCGCATAGGAAGTTCTCTGTTATATATATATAAACTCATAAGTATATATATAACAATCAGAAATGCCAAGTTCATATAATATATATATATATATATATATATATATATATATATACATAACAAGCAGTCAGCCAGTCAATACTCAATAGAACTGAATGATGAGGGGAAAAAAAGAATCAGATAACAGTCGAAGTGCATATATAGCAGCGTAAAAAAGAAACGAAAACAAAAAAACACAGAAGGAGCAGCAGAGCACAGAAACGGAAGAAGGAAATACCTGCCGATGCCGATCGGAGTTGCTAGCTTCGGAGCTGATCGGAGTCTCTCTTGCAGTCTCTCTCTCTCTCTCTTGTAGTCGCGAGTGTCGGTCGCTCTTCTTCTCTTCTCTTCTAATGTTTGATACTTCGATCTTCTCTTCACTTTTTCTTTTATCAGTTCGACTAGGGCTAGCCCAGTTCCAAGCTTCCAACCGATGTCGTTTAAATTATTATTTTTACCGAGCAGGTCGATCCATACCCGTAGTCGCCAAGGCGGTCGATCTGCCGGAAAGTCGTCGAAGTCGTTGCCGAGGCGTCCAAGGCGACGACTGCCTTGGCTAGACAATTAACTTTCACCCCAAACCCAAGTCGCATGGGCTTTGTCTGTTACTCACCGACTGGACTCCTTGGAGTCGCTATGGTGCCCATTAACCTTGTTCAACACCCATAAGAACTATTATTAGGCTCTCTTAAGAACCTTCACTAACCGGCACCAAAACTAAAGATTAATTATAATCAACGTCCACAGTTTAATTTTGTGGATGGGTGATATGCAAAACGTCGTCGTGTTAATATTCCGCAGTAATGTGGACGGGGTTTCCTCTTTACTATCCGATGGACAAATGAACAGAAGGATGTGAGGACCCAGAATTTCGAATAATTCGAATTTTACGAATAATTTTTTTATATATATTTGTATTGATTATCAATATTGTGCTGAGTATGTAACACCCGAGAAAATCGGATTTTTAGGAGAATTAAAATTTTATTTAATTATGTGGATTAAATGAATTTAATTAATTAATTATGGGAGTAAACTAATTGAAGGTCGTTCTATGACCTAGACATGTCAGAATGTCGTAGTATTTTGGCTACGTGGTAGAATTAAAGTGTTTGAATTTTCAAGACGAAAATAAAAGCTTTCCGAGAAATTTTCCGAAAAATACTATTCACGCATTTCTGCTCGAGAATTATTTTTGAACTTTCGAGAAATACGTAACGATAGAATATCGAGGTGAGATGGAATATCCAATAATATTTCAGTTATGGCAAACACAGTTTTTCACCCGCGGACTTGAAACCTAACGATTAGAGAAAGTGATTTACCAGAAGGAAATATAATGCGATTAATGAATAAAACAATGATCGTATAATACGTAGGTATTGTACGAGGTAATGAATACGAGTATGATACGAGGTATTATACGAGTATGTATAAATGATGGTATATCGTATATCATGAATTAGTATATGAGTTAGAATACGAGAATTATACGTATAGAATACGTTATAAGGCTTTAAGCCAAATGTAATGGATTTGTTGAATTGTGTAGGAAATTGTATTGTTCAATGGGAAGTGTGATAAGACCCAAATGTAAGTATGGTTAAGTCCAATGTAAATTAATGAACAAGCCCAAGTGTTTGTTTAATTGCAAGCCCAATATATAAGTTAAGTTAGTTAAGCTAATTAAATGTAAAGCCCAAAGTAAGTATCCAATGGGTAGGCATGAACCATGGGGCAACCCATGGGTAATCCAAAGTGATAAGCAAATAACTTAGTGGCTTAGTGTTGTGGTGAACAAGTAATTAATATGGTGAGCAAGCAAAGTGCTTTTATGTGATGAACAAGCTAACTTAATGGCTAAGTAAGTGTGATGACCAAGTAGACTTAATGGCCAAGTGTTGTGGAGGCCAAGTTTACTTAGTGCTTAAGCTAGGAATAGTAAGGAGGTGGAATGTCTTATTAACCATTATGCCCTCATCTAGGATTTCCTATAAATAGAAGAGGTGATAGCTCATTTGTTGGTTGTTTTCTTTTCACCCAACACATTATAACTTATAAGGTGCTTATTGGCTTGAGAGAAAAAGTAAGAAAAGTAAGAGCTAGTCTTTCTTAATCTAAGAAGCAAGAAGGAGATCAAAGATTAACCAAGTGATATTCAAGGGTAAGCAATCCTAAGCCATGAATCTCTTTCTCTTCCTTTGTTAGAGAAGTAGTGGTAGAACATGCATGCTAAGAAATGATAAGAATGATTAATCAATGGATTTAAGCCGTATAAGTCATGAATAAGTAATTCAAACTTAATTAAGTTATGAACATATGAAGATCTTGTAAGAACTTGTCATATGTTAATAGTAATGAAGTTAGTAGGGATAAATAATGTTTTGGTTCTCGTCTTTGAGGTACTGGTTTTTTATTGTAGTTCTCAAAACTTTTTTTATTACAATCGAATAATCTGTCTTTCTCCAAAATTACAAAATGGTTATTCAGTTTCAATTTCATTCAAAAATTTGACTTTTAAATGCCGATCGCAATCATATTGACCTGTTATTTTTGTTGACGTGGCCCGTTATTTGCTGACGTGGAGGGTAGAAAGTTTGCCTTAAAAATTTTCTTAAAGAAAATGTTGGTAACAAGTGTTGAACTCAAGACCTCCCCAAACTAGAACCTTATATTCTAACAAAAACCACTGAACCAACTACCTATTATACTAAAATTTATGTAACACTAATATTTAAACCACCTAACATCGTTTATATGCATGTGAAGATGAGATAATAATAGCTGTAATAATAATAATAATTGTAATAATTATTATTGTAATAATAATACTAAATTTTAAATAATTAAAATTTTAAATAATAATAATGATAATAACACAATATATATATATATATATATATATATATATATGAAATTTAATACTATTTTATGATAATAATAATGATAATTTAAAAGTCAGATATTATTAAATGTAATAATTATATATATATACAGCCTCTACGGTATCTCACTACTTTTTTTTGGGGACCGAAGCGGAGTCCCACACCCCAGGTCCCAAAAATGAGTTTTATCATAATATATATATATATATATATATATATTCCAATAAAAAAGTCAGATATTATTAATTGTAATAATTATATTATTATTATTATTATTAATTAAACTTTTTATTTATATATGACATAATTAATCACGTGTCCAAGTGGAATAGAATTTTATAATACAAATAATATTATTTATATCGATCAAAATTAGTATTAATCTTATAGCTAGCATTAAAATTAATCTTGGCTTCGGTTTAGAGTTCAAACTCTTTGAACCCTCCTATTTTTTAATTTTCATTTTCTTAATTACGTACTATGTATAATTAAATTGTAAAGTTAACTTGTGAAAAAATAAGAAGTCAAAAAAGAAGAAGAGGAAGCCTATGTGGGGACCACCATCGAGTATTATTACAATAATAATAATGATAATAAAATTTTAGATTACTTAATTAAAATTTAAAATTTAATTAATTATTTAAAATTTAGTATTATTATTACAATAATAATAATGATAATAAAATTTTAGATTACTCATTGTACTAGGGTCCGATATTATCATTATTATTATTTAAAATTTTAATTAAACTTTTTATATATATATATTGTTAACGCCATGATCTTCTGCCACGTCCCAATCACGTAAGACGCCCTGATCCTGCATAGTAAACACGATAAACACCACAAGCTTGACGGCGGTTCGTCGGGGATAGCTTTCAAAGTGAGAGTCGATATCACGTGTTCACGAGGTTAAACAATGGAGAATATAATGTCTAGTGTCTTGAGAGAGAAATAATAATTCTCTATGTATATGTGATTATGAATGAAGAAGTGTATGAGAAGCGTCTGCTCTTTGTGAAGACTTTCTTGCTAAGTTATACTCTCTTTGCCTGGATTACTGTGCCACCCACTATTACCTGACACACCCCCTTTGATCTGATGGGTTCTGCCGACTGCATGTAGTTTATCCACCGCTTTTTTGGTCATCACATTACTACACGGCCGAATTTAAGTATGATCTCATCCACATTAATGCATGGCAGGTTCTCTAGTCAACCGTCATGCTTTTTCATCATTACAAATCAAAGATGTAGATATTTAAATATATGATGGGTCGACCCACTGATTGGGTCCGATACTAGAAGGACTTAATAAAGATAATAAAGTGACTAGATCCAATAATGTCAACACCCAATAGTGAAGACCCAATGGACTAACTGAATATGTAGGCCCAATCCATTCGGTCCAATAGGAGAAATATCACGACCCAACATTGCCCCCTAGTTTTTTATTAAACAGGAGGTTTAATAGGAAACTATAAATGGCATCGGTTCAGGACAAAAAGAACTAATATAAGACCAATGAAGGCCCAAAATACGGCTTACCGAAGCCCATCTAGTGAACATCAAATGGCAACATAAATTAAGATTGGAAGTCCATTTAAAGAGCCCGCTTCAGCCGAACATACAACAACAAATATTTCACCGCCTCTCGAACAACCCAAACCTTCGCCACAAAAACCATTCTCTTCTGAATCTAGGCCCGAAGCTGTGGCGACATCGATGATCATCGGTTCGGAAATAATTCCATCATGGAACTTATGGGTGAAGGAGTGAAATACCAGACTAAAGGAACTTGAGATTTGACCATCAATCTGAACTGAACGATTAATATTGGTCATCTGCAAGTAAACACTGTCTTCGGGTACCTCCGTCTCAAATACAAAGAAAGCCAAGCGGATCTGAAGAGAATGTCAAGAGAATGCCGCCAAGGAGGAGAAAGCCATTCAAGTCTCAGGTTGGCAAAAGAAAGAAACAACCTTGACATTGTTCTCCTCAATAATGAGTGCCTCCGGAAAGATATCGACAAGGTCAAAGAAGAACTGAAAACGACCAAGGCCACTCATCGGGTCATCACTGATATAAATGCCGATCTGTCAAGCTAAAGGATCAAAGCATCCGGTACATCGTCGAAGCTCAAGAAGAGCTCAAAGAGCTTTGCCCTTAGAGATTTGGGTCCGCCATCGACCAAGACTTTCGTAAGGAGATACAGTGTAATCTGAGAAAATCCACCGAAATTTGAACAATAAGATCGTCCCATATGTATGCCAAAGGATATGAAATCTGCCAAGTAAAGGCAAGAAAAAGCTCGCCAAGGTAGATCCATCTCTTCTAGACTCTTTAGATGGTGACGATGACAAGGAAGAAGCTTCAAGATGACCTCTCCTTATCTTTAGTCAGAACTTTTGTAAAAATTCTAACTTGTTGTGAATAGTTAATATTAAAATATCAACTTCATGCCTTATTACTTCTGAATGAACATTTCTTGTCAATTACTTCTGAATGAACATTTCTTGTCAATAATTCAGTATCAATTAATCTGTATGAACCTAACTTAGGACATGAACTAGATAGGCGTATATAACGCTTAATTTATGAAATGAAGTGAACTGAATTTAATGGATAGAATTTAATGAATAAATATTGAATGAATCAACTCAACACTTGAACAAAATAAAGTAATGTATACTTATCGTTTCCGAAGTGTGAGATCGGTCATGTGTGAGGTGAATTTGGCCGATCCTCCTTGCACCATCAAAATCTTGCTTACCACTCGGGGTAGAACAAGCATATAAGGACCAAGATATAAGGATCAATATATAAGGATCAATAGTGACCATTGACTTACCACCCTGATAAGATCAATATAGGATCATAAGGACCTTGGGCTACCATCGAATGGCCAGCGAGTCCTACCATACCTCCTTACACCATAGTGACCTTAGGACAAATAGAACCAGGATCAATAGTGACCATTGACTTACCACCCTGATAAGATCAATATAGGATCATAAGGACCTTGGCTACCATCGAATGGCCAAATGTCCTACCATACCTCCTTACACCATTGTGACCTTAGGACAAATAGGACCAGGATCAATAGTGCAAAAGTGAATGTGGATGAGCCAACGAAATCATCTGTCTTGACTCCACGTTCTTTCATGAATATCCCTGCCGAAGTGCTTTATAGGCCAATAACTTCGGGTCAAATGATCGCCACAAATGTCTTTGTGAATTTCCCGAAGAACATACTCTGCTTCGGATGGAACCAAATGTTTGAGTAATGATGACGAAAAAGGTCCTTCGATAAAGATTCTTGTGACGCCCCCAAAATTAGGTATACGCCACCCATCTTGGGTCGCCACTTACATGGTACATAAATTCAAATACAAACTTACTAATATAACTGCCGTGTACAATAATACATAAATCGCGTGAGTTTGAATACAAATATTGTCTACTAGATATTATACAAACTCAAAAGGAGTCCTCATTACAACTATTATCACACTATTTCACGTAATAGTGAGGACTACTAATGCTATCCTCGGACCATTACTCCGCTTCCCAGACTCGTCCCAAATTATATTCTCATTTCACGAGAGAACAAAGGAAAGAAAGGGTGAGCTCAACTAGCCCAAGAAGAAATATTATGACTAAGATAATGCGTAATAAATTATCATTAGCCTTCAACATGTTAAACCGATAAAATACAATAGACAACCAGGTTTAATCTGCAATGAATATGCAATCCATTAAAAGAGTCAATTAGAAAATAAAGTCTACTATCTTTTAGGTTTTAAAAGGTTTTTCATCATTTATTATAGGCGAGACTCAAATTTTAATGAATAAACCACAATATCTAATCATCCCCGCACTACGGTCAAGGATTTTCATCAAATTATCAATGGTCATGACTATACCGAATCACCCCCTCGGTCATAATCATACCAAAAACTATCCATCAACGCATTGCCAGCCCTTTGAGGACTTTTATCACATCATTTATAACAAGTCATGATTATACCGAATGATCCTCGGTCATAATCATACTAAGTTCATCTATGCACTTAAGCCAAAGATAACATAATATATCATGAGGATGATGACAATGACATAATAATTCAATAAAACAAGTTCAAGAATTATTTTATCCAGAATTAAGAACGTCCAAATTGTCAACAAGATATCTTGTTTTGTAGAGTAAAATTCAAGAATGATCGTAAGAATATTTCCATGAAAAGATATCTTTGGATGAAACGCAAATATCAAGGATATTCTACTAATTTCATGGAGTATAGAAGTCAAAGTTTTAACCAACCGGGTATAATAAAGAATGGAATAACAAAAGAAATCACCATGCATGCGGTGCTTATGATGTAGCAAAGTTATTCCAATGTAATAATAATAACGGAACCAGTCGTGAAATTCACAATCGCCGACGGATGATCCAACAGAATAATAAATGCTGAATAATAAACAATGGAACCCGAGTCCAAATGTAAAACACACGACAAGATATTCCAATGTAATAATAAATGCGGAATAATAAACAATGGAACCAGTCCTGTAAAACACATGCATGTGATATTCCAAATGTAATAATAAAGAATGGAATAATGTAAGAAGATCACCAAGTATAGGGGATTCCGCAGACATCAAAGTTATTCCAATGTAATAAATAAGGATGGAATAACATAAGGATTTCACCAAGTATAGGGTATGCCATGATACAAAGTTATGTATAGGGTATGCCACTTTTACAAAGTTATTCCAATGAATAATAATAAATGGAATAATGTAAGTTCTCTTCATGAATAAGAAAGAATAACACCCTTTACGGGTACAACAAATAATATCCTTACCGTAAAAGACACTTTGGATATCAAAGTAGTGAAGTACCGAATACTCTTCTTATTTCTCTCTATAGATTTTCTCTCTATAGCTTCTCTCTATAATTTCTCTCTCTAGAGTTTCAAAGTGAATTGTAAGAAAATAATGAAGGAATGAGCTTCTATTTATAGGAAAATAGAATGCATAGTAATTAATCCATGAACGGTCCGTATTGATTTACTTTAATCGGCGGTCCATATTTAAAGCAAAATATTTTAAATAAAATATAATATATTCTATTTATATAAAAACATTTTACTATACAAACACTATGCAAAACACTATGCATAATAAAATATAATATATTCTATTTATAGAATAACTTTAATAAAGTATTCTGCTTATATATAAAGATGTTTCGCTTTTATTACGTTAATAATACTGAATAAAACAAAACGTCATTATCGCTATAATAATTCATATTATTAATCGACAATAATGGAATCAAACCGAGTGACTTCTCACATAAGCATCAATAATCAATACCGTGTAATACTATGAAACCACACGTGATATTGTACTTTTACTA
Source organism: Panax quinquefolius (assembly GCA_020205615.1). Classification (NCBI taxonomy): domain Eukaryota; kingdom Viridiplantae; phylum Streptophyta; class Magnoliopsida; order Apiales; family Araliaceae; genus Panax; species Panax quinquefolius. Next base: position 87,984,201 of record CM035171.1, on the reverse strand, counting down.
CCGAGTAGTTCAACAAAGATCAACGGTAAAACTTCCATAGTTATTTCAATAAAATATTTTGTCATTTTCTCAATCCGACAATAATTCTGTTGTGGGGTCCACCAATGATTGAGCCGTTGTACGAATATTCCCTGCTAAACCGAATATTCCCCGACCAATCGAATATAATATAACCACTTGTATACTTTGCAAAATTTATAAACACTACCCACAACTATAATATTATCTCAAATTCACACCATAATATTAAAAATTATTTCGACAAAATTTAAATCTTTATTGATAAAATCTGGGGTCTCACAATCTCCCCTCCTTATGGAATTTCGCCCTCAAAATTAGAATGCGATACACAGTATGATAAAGAGGTGAGGATACTTTGAATACCCTTATCGTTGAAAACATTAAATTCATCTTTGCAATCCTACCAAAGATATTCATTAACAATTCATCTTTTTACTACAGCCAAAGATATACAACTCAGAAACCAATAATCTTTGAGAGACGCAGACTTAATAAGATCACGACCACGAATTATCCATGCACTCTCGGCCAAGGATATTCGTGTTTTCAATCACGGTCATGATTATACCGAATAATCCTTGGTCATAATCATACCAAGTCTATCAATGCACTACTGACCAAAGATGACTTTTACCACATCTATGAATTAATATTTCATTCTTTGAGACTCAAATTTCAATAATTAATCCATATCATCGAATCATCCCCGCACTACGTGCCAAGGATATTCATTAGTATCACGACCACAAATTATCCATGCACTACTACCAAAGATAATCGTGTATTCATTAGTATCACGACCACAAATTATCCATGCACTACTACCAAAGATAATTGTGTATTCATTAGTATCACGACCACAAATTATCCATGCACTACTACCAAAGATAATTGTGTATTCATTAAGTATCACGACCACAAATTATCCATGCATTACGGCCAAAGATAATCGTAATTCATTAGTATCACGACCACAAATTATCCATGCACTACTACCAAAGATAATTGTGTATTCATTAGTATCACGACCACAAATTATCCATGCACTACTACCAAAGATAATCGTGTTTTCAATTACGGTTATGATTATACCCTAACAATCCTCGGTCATAATCATACCAAGTCCATCTATGCACTACTGACCCACGTATGACTTTCAACATAATATAAGCATGAGGATAATGATATAAAGAATCAATCAAATGAGATAAAGGATAAATATTAAACATTTATAATATAATTTATCCAGATTCAAGAATATCCCCATGTTATCAATCACTTAATAATCTCATAATCTAATATCCTTAATATTATAACAATATTTTAATCACTTTTTAAATTTATAAACAATTTATCTTAATTGTTGACGCTTTACCATATAATGCATTTAATCATTCAAAATGCCATACTCATAAGATATCATCACCAATTATCAAATCTCTCAAAAAATATGCATATACTCTATATAGGATTCTCTAGCCATAAAATCCTATTTCCAACTTTGTTACTTCACATAACATATTTAACTCATATGTTCAGTAATTCAAACTATTTTCATGAAAAATACCAAATCAGTCCCAAAAATATTTCTTTTCTGGGATTTAGCATAATATAGTCCCATAATGAAAATATATTTTTCTCGAATTTTTAAAATTCATTTACTATTTTTCAAAATCAATTTCTAATTAATTCCTTAAGAAATTAGCTACCTCAAGGTTAACTCCAGAAATTCCCAAATCTTGGCAGGACCTTACACATGTTAATGTGAGCCTCCATTTAAATTTCATGGTCATCTGAGTTGTAGAACTCCGGTTATAAGCGTTTTTCGTTTAAAAACCTAAATATTGAAATAGTCATAACTTGCTCATTTTAAGTCAGAATGAGCTCATTTTTGGACAGGAGGTACTTTATACCATATACTTTTATGTCCCAAAAGGCCAGAATTTTTCTCATAATTTAAGTGGTCGAAACAGCCCCTCTAAAATCATGGCAGCAACTTTTTCGGTTTTTGCAGCTTTGCACTCCTTTGCTAAAATCAGTCCACACAAAAATCTACAACACCTTTTCCAGTAATTCCACTTGGATTAGTTAGGTAACTCATAGATCTAACTCTAGGACTTGACCACACTCAAAAATTCAAAATATAATAAGAGATTTGGTCAATTGAATTTCATGTTACGTTTTTCACCAAAATCTGATTTTCAACTCTTTGTGATTTCTAAGAAACTTTTATGTTTTCACATACTAACCAACATAACTCATCATAACACTTACTAATACCACGAATACCCATGATTTTCATTAGTCCAATGCTTTTATTATGACTTTCATCATAAACCACGTAAACTGTTCATTTTAGTTGAAGAAATATTTGAGGTTTAAGAAATGGGTTTTGTCTTTGGGTCAATACAAAATTCGATTTCACGCTCTAGGGTAGGCTAGGAAGTCTTCAAGAATACGCCAAGAAATTTATTAATGATAGAAATATCATTCAAAACTGTTACTCTCGTCCAAGACTTGGATAGTACGTCACATTAATACCAACTGTGACTTCTATCCCTTAACCCGGATAAGACCTCACAATGATACCTATCAACTTGCCATCTTCAATCCACGACGTCGCCTGTGAAAGTCCGGCTTCTGCATTCCACACAAGGAAGTCAACAACGAAAGGATCGGGCTCTTTACTTATGGCTTGATATAACGAAAGATTAACTTTAGGATTTGGTTACTTTGAATTAGATATAACAAAGTTGGTTAGGAATATGAAAGCTAACAACCTTACAAAAAGAATAATGAGTAGTTAATCAATCGTTTTCAAAAAATTACCTCAAAGGCAAGTATTTTCAAAGAGATAAGATCGACAGTAACGTGAAAGTGTTTATTTGAAACAAACAAGATTTAAAAATAGTAGAGGTAACAAAGGTCACTACTAACGAAGTTTCAACCAATAAGTCAAAGTCTAACTTCTCCTGAGTCAAATTTAAATGTTGAACGCAAGCAAGAGAGATAAAATAATGGGTAGAACCGGTATCTTATAAGGTGTAGACTTATGAATTTATAATTAACTAACCCGCGTACTAACTTCGTTCGGTTTACTCGCTTTTGAGAAGTCATGAAAAATGCACTTCCTAAAACCAACGACTTTGTTTTGTCCATATCCACCTTTGGTGCCACCGCTCCAAATTTAGACTTGACTTTGGTGCACAAACAAAATTGAGCTAAATGACCTTCTCTTCTTGCAATTTCCACTTCTATTATCTTTGCCATGATTACCAATCAAGTGGTTACCATTCTTAGCATGATAATTTATCCCACGATGGTTATCATTGTTACGATAGCCGTTGCCACCGATATGATTATTATCGTGTTGTTGGTCGTTACCTTTTGTTTAAGTTGAATCAACACTCTCATGTGCTTCATTGCTTATCTCAAAGATTTTCGGATGTCATTCTCAAACACCGCACACAAAACAAGGGTTAATTAACATATCACATATTATCCCTATACTCGATGAGACCAATTAAATACCAAATAAATTTAGGTAGGTCATACTAGCGAAGGAATTCCCGTCTCTCCCCTCCTAGTTCTTATCTCACATCTCGGCCAGGGATCATATCCTAAGCTCGATACCAACCGTGGCGCCCCCAAATTAGGTATACGTCACCCATCTTGGGTCGCCACTTACATGGTACATAAATTCAAATACAAACTTACTAATATAACTGCATAGGTATAATACGACATAAAATCGTGAGTTTGAATACAAATATTGTCTACTAGATATTATACAAACTCAAAAGGAGTCCTCATTACAACTATTATCACACTATTTCACGAATAGTGAGGACTACTAATGCTATCCTCTGGATCATTACTCTCCCGACTCGTCCCGGCTATATTTTCATTTCACGAAGAGAACGGTGAAAGAAAGGGTGAGCTTAACTAGCCCAAGAAGAAATATTATGACTAAGATAATGCGAGAATAAATTATCATTAGCCTTCAACAATGTTAAAAGCGATAAAATACAATAGACAACCCAGTTTAATCTGCAAATGAATATGCAATCCATTAAAAGAGTCAATTAGAAAATAAAGTCTACTATCTTTTAGGTTTTAAAAGGTTTTTCATCAACATTATAAATTTGAGACTCAAACTTTAATGAATAAACCACAATATCTAATCATCCCCATACCACGGTCAAAGGATTTTCATCAAATTATCAATGGTCATGACTATACTTAAGATCACCCCGGTCATAATCATACCAAAAACTATCCATCACTTGCATTACAAAATACCGAGGACTTTTATCACATCATTTATAACAAGCCATGATGATACTGAAATGATCCATCCTCGGTCATAATCATACTAAGTTCATCTATGCACTTAAGCCAAAGATAACATAATATATTATGAGGATGATGACAATGACATAATAATTCAATAAAACAAGTTCAAGAATTATTTTATCCAGAATTAATAACGTCCAAATTGTCAACAAGATCTTTGTTTTGTAGAGTAAAATTCAAGAATGATCGAAGAATATTTCCATGAAAAGATTCTGGATGAAACACAAATATCAAGGATATTCTACTAATTTCATGGAGTATAGAAGTCAAAGTTTTAACCAACCTGGATATAATAAAGAATGGAATAACAAAAGAAATCACCATGCATGCGGTACTTGCATACAAAAAAGTTATTCAACGAGAATAATAATAATCGGAACCGGTCGGTGAAATTCACACCGACAGGATGATCCAACAAAATAATAAATGCTGAATAATAAACAATGGAACCAGGTCCGGTGTAAAACACACAGACAGGATATTCCAACAAAATAATAAATGCGGAATAATAAACAATGAAACCAGGTCCGGTGTAAAACACATAGACAAGATATTCCAACAGAATAATAAAGAATGGAATAACAGAAGAAGATCACCAAGTATAGGGGATTCCACAGATCTGAGTTATTCCAATGAATAAATAAGGATGGAATAACATAAGGATTTCACCAAGTATAGGGTATGCCGTGATCACGAGGTTATGTATAGGGTATGCCACTTTTACAAAGTTATTCCAATGAATAATAATGAATGGAATAACGAAGTTCTCTTCATGAATAAGAAAGAATAACACCCCTTACGGTACAACAAATATATATCCCTTCTTAGTAAAAGACACCGGATATCAAAGTAGTGAAGTACTGAATACTCTTCTTCTTTCTCTCTATAGATTTTCTCTCTATAGCTTCTCTCTATAATTTCTCTCTCTAGAGTTTCAAAGGTGAATTAAAGAAAATAATGAAGGAATGAGCTTCTATTTATAGGAAAATAGAATGCATAGTAATTAATCCATGAATCGGTCCGCATTGATTTACTTTAATCGGACGGTCCATATTTAAAGCAAAATCTTTTAAATAAAATATAATATATTCTATTTATATAAAATATTTTACTATGCAAACACTATGCATAATAAAATATAATATATTCTATTTATAGAATAACTTTAATAAAGTATTCTGCTTTATATAAAAGATGTTTCGCTTTTATTACGTTAATAATACTGAATAAAACAAAACGTCATTATCGCTATAATAATTCATATTATTAATCGACAATAATGGAATCAAACCGGTGACTTCACACATAAGCATCAATAATCAATACCGTAATGCTACTATGCAACCACACGATATTCATTTATACTTTTACTACCGAAGTAGTTCAACAAAGATCAATCAGTAAAACTTCCGCCGTTATTTCAATAAAATATTTTTGTCATTTTCCCAATCCGGCAATAATTACATTTGTAGGGTCCACCAATGATTGAGTAGTTGTACGAATATTCCTGCTAAACCGAATATTCCCAGACCAATCTAATATAATATAACCACTTGTATACTTTGCAAAATTTATAAACACTACCCACAACTATAATATTATCTCAAATTCACACCATAATATTAAAAATTATTTTGACAAAATTTAAATCTTTATTGATAAAATCTGGGGTCTCACAATTCTCATCAATGAGAACAAAGTTGACACTCTTGTAATTGGTTTTCTTTGCCAAAGACCGATCCAAGGAAAGACGCTATCCGCCATCAAAGTGATAAGCATCCAGTAGTGGCTAACTTCGATAATGCATCAAAGAATCGGAATTGTTATTGTGATCGACCCTTGATAGCTTTCTTTGCATCGATGTCCAAAATAGAATATCCATCTCGCATGCAATGTCCACGAGCTCGCTTCAATTGAAGAACTGCAACGGCTTTGTCGATTCCTCGCTTCTCTTTAACTATTATCGACTTCGAGAAAAGAATTGTCCGACCATAATGTCAACCGACTTTGGAAATATTTACCAAGTGTTCAATTTCCAAGAGTGCGGCTTATAGATCTGCTTTGGTGACGAGAGTCCTTCATTTATTGGCGAGAACACTCAAGGCAGTAGTACTTTTTTGCATTCTCGGGTGAATATATTCTTGAATTGCTCCCTCATCCGTTTGTGCCATAGTCCCGAGAACCCCTAGGATGAGGTATTCTCTTCGGATGCTTAGGAATATGGGTGCATTTTGTTTCTTTTGAATCAAACTGACAAAATTTAAACGGGCATCTCCGAAAAAAGTATCTACAGGCGTTGTGCCCCAAAGGGATTCTCGGGAGTGTGATTTACGGATATACTTGGTGAAACTCTCCGTCACGGTGATGATGATACTCGAGGCGATGCCCTTATTTGTATTCGAGGTGCATGCTCCTGGATCGATCTTCGTCTGCTGCGACCATAATCTCGAAACCGATAGGGCGGATACCCTCTTGGTCAATCGAAAAAATGGTCATTGGGACTTCATCTACTGCGCTTGACCATCATCCCGAAGACCAATAGGGCAGATTACCCTCTTCGGTCAAACAAGAAATGGCTGTTGGGTCTTCATCTACTCTGCTTCGACCATCATCTTTATCACCGACCACTTGATTGCTGTCAATTATGGGCGGGGTGCCTTTTACTTGCCTTCGGTCATGATCCTGCTTTTTATCAGCAACAAAGACCAACCATCTTCGGGCTTTGCCGTGGGATCTCGAACGAGAACCTCCTGATTGGTGCCATAACTTCAGATGTAGAACAACTAGAAATATTGTGATTGATAGCTCAATAACACTAGAAAAAAGCCCTCCTTCTAGCGCCAATGTTAACGCCAGGATCTTCTGCCACGTCCCAATCACGTCAGACGCCCTGATCCTGCACAGTAAACACGATAAACACCACAAGCTTGACGGCGGTTCCGTCGGGGGATAGCTCAGGCGTGAGAGTCAGTATACGTGTTCACAAGGTTAAACAATGGAGGAATATAATGTCTAGTGTCTTGAGAGAGAAATAATAATTCTCTGTGTATATGTGATTATGAATGAAGAAGTGTATGAGAACGTACCCTTTTGTGAAGACTTCCTTGCTAAGTTATACTCTCTTTGCCTGGATTACTGTGCCACCCACTATTACCTGACACACCCCCTTTGATCTGATGGGTTCTGCCGACTGCATGTAGTTTATCCACTGCTTTTGGTCATTTATTACTTACTACCATACGTAGGTTATGATCTCATCCACATTAATGCATGACAGGTTCTCTAGTCAACCGTCATGCTTTTTCATCATTACAAATCAAAGATGTAGATATTTAAATATATGATGGGTCGACCCACTGATTGGGTCCGATACTAGAAGGACTTAATAAAGATAATAAAGTGACTAGATCCAATAATGTTAACACTCAATAGTGAAGACCCAATGGACTAACTGAATATGTAGGTCTAATCCATTTGGTCCAATAGGAGAAATATCACGACCCAACATATATATATGACATTTATTGGAATATATATCTTATGATAATAATAATGATATAATTTAAAATTTATTACAGTTATTATCATTATTATTATTTAAAATTTTAATTATTTAAAATTTAGTATTATTATTACAATAATAATTATTACAATTATTATTATTATTATTACAGTTATTATTATCTCATCTTCACATGCATATAAACGACGCTAGGTGGTTTAAATATTAGTGTTACATAAATTTTAGCATAATAGGTAGTTGGTCCAGTGGTTTTTGTTAGAATATAAGGTTCTAGTTTGGGGAAGTCTAGAGTTTAACACTTGTTAACAACATTTTCTTTAAAAAAAAATTTAAGGCAAGCCTTCTACCCTCCACGTCAGCAAATAACGGGCCACGTCAAGAAAATAACGAATCATATACACGATCGACATTTTCGGTCAAATTTTGGGCGAAATCGAATCTGGAATGACCATTTTGTAATTTTTGGAGAGTACAGTTATTCGATTGTAACAAAAAAAGTTTCGGTAACCACAATGAAAACCGGACCCTATTATAGTGACCAAAGCGTTATTTATCCCGAAGTTAGTATGATAACAAGAAATAAGAATAATAGTTAGAAGTCATGAATTATCATAAGTCATGTGAAAAGAATTCATAAGTAATTTATATTTTTATAAGTTACAAACTCACAAAAAACAAGTAATAACTTATCATGATTATAAGTTAATGAAGTAAGTATGTTAAGATGTTAGTATGACGGAATGAATCCATTTGAAACGAAGAACAAATACTAAGTAATGAAGTTTTGCCGGAATTCACACAATTGGACGATAATCGTCGAATTCGTGAAATTCTCGGAATGGAAGTCGAATTTTGATATTGAGCTTAGAAACATTGGTTTTCAATGGAGACAAGTCTTATTTGGCATTATAGAGTTGCGGACTCGAGAATGACCGAATTCCGACTTAGAACGAAGAAACGAGCATTGAACGTTCACGAACGTTTATCGTTTTCGTTAAAAATGGACTAATAGGTGAATTTTAGTTAACGAAGTCAAATAGATAAAATTCTTACATGAACACATAGAGTATGTAAATTGTGAACCGTAGGCTCTTAAACGAGCCAATTCGGACTTATAACGAAGAAGTTATGAGGCCGAGAATCTCACATAAAATGTTAACTGTCAAATTTTTTTTCAGGTGCTTTAGCATCAGCTATGCCATGGCTGATCAAGTCAAAGTAGTCATCATACCGCAGCCGCCGATCATGGCCGGATGAAGCTGTGACCTCTCTTCGGAGAGTCGTCAGCCAGCCATGCCCGACCAACGAAAAGGACTCACGCGCCACAGTACGAGTCCTGATCTTTTTAGCCCTGGCGTCCTGTGTGTAAATATACAAGACAGAGAAGGATCTTTGGCCACAAATACCAAATTTTTGGGTTTTAAAATTGAAGAAAGTTTACAAGTAAAGCATGAAGGGTAACTAATTGACAAAGAACTAAAGCTTAATTATAACATTATTAAGCCATGATTAAACCTTAATTATGATCACTTCAGGTTGAAGTAACTTAATTATATATGAAACGTAAGAATGATGTAACGAAAAGCTGGAACCAATAATAACAAATCTAATACATGATTAGATTGAGAAGAAGGGTAAGATTCTTTAGGAACTATGTATGTTCATTCATGACCTAATGTAGTATGTTATGTGGTTATGTGTTGTAGAGACTGTAAAGACTCAAAGGAAAAGTAATTATACTGTAGCAGACGCTGAAGGCAAGTTTTTCTAAACGCTTGTCTAACCTTCATGTTAGTCAAGTTTTCAATAAATGAGATGCATGAATGGTTTTACGAAAGGGTCGATGCCAGTTTCATTTCGGCTAGACTATTCTTGAAAGATTGATTGAATTCTTTACAAGTCTTTTCATATATAATTGATAACACTATCCTACCCCAATTGTTTGGTACGGATTCAAGGCAAGCCTGAATATAAATAAACAAATGTATTTTCATCGAGTATTCGATAGGCACGTGAGGTTGCCACAACTTAAACGTACACACGTTTAATGGATGTAGTGTTGATCAACATAGAGTACTATAGGCGGATCACCTAGAAGTGTTCGTAAACTATGCCGGACTTACAGACTTAGTATCGGGTTGTCCTTTTCAAAGAAATTATGAAACGTTCATGGTCTTGAACCAGAATTGATGTTTTACTGAATATTGTCATTATAAAACGTTTTGAAGAAAAAGAAATGCTATTTTGAATTATTGATAGTACTTCGTAACTATTATCCAGTTATTGAAGATATACGATTCCTATGTTTCAAGCATGTTGTTTAAAAGAAATTGTTATACTTGTTGAGCTTGTTATGCTCACTCTTGCTTGAACCATATGAATGCAGCTTAGACAGAATGGACCGAAGGATCTGGCAAGGATAAAGGGAAGGCTAAGGCGAACATGTAGCTTACCTATGTAATATTATAGGTTTGTAATGATAATATTAGATATTATGACAAGAACAAATGTAACGGTTATAAAGAACCTGGGGAATGGTAGTATTGTTTTGAAATATATGTAAGACATCCGTTCTTTTGAGGCATTTCAATTGAATGTTTGTGTGAACTGTAGTACCGTGTAGCACCATATGTCGGGTTGGAAGAGACCCGGATTTGGGGACGTCACTGGTTGGTATCAAAGCATTAGGTTATAAAACTTAAGGAGGGAAGAACCTTAGACTAATAACCTCGTTAAGGAAGGAAAAGTCCGAAGAAAGTAAACTCGAGCTTTACTTGAGTTGAATGAGTCAATAAGATATTGAGGAAACTCAGTACCGAAAGATTTAAAAGATGGAAAGTAACCCTAAATAAATTAAATGTGATTTGTGCTTATACTATTATGTGTTATATACTAATCAACATGTTATGTGTTATTGTAGGATGACGATCGATAGCTTGATGTATAAAGATATACACGCGGTGAGTGAAGAAATTGCGAACAGAGTAGAGCCCGTACCCATACCAGCGGTGGAGGTACCCTTAGTGGTTTTAGAGGAGTCAGAGACAGAAGAGTACTTTTCTGAGGAAGACTACTCCGAGGGAGATATGGATATAGCATCATACCTGGATATGATGACCGAGGAGGAGGAAGAAATAAAGGTGACATCGGTTGATACGGTGGTACCTACACTAGAGTCATCACCTCCAGATGCAATGAGAGCATTGTATCTAGCAGTGCTTGACAGGAATGTACAACTGAGTACAGTTGTGCAGAATCAGAGTGAAGAGATTAGTTATCTCCATGAAGCCAAGATGTCTGCAGAAGCAGATTTTGAGTCGGAGCACGATAAACATGTGCTTATCACAGAGCAGACTAGAGACTATAAGGAAGAGGCCGATGAGCTTCATAGGAACTGGGGGAGAAGGACCAGAAGATAGCACGGATGTCTTACATCCATGAGAGTGCTCATAAGGATTTCAAGCTGAAAGTTGCTTGTTATTCCATTGAGTCAGGACAAAACCGTCATATGATTAGTCGCGATATTGTAACGATGATTGCGAATGAGAAACACGAGGACGCTGTTATGCATTATTAGAATGTTAAGAGTTATAAATATGTGTGTAGTGACGTATAACCCTCTTTTGTATAAAAGGGTAGTCTTTTTGTAAATCCCAACTTTGGTTGAGTTCAATTGCGGGATAGAATTGTACTAGCTTTTGGCTATGAAAGCAAATTGTAAATAGTTTCAAACTATGAAGAAGCATATGAATATAATGAAGTTTTCATTTAATATGCTTTGTTATGGTATGAGTTTGTATGTGGCGAATAATAACGAAGTAAGTAAATAGATAATAATGAAATTATATTGATTTAATCAGCATAATGCCGCCTAGGAGAAGACAACGTAATCAGGAAACGAAATCACATAATGATAACCAAGGGGGGTCAGAATAACCCTGTGCAATAGTTCGTTAATTTATTAACGGCTACATTTAACCAAATCGGGGGTAGAATACCCGCGGGACCTAGGGTAGCCAGAACGACTATCTTTAACAAGTTTAAAAGCGTAGGTCCACCAGAGTTCAAAGGAACGACGGACCTATTAGAAGCCCAGACATGGGTAAAGGAAATAGAGAAGGCGCAAAAGACTTCTTTTGCGACTTACATGATGAAAGGGGAAGCCAACTGTTGGAGGGAGGCTCACCAGGGTGGGGCTAGAACATAAACAGTAACGTGGGAATAGTTCAAGAAGGTTTTCTTCGAGAATTATTTCCCTACAAGCATGCAAGGGAGGATGGAGATTAAGTTCTTAAAACTTAAGCAAGGGGGGCATGACAGTTCCCAAATACGCGGCCAAATTCAATGAATTGGCAAGGTTTGTTCCACACCAAGTGGACACTGAGGAGAAGAATGCTCGTAGGTTTGAGCAGGACCTGAAACCCTGGTTCTATAGTAGGATTTCGGTGTTCCAGAGTGTTTCCTATGGGACCATTCTGGAGAAGGTAATTATAGCAGAGGGTGGTAGTGAGGCGTTGACTCAATACCACAAAGAGAGGAAGGATAAGAGCAAGGGAAAAGGAGGAACCAAGGCAGAAAGTGCCAATGGTTGTGGCATTATGCCAAAAAGAAAGAATTTTAACTCCGGGAATACTGGAGTGGGATAAGGGGATCCTAAGCGTAGAATAGGAGCGTGTAAGACATGTGGAAAGACTCATCTAGGAGTCTGTCTGAAAGGGATTATAAGTACCATCAAACATTAAGGTAGAGGAGGAGGAAATAACTTTCGATAATTATATTCGTGAAAATTGTTTCATGGATAATAAAGATAAGTGTGGGTAGATAAGTACTGTTAACGTTGAGAGAATTTGAAGAAATTCTCAGAATGAATGGGTTGATTAACCATAGAGCTATAATAAATAGTTATAAAGAAAAGTGTGAATCTTCAGTTTTTCAGAAAATCCAATGTAGTAATTTATGGTAATAAATCACCGGAACATTATTGTTGTCTAACCATGACGCAAGTTAGGAGGATGTTAAGGAAGAGGACGAGTCGTTACGATTGCGTATCGACTATCATAAGAGGAGTAAGTTAGCAATTAAGAATAAATACCCATGGCCCAGGATCGATGATCTATTTGATCAGTTAAAAAGGGGCAAAGAATTTTTCTAAGATAGATTTGCGTACGGGGTATAGTCAGTTGAAAGTAAGGAAGAAGGTGGCAAATTGATAGGTACTCTTGCGAGATGCTATGGTTGAAAGTATCATTAGCGTCACAGAGTGTTCGAATAATATTGGGACGAGTGTGTCGCAATGATCATTGGTGATATTCTAGTCTATTTCAAGACGTTAGAAGATCACGTTGAACATTTGAAGATAGTGTGAGGAATACTACGGAGGAAGAAGTTGGATATGGAATTCACTAAGTGTGAATTTTAGCTTAAATGTTATACAGATATGTTATTGATAAGTATGTTGGGAATGAGAAGTGAGAAAATAGTTTTCAAGAACTAAAAGGAAGGTTAAGTGAGGCACATGTATTGTCTTTATCAGATGATACGGGGAAATTTTGTAGAGTATCTCGATGTTTCGCATAGATGGCGGGGTTGCATGCTCAGGTAACATGGCAAGATAATTGTGTATGCATCACGCCAGTTAAAGGATTATGAGGAGGTCTATCCTACTTATGATCTAGAATTGGCAGTTGTAGTTTTTGAATTAAAAATATGAAGATAGTATTTATACAGGGAGAAGTGTGAGATATACACGGATTCTAAGAGTCTGAAATATACCTTCACACAGAAGGAGTTGAATATAAGGTAGAGAAGGTAATTAGAATGGATGAGAGATTACGAAGGTGATATGTTATATCATTCAGGGAAGGTAAACGTAGTAGCCGACGTGTTAAGTAGGAAGGGTAGGGAAAGCTATCAATGTTAACAACTCAGAATGAGTTAATAACGGAGATGACAAGAACAGAGTTAGAAGTTAAAATACAGAATGAAGCGATAGAAATTTTATTCACAACGTAGACTCAATCCACGATAAACGGAACGAGTTAAGTAAGTACAACTAGGTAACGAGGAATGCAAGCGAATGAAGAAGAGGATGCAGGATGAAGAGAAGACTAAGTATAATCTTGTTTTGAAGGAGGAATTTGAGTTTCATATAATTCCAAGTTAACAGAAGGACTAATAAAAGGAATATAGTGTAATATGTTAGTAAGTGTTTAACTTCCAACTCAAATTATTGATAGGAAGTGATAAGTCATGTGAAATAAGATAATACCTTCGGTGAAGGTGAAGGTAAGAAACCACAATGTCGAAGAAGCATGGTGGGAACTCAAGATTAAAATGAAGAAAATTTTTCCTCATTTGTTTATTTAAGTATAACGAGATTCTGGGGACAGAATCCTTATAAGGGGGGAAGAATGTAACGCCCGAGAAAATTGGATTTTTAGGAGAATTAAAATTTTATTTAATTATGTGGATTTAATGAATTTAATTAAGTAATTATGGGAGTAAACTAATTGAAGCTGATAGGTATATGTTTTATATATTTTAATGATAACAATTATGTTTTAAATAAATGTTTAAATATTTATTTATTGTTCTGTTTTTACTTGAATTAATTTTCATTGACCTTGATAAATTATATGTCAAGTGTTAAAAAATTAATTCATATATTATTCATGGCAAGGAAACCCTATTTCTTTCTTTAAAACAAAAATGGGCAAAAAGATTATTTTATAAAAGCAATACTAAAATATATATATATTAGAAAATTAAAAACTTACTATATATATATATACCGTATATATTATATATACCATATATACCTATACTAGTATTTAATGCATGCGTGTGCTGCCTCCTTGAAAAACGTGACTTAAGTTTTGGGACTAGTTAATGTGTATAGGCATGCTGGCAGAGAATTAAACACATGGTCAATGAAAGATAAATTGCTTAAAAGGTTGAAAACGCCTGAAAGCGTTTTTCATCTCTTACCGCGTAAAACATTTGGTTAATCTGGACCATTCAATTCAAAATGTTTTATCAGAACCGTGCGACTCAAAAATCAGTTTTCAAAATTATAATTTTGCCCCAACTTCAGAAATTCTATAAATAGGGAGTATTTCATTCATTTGGTTTTTACCAATTTAGTGAAAAGAAAATCATACTCTCCTTGCCTACATTCTCTCTAAATTTTTTTATCTCTTCATACAAAAGTTCTAATTATTTTTGAAGAGAAAAATCGATCCAAGTACTGAGATAAGTCTAAAAATTCTGTTGAATTATTTCTTACTTGCATAGTTCTACACAACTTTATATATCTATACTTCATCTATTTATCAAATAAAAGAATACTTGGGCGCCACAAGGCTACGGAGATAAACCTCTACGGAGAGGAATCCAACCGTACGATTCCTTATAGTCTTTAGTAATCTTTTATTGATATTATTTAAATAAATATTATAAAATAGGTACAACACTTGATAGCTCAAAACAACACTGAGATACTACTCCAAAAAGAGTAGTCATCCGAACTAGATTTGAGAATCGAAGTGATCTATTTAAAATATTTTTATAAATATCAATTGTGAAAATTATAAATTGTGTCATACTTAGACGTCGCAAGGCTACGGAGATACACCTCTACCAAGAGAATTCGAACCGTACGATTCCTTAAAGTACTAAGTGACATTATTTGTAAAATACTCACATAATAGATAAAATATTCTTATATAATTTTTGAGTTAAACAAATAATAGTTGTTATATCAAATTGTACTTATGTGACATTATACTTATTAGTTGAAATAGATTTATTATTGATTTATCTACAACTAATAAATTATTTGATCAAGATTAATTAAGAAACAATTCTATAATTATTCATAGAAAAACACTCTTTATTTTATAGAATTGTTAACTTCATAAAGTACTTTAATATTATATATTTGCTTAATTAGAAGCATATTTGATTCAAAATAACTTATTTGCTTACAGAGAAGCATAAAGAATAAAAGTCTTTGAACTTTTATTTATATATTTGATCTTTAATTAATATCAGCTTATTTAAGAAGCATCCATATGTACTAAATTCTTATCTGCTTATTTAAGAAGCATATTATTGTAAAATCATTTGCAAAAAGAGAAAAGGTCAGAGTTAGCTTATTTTATGTACCTGTGAGAAAGACGAGTAATTCTTCGACCAAGACCAGAGTCTTAGAGAGGTCAGTGGGAAGTTGGGTCTCTAGTGTACTTGTGAGGTGAGGAAGAGACTGTTATTTCAAGACCAGATCATAGAATAGAACTGAACTCAAAAGAAGATACAACTAAAACTTGAGGAATGAGCAGGGAGCTTGCTGTCCAAGATAGATTAGTTGGGATTAGTTGGAAACTTATCTTTAAAACTTTGTAAAGGTTTCTCCGCCTATTGAAGGAGTTGGTTATTACTGATAGTAATAGGATCTTAAGTTCCAAGTAGGGACTTAAGACTGGACGTAGCAACATACCAAGGGGCGTGTGTTGTGAAGCAGATAAATCTCTGTGCATTGTGATTGAATTTTTATTATCTTGCATATTAATTTCTAACACTGCTAATTAATTACACTAAAAATTCAAAAAGGCCTACGATATTTTATAAATCGGTAATAATCTATTCAACCCCCTTCTAGATTATTATTGGACTTTCAATTGGTATCAGAGCAGTGCTCTTTAACTTGTTTGTTGAGTATATACAGGCATACTGAAGAGTAGATCCATGGCCTACAATGCTATTGGTTGCGGGGAAGGATTATCTATGTCCAGACCTCCACTATTTGATGGTACAAATTTTGCCACCTGGAAAAACAGATTCAAAATCTATGCTAAATCTCAAGGAATCAAAATCTGGTGTGCCATTGAACGAGGTGTAAAAGTTCCAACAAAAATTAAAGGAGAAAAGACTGTCGAGAAAGACATATATGAATTCACCACTGAAGAAGAAGAAATCATGAATATTGCATCCCGAGCAGAACAAGTGCTAACAAGTGCTTTGATTGAGAAAGAATACAAAAGAGTCAGTAACTGTAAAAATGCAAAAGAAATCTGGGAAAAATTGATTGTAACCTATGAAGGTACCAATCACATCAAAGAAACCAGAAAAGATGCTCTAATTCAAGAGTATGAAAACTTCAAGCTTGAAGGAGAAAAGATCATTGATATGGAAACTCGATTTTCTAGAATCATTGATGAGCTAGAGCAATTGGGAAAAGCATACACTACAAATGAGAAAAATAAAAGAATTCTCAAAGCCCTTCCATCCATCTGGAAAATGAAGGTCACTACAATAAAAGAAATGCAAGATCTAACTACATATCCTATGGACAATCTCATTCGGAATCTTCGTGCCCATGAAGTTGATATGATCGTTGAAAAAGCTGGATCAGATATAGATCTCAAAAAGAAAGGAATCGCCTTCAAAGCCCTTTTGGTGGATCAAGAAAGTGAAGATGAAGAATTAAATGAAGAACTTCTTAGTCTAGACAACAATGAAGTTGCTCTACTGTCCAGATAACTCAGAAGAGTAATTCAAAGCAAAGCAAGAAAGTATGGCAAAGGCTTCATGAAAACAAACAACAACTTCAACGGCTTCAAAGGCAAACAATTGTTCAAACCAAAGACACAAGGAGGAAATTTCAAAGCAAATAACAACTTCAGAAGTACAAATCCAAATGAAAACTCAAACACATGTTTCGAATGTAAGCAGCCTGGACACTTCAAGAAGGACTGTCCAAAACTAATCAACAACAAAGTTCTTATAGCTGAAGAAGGATGGGATCTAAGTGACGAGGAAGAAACCACTGAGCAAATCGAAGAAATTACAAATCTCTGCTTAATGGCAGATAATGACTCATCACCAAGATCAGAGGTAAATTCTGAACACCAACTGCCTAGCACTTCGTTTTCATCATACACACTAGAAAATATAAATGAAGAACACTATGAATTACAAGAAGCTTATAGTCATTTATATGGAAGTAATGAACTATTAAAAGAAGAATTAGAAAGATTAAAAAAGTTAAATACATGTCTTAAAATTGAGAATGCTAATTTAATTATCACTAATGAAAATTTAAATGAAATAAACTTAGAAAATAAAGAAGAATTAAAACTACTTAAGAAAATTAATAAAAATCTTGAAATAGAAAATTCCTCACTTATTATCTCAATTGAAAATCTTGAAATTGAAAATTCAACACTTGTCGTAATCAATGAAGATAATCAAGTACAAGATCAAGCAGTAATTGAAGAAATTAAAAATGAAAAGTCAAGTTTAAAATCAGAAATAGAAAATCTTAATTGCAAAATTGAAAACTTAACCAAAGAACATGAAGATTTAAATAATATAATTTATAAATTCACAAAAGGAAAGGAAAATCTTGATGTCATGTTAAATCAACAAAAATGTAGCTTTAATAAAGAAGGATTAGGATATACAGGAGAAACAAGTAAATCAAAAGATAAAGGATTGTATCATGTTAAAATTAAAGAAAATGAAAGTCATATATCTCCCTTCACAAAATGTTCCTATTGTAACAGAAATGGTCATTTCTTTTATACATGTAATGCTAGAAATGGAAACTATAAAGGAAAAATGATTTGGGTTCCCAAAGGAACATATACTACACCAACCATCACAAGAAGAGAATTTCACAAACATCATTATCATACTTCTCACAATCCAGTTACTCATAGAATGCTTTTTTCAACTAAAATTGATTATCCTATGCCGAGTTTTGTAAAGGAAACTTCAAATGCTCCTCATACAGAATGGAAAACTCACCCTAAGGACCCTTCAATTTAAAGGGTACCAACTTGTGAAATTAGTGCATATATTGTAGGTATGTCTTGCAGCTGACATAAATAAAAGCAAATGGTATCTTGATAGTGGATGTTCAAGACATATGACTGGAGACAAATCCAAATTAAGAAATCTGCAAGCTACAGACTTTGGTGAAGTAACTTTCGGTGATAACAATAAAGGTAAAATAATTGGAGTTGGATGTGTTGGCAATAAACATATAACCATTTCCAATGTTCAGTTAGTTACTGGACTCGGGTATAATCTTCTGTCTATCAGTCAACTATGTGATAATGGTTTTAAAATATCCTTTAGTACACATAACTGCTCTATTTTTGATCAAACTGGTAAATTAATATTAGATTGTCCTAAATATCAAAATGTATACACTTGTGACTTAGATGCATACTCTCACCTAGATAACATATGTCTTGTCTTTGCAAATGAGGATCCTTGGCTATGGCACCGCAGACTAGGACACATTAATGTGAAACTCATAAATAATATTTCTTCTAAAGAACATGTCCGTGGTCTTCCTAAATTAAAATTTTTTAAAGATCACATATGTGAAGCTTGCGAACTAGATAAACAAATTCATGCATCCCATAAACCTAAACTCATTATGTCAACCTCTCGAACCCTAGAATTTATACACATGGACCTGGTTGGACCTATCCCTAAACACAGCATGGGTGGTGCTGTATATATTCTAGTTTTGGTTGATGATTATTCACGATTTACATGGGTTGATTTTATAAAGTTTAAAAATGAGGCTATTAATTCTTTTTCTACTATATGTAAAAAGATTCAAAATCAACAGGGAAGTTCTATTGTTTATATTCGATCTGATCACGGAAGATAATTTGACAATTCTGATTTCATTATGTTCTGTGATGAGAACGGTATAAGTCATAACTTCTCTGCTCCTTATACACCTCAGTCAAATGGTGTAGTTGAAAGAAAAAATCGTTCTTTGCAAGAAATGGCGAATACCATGTTAAATGAATATCGCCTTCCAAAATATTTCTGGGCCGAAGCAGTAGCAACATCATGTTACATATTAAACCGAGTTTTATTATGACCCGTTCTGCTTAAAACTCCCTATGAGCTCTACTATAAAAGAACTCCAAAAATAAACTATTTTCGTGTCTTTGGGAGCAAATGTTTTATTCTAAACACCAAAGGACATTTATTAAAATTTGATCCTAAATCTGATGAAGGAATATTTCTTGGATACTCTCTAAATAGCAAAGCTTACAGAGTTTTCAACAAGAGAAGTTTAGTCGTGGAAGAATCAATGAATGTGACTTTTAATGAAACTCAGCCTCCTCCAAAATACAAAGAACTAACTGATAATGATGTTGTCATTGAAGATATTCTCAGAAATATGGAAGAACCAAAACTAGATAATACATTTCCACCCATTGTTGAAAATCCCCTTGAAAATCCAAACCTTCAATTGAATGATTTGCCTAAAGAGTCTTATGTTATTAAAAATCATCCTATAGAAAATGTTATTGGCAATATTGAAAAAGGAGTTATCACTGGATCACAAGCACATAATCTAGCTGGTCATTTGTCTTTCTTATCTCAAATTGAACCTAAATTAGTAAGAGATGCCTTACTAGATGAAGACTGGATAATGGCTATGTAAGAAGAACTTGAACAATTCACTAGAAACAAAGTATGGAAATTAGTCCCACAACCTGATGATGTTTCAATCATTGGTACTCGTTGGGTATTTCATAATAAACTTGATGAAAATGGAATTGTTATTCGTAATAAAGCAAGATTAGTTGCACAAGGATATAATCAAATGGAAGGAATTGACTATGATGAAACATATGCTCCTGTTGCTAGAATTGAATATATTCGTATGTTATTAGCATTTGCATGCCATAAGAATTTTAAACTATTTCAAATGGATATAAAATCTGCATTCTTAAATGGTGTTATAGAAGAGGAAGTCTTTGTTAAACAACCTCCTAGATTTGAAGATTTTAGTCATCCTGAATATGTATATAAATTGCATAAAGCTCTATATGGGTTAAAACAGGCTCCTAGAGCTTGGTATGAAAGGTTGAGTAAATTTTTATTGAAAAATGGATTTAAACGAGGAATTATTGATACTACATTATTTACTAAAAATAAAAATGACATTTTGGTAATTTAAATATATGTAGATGATATTATTTTTGGATCTACTGATATTACTATGTGCAATGAGTTTTCTGAAAGTATGAGTAAAGAATTTGAAATGAGCATGATGGGAGAATTAAACTTCTTCCTCGGACTGCAAATCAAACAAGGAGAAAAAGGTATTCATATATCTCAATCTAAATACTGTAATGAAATGATCAAGAAATTTGGCTTAGAATCAGTAAAACCTCTTAACACTCCTATGTCAACATCGAAAAAATTAATTCTTGACGAAAATGGAAAATCTGTTGACTCTAAGAAATATAGAGGAATGATCGGAAGTCTCATATATATATAAGCTGTCGATGAGACTGACATCATGTTTAATGTTTGTAAATGTGCCAGGTTTCAAGCTGATCCCAAAGAATCTCATCTGACCGCAGTGAAAAGAATTTTTCGATATCTTAAAGGAACCACTGAGTTAGGTCTATGGTATCCTAAGGATCAACCATTTAATCTCGTATGTTTTTCAGACTCTGACTATGCAGGTCATCATGTCGATCGAAAAAGCACTAGTGGTACCTGTCAATTCCTAGGAGGATGTTTAGTCTCTTGGTTTTCTAAAAAGCAAAATTCTGTCTCTATTTCAACCACCGAAGCAGAATACGCTGCAGCCGCACGATGCTGTGCTCAAATCTTGTGGATGAAACAGACCCTTGCTGATTATAATTTAAAATTTGACTGTGTTTCAATTTTATGTGATAATACCAGTACAATAAATCTCAGCAAAAATACAGTCTTGCATGCTAGGTCAAAACATATAGACATTAGACATCACTTTTTACGTGATCATGTTAATAACGGAAGCATTAAATTAGAACATATTGACACTGAATTAAATATAGCTGATATATTTACTAAACCACTAAGTTCAGACAGATTCTACAAATTAAGAATTGAGTTAGGAATGCTAGATACTTCTTATTAATTTTTTATTAATTATATGAAACTATTTTTTATAGATAATTTTTTTATTTTTTAATGTCTCTTTCTCATAATTGTTTGTATTAAACTAGACATATATATTTACTCAATTATTTAACTAAGTTATAAATATAAATAATCTTCATATAAATAATTATCTTGTTATTATATATTTATATATACATATACATTGTCTTTAAAAATTAAATCTACATCATCAAAGGGCCAAAATTGATCAATCCGCGTCTCTATCATCAAACCACTCAGACTCCACAATCATGAAACACACGGATCATGCCTCAGAACCATACGATCAAGACTGAGCATTAATCTGAGCCTTTGGATCATGTTCTAAAAGGAAACACACATCAGATCCCTTGATAGCCGTTGATCGTGATCTACACACCTCTCTCCACCATTGGATTTGTCTGGTAAACAAACTATATATATACTTTTTTAATTTTTAATTCATTTTCTTCATTTCTATTTCTCTCTTCTCAGTCTCTCATCTGATTCTCTCTCGCTCGTTCGCCTTTCATCTTCTCCGATCTATTCTACATCATCGACAGTCTCTCTCTCTACAACATCATTTTGTCTCCTATAATCGACCTTCTCTTCTTCCTAATCATTTTGTTTTCTAAGTTTCAAATTGATTTTCTGTCTAAGATCTAAGAATACCTGCTCGTTTTAGGGTTTCTGTCAAAATAATTATTTTTTTGAGTTATGATTCAAATAATTTTTTTGTATAGTATTTTACTAATAGCAGCCGTCTCGTCTGCCTTATCACAGTAACTGTAATTACCGATCAGTTCTGCAAATATCTGTTGCTTTTCTTTTACTTGCTGAATTTTTTTTTTAAAAAAAGAAGGGAAATTTTTTTTACCAAATTTTTTTCTCCAGATTTTTGCCGACTTTTACTGAGTCATAATAAAATGCTTATTTTTATAATCTGATATATATACTATTTCTACTTGTATATATATATATATATATATATATATTATCTATATATCTTTGCATTTGTGTTGGGCTCGCTGCTACTTGTGCTAAGCAATGTGTCTACCGAAGAGCTTAGCATACTGAAACTAATATGATTACTGATATAAGCTCAGGTAAAACCTCTCTATATCTCTCAATTTTTGGTTGTGTGGATACTGAAGTCCACTGGATTACTTTCTGTGTCTTATATAATGTGTGAATCCTGATATTCACCAGGTTGCTCAATGCATTTACTGCTATATCTCCCTCCAAGATTTGCTATAAATATTGAAATCTTGCATTTTACCTACTTCTTTGAAAAACTTGATGCCTGAAATTATAATTTCTTGCCGTGTTCAAATTTTTGTGTAATCATTCCTATATTTAACTAAGCCAGTTTTTGTTCATCAATCGACATGTGGATTTTTTTTACCGATTACTGTTCTTCTTTTACCATTTTTTACAAACAGTGTTCATCTTACTATTTCACTTAAATATTGGTATTTTTTTTAAACTCATTTCACCTCAGGTTATTAAATGCATCTCTTCTATGGCTACATTACCTGCTGCACTTCTTAAATGCTTTCTTTCACTGAGTACTTAAGTATATATTACCTGCCGAACTTCATCTTTCTACTTCTATATATATATCTCAACCTTTCAAAAATGTTTCGTAGTTATATATCCTCACTCTTCTACTTCCTATTTTCACCTATTTTTCCTGCATCTATCCTTATCATGACTAACCTACTGTATTCAAAAAGAAAAACTTTGTCTCTTAATTCTGAACTACATTTTTCAAATGCTGTTCCTACTCTTACCACCCCATCTGCTCAATCAAAATATAGGTCTATGCGACACAACATGTGTCCAGGAAATGTAGTCACATTTCATCGTTTTCCAAAACTATTTGAGATTTTCAAAAATGTTGGATGGGATTGCTTGATCTCTTTTAATGATAAGTCTATTTTTCCCAGTCTTGTGGCTGAATTCTATACTCACATAGAATTTGTACATGACTCTTCTAGCTTATTAAAAACAATTACTACATGTATACAAGGCCAGATTTACATTATCGATGAATTGTTTCTTGTTCATGCTCTCCAGTTGAATCCAGCTACTCTTGATTTACCTCGCCTTAATTCCTATCTTCATCCCTTCGGCATATCTGTCGACGAATGTATGCTATTTAAGTTCAACTTATCTATGGTTACTGACCAACTAGTACTAGCCCTGTTGTTTGACTTCCCATGTACAATCGGTCTAGAATTTTTAACTGCTGAGTGTCAATTTCTGGGAAAAATCTTAAGAAAAAATGTCATGCCTGTTAGAGATGACAGAAAAATGTTGCTTTTTGATCTAGAGCTCATCAAAGGATTGCTAAATCAATGTCTGCCCTATAATTTTGCCTATTTCTTACTGTCTTCCTTCGAATACTGTTTTCATAACAATTACCTTGGATTCGGTCTCCTTCTTACACGCATCTTCCACTATTTAAATCTTCCTTTGTCTACTCTTCAGCCACAACCAATTCCCACCAGCAATATAGTGGCTCATCTAAACTTGCCACAACAGCCTCTCATCATCTCTAAAACATCTGATCATGAAATATTTGAAGAAAACATCATTCTAGCTACCAAACTAAATTCTCTAAATAACATGAATCAACTCTTACTGCAAAATCAGTCTCTCATGCTCGCTAAACTAGAAGATGTTCAATTATCCTTGCATACAATTCAATCTGCTGTTTGTTTACTCCTGGAGCACAACAACATGTTCATGGATCCCTTCAACGTTAGCACCGCTCCTGACCTCACAGTTCCACCAATAGCTGATCCTGTTCCTGTTCTCTCATCCGCCGATTCTGCAGGAAATATTGATGATCTGTTGCATTTTTCTCCCCTTCACCTTGAAGAAATCTAACTTCATACGCTAACTCCACTAACGATTTGGTTCCTGTAATTCCTAAATCTCTCCTCCACTAACTACTCGGCTACTGTACTACTACTACTACTACTACTACTACTACTACTACTACTACTACTACTACTACTACTACTACTACTACTACAATTCGACTTATATATTTTGTGCCTAACTATCTTTGCAGGATCTCTAACAATCTTTACTGCAGGTTTTTTTTACCCCGTCATTTTTTTCTGATGACAAAGGGGGAGAAGAAAAATATATATGAACTGCCATGAATGACTACCATGAATAGACTATATATGCTATATATATGAACTGCCATGAATGACTGCCATGAATAGACTATATATATTTAACTGCTATGATTAAATTGTGCTTAAATTTAATCTAATCAATTATAAAGGAGTTCACAAATTAAGGGGGAGTTTTTCTAAAAACAAAAATATTTTTATATAATTGTCATCATCAAAAAGGGGTAGATTGATAGGTATATGTTTTATATATTTTAATGATAACAATTATGTTTTAAATAAATGTTTAAATATTTATTTATTGTTACTTTTACTTGAATTAATTTTCATTGACCTTGATAAATTATATGTTAAGTGTTAAATAAATTAATTCATATATTATTCATGGCAAGGAAACCCTATTTCTTTCTTTAAAACAAAAAATGGGCAAAAAGATTATTTTATAAAAGCAATACTAAAATATATATATATATTAGAAAATTAAAAACTTACTATATATATATATATACCGTATATATTATATATACCATATATACCTATACTAGTATTTAATGCATGCGTGCGCTGCCTCCTTGAAAAAACGTGACTTAAGTTTTGGGACTAGTTAATGTGTATAGGCATGCTGGCAGAGAATTAAACACATGGTCAAAAGCAATAAATTGCTTAAAGGTTGAAAAACGCCCAGGCGCTTTTTCATCTCTTACCGCGTAAAACATTTGGTTAATCTGGACCATTCAATTCAAAATGTTTTATCAGAACCGTGGGACTCAAAAATTAGTTTTCAAAATTACAATTTTGCCCCAACTTCAGAAATTCTATAAATAGGGAGTATTTCATTCATTTGGTTTTTACCAATTTAGTGAAAAGAAAATCATACTCTCCTTGCCTACATTCTCTCTAAATTTTATATCTCTTCATACAAAAGTTCTAATTATTTTTGAAGAGAAAAATTGGTCCAAGTACTGAGATAAGTCTAAAAATTCTGTTGAATTATTTCTTACTTGAATAGTTCTACACAACTTTATATATCTATACTTCATCTATTTATCAAATAAAAGAATACTTGGGCGCCACAAGGCTACGGAGATAAACCTCTACGGAGAGGAATCCAACCGTACGATTCCTTATAGTCTTTAGTAATCTTTTATTGATATTATTTAAATAAATATTACAAAATAGATACAACACTTGATAGCTCAAAACAACACTGAGATACTACTCCAAAAAGAGTAGTCATTCGAACCGGATTTGAGAATCGAAGTGATCTATTTAAAATATTTATATAAATATCAATTGTGAAAATTATAAATTGTGTCATACTTAGACGTCGCAAGGCTACGGAGATACACCTCTACCAAGAGAATTCGAACCGTACAATTCCTTAAAGTATTAAGTGACATTATTTGTAAAATACTCACATAATAGATAAAATATTCTTATATAATTTTTGAGTTAAACAAATAATAGTTGTTATATCAAATTGTACTTATGTGACATTATACTTATTAGTTGAAATAGATTTATTATTGATTTATCTACAACTAATAAATTATTTGATCAAGATTAATTAAGAAACAATTCTATAATTATTCATAGAAAAACACTCTTTATTTTATAGAATTGTTAACTCTTCATAAAGTACTTTAATATTATATATTTGCTTAATTAGAAGCATATTTGATTCAAAATAACTTATTTGCTTACAGAGAAGCATAAAGAATAAAAGTCTTTGAACTTTTATTTATATATTTGATCTTTAATTAATATCAGCTTATTTAAGAAGCATCCATATGTACTAAATTCTTATCTGTTTATTTAAGAAGCATATTATTGTAAAATCATCTGCAAAAAGAGAAAAGGTCAGTTAGCTTATTTTATGTACCTGTGAGAAAGAAGAGTATTTCTTCGACCAAGACCAGAGTCTTAGAGAGGTCAGCGGGAAGTTGGGTCTCTAGTGTACTTGTGAGGTGAGGAAGAGACTGTTGTTTCAAGACCAGATCATAGAATAGAACTGAACTCAAAAGAAGATACAACTAAAACTTGAGGAAGGAGCAGGGAGCTTGCTGTCCAAGATAGATTAGTTGGGATTAGTTGGAAGCTTATCTTTAAAACTTTGTAAAGGTTTCTCCGCCTATTGAAGGAGTTGGTTATTACTGATAGTAATAGGATAGTTCCAAGTAGGGACTTGAGACTGGACGTAGCAACATACCAAGGGGCGTGTGTTGTGAAGCAGATAAATCTCTGTGCATTGTGATTGAATTTTTATTATCTTGCATATTAATTTCTAACATTGCTAATTAATTACACTAAAAATTCAAAAAGGCCTACGATATTTTTTAAATCGGTAATAATCTATTCAACCCCCCTTATAGATTATTATTGGACTTTCAGAAGGTCGTTCTATGACCTAGACATGTCAGAATGTCGTAGTATTTTGGCTACGTGGTAGAATTAAAATGTTTGAATTTTCAAGACGAAAATAAAAGCTTTCTAAATTTTTTTCCGAAAAATACTATTCACGCATTTCTGCTCGAGAATTAGTTTTGAACTTCCGAGAAATACGTAACGATTGAATATCGAGGTGAGATGGAATACCCAATAATATTTCAGTTATGGCAAACGCAGTTTTTCGCCTGCGAACTTAAAACCTAACGATTAGAGAAAATGATTTACGAGAAGGAAATGTAATGCGATTAATGAATAAAACAATGATCATATAATACGTAAGTATTGTACGAGGTAATGAATACGAGTATGATACGAGGTATTATACGGGAATGTATGAATGATGGTATATCGTATATAATGAATTAGTATATGAGTTAGAATACAAGAATTATACGTATAGAATACGTTATAAGGCTTTAAGCCAAATGTAATGGATTTGTTGAATTGTGTAGGAAATTGTATTGTTCAATGGGAAGTGTGATAAGGCCCAAATGTAAGTATGGTTAAGTCCAATGTAAATTAATGAACAAGCCCAAATGTTTGTTTAATTGCAAGCCCAATGTATAAGTTAAGTTAGTTAAGCTAATTAAATGTAAAGGTAATTAAATGTAAAGCCCAAAGTAAGTATCCAATGGGTAGGCATGAACCATGGGGCAACCCATGGGTAATCCAAAGTGATAAGCAAATAACTTAGTGGCTAAGTGTTGTGGTGAAGAAGTAATTAATATGGTGAGCAAGCAAAGTGCTTTTATGTGATGAACAAGCTAACTTAATGGCTATGTATGTGTGATGACCAAGTAGACTTAATGGCCAAGTGTTGTGGAGGCCAAGTTTACTTGGTGCTTAAGCTAGGAATAGTAAGGAGGTGGAATGTCTTATTGACCATTATGCCCTCATCTAGGATTTCCTATAAATAGAAGAGGTGATAGCTCATTTGTTGGTTGTTTTCTTTTCATCCAACACATTATAACTTATAAGGTGCTTATTGGCTTGAAAGAAAAAGTAAGAAAAGTAAGAGCTAGTCTTTCTTAATCTAAGAAGCAAGAAGGAGATCAAAGATTAACCAAGTGATATTCAAGGGTAAGCAATCCTAAGCCATGAATCTCTTTCTCTTCCTTTGTTAGAGAAGTAGTGGTAGAACATGTATGCTAAGAAATGATAAGAATGATTAATCAATGGATTTAAGCCGTATAAGTCATGAATAAGTAATTCAAACTTAATTAAGTTATGAACTTATGAAGATCTTGTAAGAACTTGTCATATGTTAATAGTAATGAAGTTAGTATGATAACAAGAAATAAGAATAATAGTTAGAAGTCATGAATTATCATAACTCATGAGAAAACAATTCATAAGTAATTTATATTTTTACAAGTTACAAACTCACAAAAAACAAGTAATAACTTATCATGATTATAAGTTAATGAAGTAAGTATGTTAAGATGTTAGTATGACGGAATGAATCCATTTGAAACGAAGAACAAATCCTAAGTAACGAAGTTTTGCCGGAATTCACACGATTGGACGATAATCGTCGAATTTGTGAAATTCTCGGAATGGAAGTCGAATTTTGATATTGAGCTTAGAAACATTGGTTCTCAATGGAGACAAGTCTTATTTGGCATTATAGAGTTGCGGACTCGAGACTGACCGAATTCTGACTTTGAACGAAGAAACGAGCATTGAACGTTCACGAACGTTTATCGTTTTCGTTAAAAATGGACTAATAGGTGAATTTTTAGTTAACGAAGTCAAATAGATAAAATTCTTTCATGAACACGTAGAGTATGTAAATTGTGAACCGTAGGCTCTTAAACAAGCCAATTCGGACTTATAACGAAGAAGTTATAAGGCCGGGAATCTCACATAAAATGTTAACTGTCAAATTTTTCTGGTGCTAAGCATTGGCGCCACGGCGCCAGTCAAGGCAAAGTAAGTCACACCGCAGCGCCGATCATGGCCGGATGAAGCTGCGACCCGTAACGAAGGGACTCGCGCCACGGTGCAGTCCTGATCTTTAGCCCTAAGATGTGGCCATACAACATACAAGAGAGAAGGGATCTTGTGGCCATGCCATGATTTTTTAGGGTTTTGAAATTGAAGAAAGTTTACAAGTAGAGCATGAAGGGTAACTAATTGACAAAGAACTAAAGCTTAATTATAACATTATTAAGTCATGATTAAACCTTAATTATGATCACTTCAGGTTGAAGTAAGTTAATTATATATGAAACGTAAGAATGACGTAACGGAAAGCTGGAACCAATAATAACAAATCTAATACATGATTAGATTGAGAAGAAGGGTAAGAGTCTTTAGGAACTATGTATGTTCATTCATGACCTAATGTGATATGTTATGTGGTTATGTGTTGTAGAGACTGTAATGTGGGGGAGAGAAATGGTAGTACTTGATGATGTGTGGTAGTGGATATATGTTTGGTAATGGGGTGAGAGGGTGGAGTACTAGTGGATTCGTGGGTAGAAGGAGTGGGCTAGGAATTGTCGTGGTATTGTAATAGAGGCTGGGTTGTTTGGGCGAGTAAAAATGAGATAGAAATAGGCGTGTAGTGGGGAAATAAGAAAGCGATGTGTAATCGCTAAACGTGTATCCGCTTGAGATTTGACACCCCACTTCAATGGGGTGTAAAACCATTTGAGCTCACCCGTGCAGTATGCCCACTGACTTCAGATTTTTGGCTTCATATTGCGCAGATCAAAATTAGCATATTTTCCTTCTTTTCTTGCCTGTTGTTGCTATTACTCACTTTTGACTCCCCCTAATACTTAATAAAAACTACATTCAAAAAATTATATATGAAACTACGAAAAATAATGAAATATTAGGTTGCCTCCCAATTAGCGCTTGATTTTAAGTCGTTCAGCCTGACTACTCCCTTTTTACTGTGTATCGGTGAGGGTAATGTTAATGACATCCCAGTTTGCATCGCCACCCCAATAATGCTTTATTCATTGACCATTGACCTTGAACGTCTCTAATGGATTACGACTGTAGAGTTCAACGGGGCCATGAGAAAATACCCGCTTATAGTGAATGGTCCCGACCATCTTAATTTCAGCTTTCTTGGGAACAATCGCATCCGTGAGTTGTACAAGAGGACTGATTGACCTGGCTCGGATGTTCAATGCACAATTTTCTGGTCATGCCATCTTTTTACCTTTTCTTTGTATAATTTGGAGTTCTCATAGGCGTGAAGGCGGAATTCGTCGAGCTCATTTAGTTGAAGTAGTCTTTTTTCCCCTACAGCTGCTTGATCGAAATTTAGTTTTTGAACTGCCGAATAAGCCTTGTGCTGTAGTTCGACCGATAAGTGACATGCCTTCCCGTACAGTAGTTAATATGGTGACATCCCGATTGGTGTTTTGTACGCAGTCCGGTATGCCCATAATGCATCATCCAACCGAAGTGACCAATCCTTACGACTCGGATTTACTACTTTCTCCAATATTTTCTTTACTTCCCGGTTTGAGACCTCGGCCTGCCCATTTGATTGAGGGTGATACGTTGTCGCTACCTTGTGGTTGACCTTATACCGTGTCAAAAGAGCTGTGAATGCCTTATTGCAGAAGTGACTACCTCGTCACTGATTATTGCTCTTGGCGTGCCAAACCTAGTGAAAATGTTTTTCTGTAGGAATTTGAGGACCACCTTGGCATCATTGGATGGTAGTGCTGTAGCTTCAACCCACTTCGAGACGTAATCCACTGCGAATATACTGATTGCTCAAAGACGAGGGGAACGACCCCATGAAATCGATGCCCCATACATCAAAGATTTCCACTTTAAGGATTGTTTGTAGGGGCATCTCATTCTGTTTCGAGATGTTTCCCACCCTTTAACACCTATTGCATTGTTTGACAAATTGGTGGGCATCTTTGAATAATGTAGGCCAATAAAACCTCGCTTGCAGCACCTTTGCTGCTGTCCGCTCGCTACCATAATGCCCGCCATATGCAGATGAATGGCACTCATGCATAATGTTCTTCACTTCACTATAGGGGACGCACCGTCTAATCATTTTATCGGTGCATTGTTTGAACAAATACGGTTCATCCCACGTGTACCACTTTACATCATGAAGAAACTTCTTTTTCTGTTGTCTTGTGAGGTCAGGTGGAAGAATTTTGCTTATAAGGAAATTTTCATAATCCGCATACCAAGGAAATTTTGCAGAAATCCCAAATAGTTGCTCATCTGGGAATGACTCGTTAATTTCACATCTGTCTTCTTTCTCTTTTCCGTGGTTTTCCAGCCTAGACAAGTGATCGGCTACTTGATTCTCCGTCCCTTTTCTATCTTTAATTTCTAAGTCAAATTCTTGAAGTTGGAGAATCCATCGGACAAGGCGTGGCTTAACATCTTTTTTCGCTATTAGGTACCGAATCGCCTAATGGTCCGTGTAGACTATCACTTTAGTCCCGATCAAGTATGATCGGAATTTGTCAAACGCGTACACCACTGCAAGCAATTCCTTTTCTGTGGTTGTATAATTCATTTGAGTCTTTGTGAGTGTTTTGCTTGCATAGTATATGGCGTGAAACACCTTGTCTCATCTGTGTTCAAATGCATTGACCAATCATAATAGTCGCTCGCATCACACATTAGCTCGAATGACATATTCCAGTCCGGTGCGACTATCATGGGGGCTGTAGTTAATTTCTTCTTCAATAATTCAAACGCTGACTTGCATTCTGTAGTAAAACTGAAAGTAGCATCCTTCTTTAAAAGACTGCATAGAGGTTTTGCAATCTTAGAGAAGTCTTTTATGAACCTCCTGTAGAACCCAGCATGCCCCAAAAAACTTCTAATACCCTTAATTGAGCTCGGTGGAGGCAGTTTCTCGATTGTTTCTAGCTTTGCTTTGTCCGCCTCCAATCCTTGAGCCGACACCTTATGGCCCAAAATTATGCCTTCTTCAACCATGAAGTGGCATTTTTCCCAATTGAGTATGAGGTTTGTATCCTTACATCACTGCAATACCATGACCAGATTCCCTAGGCAAGTATCAAAGTTGTCTCTATAGACCAAAAAATCGTCCATGAAGACTTCAACATTTTTCTCCACCATATCTGAAAAAATGGCCATCATACACCGTTAGAAGGTTGCAGGTGCATTGCATAACCTGAATGACATCCTCCTGAATGCAAATGTGCCGTAAGGGCACATAAATATTATCTTTTCTTGATCCTCAAGAGCGATGGCGATCTGGTTATTGCCCGAGTATCCATCCAATAAACAGTAGTAATCATGTCTCGCTAATCTATCTAACATTTGATCAATAAAGGGTAGCAGGAAGTGATCTTTTTGGGTTGCCTTATTTAACCTCCTATAATCAATGCACACCCTCCAACCTGTCACTGTTCTTGTTGGAATTAACTTGTTATCCTTATTCTGTACCACAGTCATTCCCCCCTTTTTCGGCACACAATGAACCGGACTAACCCACTTACTGTCGGAAATCGGATATATGATACCGGCATCCAATAATTTCAGAATTTCCTTCTTTACCACTTCCTTTATAATAGGGTTAAGTCAACGTTGATGCTCCACCAACGGTCTTGCATCATCTTCCATCAGAATCTTGTGCATGCAAAATGACGGGCTAATTCCCTTTATATCCGTAATCGTCCAACCAATCGCTGATTTGTGTTCCCTAAGCACCCTTAACAACTTTTCTTCCTGCATTTCGTTAAGTGCAGCAGAAATAATTATAGGTAAAGAATTTTAATTGCCTAAGTACGAATACCTGAGATGTATAGGGAGTGGTTTAAGTTCCAATGTTGGTGGCTCCTCCAATGACGGTTTCAGTTTTTCTGCAACTATCTCCTCAGTGTACAAAGGTTCAAATGGTGCTCTGAATCCCCCAATAAGGTTGTTTCTAATGGATCGTTGACCAGATTCTTGCTCATATCTTCACTGACAATTTGCTCAATTAAATCCATCTGAAAACATTCTTCTTCATCCGTAGGGAATTTCATGGCCTTGAACACATTAAATTTGATTTCTTGATCTTGGACTCTCATAGTAAGTTCTCCTTTTTGCACGTCTATGAGCGTCCTTCCCGTGGCCAAGAAAGGTCTCCCTAAGATAATCGGGATGTTCTTATCCTCCTCGAAATCCAGAATGATAAAGTCCACTGGGAATATAAACTTATCCACTTTAACCAAAATGTCCTCTACTATGCCTCTTGGGTATGTGACTGACCTATCCGCCAACTGCAATGAAATATTCGTAGGCTTTGGCGCGGGCAAACCCAATTCTGTGTATACTGACAATGGCATAAGGTTCACACTCGCCCTCAAATCACATAAACATTTGTTAAATGACATTTTCCCGATCGTGCATGGGATAGTAAAGCTCTCCGGGTCCTTAAGTTTTGGTGGTAGCTTCTGCTGTAACACCGCACTATACTCCTCTGTTTGTGCCACTGTTTCAAAATCTTCCCATTTCTTTTTCCTCGATAGAATTCCTTTCATGAACTTTGCGTAACTCGGCATTTTCTCTAGGGCTTATGCGAATGGGATATTAATCTAGATTTTCTTGAACACTTCTAAAAACTTTGCGAACTGCTTATCTGATTTCTGTTTTTGAACCCTCTGCTGAAACGGTGGTGGAGGATAAACAATTGGCTTATTATTTAATTTTATGTCCTCACATTGCTTATCCTCACCTTTGTTACCTTCAACCACGTTATTGTCATCAACTTTTTCCTCCGGTGTCGCTAAATTTTCTGCATTATTACCCCCGAGATGTTTTACACTTCTCAACATAACTGTTTGACATTGCTCATGACTACCTTTTGGATTTCTCTCAGTATCGCTTGGTAACGTTCCTTGTGGTCTATTATTCAATGCTAACGCCATCTGTCCTATCTGATTTTCTAAATTCTTGATAGCCATCTCTTGTGATTTCATTGCCATCTCTTAATTTTTCATTATCATTGCTTGATTTTTCATTGTTGCCTCATTGCTAGTTATGTACTTCGATACCATCTCCTCGAAATCTGATTTCCTTTCCTGATGTTGAACCGGTTGTTGGTGACTCTGAAAACTTGGGAGATATGATGGTAGTGGAGCTTGATTTTGCTGGTTATTGCTCCACGAGAAATTTGGGTGGTTCCTATTCCCCTGGTTGTATGTGTTTTGGTATGTATTCTGTGGAATTCTGTTATAGCTACCTATGAATCGCCCGGACGGATCTTTGGATTAATTGCGCTTGCGATCCAGTAGGATGATCAACCGTACACAATTCGCGATACTACCGACTCTCATCTGTATTGAGCCCCTGTCATAGCATCCAACTTCTTGGACAACGCAGAAATCTATGCTTGTATAGTTGTCACCCCATCTACTTCCAAAATCCCAGCCGCCTTTGCCTATGTCATTCTTGTTGTGGGCCACTGGTAGTTATTGGCCTCCATGGTTTCAATCAAATTGTAGGCTTCCTCGTAACTCTTAGCCATGAATGCTCCGCTCGACGCTGCGTCAATACTGGTTCTGACATTCCCATGTAGTCCGTTATAAAAGGTGTTCATTTGTAGCCACTTGGGTAATCCATGATGTGGGCACTTTCTAAGTAATTCCTTGTACCTCTCCTATGCCTCATATAACAACTCCCCATTTTGCTGCTCAAACATTGTTATGTCATTCCTCATTTTAGCAGTTTTCGCCAGTGGGAAAAATTTGGCAAGGAATTTCTGAGCCAAGTCTTCCTATATAGTTATCGATCCCGGCGGCAGAGAATGTAACCAACTTTTCGCCTTGTCCCGTAAAGTGAACGGGAACAAGCGAAGTCTCATTGCCTCATCCGACACCCCATTGTACTTGAATGTGTCGCACATTTCCAGAAAACTGATTAAATGCTCGTTCGGATCGTCATTTGCCATTCCCCTAAACTGAACTGAATTCTGTATCATCTGAATGGTCCCAGGCTTGATTTCAAAAGTATTCGTAGCTATTACAGGCCTAGTGATGCTCGACTGCAGATCAGTCACCTTAGGCGTTGATAAATCCCTCAACGCTTTCTGGTCTTCGGCAGCCATTGCTTCTTCCTTATCAGAATTTTCGAATTCGTTCCTTGTTTCCTTAATCCACTTACTCAACCTCTGAAATCTTCTTTCAATGTCATCCTCAAAAGGAAGCAAGTCTGGATTTTTGGATTGTGTTTGCATTAACCAATGTCAAAAACCTGAAATAGGAAGAACAAAAACAAAAACAAAAATGTTTAAGTAAAACTGGACTAATTAAACTGATATCATAAAAATATTAAAATCTAGGCTAAATTGTCCCCGGCAATGGCGCCAAAAACTTGTTGGGTAAAATCTATATACGTAAATCACGCAAGTATACGTGGTCAACAAGTAATATAGTAGTGAAAAAAGTATCGTTCTCACGAAGACAAATTAGCAAGAAATTTAACTTCACAATTATCAATTTTCTATTAATCCTAATTCTATTAAACTATTCAATTCAATGGTTTAAAATTATAGTAACTAAATTAATAAATAAATAAATTATCACAAGCAATCACAAATATCAAAATCCGGAATTTCAAATAATTAGTGGAGAATTAGACTTATGATTTCACCCGAAGTTTCACTCTGATTTTCAAACCTTTATTCCAATTCAACTCAATATCTCAGTTTATTAATCAAGAACACGAATGTAGTACTAGCCACCTCTCGATGCACTAATACCATATTAACTTAAATCAACAATTAAGATAGAAACAAGTTAAACACCTAAATCAACCAACTCACTATATCTCTATGTGAACTGAAATTAAAGAAGGTTTAAGCTTAAGTTCTCTATCCAATTACATGCGATGTCAAGCATATCTCTACCTTAACAATAATCAAGAATCTGCTATTCACAAAATTCATGACACATGCTATATTAACTAAGTCTAGATTTGAATATCCTCTCTCGATTCCATTCAAATCCACAAGGAATTGTTGATCAAACAATTCATAAATTCACGTTCAAATTAACATAGATAAACTGAAAATATTTTATTGAACTGGAAATCAAACTTATAAAATCATTGTTTCACCCAAGGATCCATCACAAGCCTAATAAGCAAATTAGTCCATAACGACTGAATTAATAACTGAATAATCTAAAGAAAACTTCCTTGCAATTACAAATAAAAAACTAAGATGAAGAATAATGCGAAACCACCCTTCACGTAGCCTTAATCTGCAACCGTCACGAAATTCTCTTCTAATCACTCGTCCAATGCTTGAACATCAAAATTTGGAAATTATCTCTGTAATATGCTTTTTGTCGTCCTTGATTTGTTGTTTGTAACGTAATATATATATCCCCCTCTGATCTGGCCGAAGTCCCTCCTTATTAGAGTCTATACGCCTAACAAAAGTCTCAAAACCATGTGGCAGGAGAGTTCAATACGCATCAGGAGACTGCAGGATTCGGCACTTTAGCCACGCGGGATACAAGGCATAATACGCCTTTTACCGGACATACCCCTAAAGTAACGAAATTTTGCTACTTCATGCATTTTTCCAACTTTGCTCCAAAAGTTCGCCTTTCTTCACCACTCGCCTCCATGACCACCCTACACATAAAAGAACATGAAACGAGTGAAAACGAACACAAAATGAGAAAATAACTACGAATTTAAGCTTGAAATGAACATCGATGAGTGGATATGAAATCCACTCATCACTAACCAACATATTATGCGAATTCAAGCAACCAAACCATAAAATCAATCACTGTCATCTCAAGCCATAAAGCTATTCGTTTATTGAAAAACGGATGTTAAGCTTTCTTAGCTCATGTCACAGATTTAAACAAAAAAAATACGTCAGATTTGAATGATATTTCTATTGTTAATAAATTTCCTAACGTATTCTCGAAGAACTTCCCGCCTACCCCGAGGCGTGAAGTTGAATTTTTATCGACCTTGAACCCGCACAAAAACCCTTTCCAAAGCTCCATATCGAATGGCTCTATTGAACTTCGTGGAGTTAATGACCCAATTACGAAATTGTTAGACATCGGTTTCATTCTGGTCCTAGTACGTCTCCTCGGGGTGCTCCTGTTCTATTCGTGAAAAAGAAAGATGGGAGTATGCGACTTTGATTGATTATCTGGAGTCAATCATGTCACCATCAAGAATAGGTACCTATCATTGCCACGATCGATAACTTGTTTGACCAAATAGTAGGCGCCAAATTCTTTTCAAAGATCGATCTTCGTTCTTGATATCATCGCTTAAAGATTAGATCCGATGACATTCCAAAGATGACTTTCGTAACTTGCGATGCGGGCATTATGAATTCCTAGTCATGTCTTTTGGATCGACTAATGCTCTTGCGCTTTCATGGATATGATGAACCAAGTATTCAAGGAATATTTGGATCATTTTGTGGTCGCTCTTTATTGATGACATCCTCATATATTCCAAAAGCCGTGAATATCATGAGCAACACTTGAGGTCGATACTCCAAAAGCTTCGTGGAAAACAAGCTTTATGCCAAGTTGAAGAAATGCGAGTTCGGCTTGAGGAAGTAGCATTCCTTGGGCACGTAGTATCAAGTCATGGAATATCTGCTGACCCTAAGCAAAGATTGAAGCTATTCAAAGTCGGGAGCAACCTAAATCGATGATCAAGCACGTAGCTTTCTCGGCTAAGTTGGTTATTATCGAGATTCAGATAAGGGTTTTCAAATCGCTACTCCATTAACTCACCGACTCGGAAGATACAAAATTCGATTGAGCGTAGAATGTGAGAAGAGTTTTCAAGAACTCAAGAGGAGACTCATTTCAAAGACTCTATTCGACAATACCATCCTGCCTTGAGGGATTTGTCATCTACAGTGATGCTTCGGTCAAAAGGTTAGGATGTGTTCTTGTAGACACTAGAAATTTTTTGTACCACTATTACTAACATTGCAAGAGGACAGATTTGTCTTTTAAGAGAGAGCCCTAAAAGACAATCTAAATCCATACCGGATACTACCAGAAGTTCAGCATCAAACCCCGAATCGGCGTCTGGGAGTAACCAAATCCAACCTCAGAGATAACCCCGAGACCTGCAGATACAATACCGAAACACACACCGGAGAAGACCGATTAATCTCGGAGACAACCCCGAGGAATCCAGTCTCAGTCCCAACCATGGGAATAGCCACCAACCTTGGTGATAGCCCCAAGGAATGCAGTTTCGGAGATAACCCCGGAAATGCTTGTTTTAAATGCGACCAGCTTCAATCTCGGCACTCACAACAAGATACACTGCACCAACCCGACAATAACATCGGGAAGACAGACACACCTCAAAGATGACAATGAGGACCTTTAACAATTGCAGCAGTCCAATCTCAGTGATGTCTGAGCAACGTCTGATTTATCGGTCCAATCTGGCAATAACACCGGTGAGGGGCAACATCGTCATCTCGTCAAACACGATGCCACGTCACGTCTCTACGCAACGATATCCCACAAGGCTAACCAATCCAGAGTGACTATTGTACGGGGTAACGGATGAAAGTTGAAGCTTGAAGATCGGAGGACATCGTCCCATCTTCAATGACTTCGCACAAGCTCTAATCCCATGCCATCGTACAACTCTCGACAACGGCGGTCCGAAATAGGTCATGTATACCTCAAACGGATGCCCGAATTGCACTTCTGAAAATCCGAATAGACATTACAGTGCCTGAGTGCACGTTCTTCAAGACGACCCGACCCGACAAACCCGGGCTAACCCGGGTTACCTCTGGTACACTACATGCTCACCAAGCAGTACACTTATGCTCATATATTGCTTATAAATAGAGGGCTTGGGGTGCTGATTTTCTAAGAGAAAAACGGGAAACCCCGCACAATTTGCTCAAGACTTCACCCATACAAAGGTATTTCCCACTTTCAAACACCTGTGAGCTCATATATAGCCTCTTTTGTACCCACAAAAGCTAGTGTTTACCCACTCTAATGATATAGAAACCTTTTTTAGCAGTCAGCTGTAAGCCTTCTCACACACTTTAGAGTCTTTCTGTAAGACCCCAAATTATTAATAAATGAAATTTAGTTTCCTCTATTTATCATTTTGAAATAGTAAGGGTTGATTTGATTAATGTTGTTAGTTATGGGTAAAATGCTAAATATTTTAAATAAGCGTGTGGTTATAAAATATTCATTGTTTTCTGAATATTCGTTTCGTCATGGAATATTCTTCATTGTCGGGGAATATTCGCATTTACGACGCAGCCTTTTGTGGGCCCCATAACGAAAAAGCGATTGGATGAAGAAAACGACAAATATAAGTTGTTTATAAATAATCTACAGAAGTTGTTACCAAATTAACACGTTGGAATACCCGGTGGTTAAAACACACAAGAATATGCGTTGTGTTACACAAGAAGATACACCAGTATTGCACCAATTATTGATTCTTACGTAAGAAGGCACTACTTAATAATTGTTACAGTAGTTACTATTCAGTATTTTATTTTATTGATTCAATAATTGTCATATTGATATTTTATATTATCGTTGTTTCAATAATTGTACACACGTATTTTCCATTAT
Source organism: Panax quinquefolius (assembly GCA_020205615.1). Lineage (NCBI taxonomy): Eukaryota > Viridiplantae > Streptophyta > Magnoliopsida > Apiales > Araliaceae > Panax > Panax quinquefolius. The sequence continues at coordinate 87,944,167 of CM035171.1, read as the reverse complement.
CGAAGCAATAATTCATATTATCCTAATAATATTATTAGAAAACATTATTAGTAATGTCTAAAAAGTTCTATCTAAGGAGAGGTTTGGTCACCTAATCATGGCGCCCAAGAAGGAGAAATTCTTATCGAAAGCCCCTCTTTCCTAGGAACTACCGTTGCTAGACTATGATTCTCAGAATATTATTTGTGAATAATTAATTATTGATTTATATGATGAGGAAAATATTCATTTTATGTGGATATAGATGGAGAAAATTTTTATAGTGACAATTCTTCGAAAATCGATATTTTATCTTTTCTCGATAAAATAATAATTTATTATATTATTATAATATAATAATGATGATATTTTTACAATGAATGTGGGATATATGAGTATATGAAGAGGAAGAGTATTTTTGTTGTAAAGTTGTTTAAAACATGTTAAACATGTCTCAGGGGCCCATTTCTCGACCGAAATTTGATTATAAATTGTAAAATCGTCTGCTTATGGATTTCTATTAATTTGTGTTTGAAATTTGGAAAAACTTTCTTCTGCAAAGTTGTAGAGAATTAAATTTTCTATAAAAAGTCACGAGATTCGAATTTTCTGATAAAAGGGCTATTTATTATGAATTATTGAAGTTCCAAAATTCCTGAATAATTGATTTTTGGAAATTTTAATTATTTTATTTAAGAAAAACGTTTTTGTTGTGTTGGAACATGTGTGGCTGATGTCTTTGCCAAAGAAGTGGGCGTAAGATGTTTAAGAAAATTATATTAATATTATATTAAATTTTCTGCTTTGGTGTTCTAAGCAATTTCCTATAAATAGAGTGCTTAGGTTAGAATTAAAAAATACACCAGAAGCTACAGATTTCTCTCTCTTTCTCTCTCTATAATATCGAGCGTATTTTGTGAGTGTTTTAGTACTTTGAGTATTGCTATACGGTGCAAGTTCTTTCAGCACTATATCCAGTCAGAAGTACTATCCTTTTGAGGTAAGAGATGTTATTTTATTCGAAAATGATATTATTTATTCAATATTATTATGCCAAAATATTGGTGGGAACTTTTTATCAAATTTGGAACTTTTTCATGTCAGGGTTACTATTCACGAGTTACTATTCATGAGTTACTATTCACGAGTTACTATTCATGAGTTACTATTCATGAGTTATTATTCACGAGTACTATTCACGAAGCATGATGATCTTTTTTGTGAAATTTCTATCTTTTAGTGTCAGAGTTACTATTCACGTATACGACACTATTCACGTATACAACACTATTCACAAATACGGCACTATTTACCAAAAAATTAATTTTTTTTCTTTATGTCCAAAATATCTATTCTGGATACTAGCTTTGATTGTATCCATGTTTTGATCATTCTTGAATTTTACTCCACTATGATTATTTATGAGGTATTTTTGGACATGGAATAGTTGAAATACGAATCCTTAATATTTATTCTTTTGTTTCACTGGATTCGTTTTCTTTAAAATATTTTTCATCATCCTCAGTCTTAAATGATGATATAACTGAATATCTTTGGCCCGTAGTGCAAAGATGAATGATTTTATGATCAATATCTTTGGCCTGTAGTGCAAAGATGAACAAGTGTTTAGATGAACATGACTTAATCGATGAATATCTTTGGCCTATAGTGCAAAGATGAATATTTGATTCCGATATATATTGATTGATGTTACAGGATAAAAGATGATTTATGAACTTTTATATTCATATATAAAGATAGTAGATTTTATTCTCTACTTAACTCTTCTAATGAATTATTATTTCATTGCGAATATTAATTTAAAACTTGTTGTCTATTGTATTCTATTAGATTTTTCCCCTGTTGAAGACTAACGATAATTTGTTCTCAGATTATCTTAGTCATAATGTTCTTTATTGGGCTAGTTGAGCTCACCCTTTTCCTTTTTGTTCCATTTTCTTCTCGTGAGGCGAGAATGTAAAATGTAGTACTAGTTTCGGGTATGGAATGATGGTTCTAGAAGTTATTTTAGTAGTCCTCACCATTTTGTAAAATAATGTATCAATAATTGAAATGAGGACTTATTTGAGTGTGAATATTGTCTAGATGACAATATTTGTATTTAATCTCACAGTTTTTATGTTGCATTAATAAAGTTGTAGTTGTTTCTGCATACCATGTATTTGATTTACCTCGAATGGGTGTCAGTATACCGCTTTGGGGCGCCACACTTTCTCTTCATCTTCGCACACACCCTTCTACACGCTGAGAGTCATGTTGCTTGCTTTTTACCGGACTTCTATTCCGTGGTTTCATTCCATCAGAGTATATATATATATTATATATATATATCGACTAACATTATCGAGTTATGCCTCGATTGAGCCTGAACTTGATGCAGAGCGTTTATTGCTTTAATATATATATATATATATATATATATATATATATATTTTACATTTATATATATTAACTGTGTGTCAAACTTTGTTCGATGAGCCTGACTTGATGCAGTGCGTTTACTCACTTATATATATATATATTTATATATATATGAATTGTGGTCGGACTTTGTTCGATGAGCCTAGACTTCTATGCAAAAGTGCGTTTTCGCTTTATATATATATATATATATATATATATATATATATATATATGAACCGTGGTGGGACTCGCTCGATGAGCCCGGATTTTACATCCTATGCTTTATTGCTTTTATATATATATTGTCCCACAGAGTTTACTTAGGTGGTGGTTGATCGCTTTTACAGCCTTTCTTTACGTTTAAATCCGCCAGAGTTTACTTCGTGGGTCATTGACCGCATTAATGACTTTTTATTTACATTTCGATCCCCCATGGAGGTGTTTCGTGGTTGGTGATCCGTGCACGTATATATATATATATATATATATATATTTACAACTTTTATATATATACCGCCATCGCTTTCATATAAACCGCAGATTCTTGTGAGCCTAGGAATCATGTGATCACAGATTCAACCCATCAATCTAGATCGGTTCCCGTGATGGACATTTTCAGCTATAAGCGGCTTGTAAATTATTCTATGATGTCTGAATTTCCTTAGATGGTTTCCATACCCATGAGGAAGTCGAAATTATTTTTATATATTATTTTACGGATGCCTCAAGATCCGTCAAATAAAATCAATCAAGCCGATCACTTAATAAAATGGGAGTGTAAAAGGTCTCAATTCCTATTGAGCATCGTGGTTCAAAACCCTCTTTATAAAACATCAACGCCATATCTTCGCTAAAACCGAATTTTTACATAAATTCAAATCCTGTATATATAGGTTCAACGAGGCCTCACACAACTTCCATATAAAAGCACATCGACCCCACACACACACACACACTCGGATAATAGTTTCTTGAAAAGAGGCGGCCATCGTGGTAACACGGATGTCTGGGTGCCTAACACCTCCCCCAGATAACCAAGTCCCTGACCCTAAATTAATCTCTTGCTTTCACCGACCAGATATCGTTGTCACACCACTGGGTCAATGTGCAAACCTTTTCTAACGGTTGTGTTGGTACAACCATTTAAAAACCAATCAAGGCGACTCTTAATGTAAATTCCATCATCGACATCATACAAGTCGACCTTTTCACTTGTTTTTTCAAACAAATCTCACCTAAAATGAGAACACCAAAGAACAAGTAACGGAAAGTGGACACCTAAAAATCCCGATGTCGACGGTGGCGACTCATCACTGGGACTCCAAAGAAGAGGACTTAAGCCGCTATTACAATCTTTTTAAAACTGTTATCTGCTTGTGTGTGGATGTTGCATTTACATTGGATGAATGTGTACGAATGCATTTCCTTACATAGTGCTTCGCACTATAACTGCTTTGTGATATTAGTGCTTCGCACCATATCTGCTTGTGATATTAGTGCTTCGCACATGTCATCATTTTCATACGGTGAGACGCGATGTATGTGAATGTATGTTATGTGGTCCCTCCACCAGGAGTCTATCCCGTTGGTGTTTGATTACTGGAGACGTGAGAAGACTAATTCTCCGAGGCTCAGGAAAGGCACCACCCAAATTCGCTCCAGTTGAAAGACCGAATTAACTTCCCATCAAGTAAATTGCGATGATTTGGGAACCTTCATGCCAAAAAGCCATGAGAGTAACCTAAGATAGGTCAGCCTCTGATAAACCCAAAACGGAGGAAAGTCTCTTCATGCTCTCATTTTAATTACTTGTAAACACAATTACTTGTAATTACATTCCATATCCATCTCCATGTAATGAGAAATATGAAGAAATGTGTACACATACATATTTAACATGTTACAAAACAGCTGACATCCGTTGTGCAGGATAAAATTCCTAAAACGGATATATCACATAGCATGTTATTATAC